>CP125979.1:432125447-433326445 GCA_030063025.1 Avena longiglumis
TATTCTTATATATAAACTTGGTCAAACATAAAAGATTTAACTTTTGACCAAACTTATATGAAAAAGTAAGTAAAGCTATGTTTGTTGCAACATTGTTATAAGCCTCATGCCAAGTTATATTGTTTAAACTTTTTTTAAACAATATCAATATGCACTTTATTGTTTCCTCGCAATCGCACGGGTATTCATCTAGTAATCATAGTTTATACCTGACTTTCTTCCTTTGTCATTCTCCCAAGCTTCAGTGTTATCTTGAATACGATCTAGAAGATCCCATTTAGCTTCTTTCTTCATACGTGTGAATGATCCAGCACAAGAAGCGTCTAGTAAATCTTTATCATGAAGAGAAAGCCTAGCATAAAAGTTATTGAGAATAATATTGTTAGGGGTTTATGAATAGAACATTTGAGCAATAGTAACTTCAATCTTCCCCAAGCTTGAGTTGTACTCTCTCCATCAAGAGGCGAAAAGTTATATATAAGATTTCTATCCTTATGAATCTCACTGGGAGGATAAAATTTAGAGTAAAAGAGAGATGACATCTCCTCCCATTCCATGGATTGTCCATTCTTCAGCAGCTTATACCATTCTTCAGCTCTCCCTTTCAAGGATATGGAGAGTAACTTCTTCTTCACATGTTCAGTTCTAATACCTGCACACTTAAACAACCCGCATAATTCATGGATAAAAAGCAAGTGATCACCAGGATGGACAGTTCCATCCCCTAAATAATAATTATCCATAACACGATTAACAATACTGGTAGGTATCTTAAAAGTATCTATCTCAACAGGAGGTGGTTCATCTACTACCCTAGCAGTGGTAGTAGTTTTTCCAAACATAAAACCAAGTGGGTTATCCATATTGAAAATAAAGCAACAAGCAGTAACGAAAGCAATACTCACAGTAAAAGTTTCTTTTACCAGTTTCACTCTTGCGCTTCACTCCCCGGCAATGGCACCAGAAAATAGTCTTGATGACCCACAAGTATAGGGGGTGTATCATAGTACTTTCGATAAATAGGAGTGTCGATCCCAACAGGAGCAGCAGGTGCTGAAAAGTGGTATAGAGCAGGAAATCCCTGTGAATATTTAGCAACGGATTTTTAGTGGTTTTCTGACAAGGAAACAAAACAAAGAGCAAGTAACAGAAGTAACGAACAAACAGAGCAAGTGGCCCAATCCTTCTTTAGCAAAGGACAAGCTGGTGGAAATACTTATAAGGACCAAATGTTCTCGAGGACACATGGGAATTCTGTCAAGTGCTTTCGCTTCAAATAGCCGAGTACTCTTCTCTGGTGTTTGTAAGTGTTGTGTGGGTGAACATGTGCTAACATACCGCCCTTCCTAGGACTAATACATACTTGTGATTAAACCATCTACAAACATCTGTAACTACATGAAAGTAATTAAGATATAAATTTAACCATAGCCTTAAACTCGGATCCTACGCTCCCTTATGCAAAGGTGTCCTAACAGGGGTTCAGGTTTCTGTCACTCCGGCAACCCCAAGATTAGTAGCCAAATACACAATGCATTCCCCTAGGCCCATAAATGGTGAAGTGTCATGTAGTCGACATTCACATGACACCACTAGAAGAATAGCACCACAACTTAAATACTAAACCATTGAATAATAACTCATCACAGATTCACTACTAACAACATGACTTCTCCCATGTCCTCAAGAACTAAATGAACTACTCACAAGACATCACATGGATCAAGATCAAAGATGATATGGTAATGGATAACAATCTGAACATAAAAAATAATCCAATGGTTCCACTCACAAGCATCAACTACAATAGTAATCAACACCGGGAAAGTTTCCCGTAGGAACTAAAGAAATATCCAACACAATTGTTACAGCGGGACGGAGTGGTGGTGATGGTCGGAGATGATGGTGTGGATGATGATGATGATGATGATCCCGATGAATCCTAGCTTGATGACGGTGTTGATGGCAACTGTATCCCCTCTCCAGGAAGGAATTCCCCCGATAGAAATCTGTCTGTCGGAGAGATCTTTCTCTCTCGGTGTTTTCCACCCCCAGAGGCGGCGGAAATCTATCTGTGGTCGCTCCCCGAGCCTTAGGGTTTTGAAGGGAAGATATAGGCGAAGGGGCGGAGTCGGAGGCCAGGCAGGTGGGCCACACCTGCCCTAGGCGCGGGGTTAGGTGGGCCCGCGCCTAGGGGTGTGGGCCCCCTGAGGCCCCACTTTGTCCCTCCTTCTGGCTTCCTTCGTCTTCTGATAAAATAATATGTTTCCATATTTTTCTGATCTTCGCGAAATTGCACCAAAATGCCTTATTTTCCATCAGAATCCAGACTCTGACAGTCCATCCTCCAAGAATCATCCAACATGCATAAAAAGATGAAAAGCCATAAGTAATACCTCATAATAAGACAAATATCAATGAATAGAGGTAAATTATGATATAAAAAGGTGATGCAAATTGGGCGTATCAAGCGCTGCCGGCCGTGCGCCGACCGTAGCCTCGGCAGCACAGCCAAATGCACCCGCTACTGCCCCTCCTTATGGACCTTGCACACGCTTACAGCAAGGTATTCAACAACCTAAAAAATATACTGACGGTACTGTACGCTATGGCATGCTTGCTTCCCCAGGCGAACCTCGAAATTTACATGCAGCTCTTAATGATCCTCATTGGCGTGCTGCGATGCAAGAAGAAAATAATGCGCTACCGGAGAACAAAACATGGACTCTTGTTCCTTCAAGCACAAACAAAAACTTGATAGATTGCAAGTGGGTTTATCGTATCAAGCACCGTGCTAATGGCACCATTAATCGTTATAAGGCACATCTTGTTACAAAAGGATTTAAGCAAAGGTATGACATTGATTATGAGGATACCTTCGGTCCAGTTGTAAAAATAGCTACTATCAGAATTGTTCTCTCTATTGTTATCTCCCGTGGTTAGAGCCTTCGGCAGCTAGATGTCAAGAATGCATTTCTTGATGGTGTTCTGAAAGAGGAAGTCTACATGAAACAACCACCTGGGTTTGAACATCCTGATGCTCCACATCATGTTTGTAGACTTGATAAAGCTCTCTATGGATTAAAGCAAGCTCCTCGAGCATGGTACTCTCGGCTGAGTGCAAAGCTCCAAGAATTTGGGTTTCTTCCCTCCAAGGACGACACCTCGTTATTTCTATATGATAAGTCTGGTGTCACTATTTTTGTCTTGATCTATGTTGATGACATTATTGTGACCAGCTCTTCAAATCATGTTATCTCAGTTTTGCTCAAGGATATCAACACTCATTTTGCCATCAAAGATTTGGGTGATCTTCACTTATTCCTTCGTATTGAAGTACAAAGGACAGTTGATAGTCTTCTGCTTACACAAGCAAAATATGCATATGATTTTCTTGCCAAAGTTGGCATACTCAACTGCAAGCCGGCACCTACGCCCTTGTCTCCATCCGAGCCCTTATCATTACATGAAGATACTCCTCTTGGTCCCGAGGACAGTTCTCAGTATAGAAGCATTGTTGGTGCTCTCTAGTACCTCACTCTTACTCATCCAGACCTGTCTTTTTCGGTTAACAAGGTCTGTCAATACCTTCATGATCCCACTACTGCTCATTGGACTGCAGCTAAACGCATTCTCTGTTATGTTAAAAATACATCTCAGCTCGGCATCACCTTTTGGAAGTCTTCTTCCACACTTCTTAGTGCCTTTTCAGATGCAGATTGGGCATGATGCATTGAGGATAGACGCTCCACTGGAGGGTTTGCTATCTTTATAGGTCTGAACTAGATTTCATGGATTGCTCGTAAGCAAGACACAATGTCTCATTCTATTATTGAAGCTGAATACAAAGCTTTGGCAAATGTCACTACAGAAATAATATGGGTTGAAGCTCTTCTTCGTGAACTTGGGGTACGTCTTCGTGACAAGCCTTGTCTATGGTGTGATAATCTGGGTGCTACTTTTCTGTCGGCAAATCCTGTTTTTCATGCTCATAGAAAGCATATTGAGATAGATTATCACTTTGTTCGTGAACGTGTTGCAAACAACCGTCTTGATATCAAGTTCATTTCTACCAAGGACCAAATTGCTGATGGGTTCACCAAGGCTCTTCCTGTAAAACGCTTAGATGAGTTTAAGTGTAATCTAAATCTCTCCCGAGCTTTAGATTAAGGGGGATGTTAGCATATGTAATATGGTGCGTGTATACGTACGGATTAGTACTCCGACCATACACGTACAATCCTTGTACTTCCACGTAGGGGGTTTTTCCCTACACTATATAACACGTAACCGATGGCCCGAGAGGGCATCACATCGTTCCACTAAAACCAACATCAATATGTTAAAATGGGAGTGTTACATGTGAGAGTGTTGCACCTTAGGAGATGTTTTTTTTGAAAGGAGCATATATTAATATCAGAAGATACAAATTACACCAAGCCTTTGCAACAACGCATTGTCCTAGCAGGCATACAGATGCACACAGCTAAATAAGAAAGAAGAATTACAAAAAATAAAAGTCATGTTACAGTGACTCATTCGTTGAAACACCAGTACTACCACCACCAAGACAACACCATAAGTCCAGCTTCTCCAAAAATGACGCCTCCAAGAAGAGAACAGTGCACAAACACCGTCATCATCCGATCATAGATCTTAGGTTTTCACCCTGAAGAAAGTTCACGCTGTCTAAACAATACCTTCAACGAGGCCATTGCCAGGCACAACCAATTAAGACTAGACCCTGGGTTTTCACCCTGAAAGGTAGGACCATGAACCTCTCCTGTGCAGTTGCCCCCACTTGCATGCCAGTGCTCCAATTCATGAGTCACCAACCAAGTTCTCATCACCACCTAGACTCAAACCACCATAGTCACTCCGCAGATTTCAGTCTCCATGAGATTCTCCGTCAGCACCATGGAACGAGAACAATCCCCATGATATTAATAGCCAACAGAGCTTTGAAGCGATCCCTCTGAACCCAAATGATCAGGTAAAACATGGGTGCGCATGACCGAATCCCATCTGATCCAACAATCTCTCGGCATGATAGCACTATGGAGTTCGCCGGCAAGCCTTCCAGAATAGGACACAAAAACCAGATCAATGGAGGCAAACATCAGGCAGATCTTCGTCTTGGTTTGAGAGGGACCCTAGGACCGCCTCCTTTATTGAAACTGGGCCAATATCCCCCACGCCACCCATCGACAACTAGAAGTATCCGCTTCTTGATAGCGAGACCACCCGGTCGACCACTCCGACGAAGAAGGAGGTCACCACCACCATGCCGGGGACAGATGCCCCAAGTATCCTCGTGTCACGAACATGGCCCGAGGAAACCTGGGAGAGCCGATGTCGAGGGCGACGAACAGCCAGCAGATCTCCCAGCCCATCTAGACCCATCTAGGCCAAGATCGGGATCCAAATCTCTGCCGCCGCTTGCTGCCATCTACCGACGTTCGTTGAGGTCCTCCGTCCGCTGCCAGCCACGACACTGTCGTTGACACAGGCCAGGTGCGGGCGCCACCGCCAGTCCCTGGCGAATCACAGCCGAGGTAACCGTCGCCACGCCACCAGGTCTTTGCCCGGCGGCGGTGGGCAGGTAGGTCACGGAGGGGGGGGTCGAGGATGGGGAGGGAAGGAGGCCGCCTGGCGCGGGTGTGGGAGGAGGACCTTAGGCGATATAGGAGGCAACACATCATCTAACCACCACCTCCACACTACATGACTATTCTCTCTCAAAACAGGCTTTCACCCCGCTTTATAAATAGAGCACATAGGTGAGACCGCTGCTAGGCCAGACAGCACAACGCCCAAAGACACAACAAGATACAAGGTGCTGGGGCAGCAGCACACACACGCCCGAACAAAAACAAAAAAGTACTAGAGACGGAGGCGGATCAACAAGACGTCGGTCACTCGCAGCCGCTGCGCCCACCGAAGAATGACCACCATGCTCCAAGCCCCAACTCGTCGAGCACCAAGCAACACCCTCAAGAGGGAAAGCAACCACTATTGCCCGGACCGGAATGGTCCTAGGGTTTCCCCCGGCACATGATTGAGAATGGGAGAAGGGTAGACACGACGCCCTTCAGGAAGGAGAGATGCCACCTGCGGGCGGCACCGCGTCGGTATCGGGCAAGCCGACAAGGATTTCTCCCGAAAACCCTATCCACCACCCTCGGACGAGCTGTTGCATAGGAGCCCCGCGAGGACGAGGCCTCGCCACCACCAAAACTTTTCGTCCATGAGTTTGCACCACCACGGTCACGAGGCGACCATTGTCAGATCACCGAGACACTCGTCGCGAGGTCCGCAAAGCAGCAGCGAAAGGTAACTAGAATCGAGCCAACAGAGCCATGTGCGCACGGGAGGGAACTACCTCCACCGCCTGGATGGTAGTCGACCGGAGGCGACCACAAACACCCAGTCCCAGTTAGATCCGGCTGGGTCTAGCGGACCCGTGAAGCCCCCACGGGGGCACACCAGTTCCAAGAGGGTCCGGTCGGGCCTAGACGGGCCCGCAAAGTCCGCCGCCACGCTGTAACAAGCCCGAACATAGCGGCCACTGGCACCCTGCACGAGCTACCCTGCAACTTCCCGTAGATCAAGCAGAGGGTTAGGCCCGCCAGCCCGCCCTAGGCGCTGATGGATCCCAAGGGGCCCCAGATCTGGGCCGATTGGGGCTGGCCAGCATAGCCTTGCCGCTGCCTGTCGCCTACCACCTACGGTGCCGCCCTGTTGCCTGTAGCTACGCCGCCGCGATGCCATCTCCCGCCCTCGCCGGACCACCGTCGCCCTATCCCAGCGCCAACCTCCGCCGCAGGGGCTCTAGGGAACCGCCACCACCACGACCCCGAAACCGTGTCGCCACCATGCCACCACCAAAGCGCCGCGCCGCCGCGCCCGACACGCAGCGCCGCGTCCCCGATGGCCACCGACGCCCGCGCTGCCACGACCTAGAGAGGGGGAGAAGGGCCCCGCCACCGCTAGAGCCACATGGGCTTCGCCTGACCCCTCTTGCAGAGGGGAAGGGAAGGGAGGACGGGAGGGCGCAGCCGGCCGAGGCAGCGAGGCTCCGCCTAGGGTTTGAAGGGTTCACGTTGTAGGGATTCGTAGCATGGAAAACAAAAATTTTCTATCGCATACAAACAAACAAGCCAAGATCTATCTACTAGATTGTAGCAACGAGTCGATGGAATAACTTACCCTCGAAGATTCCAAAGTGTTTAACGAGAGCGGATTCTCGTGGGTGATGTAGTCGTACTCTTTCCGATCTCAAGATCGTGTAGACGATCCTTCCGCGCCATGCGTTAGCCGCCTCCGATCGGTCACACGTTCGGTACTCGCGAAGACCTTCCTCTCCTTGTTCCAAAGGCGGAGGTTGTAGCACTCTCCTCGATTCCGAAAGACAACTGGCGTGGTACCTAAGTAGAGGAGATCCCAGGCTTCGCCTTAAGCCGGAGCGAGTATGGTGGAGTATGAGAGAGAGCTATTAGTGGTCTAGAGATTAGGCACACCAATTAGAAGGCTCTAAACCGAAGGCTAGGGCAATTAGAAGCTCTAAACCAAAACGGCTCTAAACCGGAGTTTAGGGCTAGGATTTAGATTAGAGGATAGGAACTTGTGTGTCTAGAGGAGGAGACCCTGCCCCTCCTTTTATAGGTAGGAGGGGCGGCCAAGGGGAGGGGAGTCCCTCCCCAAGTCGGCCTTGGTTGGCGCTCCGGCTTGGAGGGACTCCTCCCCCAAGTCGGTTCCAACCACCTCTTGCTTGTTTCCCACAGTTTCCTGTTTCCCACAGTTTCCTGTTTTCCACAGTTTCCTGTTTTAGCCGTTTGACTTTCAAACTGGCAGTTTGACTTTTCAGTTTTGGAACAGCAAGAACACTTAGTACATGATGCAATCATTCCAATATGTAATGACACATTCATGTACCCCTTCCCCGAGTCTTGGGACAATCCGGAACCTTCTAGAACATTCCCGATGAAAATACCGGAATCATTTCCGAACTCCGAAACGGGACTTTCCTTATATGAATCTTATTCTCTGGACCATTCCGGATCACCTCGTGATATCCCGGATCCCATCCGAGACTCCGAACAACATTCGGTCTCTTTCTCATAATACCATAACTACTCAAACAACGTCGAATCCTTAAGTGTGTCTCCCTACGGTTCGTGAATTATGCAGACATGATCGAGACACTTCTCCGAACAATAACCAATAGAGGAATCTGGAAATTCATATGGCTCCCACATATTTCTATGATTACTTTGCAATCGAATGAACCACTTACATACGATACCAATTTCCCTTTGTCTCACGATAGTTTACTTATCCAAGGTTATGATCGTCGGTATCTCTGCATACCTAGTTCAACCTCGTTACTGATAAGTACTCTTTTCTCGTTCCCGTGATATGTGATCCCTTGTGAGCCAGTCACATGCTTGCAAGCTAATTGGATGACATTTCACCGAGAGGGCCTAGAGTATATCTATCCGTCATATGGATGGACAAATCCCACTCTTGATCCATGTGTTTCAACCAATACTTTCCGAACACTCAATGCCACCTTTATAGCCACCCAGTTACGGTGTGGTGTTTGATGTCATCAAAGCATCCATCCGGTAAAGGTGATATGCATGATCTCATGGTCGAAGGAATTAGGTTACTATGTATCAGAAAGCATATAGCAATTGAACTATTGAAATGACTTGATCTTTATACTACGCTTATCTATAGGAGTATGTCCATCACATCATTCTCCTAATGATATGATCCTGTTGTTAATAACATCTCTATGTTCATGATCAGGAAACCATGATCATATATTAACCAACAAGCTAGTTTAACAAGAGGCTTTACTAGGGACTCTTATTTTAGTTTACAAATCACACAAGTATTAATGTTTCCGGTTAATACAATTATAGCATGGTATGTAAACATTTATCATAAGTGTGAAGATATGATAATAACCACTTTATTATTGCCTCTTGGGCATATCTCCAAGTCTCCCACTTGCACTAGAGTCAATAATCTAGTTTCAAACCTTTGTGTATATAACACCTATGGCTTTCCGGTGTTGTATGTACACGATTGCTAGTGGTCAACTGATCTCCGGATCTGACACTTCCAGGTCCGTGTGTAATTGCATGTCTTTGCGTCTCTACGCATCACTCATTCTCTAATGAGATGGCTTTGTATAAATTTGGTATTTCGGTGTGACCTTTAGTTCTTTGGGGTTAAAACATGTTGATAATATTGTCGCACAATATATCTTCATAGTATTATCCCTCTGTGAACTACACCTAGTTTGATAACAAACTACTTGACACAAATGCCCTCTTTTGCTGCTATAATAGCAGTCATATACTTAGCCTTTTGTTGTAGTATCTGTCACAATGTCTTAACTTTGGAACTCATCCAAATCCATTATGGAACTCACTTTCCATTATATTGTGCCACCCTTAGTTTAGATTGAGATAAACTTAATTTGTACTTTGTGATAAAGCTAGTATCAATGTAGTACTTTTACAATGAACTAACCATCTATTTGTCACTTCTACAAATAATATACTCTTAGTTCTTCCAAAAGATCATAAGAATATCTTTACTATTGTCCAATGATCATCTTACGAATCATTCTGGTATATGCTCACAACATTTAGAGCATAGGACATATCTGGATTTGTACATATCACAGTATGATTGATATAAATACTCTTTGTGATTTCATACATCAAGTATCAATCTATACTTGATTATTTGTTTCACTTTACCAAATGTCAATACACTTGAATATATCATCAACATTGAACTCTTTCAATCCTTTCTGTGCGACAAGAACCTTTTCTTGTAGTTTCTATATTGAACTCATTCAATATCTCATCTATGTACTTCTGGCACAACCATATTAGCGTCTATTGATGCCAAATATTCGGGTTTTGCCTAAGTCTTTCATCGGGATGAAATTCTTAATATGTGTTAATAAAAGATACATTATTTCCAATCAACAATATGTTTTCCACATAATGTATTAGAAACATGTCTTAGCGCTCCCACTTAATTTCTTGCAAATGCAAGCATCTCCATCGTCTCTGATGAACTTTTAAACTCCTTTAACAGTTTCATCACAGTGAAGATTCCAACTCCGCGATGCTCACTTCAACCATTGAAGTTTTCATATACTTTTAGCATCCTCTGAATTTACAAAACCCTCTGGACCGTGTTATGCACATGTCCGAGGCAACGATTCTATTAGAAGAACTTGTTTTGTTTATTCAACTACCATATAACAAAATTATATGTAGTGGTTGCTACACTAATCCGTCTAGACTAAATATCGCTATGAAAGATCAGATCTTGTCATAGTCAACCTTTGAACATTGTTGTGAACTCTTTCCCAACATGTTGACTATTTCATAGATGTGCAACATCCATGTCTATTTATTTATAGATCCAAACACAAATGTAAGGTCTCACCTTTCTCGAGGGTCCTTCAAGTTCAAAACTTGATTTCTCGTGTATGGAACTATCACGGATTTTATGGCTTCAAGCCATTTGACGGAGTCAGGGCCCATCATCGCTTCTTTGCATGTAGTCGGTTCATTATTCTCAAATAATGATTCAACCCTCAAATCTTGGTATTTGATTGTTTACCCGATCTACTTGTTTCAATAGGAACTTTAGATCTCCATGACCACAACCTTTGAGGCACGTGAGCCATGAGCATTGTTGCTGCCTCCGGAACACTTTTCGGTGTTGCGCAACTCTGCACATATAGCTAAGGTTCTTTTAACCTTATCAAAGTTCTATTGTCCTCCCACTTAACTTTTCACGAAAAATTCCTTCCCAAAGAAACTTGACGTTCTAAGTGACAAACACTTTTGTCTCCGGTGTTATGGAGGAATACTTAACAAAGACAGGTTCATCCGACTTTGGTTGCAAACATCTTTCTTATGCATAACATACCAATGTTTAAGAAAGGACAACTTGGGTTTTATCCCAAACCATAACATATGGTGTCATTTCAACGGATTATGATGGAGCTCTTTTCAGTGGAAAAACGGTAATCTCTAAAGCTTTTAATCTTTAAAATATAATGGCAGTTTTATGAATTATACCTTTGATCTTACCATGTCAAACAAGGTTTAATTACATATCTCGAACGTTCCATACTCTTATGGTGTTTCGGAAATGCAAATCCACGGAACGATTCCTTAAATCTTAGGTATTATGCTAAACTTGTAACTTAAATATTTTCCTTTATGATCTTATCATAAACTATTCATATTCTTGTTACAATGATTTTGCACTTCATCTAGAAAGTCTTTGAACTTTTCAAGTGTTTCATACTTTATCCTTATTAAGTAAATATTCATATATTCACTCAAATTTTCGGAGAAAGCATATGAAGTTGAAATCCATCGCTTTTGACTACACATAATGGATTTCGTTCAACAATATGTACAAATTCCAATAAGCTAGTCATTCGTTCCCTTTTGGCCTATGAACGAAGTTTTAATTATCTCTAGGAAAGTTTCACAAGCGTCATTTGATCAAAAATCAGAAGACTCCAAAATTCCATCCACATGGAGTTTCTTCATGTTTTCTTTCCATTATAATTTAAACGACGATGTCACTTCCTAAGTGATCTTTCAATCAATTTGTCTTTCGACATTTTTAGCACTAGTTTAATGGATGTGATTTCTCCAACCAGATTTGTGAATCATCCATTTTTTATGGATTACGGTAATTTATTTGAACAACCCTTTTGTTCTCATAATACCTAATAAAACAAATCTTGAAGGCAAGCTTTGATGTTTAACGAGCAACACAATAACCCTTTATTTGTTCTCGATGAACATCATCACATATTCTTTTGCTAGTTACTTAGGCCATTGTAGTTTATGAATTGTGTTGTTTCGTATGACGATTCACACCAACAAATTCAGTATCAAATACTTAATAACCAAATTGTTTAATAAGCAAAGAATATAGCCATAACATGTATATCATCTATATACTTAAACTGAACAATTCTAGTCTTTTCTTTTCTGCCATATATTTATGAGATTCTCTTTCAATATTTCCTTTTACATTTGAAAGAATCTATCAATATCAATAGTGGAGTCATACATATGACACATAATCCAAAGCGTGTATAATTAAATACCAATGTCTTTGGACTTGCACTTTGAAGTAGATCACCTATCATCAAATGTTTGGTGTTCTTTCAAATTCCTTTCTTTAGTAATCTCTTGGTGTAGTAAACATCTTACCTACATCAAATATTCACCCTCATCATGGATTTATCCATGATCAAGCTACTTTTAGCTTGTAACGGTGAATCGCAAGTATAATGTTGCTCTCCAAAACCTTTTGGAGTATTAGGACAACTAGTGTCTCCAACCTTTTGCAAATTCTCATCAAATATGAGAACATGACTTTTGCCATATTATACTCTATCATGTTGTAACCAATACTTCGTTTCAGATATCACAATATCTTCCACACATCATGGTTTCTGAAACAACTCTTTCAGATCCTAGATAACCTTGATATTAAGAGAATCCTTTGAATATCAAGAATCATGGAGAAAAACATGATACTTATATACTAACACTTGGAATTGTTACTCTTGATTTAATACTAATTATTAAACTTCATGGAGTAACCGGAACTTACTGAGAGTTTGCAATAGGACTTTTAAACTTTAGATTAACACTTAAAACAGTACGATACCAGTTCGTAAAGTATCTAACCAGAATTCTATAGTTCTATCATCTCAATTATAACTAAGCGCAAGGTGGTAAACGGATGCCAATGACTACAACAACTATGCAAATTCACTTTGATTTAGTTTATGATAAATTGAGTTCTAATTAATAATTAAATTAATCTTGGTGAACTCCCACTCAAAAAAATATCCCTCACATTGTTTTAGTGATCACACGAACCAAATCCACCACATCAAAACCGATCATCACGAGAGTTGATATAGCTTCAATGGCGAACAATCAACATGTTCATCATATCTACTATATGACTCATGCTCTACCTTTCGGTAATCCGTGTTCCTGAGGCCATGTATGTACATGCTAGGATCGTCAAGATCAAACTTTAGTTTCCGCATGAGCAAATCTGGCTTGCTCACGTTGTATATACTTGCAGAATCTAACACACTCGATCATCACGTGGTGCTTCGAAACAACAAGATTTAGCAACGGTGCTAACTAAGGGTGAACACTTTATGACTTGAAATTCATGTGCATGAGGGATCATCTTATAATGCTACCATCGTCTACTAAGCAATACAAGATGCATAAAGGATTAACATCACATGAAATTCAATAATATGTGATATGATATGGCCTTTCTTCTTTGTGCTTCCGATCTCCATCTTCAAGCACGAACATGATCTCCATCATCACCGGCATTGCATCAAGGTCAATGACGCTTCTCCATGGTTGTCGTCCACCGGCTTCAACTATTACAACTACTTTGAATAGACACGCGTGTCTTAACATAAATTAAAGACAACCATATGGCTCCAGCCGGTTGCCAACTTACAATAAGGAACATTGCATACATCAAATATAATCACAATCATGGCCATATCACATCACTGCACACCCCTGCAAAACAAAGTTAGACGCCTCTACTTTCTTTGCATATTTTACGTGGTTTGGGGCTTTCAATAAGTGTCGTTCTAACTTACGAACAAGAACCACAACATTGATACTAGCATTGTTGATCACCCGTTGTAAATTGGATCTTAACTATGCTAGGAGAAACAGCACCATAAAGCCACTTATGCAATACAAGTTGCATTCAAGCGTGGAGCAAGTCTCATGAACGATGTCATGTAAGGTTAGCCGGCCTTCATCCCAACATACCGCAAGATGCAAAGTACACAAGAAGCAATCGACAATAAAAGCATCAACGCCCACAATGACCATTGTGTTCTACTCGTGCAACAGATCTACATATAGACACGGCTCTGATACCACTGTAGGGATTCGTAGCATGGAAAACAAAAAAATTCTATCGCATACAAACAAACAAGCCAAGATCTATCTACTAGATTGTAGCAACGAGTCGATGGAATAACTTACCCTCGAAGATTCCAAAGTGTTTAACGAGAGCGAATTCTCGTGCGTGATGTAGTCGTACTCTTTTCGATCTCAAGATCGTGTAGACGATCCTTCCGGCGCTGCGTTCCGGCAGCGCTCCTGCAGTCGGTCACACGTTCGGTACTCGACGAAGACCTTCCTCTCCCTTGTTCCAGGAGGCAGCGGAGGTTGTAGCACTCTCCTCGCGATTCCGGTAGCACAACGACGTGGTACCGGAAGTAGAGGGAGATCATGAGGCTTCTCCTTAAGCCGGAGCGAGTATGGTGGAGTATGAGAGAGAGCTATTAGTGGTCTAGAGATTAGACACACCAATTAGAAGGCTCTAAACCGAAGGCTAGGGCAATTAGAAGCTCTAAACCAAAACGGCTCTAAACCGGAGTTTAGGGCTAGGATTTAGATTAGAGGATAGGAACTTGTGTGTCTAGAGGAGGAGGCCCTGCCCCTCCTTTTATAGGTGGGAGGGGCGGCCAAGGAGGAGTCCTTCCCAAGTCGGCCTTGGTTGGCGCGCCGGCTTGGAGGGACTCCTCCCCCAAGTCGGTTCCAACCACCTCTTGCTTGTTTCCCACAGTTTCCTGTTTTAGCCGTTTGACTTTCAAACTGGCAGTTTGACTTTTCAGTTTTGGAACAGCAAGAACACTTAGTACATGATGCAATCATTCCAATATGTAATGACACATTCATGTACCCTCCCCCCCCCCCCGGAGTGCCGGACAATCCGGAACCTTCTAGAACATTCTCGATGAAAACACCGGGATCATTTCCGAACTTCGAAACGGGACTTTCCTTATATGAATCTTATTCTCCGGACCATTCCGGATCACCTCGTGATATCTCGGATCCCATCCGAGACTCCGAACAACATTCGGTCTCTTTCTCATAATACCATAACTACTCAAACAACGTCGAATCCTTAAGTGTGTCTCCCTACGGTTCGTGAATTATGCGGACATGATCGAGACACTTCTAACAATAACCAATAGAGGAATCGGAAATTCATATGGCTCCCACATATTTCTACGATTACTTTGCGATCGAATGAACCACTTACATACGATACCAATTTCCCTTTGTCTCACGATAGTTTACTTATCCGAGGTTATGATCGCTTGTATCTCGCATACCTAGTTCAGCCTCGTTCTTGATAAGTACTCTTTTCTCGTTCGTGATATGTGATCCCTTGTGAGCGGTCACATGCTTGCAAGCTAATTGGATGACATTTCACCGAGAGGGCCCAGAGTATATTTATCCGTCATATGGATGGACAAATCCCACTCTTGATCCATGTGTTTCAACCAATACTTTCCGATATCTCAATGCCACCTTTATAGCCACCCGATTCACGGTGTGGTGTTTGATGTCATCAAAGCATCCATCCGGTAAAGGTGATATGCATGATCTCATGGTCGAAGGAATTAGGTTACTATGTATCAGAAAGCATATAGCAATTGAACTATTGAAATGACTTGATCTTTATGCTAAGCTTATCTATAGGAGTATGTCCATCACATCATTCTCCTAATGATTTGATCCCGTTGTTAATAACATCTCTATGTTCATGATCATGAAACCATGATCATATATTAACCAACAAGCTAGTTTAACAAGAGGCTTTACTAGGGACTCTTATTTTAGTTTACAAATCACACAAGTATTAATGTTTCCGGTTAATACAATTATAGCATGGTATGTAAACATTTATCATAAGTGTGAAGATATGATAATAACCACTTTATTATTGCCTCTTGGGCATATCTCCAAAACACGTTTCACTCCAAGTTACCCCTTGCATAGCGCCATTGGGATTATTGGCTAGAGGTTGCATAACACCATTATCTACAAGAACTCTACTAGAGCCGAATGTTGGATGTCGAATCTAAAGAAGAATGTATTTCCTCATGGAGACAATGAGAGAGACACACACACATGGACTCCAATTACCATAGTGTTCTGTCAAAAAATCCATTAACCATAATAACCTTTCGAAGTCTTTTGATATGTGTATCTGATCCAATCATCTTTATTTTCATCTTTCCGCGTTTAAAGTAAACACTACATATTGCACGACCGTGATTTATAAAAGACTGAGACCATAAAAGATATGCGTGTCTACAAAAGCAATGTAATTAACATTGAATTAAATTAATTCCTCTTTCAAATAGTGCGGCAGCGCCCTCGCCCTCCCGACCCACGTGCGGTGACACCTGCGCCGCACCAGGGTGTAGCTGCCGGCCGCCAAAATTCTCCGCCCGCCCCTCCCCCAACCCGTCACCGCCGGCTCCGTTGCCAGGCAAAGACTCGGCGGCGGCGGACAGTCCTCGCGTCCGAGATCTGGACGGCGGACGACGGCGGCCAGCGGCCTGGACGGTCGGAGGTGGGAAGTTGTTGGCAGGGGCGCCGCTGTCCTCCCGGCCTCATCCTCCAGATGGTGATGGAAGGAGCGAGTCGAGCCCGATCTCGACCGTTTCTTGTCGGATTTGTTGTCGCCGGTAGCGTGATGGCTTCTGGGTTTGTCCGGCTTCACGAGGTCACCTAGGGCTGCAAGCCCGGGCATGGTGGTGGTGGCCTTCTCCCTCATCGGAGTTGGTCGGCCGGTCGAATAAAGGTGGATCGACCTAGGATTCCTCTTGTGTGGAGATGATCACCTTCTTGAGGATGGTTCTTGATCTGGCCGGAGTGGGAGTTTCGAAAGGCTCCGCCGGCGAATGTACCAACGCTACTATGCCTGCAGTTCGCTAGATCGGGTGATATTCGGTCATGTGCACCCATGTTTTAATCCGACCGTTTGGTTCAGGAGGGAGCGGCGCGAAGCTCTGTCTTTTTTTTCTACCAGGCGACTTTCGATCCATGGTGAAGTCAGAGGTGGAGAATTCATGAAGGTCAGGTTTGGAGATCTATCTATGGAGGTTTGAGTCGTCATACGGTTGAGGGACTTTCTTGGTGTTCTAGGCTTCTCAACAGCCGTATGTAAGTTGGGGCGGCAACATAGGTGAATTTCAGAATCCTACCTTTCAGGGTGAAAATCCAAGGTCTGGCCTTAGCTGGTTTTGTCTAGCGATGTTCTTGTTGAAAGCATTGTTTTAAGAGTGGGGATTATCTTCAGGGTAAAAATCTAGATCTTTGATCGGGCGACGATGGCGCTTGTGCACTGTTTCCTTCTTGGAGGCATCGCTTTTGAAGAGCCTCAAGTTCAGGTGTTATATTGATGGTGGTTGTATTGTTGCTGCTAGGACCGGAATGCTGTAGCGGGTCTTTTATTTTCTTAGTTTTGTTTATCTTTGTTGGTTGTGTGCATTCATAATGCCAATAGGGTATTACGTTGTTGCAAAGACCGGATATATTTGGTATCTTTTAATATTAATATATGCTCCTTTAAAAAAAATCCTCTTTCAAACAGTTCTTAGCTTTGTACGTGCTTCCTCTCCATTTTATAAGATGTTTTGGGAAGCTAATTAAGCTTTTTTAAACATCTAAAAATGAAGATATGAATTATTCAGTAAAGGGACGTACTATGCGTTCTTCGGAGATATTTCCCCAAAATCTCCCTGATCCTCCTACTAACACGTGTTCTTCAAAAATCCCCAAATCCCGTTTTTGCTACAAATATATCCGTTTTTGCTACAAATGGTCCCGTTCTGCTACATGTAGCAGAAAATGGTTTGGCCCAAAAATAGAAAAACAGATTGGACTTCGCCGAAGATTTCTCCGGAGACTTCGCTGGCGACCGTGTAGCAAAAAAGTTGGGCTAACGTAGCATATCCGAACTCGTCGGAGACTCACCGAAGACCTCGCCGGAGACCTCGCCAGAGTTTCGCCGGAAACTATGTAGAAAAAGAATTGTGCTAATATAGAAAACCGAAGAACAATTGTAGCAAAATATTTGTATTAGTGTACCTTTTTTACCAAAGACATTATCGGGATCTCGCAGAAATTCATAGGTGCAGAAAAACAAGTGTAGCATTTGAAGAACATCAATATAGCAAAACCGAAATGAATACGTAGCAAAACATAAATGAGTATGTAGCAAAATTAGTCCCCCCCCTTGGCCCAAGGTAGCAACATCATGCACTCATGCTAGCAAAATCGTAGACCCAAAGTAGCAGAGCCGTATGCTATCGGTAGCAACGGTTTATACCCAGGGTAGCAAAAGCGACCCGTCATCGGTAGCAACGTCGCCGACCATGGGTAGCAACGGTGCCGACCGTCGGTAGCAAAATCCATCCTTCGTAGGTAGCATGCACGGGATGCGCCATCTCGAATCGCCGGTCCCGCTGGAGTTGGGAGATAGGAGAGCGCCTCCGCGGTGAAGTCCATCTACGACGAAAAACCACCGTCGTGGCCTCCCTGTCGGCGCAGCGGCGCGCAGGTCCTAGGCAAGTGGAGGCGGAGGGTGGGCTCCGACGGCCTACTCCGACGCGGTGGTGGCGGAGGGCGGAGCTCGGCGCGACGTACGGCAGCGGGAGGCGGCGGCCTACTCCGACGCAGTGGTGGCGGAGGGCGGAGCTTGGCGGCGGCGTGTGGCTGCAGGAGCCGGCGGCCTACTCCGGCCGCGGTGGTGGCGGAGGATGGAGCTCGGCAGCGGCGCGTGGTGGAGGGCGGAGCTGGATGGCGGTTACGCGAGGCGGAAGGCGAAGCTGGGCGGCGATTGCGCGCGGCAGGAGGCAGGGGGCTGCACGCGGCAGGAAGTGCGAGCGGTGGTTCACACGAAGGGATAAAGGAAGGACAGATAACGCTTGGTGGGCCTGTACGCGTACGGAGGTTGCGGAGCGACGAGCCGGAGGATCGAAACGGATGTGTATCATTTTCTTTCTGTAAAACTGTATCAAATTCCTGCCAAAATCTATTGTGAGCCAAAAAAGAAATCTCCTGCTCAATGCAGACAACTAGTTGGACCTGTCTACAGCTTTTGGCTCCGGCTCCCCCGGCCGCCGCCGCTCGGAAGCGACGGCGTCGACCCTGAACTTGGCGTAGATATCTCCCTTGTAGAAGCTCCACGTCCTCCACACAAGCACCAGCGACACCAGCGCGCCGGCCACGGTGACGGCCGTTATGACGAGGAACGACTCCCTGAAGCACCGCGCGCCAATGCACGTCCTGCTGCTCTCAGCGTCCCCGTCGTGCCGGTGCTGCCTCGCCGCCTCGGCGTCGTAGAGCCGCCCGGCGACGAGCACGTTGAGCACGTAGGCGCCGACGGGGCTGCCCGCTGCGCCGAGGTTGTAGAGCGTGGCGTAGTACTTGAGCCCGAACACCTCGGAGATGATGGCGTAGAGAAGCGGCCACTGCGCGCCGAAGCAGAAGCCGACGATGACGGAGGCGGCGTAGAGCGAGCGCGGCACGGCGAGGGCGATGAGGAGGTGGCCGGCGCAGGATAGCAGGAGCACCAGCGTGAGCGCGAGCGGGCGCGGGAGCCCGTGCCGCGCCAGCAGGGCCTCCGACGCGAACCCGGCCGTGACCCGACCGGCGTAGTTCCAGACGCTGACGAGGGAGACGAAGGTGTTGACGCTCTGTGCCGGGTAACCCAGCGACTGCCCGATCTGGCCCAGGTTGTCGATCGCTGTTAGTGTCCCGCCGACGCCGCAGATGGTGACCAGGAACAGCACCAGCATGTCGACGCTCACCAGCGCCTGCGGGATGGTGTAGTCATTCCCGTGCGCCGGCGGGCTGAACATGTGCTTCAAGAAAGAGACGATGCAAGAAGAAGAAGATGCCGTCGGCGGCGGATGCTCTGTCACTTGCAGTTGAGGGGCGGCGGTTGGCTTATCGATGGTCACCGATGTCGGCGGTCCGGGCAGGGACTCTTCTTCCTGGTGCTCCTTCTTCTTGAACCAGTAGTACTCCTGCCGGACGACGACGGTCAGGAGGGGAAGGATGAGCAGGAGGAGCAGCGCGGTGGCCGACGCGGCGTAGGCGGCGTGCGTGAAGCTGGTCTGCTTCTGGACGACGATCATCACGAGGATGTACGAGGCGAGCGCGACGGAGATGTAGAGGAAGGAGAAGAAAGCGCCTCCGTCATCGTCGTTGTCCCTTCGCGGGGACGGCATGACGCGGACGATGGGGAGGGACACGACGGAGACGGCGGCGGGGAGCCAGGCTATGAGCAGCACGATCGACTTGGCATCGTCACCGCCGTAGATGGCGAGGTAGATCTGCGCGAGGATGGCGCTGCTGAGGCCGACGTAGCCCTTTAGCAGTCCGAGGACGACGCCGCGGCCGCTCCCCGGGAAGCTCTTGACGCAGGTGATGAGCGCGCCGGTGCCGGCGAAGGACTGCGAGTTGGCCCCCGCGCAGATGTAGACGCACATGAGCCAGAGCGGCGGGCGCGCGGTCCGGCCCGCGATGGCGAGGTAGACCATGAGGTAGCCCGCGAGGTTCATGGCTGCGCCCACGGCCAGCACGGCCGGCGGCGGCGAGACCTCGTTGAGGAGCCCGGCAACGATGCCCACGTTGCTGCCGAGGTCCTTGAAGAAGGCGAGCGTGTTTAGCGTGCGCTGGTCGTAGCCCAGCGACGACTTGAGCGCCGTCGAGTAGATGCCGAAGGCGTACGTCGCCCCCGACGCCGACAGGATCATCAGGCACGCCAACGCCATCAACCACCGCCCCGCCACCACCTGCCGAGCGAAACGCAATGCCATCACCTCCGACACCACGGCCGCGCGGCCGCCGGACACCATTGCGCCGCCAAGTATCCTCCTCGTCCGTGCGGTCGCGCACTTCTTCAGTCGCAGGCAGCAGAGATGGGTGCGAAGTGTGTTATGGTTACGTTGACACGTGATGATTCCGTACTACTAGTAGATTGTTTGTTTGGTCAGTTTAATCATGTTTTGGAACGTACTATGATACTGTGTTCTTTCTACCAACTCCAGTGTATTATTGTTTTTGCCGGCTACGACAATGGTGACAAACTATTTCTAAGGATTCCAAACCAGTGACTGCAACATTAAAAACAAAAGTGACTGCTCTTTGTGAGTGGGAAGCCGGCAACAAAGTGACTACAAAGGACCAAAAGTTCTCGCCAATAAAGTATAGTTCTACCTCCCACTAGAAATAAGTGAATTGAACTTATCTAGACTCTAGACGTTTAGTGTGTAGATATATACGAGTTTAGATAAAATCAAGTCATTTATTTTTAGACGGAGAGAGTACTAATTTAAGACTACATATGCATATGTCCAGGTTTTTCTCTTAAGAGGTAGGATGACGAGGGTGAGACGAAGTTCAAGGATATGAGTACCAACAAGCGGTGGCCATCGCGACCGCGTTGTGCCTTATGCTTCTTGGTTGCGTGTATCTTTGGTATGCATTGAGCAAGCATGTTCGTGACGAGTTCGATGAGCGAGGAGAAATATGTGCACGTAAAGATGAGCTTTGGTACTTTAATTTAGTCTTAGATATACCAAATTGCAATAATACATCAACCTTAAATATTTTCCTATTGCTGTCCAAACAGCACGGTATAAAAATAAAAGGTACCGGTGCTAGTTCATTTCTGTGACGTTTGGTAGCCTACATTCGATTCTCGACCCGGTCTGACAGTGCCAAGGGTAGCAGGGTTAGCTGAAATTATCCTAAGGGCCATTTTTGGAGCTTGTTTGGTAGCATGCATAATGGCCGAGTGCATGGGTTGGTATACTTTCCCACTCTATTTGGTTGACTCCATATAACACTTTTGGTCCATTCTCATGCAAGAACCATTTGTTTGGTTGCCCACACAAGCACCCTTATGGTTACCTTGTTCAAATTCTGATAAGGTTACCATAAGGAGAGACACATAGAACTACATCTGATCATACACACGACCCTACCAGAAGATCAACTTGACGATGACCATAAGGAGAACAACGATGATGAAATCCTTGAGGCTATCATGTCGGGCATGATAATGTTCTCCCTCTGCAACAAACTCTACCTGATGTTCTTCCTTAGCAACAATGTGCACATGTCGGCAACATTTCCTACATGACATTCTCCATGATTGTTGTTGTTCCCATGGACCAAGTAGTTGCTGGTCTCATCAGCCAGAAAGTTGTTGTAAGTCTCATATGCCTCCTCCATAGTATCAAACCCTTCATAGTTGTTGTTCGAGTAACGGTTCACTTGATCCTGGCACCTACTCCATTCAGTGTACACTCTGGACACCTCCCTTTGTACACCATATAGAAGTTTATCTACAATTCACAAGAGTAACATGTTAAGGTATAACATCACAAGATCATCATAAGAATGTAGCAGTCATAAATACCATCATAATTTCATAACATAACTTCATACTAACAGGTGCATGGATGATCATTTCCAAAAGGGATCATAAGTTCGTCCTAAGACTATGGTGTTAACCTACCACCACATCAAAAGTGGGTGTCACACTACCACCACCCGTTCACCATCACATGAGGGGTTAGTATATACCACTTCATCAAAAGATACAAGCCATAAGAAATTTTTAGGACCTAGTTATGGCCAAAATGATAGCATAAGCATTATTAGTTCATCATCGACACCATCACCATCAGACACACCGCATCTAGGACCGAAGCAACTGAAGTTCCTAGTCTTAGTACTTTGCTAGGAAGGTCCTGGGCTAGAGGATCTCGTGCGGCTCATGCATGCCAAAAATCTGGTGCCATGTGCCTTGTGGTCAACCAGGTGGCCGAGAGTCTCCATGAGATGCTCCTCGGTGAAGCCAATAATGTCCATCACAACCTGGTACAAGTCAGGATGCATGTAAGTGGGCTTGTTGTCCCTAATGGCATGCGCAATGTCCTTGACATCGTCAGTCATGCTGGTGAAGGCTTGGATCTCGTTGTATCCTAACACGACCCTCTTCATGTTCCCATTAGCGGAAGGAGAAGTAGCCCGAGAATCAGTAGGCTTGTCGGGGCCAACAAGTATCACGGTGCCAGATTCTTGGGTGTCAACATCCAGTCATCGGATTGTCAACAAGTACGCCATAGGGGGTCCTAGTGGCATTGGAAAGATGGGGTGTGAGACGTCAGATGTTCCTGGAGCGGTGAGCACAAGTTTACCCAAGTTCAGATCTGACTATGGTGATTGGATCCTACTCCTGCTAGCAACCTAGTAATATATCGGCGTAAGCCGGATGTTACAGTGGATTACAAGAGAGGTTCGCCTGTACGATTTTATTGTGGTGGTTGTTGTGTTGTGCCCTAAAGGCTCCCATAGGGCCGGTTTATATAGTCACCGGGGCCTAGGGTTACAGGAGAGACCTATCTGGCTACGTTACAGAGTCGGTAACTAGATACAGCTTGGACTACAAGTAATACTACATGCCTAAGTCGGTAACTCTTCTGGGCCTTGTCGTAGCCGGAACTGGCTCCTCCTATTTCTCTGACTAGGCCGCCCGTGAAGCAAAGCTCTAACCCGTTGGTAGGCCACCCTGGTCAGCGAGTCCTGTGGGTATACCCGGAAAGTATATCCCCAACAGTAGCCCCCGGAAGTCTCCAAGATCCACAGTCGGATAAATTGTCTAGCTTGATGGTTTGTTCGTCTTGAGAATCTTGAAGGGTTCCCGAAAACTTCTTACAGAGATGTATGATTCCGAGTCAGTTGAGTCGGATATGTTTTGTTCTGACTTTAGTCTTTTCCCTGCTCAGTTTGAAACATGAGCCGGATTTCACATCGGCGTGCGGGCTGACAATTTTTCAGACCAGGTCCCGTCACTTTGACAGGAGTCCCATCAACACGACCGTTGGTGGGTCCGCTCCTTATGGAACAGAACGTTGTTTCAATGCCTATGCGAAAATCGAGGGGGCAGAAGAGTCGCGAGGAAGCTACCTCCCTCTCTCATGTACGCGTGGCGCTAATCGCGCGTATTAACGCACGAATCTTGACACGGAGACAAATAAAAGAGAGGAGAAAACCCTTTCTCTTAGATTTATCTCTCCACCGATTCATTCATTGCCTCCTCGTACTCCTCGAGCGCTCCGCAGCCGTTCCCATCTGCACATCTCAAGAAAAAATCTCTCTCCCCCACCAGTCCTTTTCCTCCAAGATCAATGGCGTCTGCCTCGACCTCAGGAGCGGCGGCGGGTTCATCGGTGGCGGATGAGAAGAATATGCGGGGCCTCTGGGTGCCTAGTGTGATGGACGACGCCGAGCTCTATGTCATGGAGCGCCTCAGGGCACGCCGTTCCCGCCCCGCACGATGACGAGAGGGTGCTATTCGGAACGCACGTCGACCGCGGCCTCAGCCTGCCACCGTTGGATTTCCTCGTCGAGGTCCTCAACTACTACGGTGTGCAACTCCATAATCTTCCTCCCAACTCTTTGCTCGAGCTTAGTACTCATGCAGCTCTGTGAGAGGAGTTTCTTGGCATTAGGCCAAGTCTCACCCTTTTCTGGTACTACTATGGTACCAGGAAGAACTCCATTAGTGCCGGCGTGACTTACACCACCGGCACCCTTAGCTTAGTCCTTAGGAGAAACCGAGTCTATCCTAGGATTAACGCTAGTGAATCCGTCAAACGCTGGACCGGAACCTTCTTTTATCACAAGGATATTTTGGCTCCTGGAAAGGCGGAAGGTCTTCCGGCGTTCACCGACGGTGCTGCTTCCCACCAGAAGTCATGGGATGCGGAGGCGCCAGAGCTGTCGGATATATTGATCCTTGCCAAAAGGCCGAATTGAGTTTCTGATGAAGCACGAGGGCCTCCGTGGATCCAACTTGATTCACTGTTGGTTGGAGCGCCGGATTCAGCCTCTCCAGCACCATGGAGATCGCCTCATGCACCAGATCACCAACCACAAGAAGGACAAGATGCGGGTCAGTTCGAGCCGGATTCCGGTGAAGGACTACAAGACCCTTATGCAATATTTGATCAAGGAAAGAGTGGAACGGAAAGTTCCAGAAGTCTCCATAAAGATGTATACATCCAACCGTCCTCTGACTCCAGTAAATATTTCGACTCTGCTTTTGCGTTTTGTCATTTCTTTTATGTTCTCTCTCTCACTCTATTTTCCTCGTTGCTTTTTGACTTAGCTCGATAAACTCTCCGAGTCTGAGCTAGCTCCATTAGATGGCTATCCCTCAGACGATCCGGAGGTGACTGAGGATGACGAGGTGCAAGCAGTTGCCACCCCCGCCTCCAAGAAGCGCAAGGTGAAATAAGTTGTTGTTACTGCTGGTAGCCAAGTGCTGCTAGTAGTTAAAAAGTAAGCACCATGTCTTTTATTTTTAGTACTTTATACCTTTCTTTCTTTCCAGAGCACACCTGATATTTGGATTTTCGTGTTCTAGAGCTAAATCAGTTTTGAAGAGTAAGACTAAGCCGGACAGCAAGTCGGTAGATGCGTCAGCAGAAGCTTGTTGGTTCCCCTGCCATGCCGCCACCAACTCCATCCAATACTCCATCAACACAGGAAGCCTCTGCCTCTCCTGATGTTGGCAACGTCTCGAAAGCCTTGGTCACCTTTGATGACCAAGCATCTAAAAAGGATGAACCTACTAAGGGTAATGATCCCATGGTAAAATCTACAGGAACATTGGATAAAGTGGTCGGCTCTGCTGTATCTGTCCTGAAGAGGAAAAAGAAGGAAGAGATCCTCAGGCTGGCTCAGTCCAGCCTTGAGAAGCAAACCTTAACCGCAGAGGCCGCGATCCAGGAGTAGGAGGACGTCAAGTTGGTTAGCCTCTTGGACCACATTTTGTCCGGGATGCTAAGATCGAGTCTGGCAAACTCCCAGCAATGGATGTGCCTTCCCTCTTCCTTGCTGAGAAGGTGTTTCACAGCACCAAGCTCGGATTTGAAAAGTTGCACCTGGAACACATTGTAAGTTTCCGATTCTTATTTGCATTTATTATCATATCCTCTAGCCCCCAAGCATAAAGCCGGATAAACATAGTTGGATCCGAGTTGATGCTTGTAGGTTGCAAAAGAATGATGTAGTGTAGCCCCCAAGGCTCGTGCTATAATTTTACTTAGTTAAATATGCAGCCCGAGTCTTAGTAGTCGTCTGACGGTATTCCGTCTCTAAACTTACAGAAAATTGCATCTTCCAACCAGGAATTGCTCAAGAACATATGTAATAAGCGCAAGGAGATCAAAGCCTTGTGCCTTGAGAATTCAAAGTTGCAAGTTGAGAAGAATGAGGCAGAAGGTAATAAAAAAATCGGCTTCATTTTTGTCATTTTGGCTATTGTCATAGTCACTTGTTCTGTCCGACTGATTATTTTTTCTCTTTGCAGAACTGTTGTGCGCGTCCAGCAAAATGGTGGAGCAATCTGAGAACTTCAAGGTCTTAGAAATGGAGAATGCTAAACTCCGGGACAAGCTTCAGAAGCTCACTATTGAATCGGAGAAATCCGTAGCTGATGTCCTAGAGTCAAGCAATCATGAGACCGTGAGGCTCGAGAAGCTGCTAACCCTCCGAGATAAACAACTAGATGATCTCAAGAAGGATGATACATTGGAAACGTATCTATAATTTTTGATGCTCCATGCTTGTTTTGTATCTACTTTGCTTTGCTTGTCTACACTTTGAGGTTCTTTTTATATGTTTTCTGGTACTAACCTATTAACAAGTTGCAACAGTGCCAGATGCATGTTTTCTGTTGTCTTTGGTTTCAAAAAAGTTAGTAAAGAAATATTCTCGGAATTGGGCGGGACAAATGACGAAGTCAATTACTTTCCGTGGGGAACAAGAAGTCCAGAGGATATCTGGAGGGGCCAGCCAGGGGGGGCCAGACCCACCCCAGGCACGTGTGGGCCTAGCCCCACGCCTGGCTAGGGTTTGGTGGCTCTGGCCACTGCCTCAGTCTCCCACTTCGCCTATAAGAAGTCCCCGATGCATAAACCCTAAGCACCCGATCAAATCTCCACGAAACCGGCTGTAGCCGCCGCCACCATCGTCCCTAGATCGGGGGGATCTGAAGTTCTTCCCGGCACCCTACCGGAGGGGAGATCATCCCGGAGGCCTTCTCTCCGGTATGATGCGTGAGTAGTTCCATCTTGGACTATGGGTCCATGTAGTAGCTAGATGGTTGTATCTCCTCCTTTGTGCTTTCATGTATAGATCTTGTGAGCTCCATTCATGATCAAGATCTAATCTATTTGTAATCATGCATGTTGTGTTTGCGGGGATCTGATGGATATTGAGATTATTATGCTGGTTTGATTAATGGTTTTGTCTTTATGATTCTATCATGTCTGTGTTGTTTGTGATCTTGGCCAAGTAGTTGCTAGTGACTCCAAGAGGGGGTATTTATGCTCGATAGTGGGTTCATGCCTCTAGTTTTCAAGGGAAGTGACAATAATCTCTTCGGTTGTGGATGTGTTGTTGCTACTAGGGAGAAAACAACGGTCTCTTGTTCATGGAACATGTGGATTGTTTACCTTACACACTTTGCTTAAAGCAGTTGTCTATTGCTTGCAACTTAATACTGGAGGGGGTTCGGATGATAACCTGAAGGTGGACTTCTAGTAATAGATGCAGTTGGATGGTGGTCTATGTATCTTGTTGTATTTCCCAATCGAATCTCATAGGATCTTTCTGACTAGTAATTGCATTGTTATGCCTTGCTCGCCTCGCCAATTGCCACTGTAATTTGTTTACCCTTCATGCCATGTTGTTTATCTAAGGAGAGCACCTCTAGTGAACTACGAACCCCGGTCCAATCTTTACCATTGATACATCTTCCACTGTTACTTGTTTACTTGCTGCAAACCATTACCTTCCACACCATACGTTTAATCCTTTGTTACAGCAAACCGGTGAGCTTAACAACCTCACTGTTCGTTGGGGCAAAGTCTTGAGTTTGTGTTGTGTAGGTATCCGTGTTGTTTGCAACACCTGTGTGACGTTTCCTTCCTCCTTCCGGTTCGATAACCTCGGTCTCAACTGAGGGAAAACTTGCTGCTTGTTGCTTCACACCTTGCTCTTGGGGTTTGTAGGGGTTCGTAGCATGGAAAACAAATAATTTCTACCGGATACAAACAAACAAGCCAAGATCTATCTACTAGATTGTAGAACCGAGTCGATGGAATAACTCACCCTCGAAGATTCCAAAGTGTTTAACGAGAGCGGATTCTCGTGGGTGATGTAGTCGTACTCTTGCCGATCTCAAGATCGCGTAGACGATCCTTCCGGCGCTGTGTTACGACAGTGCTTCCGCAGTCGGTCACATGTTCAGTACTCGACGAAGACCTTCCTCTCCCTTGTTCCAGCAGGCAGCGGAGGTTGTAGAACTCTTCTCACGATTCCGACAGCACGACGGCGTGGTACCGGAAGTAGAGGGGACATCTCGCAGGGCTTTGCCTTAAGCCGGAGCGAGTATGGTGGACTATGAGAGAGCCTTGGTGATCTAGGGTTTAGACGCACCAAGGAGGAGAGGCTAGGCCGGCGGCTAGGGCAAGGGGATGCCCCAACTCGGCGGCTAGGGTTTTGCCCTAGGTGGCGGCAGCAGGAGGTGGTAGCGCCGACGGCTTGGGGCTAGGGTTTGCAGGGTGCAAGGTGTGTGCTTGGAGGGGCAGACCTGCCCCTCCTTATATAGGTGGAGGGGGCCGGCCAAGGGGAGGGGAGTCCCTCCCCAACTCGGCTTACAAGGCCGGAGGTGGAGGGAGAGGGACTTCCTCCCCAAGTAGGTTTCCTACTCTCCCTCCACCAAGCAAAATAGTTGTTTGACTTTTCAAATTAGCGTTTGACTTTTCAAACTAGGATTTGATTTATCCCTTTATTTCGCTCAGCGATGACACCTAGTACATGATGCAACCATTCCAACTTGTTATGACACATTCATGTACCCTTCCCCTCCGGAGTGCCGGAAATTCCGGAATCTTCAAGAACATTCCCGATGAAAACACCGGAACCATTCTCCAACCCCAAACCAGAACTTTCCTTATATGAATCTTATTCTCCGGACCATTCCGGATCTCCTCTTGATATCCCGGATCCTATCCGAGACTCCTAACAACATTCGGTCTCTTACTCATCATTCCATAACTACTCAACAACGTCGAATCCTTAAGTGTGTCTCCCTGCGGTTCGTGAGTTATGCGGACATGATCGAGATACTTCTCCGAACAATAACCAATAGAGGAATCTGGAAATTCATATGGCTCCCACATATTTCTACGATTACTTTGCGATCGAATGAACCACTTACATACGATACCAATTTCCCTTTGTCTCACGATAGTTTGCTTATCCGAGGTTTTGATCGTCGGTATCTCTGCATACCTAGTTCAACCTCGTTACCGATAAGTACTCTTTTCTCGTTCCCGTGATATGTGATCCCTTGTGAGCCAGTAACATGCTTGCAAGCTAATTGTATGACATTCCACCGAGCGGGCCCAGAGTATATCTATCTGTCATATGGATGGACAAATACCACTCTTGATCCATGTGTCTCAACCAATACTTTACGAACACTCAATGCCACCTTTATAGCCACCCAGTTACGGTGTGGTGTTTGATGTCATCAAAGCATCCTTCCGGTGATGGTGATAAGCATGATCTCATGGTCGAAGGAATTAGGTTACTATGTATCAGAAAGCATATAGCAATTGAACTATTAAAACGACTTGATCTTTATGCTACGCTTATCTATAGGAGTATGTCCATCATATCATTCTCCTAACGATATGATCTTGTTTTTAATAACATCTCAATGTTCATGATAGGGAAACCACAATCATTTATTAACCAACAAGCTAGTATTATGAAGAGGCTTTACTAGGGACTCTAATTTAGTTTACAAATCACACAAGTATTAATGTTTCATTGTTAATACTGTTACAGCATGAATGTAAACATTTATCATAAGCACAAAGATATAATAATAACTACATTTATTATTGCCTCTAGGGCATATCTCCAACAGTCTGCCACTTGCACTAGAGTCATCTAATCTAGATTACATGGTAATAAACCGAACACCCATGGCAGTTTGGTGTTGGTCATGTTTTGCCCTCGGGAGAGGTTTAGTCAACGGATCCGCCACATTCAGATATGTGTGTACTTTGCAAATCTTTATGTCACCATCTTGGACATGTTCTCGAATATCGTGAAAACGTAGCTTGATGTGCTTCAGCTTCTTGTGTGACATTGGTTCTTGCGCATTGGTTATGGCGCCCATGTTATCACAGTAGATAGACATTGGGTCCAGCGCACTTGGAACCACACCGAGCTCTGTAATGAACTCTTTCATCCATATCGCTTCTTGTGAAGCCTCCGAGCATCCATGTATTCCGATTCAGTTGAAGATCGCGCCACAACGCTTTGCTTTGCACTCCTCCAGCTAACTACTGCACCATTCAAAGGAAATACGTATCCAGATTGAGATTTTGAATCATCCGGATCGGTGTTCCAACTAGCATCGGTGTAACCATTAACAACGAGCTGTTCATCACCTCCATAAGAAAGAACCATATCCTTAGTTCTTCTCAAGTACTTAAGGATGTATTTGACCGCTGTCCAATGATCCACTCCTGGATCACTTTGATATCTTCTAGTCAAACTAACAGCATATGCAATGTCGGGTCTAGTATATAGCATGGCATACATTAGAGATCCTATGGCTGAGGCATAGGGAGTCTTACTCATCCTTTCTCTATCTTCTGCCGTTGTTGGACTTTGAGTTTTACTCAAGGTCGTATTGGGCAACATGGGCAAGAACCCTTTCTTACTATCTTCCATTCCAAATCTCTTTAGAACTTTGTCCAAATATGTACTTTGTGACAATGATATTAGGCGTCTCGATCTATCTCTATAAATCTTTATGCCTAATATGTAAGCTGCTTCGCCAAGATCTTTCATTGAAAAACTATTATTCAAATATTCCTTGACACTATTAAGAAGGTCTACATCATTCCCAATCAACAATATGTCATCTACATATAGTATTAAGAATGCTATAGAGCTCCCACTCACTTTCTTGTAAATACAAGCTTCTCCATAAGTTTGTATAAAACCAAAACTTTTGATCACCTTATCAAAACGTTGATTCCAACTTCGGGATGCTTGCTTCAATCCATAAATGGACCGTTGAAGTTTGCATACCTTGTTAGCATCCTTAGGAACGTTGTTTTGACATCAATATCTCATAATCATAATATGCAGCGATTGCTAACATAATCCTCATAGACTTTAGCTTCGCTACAGGTGAGAAAGTCTCATCGTAGTCAACTCCTTGAATTTGTCGAAACCCTTTTGCGACAAGTCGAGCTTTATAGACAGTAACATTACCATCAGCATTTGTTTTCTTCTTGAAAATCCATTTGTTCTCGACAGCCTTCCGGCCATCTGGTAAGTCCACCAAAGTCCATACTTGGTTTTCATACATGGATCCAATCTCGGATTTCATGGCTTCTTGCCATTTATTGGAATCTGGGCTCATCATTGCTTCCTCATATGTCGCAGGGTCATCGGTGTTATCCACCAACATGACACTCATAACAGGATCATACCAATCAGGAGTGGTACGAGTTCTCGTTGACCTACGAGGTTCTGTAGCAACTACAACCGAAGTTTCATGATCATCATCATTAGCTTCCTCTCTTATTGGTGAAGGCACCACAAGAACTTCTTCCGGTGCTACGCTACTCGCAAGTTCGAGAGAAGGTTCGACAACGTCGTCGAGTTCTACTTTCCTTCCAGTCACTTCTTTCGAGAGAAATTCCTTCTCTAGAAAGGATCCATTCTTGGCAACGAAGATTTTGCCTTCGGATCTATGATAGAAGGTATACCCAATAGTTTCCTTTGGGTATCCTATGAAGATGCATTTTTCCGCTTTGGGTTCAAGCTTGTCCGGCTGTAACTTCTTTACATAAGCTTCGCAACCCCAAACTTTAAGGAACGACAATTTAGGTTTCTTCCCAAACCATAATTCATATGGTGTCATTTCAACGGATTTAGATGGTGCCCTATTTAAAGTGAATGCGGTTGTTTCTAATGCATAACCCCAAAATGATAGCGGTAAATCTGTAAGTGACATCATAGAACGAACCATATCTAAGAGAGTTCTATTACGACGTTCGGACACACCATTGCGCTGTGGTGTTCCCTGTGGTGTCAATTGTGAAAGTATTCTGCATTTCTTCAAATGCTCGCCAAACTCGTAACTTAGATATTCACCTCCACGATCAGAACGTAGAAATTTAATCTTCTTGTTACGTTGATTCTCAACCTCACTTTGAAATTCTCGAAAGTTTCGGACTTATGTTTCATGAAATAGATATACCCATATCTATTCAAGTCATCCGTGAAGGTAAGAACATAACGATAACCACCGCGCGATGCTACACTCATTGGACCACACACATCGGTATGTATGATTTCTAATAAGTCCGTAGCTCGCTCCATCATACCAGAAAATGGAGTCTTAGTCATTTTACCCATCAGACATGCTTCGCATCTTTCAAGTGATTCGAAATCAAGTGATTCAAGAAGTCCATCGGAATGGAGTTTCTTCATACGCATCACTCCAATGTGACCAAGACGACAGTGCCACATATAGGTGGAGTTATCGCTCAATTTCAAATGTTTAGCTTCAATGTTATTAACATGTGTATTTCCGCTATCGAGATTCAATAAGAATATACCATCTATCAAAGGTGCATGTGCATAAAACATATTACTCATATAAATCGAATAACCATTATTCTCGGACTTAAACAAGTAACCTTCTCGCAATAAACAAGATCCCGATATAATGTTCATGCTTAACGCAGGCACCAAATAACAATTATTTAAGTATAAAACTAATCCCGATGGTAGATGAAGAGGTAGCGTGCCGACCGCGATCACATCAACCTTTGATCCATTTCCCACGCGCATCGTCACCTCGTTCTTCGCTAGCTTCCGTTTATTCTGTAGCACCTGTTTCGAGTTACAAATATGAGCAACCGAACCAGTATCAAATACCCAGGCACTACTACGAGTACTAGTGAGATACACATCAATAGCATGTTGTGGCATCCCGCAAAACCACTACTAGAAAATCGCGTTGTTTTTGTGCATTGCATCATCATGACCGCATGCTCATGTCATCATGCCACATTGCATTTGAGCATCGTCATCATCTTGCATTTGCTTGCATAAAACTATTTGCGGAAAAACCTGTTCTTGTTTTCTAAACGCCCCGTCTATGTTCCAAACGCAAAACCCGGGTCTCCGGATTATTTTGTTTGTCTGCTATCGGGTTGCAAAATCCCTGTTTTAAACAAATAAAATATTTAATTATTTTGTGGGGACAGCCAAACCGGGACGATCCGACCCAGTCGGCCACCCCCAGAATAAAACCAGCCTACCCGAATTCCTAAAACTACCTAGTCCTAATCTACCCACCAATCACCGCTTGCCATCTCACCATCTCCCCCAATCCCCACCCACCTTGCCACCTCACCAATCCTCCCTCTCTCCTCTGCCCACACCCACACACAGCCCTCCTACCCCTCTCCCTTACACCCTGGCCCCACCCCCAACACCCACCCAACGGCCCCACCCCCACACCGACCCACCCCCGGGTCCCACCGACCCCGACGCGCCCTCCCCGCTCCTGCCGCTCCCTGTTCCTCTTCCCCGACACCTCCCTCTCCCCGCTCGCACCCTTCTGCCCGTCACCGCCTCCTTCCCAAGCCCCGCCACCGTCGGTCGCCTCCTCCCTCGCTGATTCCGGGCCCGCGCCGCCCTGGCCCTCTTCTCCGGCCGCCGGAGCTCGCACCTCTCCGGCGAGCCTGCGCCGCCACCGACCTCGCCCTTTCCCGCTGAGCTGCCAGACCGCCGCCCTCCTGGCGACCTCGCCCGCAGCCGGCCTCACCTGAGCCGAGCTCCTCTGGCCGGAGCCCGCCCTGCCTCCCGCTCGAGCTCGACCCGAGCCCCGCCGCCCAGGAGCCCGCCTCCGGCCCTCTTTCCCCGCCACCGGCCGCGTCTCCCCGTGCTCCGGCCGGCCCCCTCGCCAGCTCTTCCCCGGCGCCTCCCCGCCGCCCTGTTCCCCCTCCGTCAAGCCGTGGCCTCCACCCCGGCGCGCTCGTGACCTCCTCCCCGCCTCCATCTTCCTCTCGGGCGCCGCCCGAGCTTACGCCAGCCGCCGCCGCGAGCTCCTCCTCCTTGCGGCCGGGCGCCGCCATCGACGCGCCTCCACCTCGCAGACCGCGACACCGCCCGCCGCTAACGCTGCCCGCTGCTGCCGCGGCTGCCTTCCTCCGCCGCCGACGCTGCCCCGCTGAGTTGCGGCGTCGCCGGACCGCCGCCTCCGTTCCGTTCATGGCGAGCCCGCGCCACCCCGGCCCAAGCTCGTCATCGACCCTCGCCTCGCTGCATGTGCTGCTGTCCGCTGCTTGCGCCCAGTTGTGCAATTCTGCTAAGGGGGTGGTGAGGATGGTGCATGTGATCGAGTGAGGCATAGTTGATCGTCCTAAGACCCCGCATGCCTTGCACATCTCCACAAGATCGACAGCCCCGTTGGAAATCGAAGCCCGACCCCGGCGATCTCCGTCACGGAACCACAAGGCCTTTAGGGGGTGGAACCGACAAGATCTACCGCCTAACGCCAAGCTCTCCTTCATGGGACACCAAGACACAGGTCGAACCCCGAAGTCCGAACCCCGGTGTGACAAGTACCCCTTTCCGGACGACAAGATCGCCGAGAAACCGAACGCCAAGGTCGTCTACACGGATACGACGTGAACTTCCCCCGGACGCCAAGACCAACCTGATACGCGGGCCCGACAAGATCGGCATCGACCAGGGCAAATCCGATGCGCCCCGACACCGAACCAAGTCCTTCTACGCGGAACGGCAAGAACTACTTCTGGAGTCCGAGAACGATCCCGTCGAACCCTGAACCCTGAGACCGAACCCCGAACCCCGGAACCAAGATCGTCGAACCCTAATGTGTGAACCTTTTCCCGAGCCCTATTTTATAAATGCTATATATCAAACTTGTTGCATATTAATTGTTCATGCATGCATAATATCATGTGGTTTGGGGGCATTATGCCGATTCACCATATAATTAAATATGGGGTCCATATGCGGGCAAATCTAGTCGTATATTGGCCTCATTTAAATTTGTGCATCGAACCGGTGATATATCTTGCCATGTTAAGACAACATTTAAATTGCGGGGTAGTTAAACAACTTGAACCATTTAATTAATTGTCGGGACCCCGGTTCCGCTTAATAAGACCTAATTGCATCGCATCTTTGCCATGTCATGCATCATACATGCATCATGCCCGATCTTTTGCCGTAGTATTAAATATTGCATCCGGTGTTTATTCTACTGTTTTGGTTCTTCGCGGATAAGGCCGTTGAGTTGATGCGAGTATCGACCCGATCTTCGAAGGAACCTTCGGCAATGTTTTTCAGGCGAGCATCTCCCCCTTTCTATCTATCTTACTTTTATAGTATTTATTCCCTCATGTTGATCTATTGCTATCTGTGTTGCGATGCTCTAGTTTCCGTATCCGTGATATCCCTTACAGCCTTATATTGCCTTGGACACATCATATTACCTGTTGTTTGGTAGATAGTTGGACCTGCGCGTCGTAGTCGCTTGCTCAAGTGCTGTTGCGTGTTGTCAAGTGCCACAGTTGTTGGAGTATTGCCGCATGTTCAATGTTGGAGATGATCATGGCTTTCTTTACCGTTCACTTTATTTACTGTTTAACAACTAAAATTGAAGTAGGTAAGCAGAGGCACATGTGGGCAATAGATGTTATTTGGTTGTTAACCGTCCACTTGTGTCCCGTAGGACCCCGAGTACTTGATACCTGTTCCTTGAATTTTCGCGCTATCCACACCCGGGAGGATTATGGGACCCCCCTGAGCCAGAGCTTGATTCAGTCTTATTTCTTGGGGCCACAAACTAGTTTGAGGTTTTATTTACTATCCTGTACTTATGCCATGCTTTACTTCTTTATTACGATTGTACGAGGAGCACACTGTACTGTTTAGGATCGGGACACGTTTTCGCGGTGTCGACAAGCCCAGTTTTGGGTTCCCAGTCGTTCACAGCCGTCCACCCAAACCTTGGGTCCGTCTCGAGTCGCTAACCGTTTCTTGGTGTACTCAATGGGTGGACCCCTGAAATATTTCTGAATCCTGTGATTGCTTTGTCGTGAAGGCCTCGTTGGGTTTTGATTTGGTTTTTCCGAGGTTGATCGAGTGTGTGTTGCTATTTGTGCACCCCTGCAGGGTAAAACTTTCTGAAAGCCATGTCCGCGGTTATGGACGACTTGGAGCACAGTATCTCGATCATAGACAACTATAACTAAAGTAGTGCTATAAATTTGACTTTATAATGACTAGTAATCAGCTTCACTATAATGGAATGGCTAAATAAAACTGCCAACAATTGCTTGTTTGGGTTGTCTCTTGCGACCATTGTATCTGACTAGTAAGTATTGCAACTACAACGGAATGGCTAAATAAAAGTACCAACAACTGCTGGGTTTTGGGATATCTCATGCTAATTGTATCTGACTAGTAAGTGTTGCAACTACAATGGAATGGTAAAATAAAAGTGCCCACTGTTTATTTTATCAGGATGACTATCTATATTTGACTAGTAATTGCTGCAACGATAACTGAATAAATAAAACGCCGCTGTGTGAGTTCCTCGGTTGACTTCCTCGTTTGGTCTCGAGGGGAAACACCAGGATGGGTTTGTTTGATGGTAGCATCGGTTGGTTCGAATAGGTCTTTCTTATCCCTCTCGATGCAGCGGTTATATCGAGTCTCTATAGGTGGTTTAGTGCATGCTGCCTTGCTCGATCCACCATACCTATGTAGGCGAGGACCGCCAATTCTAGCCTCGCCGTGTCGGCCTCGATCGACCGCTCTCTTTTTCCTTTTCCTTTGTCGGCACCCTTTTGTTTAAGCGGTTTGAGATCGGCGTCGTTAGCAGGTTACCCTTCCGCTTGGCCTCGGCAGGTTATGGACGCCATTGGTTATTCTTCGTGGCTCTTAGCACCATTTGCATCTTGTCCGTAGTCGGACGCTCTATCATTTTCAAGGTGATTTGGATCTTTGTACATTATATCGTATTCTTGACTCGTGGAGTCTGTTGTATATATCTGCATGGGTCCCATCAAGGACTGTTGTGTAATGTTATTACTTCGTTTTCCACCCGCACGAAAGTGCCTGGTGGGCACCTTTGAATCGATTCTATGCGGGTTTGGCGGGTTTCGCTAAAACTTGCATAGGGCCGATTCTGAGGGTGTTACACATGTATATCGGATATACCTTTCTTCTTGATGTTGTCGTTCTTCAAATCCGCCAAGTACTATGGGCAATTCCGCTTCCAGTGACCTTCTCCCTTGCAGTAAAAGCACTCTGTATCAGGCTTAGGTCCAGCCTTGGTCTTCTTCGTCGGCGCGGTAACTTTCTTACCACCCTTCTTGAAGTGTGCCTTTTGCTTAGACTTGCCTTTCTTGAATTTGGTGGTATTATTGACCATCAACACTTGATGCTCTTTCTTGATCTCCACCTCTGCAGATTTTAACATGGAGAAGAGTTCTGGCAACTGCTTGTTCATGCTTTGCATATTGTAGTTCATCACAAAGTTCTTGTAACTTGGTGGTAGTGATTGGAGGACACGGTAAATCCCCAAAGCATTAGGAATCACTATACCCAAGCTTTGGAGTTTGTTTGCGTGCCCAGACATCTTTAGCACATGCTCACTGACGGAGCTGCCCTCTTCCATCTTGCAGTTAAAGAACTTTTCAGAAGCCTCATAGCTCTCAACTGCAGCGTTAGTCTCAAAAATCAATTTGAGTTCACGGACAATATCATGTGGGTCTGAATTCTCAAACCTTTTCTGAAACTCCGATTCTAAACCATACAAGATAGCACACTGAACTGTGGAATACTGAGTCTTCCGAGCGAGGTAAACATTCTTTACTTCATCGGTAGCAGTAGCTGCAGGTGGGTCACCCAGCGGTGCATCCAGCACATAGGTCAAATTACCAGCATTGAGGATAATCCTCAAATTGTGGAACCAATCCGCGAAGTTGCTTCCATTGTTTTTCAACTTTTCTTTCTCTAGGAACGCATTAAATTTTATGGTAGGGGCCGCCATTGATCCTCAACATATTTGCAATAGTTTAGACTAAGTTTATGACAAATTGAGTTCTAATTAATAGTTAAATTAATCTAGGTGAACTCCCACTCAAAACAATATCCCTCACATTGTTTTAGTGATCACACGAACCAAATCCACCACATCAAAACCGATCATCACGAGAGTTGATGTAGCTTCAATGGCGAACAATCGACATGTTCATCATATCTACTATATGATTCATACTTTACCTTTCGGTGATCCGTGTTCCGAGACCATGTCTGTACATGCTAGGCTCGTCAAGATCAAACCTTAGCTTCCGCATGAGCAAATCTGGCTTGCTCATGTTGTATACACTTGTAGAATCTAACACACCCGATCATCACGTGGTGCTTCGAAACAACAAGCTTTAACAATGGTGCTTACTAAGGATGAACACTTTAGAACTTGAAATTTGTGTGCATGAGCGATCATCTTATAATGCTACCGTCGTTAACTAAGCAATACAAGATGCATAAAGGATTAACATCACATGCAATTCATAATATGTGTTATGATATGGCCTTTCTTCTTTGTGCTTCCGATCTCCATCTTCAAGCACGAACATGATCTCCATCATCACCGGCATTGCATCAAGGTCAATGACGCTGCTCCATGGTTGTCGTCCACCAGCTTCAACTATTACAACTACTTTGAATAGACATGCGGGTCTTAACAGAAATTAAAGACAACCATATGGCTCCTGCCAGTTGCCAACTTACAATAAGGAACATTGCATACATCAAATATAATCACAATCATGGCCATATCACATCACAGCACACCCCTGCAAAACAAAGTTAGACGCCTCTAATTTCTTTGCATGTTTTACGTGGTTTGGGGCTTTCAATAAGTGTCGATCTAACTTACGAACAAGAACCACAACGTTGATGTTTGAACTATCAAGTGCCCGTTGTTAATTGGATCTATACTATAATGGGAGAGAAAGACACCCGCAAAGCCACTTATGCAATACAAGTTGCATGTTGAGCGTGGAGCAAGTCTCATGAACGATGTCATGTAAGGTTAGCCCGGGCCGCTTCATCCCATCATACCGCAAGATGCAAAGTACACAAGAAGCAATTGATAATAAAAGCACCACCGCCCACAATGACCATTGTGTTCTACTCGTGCAACAGATCTACATATAGACACGGCTCTGATACCACTGTAGGGGTTCGTAGCATGGAAAACAAAAAAATTCTACCGCATACAAACAAACAAGCCAAGATCTATCTACTAGATTGTAGCAACGAGTCGATGGAATAACTCACCCTCGAAGATTCCAAAGTGTTTAACGAGAGCGGATTCTCGTGGGTGATGTAGTCATACTCTTGCCGATCTCAAGATCGCGTAGACGATCCTTCCGTGGCTGCTCGCAGCGCCCGCAATCGGTCACACGTTCGGTACTGACGAATACCTTCCTCTCCCTTGTTCCAGCAGCAGCGGAGGTTGTAGCACTCTCTCGCGATTCCCAGACCTGACGACGTGGTACCAAGTAGAGGGAGATCTCATGGGCTTTGCCTTAAGCTGGAGCGAGTATGGTGGACTATGAGAGAGCCTCGGTGATCTAGGGTTTAGACGCACCAAGGAGGAGAGGCTAGGCCGGCGGCTAGGGCAAGGGGATGCCCTCGGCGGCTAGGGTTTTTCCCTAGGCGGCGGCAGCAGGAGGTGGCGGCGCCGGCGGCTTGGGGCTAGGGTCAGTAGGGTGCAAGGTGTGTGCTTGGAGGGGCAGCCCCGCCCCTCCTTATATAGGTGGAGGGGGCCGGCCAAGGGGAGGGGAGTCCCTCCCCAACTCGGTTTCCAAGGCCGGCGGTGGAGGGAGAGGGACTTCCTCCCCAAGTAGGATTCCTACTCTCCCTCCACCAAGCAAAATAGCCGTTTGACTTTTCAAATTGGCGTTTGACTTTTCAAACTAGGATTTGATTTATCCCTTTATTTCGCTCAGCGATGACACCTAGTACATGATGCAACCATTCCAACTTGTTATGACACATTCATGTACCCTTCCCCTCCGGAGTGCCGGACATTTCGGAACCTTCTAGAACATTCCCGATGAAAACACCGGAACCATTCTCCAACCCCGAAACAGGACTTTCCTTATATGAATCTTATTCTCCGAACCATTCCGGATCTCCTCGTGATATCCCGGATCCTATCCGAGACTCCGAACAACATTCGGTCTCTTACTCATCATTCCATAACTACTCAACAACGTCGAATCCTTAAGTGTGTCTCCCTACGGTTCGTGAATTATGCGGACATGATTGAGACACTTCTCCGAATAATAACCAATAGAGGAATCTAGAAATTCATATGGCTCCCACATATTTCTACAATTACTTTGCGATCGAATGAACCACTTACATACGATACCAATTTCCCTTTGTCTCACGATAGTTTACTTATCCAAGGTTTTGATCGTCGGTATCTCTGCATACCTAGTTCAACCTCGTTACCGATAAGTACTCTTTTCTCGTTCCCGTGATATGTGATCCCTTGTGAGCTACCACATGCTTGCAAGCTAATTGGATGACATTCCACCGAGAGGGCCCAGAGTATATCTATCTGTCATATGGATGGACAAATCCCACTCTTGATCCATGTGTCTCAACCAATACTTTCCGAACACTCAATGCCACCTTTATAGCCACCCAGTTACGGTGTGGTGTTTGATGTCATCAAAGCATCCTTCCGGTGATGGTGATAAGCATGATCTCATGGTCGAAGGAATTAGGTTACTATGTATCAGAAAGCATATAGCAATTGAACTATTAAAATGACTTGATCTTTATGCTACGCTTATCTATAGGAGTATGTCCATCATATGATTCTCCTAACGATATGATCTTGTTGTTAATAACATCTCAATGTTCATGATAGGGAAACCACAATCATTTATTAACCAACAAGCTAGTATTATGAAGAGGCTTTACTAGGGACTCTAATTTAGTTTACAAATCACACAAGTATTAATGTTTCCTTGTTAATACTGTTACAGCATGAATGTAAACATTTATCATAAACACAAAGATATAATAATAACTACATTTATTATTGCCTCTAGGGCATATCTCCAACAGGGTTTCCAACAGGATGTGCATAGACAGTCGTCAAGCTTTTCTGGCGCTGTTGCCGGGGAATAAAGAAAGAAGCTCCCACGGCAACAAGGCACCATCAACAAGTTTTTTGGCGCCTTTGCTGGGGAGGCTAAGGACGTATTCACAAGGGGAGTCCTTCACTTCCTTTCTCTTTACTTTGTTTTTAGTTTGCTTTGTTTCTTTTGCTTGGTTTTGTTTGCCTCTTTCCAAAAAATCCAAAAAAAATTAGTCTAGCTTGGTTTGCTTGCTTTATTCAAACACACAAAAAAATTAGTTCCTGCTCTAGTTTCCACTTTGCTCTAGATCACCATGTTGCTCCCCAAGTTTTCCCTAAAAGATCTTGCAATAGGTAGTGGCTCCATAATTGGGAAAGATAATATTGAAGAATTCTTTAATTATGTTAGCAAGCATGAGGATATTGAGGATAAATCTATAGCAGAGCTTGCTCCTAATTATAAGATTGTTGCATCTTATTTAGTTCATATGTTGGAGGCTAGGTTTGTTAGCCTTAACCCCTTCATACAATTCTTGTTCCTTAAACTAAAAGAAGAAAAGAATGCTGAAAAGAGAGAATTCATCCTTGAAACTTTATCAAAAGAATTTCATGATGTTGCTAGGGAGGCCAAAAAGGTTTTTGAACGTTTCAATATGCTAGGTTCAAGTGTAGATGTTGTGGGTATTTCTGATAAGACTAAGCCTAGAGAGGAATTCAATATACCCATACCCTTTAAGCTTGTTGGAATGCATGAAGCCTTTGAAAAGAATTTTGATTGGATTGCCCCTGAAAATCTTTTTGATGAAGGTGGTAGACCAAAGAGAGATGAGAAAGGATCCTCCAAAACCCATTTTTATGAGATACCTTTCATAGTTGAAGATTTTGCAAGTATGAATGTTAATGCTTCCTCATTTGAAAATACCTGATTCTTCTTGCTTCTTGTGCCTAACTTAAAGGCGTTAAAGAAAAGTACTTGTTGGGAGATAACCCAAGAGTTTCCTTGAGTCTTAGAAGTTATTACTTCTGTAATGACCTCTCCTTATCCTTTTTGTTTGATTTTTGTGCCAAGAATGACCTCTAATGAGAGGGAAATAAGATTTGGGGAGTTGCTATCCCAAAACATATTTCTGTCCTCCACCAAAAACAACCGTGAGGAGGTTCTGTAACTCGGATTGAGCTCAAAATTTACGAATAAATCCCCAAGTATGTTAGCTAACTTTATTTAGTTCAACACTTTTTGATTTGAGCAACATAAGATGTTCGAAAAAATCGGTTTCTACCTGCTGGTATGTTTTGACAGATTTCTGCCATTATTTGCATTTGCTTCTTATTAATTCCTTTTTGAGTTCTCTTTAGGTGAATTGAGATTTTTGAAGGAGTTACTATAGTAGCTTTTGTTTTTAGTGAAAATAATTGCTGTTCCAAAGCTTTGCCAGAGGTCTAATATCTTTTGAATACACTAATGTTGCTAATGAAGATTGTGTGAAGTTTTGTATGAAGGAAAATTTTCAGGTGTAAAGAGAGAATGATGCAATGAGATAAAGTATGGACAAAAGCTCAAGATTGGGGATGCCACCATGGTGTCACCCCAATAAATATCCAAGAGGTACAAGCGTTAAAGCTTGGGGATGCCCAAGGCATCCCCTTCTTCATCAATAAAAAGCTCAGGTCTGTCTAGACACTTCCTTTTCTATTTTTTCATGCACAGTTTTGTTGTTCTTGGAGCGTCTTAGTTTCCCTTTGCTTTGATTAGGTTGTTTAGTTTGCTTGAATAAAGTAGTTTGGACCTCCATTCTCGTTGTGTTGTTTTGCAAATAAGGTTGCTTGGTGTTTGGAAAGGAGTAGTAAGTTCTTGCTTGAAGTGCAAGAGGAGCTTGCATTGACTGTGACTTAGACTTTAGCATGACATGCTAGGTGTTGTTTTGACCTTATGCTTAGTAATTATTGTTGAAGCATTTCTTTTTCCAAACAATTGGGATTGCTTAGTGTGCCTTGAATAAATTATGCGTTGTTTTAGCATGCAAAATCATAGTATTGTGGTATTCTCCTTTGATGCTTTGCTTGGGTTGACTTGGCACATGCTCACACCATGTTATGACTATGAAAAGTCACCATTAGACTCTATGATCATTTAGTCCTTGACTTGTAGTACCACTCTTTGCTTTGATTAGTATGCTTTGTTGCACGACATGATTATGGCCATTATTGCTCTCTTAGTTGGTTTCTCCCAGTCTTTTGCTAGCCTCCACTTGTATGAGTAAGTTCTACTCATGCCTCCAACTCCCAAGAAACCAAGTTATTCCAAAGTGTCCACTATAAACTCCTATGCATGGTGTGTTACACCATTCCAAATATATTCTTGTTTTCAACTATCTTCCAATTAAAAACTCTTTTGTTATGTGAAAACTTAGTGATTAAAGCCCTCACGAACTTGATGGCACACTTTATTCTTTGCCCCTAATAAACTTGAACCATTGTGACAACTTTGTTGTATATGCTTGCACTTATAAGTTGGAATTAGCAGAACCGTTCTGTCACGGGGAATGTTTTCAACATTGCACTTGTACCTTGTTGTACTCAGTTGATATCGTGCTCTTTTGTCTATGGATGTCACCGGTGTGAAATAAATAGGGAACTTGTAAGTCCGTGGAGTTTGTATCCTGTGTTAGAGAAACGCCTGGGCCGCTAGCCTAAGCCATGCCTAATCATGGTGGAAACTTGCAGCATCACCATAGTGACATCTATGAAGCATTCTTCTTAAAAAAAGACACATTGAGAAAAGAGGAAAGAGATAAAAAAAAGCACCATATTCCCATGGTACATAAGAAGATTGGTGAGATGCTCATTGTCTGCTTGCCTTGTCATTTTGGTTATGGGAAAGCTCCTGTACCATGTGCAACGGGTACCCCGTTGGTGGTTCTCAATGATATGAAAATACTTACAGTGACAAGAACTTACCTATAACAGAAGTTGAGTATGCATGAGGTGTGGCCCTCATATTCAAGGGACATGAGATTTCCAACTTATACTTCGTCAAGCATATACTCCAGCTTTGCCACTTTAACCTTGACCACTTCAAGCTGCTTATGATAGGGGCAATGAGGGATGAAAGCTAACAAGTACCATAATATTTGGAAGCTCTTTTTGAAACTTGTAATACCTGCTTCCTTTACAAAAAGGACTTTCTTCCACCACTATTGAGTCTCCACCTTCTACCTTTAAGCACCATTAAGAGAGCATAGTTGTCATTCTGTGTGCAGTGTTCCAAAGCTTATTAATTGATGCATATTGTGTTATTACTTGTTCTTGTACTATTTGTTTCTAGTCACCCTTGTGAACTTTGCAGGTGTCCTATGCATCTATATTGCTACTCTATGAGGGATAAGCTGATTGCCACTATGTTATGTTTTCTGCATGTGAAACAAACATACGTTTTTCAATGCATGCTATTCATGATCTTTGTTTGTAGCTTGTCATGTTGCATGCATAGTTACTATGTCCTATTGTTAGAACATCATCTTTCATGCACATGTTTAGAGTTCTTTGGTCCCAGCTTTCAATGCTTGCAAATGGTTGAATCTTTATTGTGAGGGTGCATGTCACCTCAAAAATTATTATTTTTATCACTTACATACTCGAGGACGAGCAGGAGTTAAGCTTCGGGATGTTGATACGTTGGAAAGGTATCTATAATTTTTGATGCTCCATGCTTGTTTTGTATCTACTTTGCTTTGCTTGTCTACACTTTGAGGTGATTTTTACATGTTTTCTGGTACTAACCTATTAACAAGTTGCAATAGTGCCAGATGCATGTTTTCTGTTGTTTTTGGTTTCAGAAAAGTTAGTAAAAAATATTCTAGAAATTGGACGGGACAAACGACAAAGTCAATTACTTTCCTTGTGGAACAAGAAGTCCAGAGGAGAGCCGGAGGGGCCAGCCAGGGGGCCACACCCACCCCAGGCGCGGGTGGGCCCAACCCCGCGCCTGGCTAGGGTTTGGTGGCCCTGGTCACCTCCTCGGTCTCTCCCTTCGCCTATAAGAAGCCCTCAATGCAGAAACCCTAAGCACCTGATCTAATCTCCACGAAACCGTCTATAGCCGCCTCCACCATCATCCCTAGATCGGGGCAATCTGAAGTTCTTCCCAGCACCCTGACGGAGTGGAGATCATCCCGAAGGCCTTCTCTTCGGTATGATGTGTGAGTAGTTCCACCTTGGACTATGGGTCCATGTAGTAGCTAGGTTATATCTCCTCCTTTGTGCTTTCATGTATAGATCTTGTGAGCTCCGTTCATGATCAAGATCTAATCTATTTGTAATCATGCATGTTGTGTTTGCGGGGATCTGATGGATATTGAGATTATTATGTTGGTTTGATTAATGGTTTTGTCTTTATGATTCTATCATGTCTGTGTTGTTTGTGATCTTGCATGCTCTCCGTTGTTAGTAGCTATCTTGGCCAAGTAGTTGCTAGTGACTCCAAGAGGTTGTATTTATGCTCGATAGTCGGTTCATGCCTCTAGTTTCCAAGGGAAGTTACAGTAATCTCTTCGGTTGTAGATGTGTTGTTGCTACTAGGGAGAAAAAAACGGTTTCTTGTTCATGGAACATGTGGAATGTTTACCTTACGCACTTTGCTTAAAGCAGTTGTTTGTTGCTTGCAACTTAATATTAGAGGGGGTTCGGATGATAACCTGAAGGTGGACTTCTAGTCATAGATGTAGCTGGATGGTGGTCTATGTATCTTGTTGTATTTCCCAATCGAATCTCATAGGATCTTTATGACTAGTAATTGCATTGTTATGCCTTGCTCAGTTCCTGTCAATTGCCCCGCTGTAATTTGTTTACCCTTCATGCCATGTTGTTTATCTAAGGAGAGCACCTCTAGTGAACTACGAACCCTGGTCCAATCTTTACCATTGATACATCTTCCACTGTTACTTGTTTACTTGCTGCAAACCATTACCTTCCACACCATACGTTTAATCCTTTATTACAGCAAACCGGTGAGCTTGACAACCTCACTGTTCGCTGGGGCAATGTCTTGAGTTCGTGTTGTGCAGGTCTCCGCGTTGCTTGCAACACCTGTGTGACGTTTCCTTCCTCCTTCTGGTTCGATAACCTCGGTCTCAACTGAGGGAAAACTTGTTGCTTGCTGCTTCACACCTTGCTCTTCGGGTTCTCAACAGGCCGTGCTTAGACAGTCATCAAGCTTTTCTAGCGCCGTTGCCGAGGAATAAAGAACCCACATCAACAAGGCGCCATCAAAGGACTTCGATAGTCAGAAGGATCTGGCCCAGGGCGCAGAGAGTGAACGTAACAGCCTCCGTGAGGAGCATGCTCAATAGAATCGCTCTGTGTTAGGTAAGATTTCCGACTTTTACTTTTTGTTGATTCTTCGACTTTATTTTTAGTCAATTTTGATTTTTTGGTTCTTTCCCAGCCCCCCTGAATCTTTCCTACTCTCCTACCTCCGAACCTCGCCTCGAGCATATCAAGCACGTCGAAGATATCTTGTATGACTTTCGTCAGACTCTTGAAGAGGCTGGTGAGTCAGTCAAGCTTTCCGACTTGCACACAATGTCAGTGCAAGAGGTGAGGGACAAGGCCAAGGAGATTCTAAAGCTTATCGAGGACTGGAAGATCTCCTACGCTCAGACTGCACTTACCATGGTGATGAGCCACCACAGCGAGATGGAAATCTGGCAAGTCACCAAAGGTATCACCGAGGAGGATGATGAGGACAACCCACAGGACATCAAGGCCATCCAAGATTCCTGTGTAGGTTATGCTTGTCGTGTGGCAGAGATGACCAACTATACGACGTTGTTCTTTGAATCCATCGCCGTGCCTCCCTCGCCTCAAGAGCTAGAAAATAGCTTTGCAGCTTCCGAGTCTGAGATCCAGGGCGACAATGTTGTCGAATCCAGCGCCTCCACCTTCTTCATCACCACCACCTGACTCTGCAGCATAAATAGTTTTTATGCATTATTCTGAACTTCTGGCGATGTAATGATGGAAATAATGTTTTATTTGTGCTGGTCTTGTAAAAGCTAATGATTTTACTATCGTAGCACTTGTGCTTATATTTTTTATGTATGATCTTGAAAATTTCGGAAGCACTTTTTATTTTATGCCTATACTTGTTGTTTTATCTGGCTCTCTGCCTCGTCCCTTTCATGGGCCGGCCAACCTTTAGCACGAAAACTTTGCCGAGTAACGGAGCGCAATTTCTAAACCAGTTTAAACTCGGAAACAAAGCCGGCTTCCAGTACCAACAACTCATTACTCGGAAAATGCCCACGTCTAAGAAATTAGATAAAAAACCAAAGTACAAACAATAAATTGAATTTTTTATCCTAAGATAACATTTTTAGATATTCAAAAATCATAAACAGAACGAACATGAGCATAAAGTACTTTCAAGCATTCTGGGATTTTTGAAAAGATTACATGCTCTTTTGGAAATAAGATGGCAAAAAACTTCTCAATAATAACATATGAGGAAACCGATACTTTATTTCAATTTGAACATGTACATATATAATTATAAGGAAATATAACTAAGAATAGAAGGGATGTAGCTGTGCAATATTACATGAACGGTCTATTTCATCCGGGTCTGTGCTGCCATCGACTCTCTTTCTCTTCCGAGTATCTGGTCTTTCCTTGACTGGTCTCATATCGGTTAAATAATATGACCCATTATGCAGAACTCTGCTAATCATAAAAGGTCCTTCCCAAATCAGGGAAAGTTTGTGCTTTCTCTTTTGCACAAGTCGGAGAACTATATCACCTTTTCTGAAAGAGCGGTTTTACACTCTCTGACTATGATACTTGCGCAACTTCTGCTGATAGGTTATAGATCTCTGCTCAACAACGATGTGTACTTCTTCGATTATATCGATATCATCTTGTCGATAAACTTCTGCATCTTCTCCGATATACGCTTTGACTCGTGGAGACTGATGAACTAGATCACTTGGAAGAACTGCTTCTGCACCATAGACCAAGAAGAAAGGAGTATAGCCGGTTGACCTGTTAGGAGTTGTACGTAAACTCCATATCATAGACGGTAATTCCTCTGCCCAAGCCCCCGCGGCCCGACGAAGCGGTGCCTCGAGGAAACGTCGGATTCCTTGCAAAATAAGGTCATTAGTTCTTTCTACTTGTCCATTAGCTTGTGGATGTGCGACTGATGCAATATCGAGTCGGATTCCTTGTTCTTCGCAGAATTCGGCAAGTTCCCCCATGGAAAAATTGCTCTTACTGTCAGTAATTCTACTGTGCGGATATCTGAATCGGATGATTACGTCCTTAACGAACTTTCTGGCTGTGGCTCAATCACAACTTGTTACGGGTTTAGCCTAAATCCATTTTGTAAATTTATCCACCATCACTAGTAGGTGGGTAAATCCATATTTTGTCGTGTGAAACGGCCCTACCATATCAAGCCCCCATACCACAGATGGCCATGTAATAGGGATTGTTCGCAACTGTTCAGCCGGAACGTGTGCCTGATGGGCGTACTTTTGGCAGCCTCTACACGTTTTAACTAATTTATCGGCATCCGCCTTAGCTGTAAGCCAAAAAAATCCGTGTCAAAAATATTTTGCCACTAAGGATCTGGCTGTAGCATGGTGACCACACTCGTCTTCGTGGATTTCTCTTAAGATTTCCACTCCTTCTGAAGAAATACATGGCTGAAACACGCCAGAAACACTCCGTTTATAGAGCTCACCATTTATTATAGTGTAGGATTTTGCTCGTCGAACAATCTACCGGCTCAAGACTTCGTCTTCGGATAGTTTTCCGTCTATCAGGAAATCCAGATAGGGTTTTGTCCAGCTAGGAATTACAGCCAGAACTGATATTAAAGGTGAGTCGTATGGATAGTCCTCATCAACTCCGACTATGGAGGGGACCCTTAAATGCTCTAAGAAAGCGACATCTGGTACTTGTTTCCGCGCAGAGCCTATCCTTGATAGAGCATCTGCTTCCTCATTTTCTGCTCGAGGAATGTGTTGAACCTCAAAATCCTCGAACAATTTAGATAGTTCATCCACAACATCTTTGTATGCTGCCATGTGCTTGTTAGCGTTGCAGATATCGGATACTTGCTGAGCAACTAAATTCGAGTCTCTGTAACACATGAGTCTTGTTATGCCAATGTTTTTGGCCATTCGTATCCCATGTAGCAATGCTTCATACTCGGCAATATTGTTGGTTGCCGTGAAGTGTATTTGCAACACATAGAACATCTTATCTCCTTGGGGTGATTTGAGCACCATGCCAGCCCCCGAGCCTCCTCGTGCTTTTGATCCGTCAAAGTGAAGGGTCCAAAATTCAGGGTCAGGAGGACTTGTGTTTTCTGTCGTCTCTGTCCAATCAACAACAAAGTCGGTAAGTATTTGGGACTTGATTGTTGTACGTGGTTTATACTCAATATCGAAAGCTGCAAGCTCTATTCCCCACTTTGCGACGCATCCTGTGGTGTCGCGGTTATTGATTATATCTCGTAGGGGAGCGGTGCTCACCACTGTGATCTTGTTCTCTTGAAAATAATGGCGTAGCTTTCTAGATGCAAAGAACACTCCATAGGCTAGCTTTTGATGATGTGGGTACCGTTGTTTTGATTCTGTCAGGACCTCACTCAGGTAATAAGTTGGTCGTTGCACCTTATGCTCGTTGCCTTCTTCCTCGCGCTCGACTACTGTTACTACACTTATGACCTTGTTGGTCGCTGCAATGTAGAGTAACATAGGTTCCTGAGGTTCTGGCGCTGCGAGAACTGGTGGGTTTGAAAGTAGGTCTTTCAAAGTTTGTAGGGCAGTTTCGGCTTCCTCGGTCCAGACAAATTTGTCATTTTTCTTCAAGAGTTTGTACAAAGGTGTGGCTCTTTCGCTGAGCCGGCTGACGAGCCGACTCACCACTACAATGCAACTAGTGAGACGATGCACGTCCTTCAGGCGAGTTGGCCTGGTAATGTTTAGTATAGCCATGATTTTTTTCCTGGTTCACCTCTATGCCTCGCTCAGAGACGATGAAACCTAACAATTTTCCGGCTAGAATTCCAAAGAAACACTTCTTCAGATTTAGCATCATATTGAATTTTCATAGACTAGCAAATGTTTCATCCAAGTCGAAAATTAAAGTTTCCTTCTTTTTGGACATAACTGCTATATCGTCTACGTATATGTGGACATTGCGTCCGATTTGGTCGTTAAGACAATGTTGCATAATACGGTGATATGTTGCTCCTGCGTTCTTTAAGCCAAAAGGCATAGTTTTATAGCAGAAGGTTCCAAAAGGTGTGACGAAAGACGTCTTAATTTGATCATACTTTTTCATCGGTATTTGGTGATATCCGGAATATGCGTCGAGAAAACAGAGTAGTTCTGATCCTTCCATTGAGTCGATAACTTGATCGATTTGTGGCAAAGGAAACGGATCTTTTGGGCATGCCTTGTTCAAAGCGGTATAATCAACACACATCCTTAAATCAATGGTGTCCTTTTTAGGAACGAGTACAGGATTTGCCACCCAATCTGTATGGATGACCTCTGTTATAAAATCTGCTAATTATAGTCAGGCTAATTCATTGGCTATTTCTTTGCGCTTTTCATCACCAAACCGTCGTAAGGACTTTTTGACGCGTTTAGTGTCAGGGTACACATTAAGAGAGTGCTTGGCAAGTTCTCTAGATACTCCGGTCATGTCACAAGGTTGTCATGCGAATATATCACTATTAGCTTTGAGGAACTCGACGAGCGCGCTTTCCTATGTGTGGCCTAAGCCTACCCCCTATGTTCGTCGTCTTGGAGGGATCATATTCCTTCAGCGACGTTTTCTTCGTATCTTCCGATGCCTTGAACTGCAAACTTGGCCTCAGCACCTCGTTCTTCGTAGCGGGCATCTCGGACGGATTGATGGTCTTCTTGATCTCCTGGTACTCCTGGGCATGCAGCACGGCTTCGGTGAAGACAGCAGATCCTTCGTCGCACTCTCGCGCCTTCCTCGGATTTCCCCGTACGGTGATTACGCCCTTTGGACCTGGAAGTTTAATCATGTTGTAGATGTAGCAGGGACGAGTCATGAACGCCCAGTAAGCCAAACGTCCGAAGATGGTGTGGTAAGAAATTTTGAACGGTACCACCTCAAAAGAGTGTGGCTCGGTCCGATAATTGTCTCGGGTTCCGAATGTCACGTCCAGAGTAATCTCACCTAGATAATCCGCCTTTCTCCCTTGTACAATGCCATGGAAAGTTACACTACTGTAACTCAACTGGCTCTCGTGTAACTTCATGCGATGGAGCGTCTCGATGTAGTGGATGTTAATGCTGCTTCCATCGTCCATGAGTGTCTTAGAAAACTCATAGCCATCAATAAGAGTATTGACGACCAGTGGGTACTTTCCCTGACAGTGTGTTTTCCTCGGGTGATCTGAGCGATCAAAGGTGATGGTTACACCTGACCAGTCTAGAAACTATGGAACACCTAGAACCGTGGCGTTGAGCTCACGGAGAACCGTCTTCTTTTCCTTGACAGGTTGGGATCCAAGGAAGCAGACGTATGCGTCTTTCTTGGTCAGAAAATTCTTCTTTCCATCTGACTTGGGCTCTACAGCAGTTTCCGCTTCTTCCATGTCGGAATCTTCCTTGGGCTCCTTTCCTTTCTCGGAATTTTTCTTTCCTTTTCATCGCTTGGCTTTGTAGCCAGCGGATTTGTCTTTCTTGATGTCGTCATTGAAATGACACTCGCCATTTGTGTGGGTAGATCCTCTGTTACTATCCAAGTGGTGGACACAGGGATTATTGGCAATGTCGGCCCAGGTATAGGTTCTTCCGGGTTGCTGATCTCCTCTGCCCTGGATTCGTGAAGTTCCACGTCCTCTACCCCGGTCGCCTCCGCGCCCTCCTCGTCCTCCGGATCCGAATGTTGCGTTGACAGCTCCGTTGTTCGAAGCCGGTTTTTTGTCCGAGGTGTTGTTGCGCTTCTGAGCTTGTTTTGGCTATTTGGCCGCATTGGGATTGGCCGGAATATTTAGCAGCCCTTCTGAATCATCATAGTCATCAGCGTATTTTCTTGTCGTCTCTATCATTTCTCCCAAATCTACGTGGTCACCCTTCAGTCTGTGACGCAAAAGTCCGACTGGGAGTCCTGCAATGAAAGCTTCTATCGCAGTTTGTTCGTTTACTCCTTCGGAGGAGTTCTTCATGTCAATCCAGCATCCGAGGTAATCCTGGCATGTTTCTTCGGGTCTTTGTGTGCAACGCTACAAGTCTCCGACTGTGCAGGGCCTCCTGTATGTTTCCTCGAAGTTTGAAAAGAACGCACTTTGCATATCATACAAGTTGTGAATTGAATTATCTGGCAGTTCATTGAGCCATGATCGAGCCGTCTTCCTCAACATTAGTGGGAGATATCGGACTGCGACCAGACTGTTTCCTCCTTTGGCGATGCAGCAAGCCTGGAAAAAATCCTGGAGCCAAGTATCTGGCCGAGCTGCATTGTCATAGGGCTGAATGTTTTTGGCAATACCAAAGTCAACCGGAACTTTGGTCTAACGTATGCGTGGTCCAAAGCACTTGGTTCCCACATAGACGTATTCGTCCTCGTATCGTGGCGCTTCTATGTTTGATTCAATGCGATGGCGAGCGTCATTTGGCGAGAGAGATTTGCGCCTTGGAGGCTCACGGCTTCTGCGCGGCGGAGTCATATTTCTGATTCTCCTTTCACCATTGCCGCCTCCGCCCCTGCGGCTTCCATGGCTATGTCGGGATCCTTCATGGTCTCTGTCAGGAGGCGATGGTGGCCCTGGTGGATTATTTCTGGCTGGGATACGCGGTGGTAGCGGTGGATCCTCATTATGCTAACTTTGATGCCTGTTTCTTCGGGCATCGTCCCTACTTGATTCAGGACGATCCGGATCATCTCTTCTTTCGGCATTGCCAGCCGGACGGCTCGGTGGTGGCATCCTTAGCCGATCTTGCTCCTCTCACTGGCGGCGTGTTTCCAGGTCTTCTCTATAGCGGTTGTTTTGCCGATGATGGTCCTGATGAGGAACCATTGCCCTGATGGCGTATTCGGAAGCAGCCGGAGTAACTCTTGCCCAGTCACGCGCCAGCCGACGAGAGTGGCCGTTTGAGCCGGTTCTTGAATTCTCTTCATCTCCACGGGGACGATAGAGTTGATTCGTATCCCTACGGAGCCTTACATCAGCGCTTTGGTCGGCGCTAGTGTGGCAAAGCTCGGATTTTGAGGCCATTTTGCCACTAAATGACGCGGCCATTTTCTGCTGTTTTAATCCTTTGTCCAGCAACGCGACGCACTGCTGAACCTGCTGTGGAGACGGATTGTTGGCGAGGATGGCTCGAGCTGCAGCAGCGTTTTCCAACGACGTGTTGTAGACTCAAATCTTCTCTCCGTCTTTTCTGTCAAATAGATCTTTGTGGATATCCGGGTTCTTGTTAGCAAGAAACGGACCTCCCCTTGTCTTGTTTGGGTGTCGCTTGAAATCTGACTGATACTTGGCAGGATCACTGTCTAACTGTTGTCTAAGCTCGATGATGCGCGCGGCTTCCTCGAGCAGAAACAGACAGTGCTTTTCTAGGTCCTCAGCCCTTTTCTCCAACGCCTCCAGTGTAAGATCTGAAGCCGTTGGGATTGGAATCGTGAGATAATCTCCATAAATTTCACGTGCACCCTTGTTGACGACGTGTCCATCCACAGGAGGGTCGATCAGGGTGGTATTAATCGGATCTCCGTCCTAATTCTCCATCTTGATCTCTTCATCAACTTTTTCTTCGTTGGTTTCCTCGACGTTCGGCTCTACGGGTGTCGGATTTTTGTTATTCTTCTGTGACCGCCCAGTAGCTTTAACGTGCATACCAGTGGTAAAGACGGCTTTGGATCCGGTACCGGGGGATAAACTTCCGTCGGTAATTTCAGTCATCCTGTGTACCAGTGGCAAAGACGGCTTGTGGACCTTGGAGGAATCTCCGGTGTCCATATCATCCTGCGAGGTGTAGCTTTCATCCATGCTATCATATGGACTATGAAAATTTTCCGGCTCACCTTGCATTTGCTTGGAGAGGTGTTCTTGTTCATACTCCTCCATCTCTTTGTCGAAGTCTTGAAGTTCCTGCGACGTTATTGACTCCTGAGGGGAGCCATGTAAGTCGGTGTTTTCTTCGATTGTGTCTAGGACCGAATCGCTACCGGCTCCAGCATTGACAGTGTCGGATCCAGAGCTTATGTGGTACACGAAATAGTGCTTCTTCTTGTTTATGTTCTTGAGGTAGTGGTATAACTTGGTTTCCGCTTCGACATCGGCAGAGCCGTATCCGTAGCGGATGTATTCCTCATCTGTGTACCCAATCTTGCTGGAGAGATCAGATCCAGATTCTTCTTCCACCTCTTCTTCCACTACAGGAGTGGGTTGGGTGGGTTTGAATTTCTCCGAGATCTTGAACTCTTCCGCCTCTACAGACAAAGTAGATCCGAATTTTTCTTCCGCCATGGTCATCACCTCAAGGGTGGGTTGGGCGGGATCAGCGAAACCGAGATAAATATCGATCTTCCTGATGGACATGATTGTGTAGGTAGTTACGGGTTTTGAATCCGGAATCCAGGTCTCGTGGAGAAGGACGAGAGGGACATCACTAGCATAGACCACACGACCCATGGCGATAGTTTTTCCGATTCCTGCACGCGCAGATTCCGCCTAGAAACGAAGCTCCAAAGGTCACCTGCCCCATGGTGGGCGCCAACTGTCGTCGGATTGTCGACAAGTACGCCATAGGGGGTCCTAGTGGCGTTGGAAATATGGGGTGTGAGACGTCGGATGTTCCCGGAGCGGTGAGCACAAGTTTACCCAGGTTCATATCCGACTGTGGTGATCAGATCCTACTCTTGCTAGCAACCTAGTAATATATCGGCATAAGCCGTATGTTACAATGGATTACAAGAGAGGTTCTCCTGTGCGAGTTGATTGTGGTGGTTATTGTGTTGTGCCCTAAAGGCTCCCATAGGACGGTTTATATAGTCACCGGGGCCTAGGGTTACAGGAGAGACCTATCCGGCTATGTTATAGAGTCGATAACTAGATACGACTTGGACTACAAGTAATACTACATGCCTAAGTCTGTAACTCTTCTGGTCCTTGTCGTAGCCGGAACTGGCTCCTCCTCTTTCTCTGACTAGGCCACCCATGAAGCAAAGCTCTAACCCGTTGGTGGGCCACTCTGGTCAGCGATTCCTGTGGGTATACCCATCCCCAACACATCCTCAATTGCAAGAGTACCAAGGGGCTCTCCTGACCCCATGGCATACCTACCAGTGGCAAGGCCGTAGGAGAATATGGTCTACATTTGAACATAATTTAGGATGGTCTTGTGAAGGTATTCGGTGTCCTTGGGGTGCTCCTACGATTGCAAGAGAGTGTGTTAGCTATGAATGGCAGTGATCATGTGACACAATTGGCGAAGGCATTGATGATGTGTGCTAACTTGAATATGTCACTGGAAGTGCTCATTGATGGCAAGATGAATAATGTAGGTTTCCTCACACCATTACGCGCCATTGAGGTCTCTCATCTTGCTAATCTGATCCAACGCATCGAGCACTTCCTCAGGTGGTTGTACACCTGAGTTCCTTAAATCTCAGCACCGTAGTGCTCGAACAAAGATTTGGCGTAAGCATTCAGATGGATCTCCTTGAATCCCTTTTCGGTAATGGCGTCTCTCTTCACGATCTCACACATCTTGTTCAACATGAATATGGACATGTGGGGGAGCCATTTCATGGTCCCCTTCATTTGTGCCTTCTTCTGTGCATTTGCCAACTTTCTTCCAACTTTTGAAGCGACAATGGTGACAAAGCTTTGCACACTAGGTCTAGAGAAATAATTGCACTAGCAGGGATGTCATTGTATGCTCCAATGCATTGCACGTTGATACCTTCGATCCAGATTAATGGATGCAGTATAGTAGCTTTTTCCTAGTAGACCTAGGTTTAATCGAACCTTAGAAAACAATGGTAAAAGGAAATTAAATAAGGCACGTCTACAAGACTTGTTTGTTTGTTTTACCTTTGTTTATCAAACCTTTCTAGTTTACTTTAGAACATGGGTTTTTTCAATGGATGGAGATAAGCCAGGATTGAAGATTCACCTGCAACTGCACATCATATGAGATAAATATAGTAATACGCATATTCATATGTAATATTTTAACAAAGATAAAATTTGTGGGCAGCACATCCCGATATACTAGAGCCTCTGCGAGTCACATGCATAGCAAGTCTTTTGATCCAACCATTGCACCACGAAATACGAGGCTACAACAATTATTAAGTGAAAACACAGATCAAAGCCTTAAAAGTGATGTTGATGTTGTTTCCGAATGGATCGCTAAAGTAAAACCATACTCCCCTTACTGTCACTGGGTTTCCTACGAGATTGCCGCTCACCAAGTATCTCACCTCAAGCCTTTATCAATCTTTGGGATCTTGGGTACCTACAAGTCCATAGATCGAGACAAGAGACAAAAAACAAAGATTCAAAAAATACACAGTACTCCTATGGATCAGATGCACATAATGGCTGCAAGGTTTCACCCAACCCGCAGCCTTTTAAGGACTACTCACTCATAACAATAATATCAAGGATAGAAAACATTGTGCAAAATACTTAGATTGAAATCAAATATTGTTACAATGGTTGTCAAATCATAAGAAGATCTAAGTACAAGCTAATGGCTATGGCTATGGATAGGATTGAGGGTGGAGAGGATGAGCTATGGTGGTGGATCTCTTTCGATGGTGTTGTGATGCAATCTGAAAATGGCGGCCTCTGCGTGACGGTTGGAACCTTGAAGTATATAGGCTCCTTCACAAAAGTTGTAGGGTTTGATGAGACGAAACCAACGCCACCTGGTACAAGCGGGCCATACGGGTGGACGTTGCCCATACCAGTGATCGTTATGGCCTTTGTCGACTGGTCTTTTCTCCAGGATTGCTTGGACGTGTAGACTTCCTCAAAAAAGATATTAATGGCTCCTGGTTTCGCTTTAAAAGGATGCTTTCCTACATAACATAATTTAAAGCAATAGATTGCATATCTTTGCAATAATTAGTCATCAGTAACAAGGTTAGAGAGATTTTTGGTCAATTGTTTAACTAAAAATAAAGTTTAAATACATAGAAAGATGACTATTTTTACAGCCATCAGGCGTCAAGGGTTGACTGTCATCCACATAGGAAGGGGTCTGGGAGTCCTCGATAGGGATCATAGCATGGCTAAATTCATCGTAGGATGAGTCCTACATTCATCATGCAAGACAAAAAGGTGAACTACAACATGCGGTATTTAGTATTTAGATCTAGCTACGAATCAAGCTACAATGCAGAGATCAAGACTACGAATAAAGATACAATGTACAACAGATCAAGGCTACGAATCATGCTACAATGTATATCTGGTCAAGGTTACGATTCAAGCAACAATCTGCAGATAAAATGCTATGAATCAAGCTACATTTTACAGATCAAGCTTACAAATCAAGATACAATCTACAAAACAAGGCTTTGAATCAGTGATCTACAAACCCTGGCAAGATTGCAGATCTAAGAACCCTAGGTGGAGGTGTGGTCACTTACCATCATCACTGGAGGTGGTGGACGCAACTGACAACTGCCATAAGAGGAGGAAGTAATCTTGACGCCGCCACAACCGTTGCCGCGCGCTGACGATGACCGGATAAGAGGGAGATGCTTACGTGACGCGGACCAACCGGGAAATGGCGTGTTGAGTTTCGACGGTGAGCGGATAGGGTAGAAATAAGTGAGAGTTTCGGCAGGAGGTGAGCGAATCTCTCCCGCTCAATTTTTCGCTACAACGCAAAAGATCCCTCCATCACCATCATCAGTCGTGCTCGTGTGGGGGAGCGCCAACAGGCTTCACGGAAACGCTCGACTCGCGTTCTCGCTGGACCTGGCTAAGGGCTGCTTTGAAGTCCACACGCTACCAAACGTGTCCTTGTTCATGTATTTGGGGGTGTGGGTGGGTGGGTGGGTGTGTGTGTGTGTGTGTGTGTGTGTATGTGTGTGTGTGTGGGGGGGGGGGTGCGGGGGGGGTCACAGGTGGCACCAGTTGAAAATCCACATGCCAAGGTCATGGTTAGATAGCCCATAATTTTACCACAACAGTTTAAACAACAAAATCATTTGAAGGATTTCAGTCATATACGTACGTTAGAAGACCACATTACATGTACCAGTTCCTGCAGAAATAGAAGAGGGTATATGGCTTCACACAGGCCCAAAACGAAAAATCACAATCAATCTGACAATATGCTTACTTCAGATGTTGTAAAGAAACTGTTCAATCTGACAATACGTTCACCCGGTGCCATCCATGGGAGAAAATTTTGGGTACCAGCAGAACCATCAAACAATATTCAATACGAGGTAGCATCTGTCCCAAAAATCACAATCGCAACCGGTGGGGCAAGGTGCTTCACAAATTCTCACGATTCAGTTGATTAGCAAAAGGTCATCTAACAATTAACATAACCTACTTGTCTCGTTTAAAGCCTTCAGTCACGCTCCACAGGACAGCAAAACAGGACGCTTCCATGTCTTCTGTGAGTAGTGCTAGTTTACGGCATCTACTAGCTGGTGCTGATCCAACAAGTCCTTCCGAGTGCTACTGCCAGATATCTTCAAGGATTCCAAGGCCTCTCTGCATATTTCAATTCGAACTGTAAGTATGATGTCTAAAGGCTGTTTGGTTCCGAGAGAAAGTTCATGTCAACAAGGAATTTTGATTAATAGTATCACTGTGCATTCGACTTGAATGTATCCAAAAGGGACAAATAAGATACCGTAACCCTTCTTCGATCTCTGCATTCCCTGGCTCCAATTTAACACCTTCAAGAAATGCACCACATGCCTTCTCATAGTCCTGAAGACCAAAGGTAAATACATAATCAAAACAGAATTGCCAAAGAAAAGCCGGAACTTGTGAGCATCAAAATATTTTTCCCGCAGAAAATATGGAGCTGATCTAAGCATCTTATCCCACCTTCAGTAACATCAGAGCAGTTCCTTCACGATAGCAGGCCTTTGGCCAGCCAGGTCGTATCATCCTGCAAAGTTGAGCATCCTTCAAGGCCCTGGTCGGATCACCAAAGCGAAGCCAGCATAGGCTCCTATTTGAAAGCAAGGTAGCATTACATGGGTCAAGTCTCATTGCCTACAACAAGACAGAAGATTAACATAGTGTATAGATTTGCCAGCAAGAATCTGTCATGCTGGGTGAATCAATAAAACTATTTTAAACTTCATTAAATTTATGCAGTAAACACATGTTATCGATGACAAGGTTAACTTGTATAAGCATGTCAGAGGATAACTGTTCATCCAAGTCATAATCTGCCTGGCATGCACAACATTAACCAATACACAGAGGTACAGAAAAGATAAAATCAGTGAATATGCGAAAACAAAAATATAGTCACAATTTTTATTGTGTGTTCATTGGGAAAGGCTCTCAAAGAGTGAACTCACTTATGATTCTTATACTGGCCTTCCAACATTCTTAGAAATAGCCAGAAGCACCCTGCCTACCCATTTACAGTTAAACAAGATACCTTAATTCACATGTCATTGTATGAGCAAGATAATCCTATTAACTGGATTCCACCCTGGACTTGGCAAGATTGTGTAGAACATGAGTACAGCTAACATAGGTTGTTCATTGGATTTGCATATTACAAAGCACATGAAAGAATCATTTCAAGGTAATCCAGCTAATGATGTGAACCTCACTCCATATCAGGGTAACCAATAAAAGAAGATGGCCACACAACAGGGTTTGTGGAGCAGAGGCATATACATAGACTACGACAAGAGAACTTTAGACATTTTTTAGACTAGTTTATCTTCTTCTTTGAAACCATGTATATGGGCATCCATTTATAAGGACTTCAGAGGCACAATCTCCTTCTATGTCACAGAGAGCATATTCCATAGCATATGCCATTCGAAGGAAAACAACAAACAAGACTAAATTGCATCATAGGTCCTTAAACTTGTTCTGAACAGTCAATAAGTCCATAAACTTCGACAAACAAGTTGCGAAAATATACCTCGTGATAAATATTTGCTGCAGAAAAATAATTCCCATTCTTGAACTCCTCGTTTGCTTTAGATTTAGCACTAGCAAGCATAGCTTTCTGAAACGTTGAGAACAATCAAATGAAATAAAGATCAATATCATACATTACCCCTTCCCCACATACTGAGTAGAAAATATATAATTCACTCCTACCAGAATTAAAACTCAATAGTTCTACCGTTCACGAGTGGCCATGGATATTAAAGTTAAATTAATATTAAACCTACTGTTCTCCCGATATAATAATAATAATAGGTCAGTCCCAATAGTTGATAGAATTGTTGGATTTTATTTCATTTCCACACGTTTCTACTTGCATAGCAATCAACGTCACTGATAGAACTTGGTAACCTATTATGTTTCAGATTAACACACCTTGCATCCTCTACAAATCCACTACAAACATAAAGCCTTTAGTCTCAAGCAAGGGATGGCCTACCTCTACAAAACTACAGACCATGGATATGTTTCGTTTGTGCACAAGATTGCCCTACCAAAAGTTTGGCTAGCAAAATTTTGTTGAGGTTTCGTTTGCCCATGGGTTGGCCAACATTGGCTAGAAAAATGAACTAGAGTTGTCAAAAAACATTGGCATGCGAAAAGGTTGGTAACCATCCAAAGAAAGACCATTTTTTTGTCATAGCAAAAATATCGCTAAGGTACGCTTTGGTCACAATCTGAACACGCCCCATACTCTCATCATTAAAAATTACTACTCCCTCCGTCCCATAATATAATATGTTATTACAACCAATATATGATTCATCGTACATTAATTTATATTAATCCTTAAATGCTCATCCCGGCCCAAATAGGTTCAAAATCAATACTGGTTAATCCTGTTTAGTTAATACTTACAAAAAGTAAAAGAGTTCGCAACACACAACTGTTATCGTCTACTACACACAGGCATGACAATAAGCGTGAAAGAATTAACATGTAATGTGCCATACAAAACTCAGGTGATAAGGACTATCGAGTTGGCAAGTTTAATAACAGATAAATGTAAATATTTAAAATTCTTTCAACTAAACCTTATTGCTCCCAAATGAACTAGCATGCAATACATGTGACACATTTTCACTTTGCTGGCTCATAGCTAACAAAGTCAATGCGGCAAGACAACTGGCATACTAACATTCCCAATCAATCAAATTCTTAGCTGGTAATTGTGATTCATTATAGAACAGTAAGTTGTATGGCTTCAACCACTCTTTTCAAGTTACAATTATGAATGCAGAAACCACGAATTAGGGAAATCTCACGGCTAGCATGCACACTCGAACGATTAATATAAATAAATATGATAATGCTGTTCTATAACATACCTTCGCTGGGGGCACTAATTTTACATGCCTAATAACTCCATCAACACTCCAGTCACGCACATTAGGCATACGTGAAGTGAATGGAAATAGAATTTCAACATGTTCACGCCTACCAGAATGTGCAGCTATTTCTATAGGAGTGCGTCCATACTGCCAAAAGAATAAACAAGATTAACTTCACTTAGTATTTGGAATACGACAAAGCGGGAACATACAAGGTATGTAGACGTACATTGAGCAGTGCACAGACTCAAATATATCCTAGAGATTAGGATAAGTAAGTGGAACATAGTTCACATGAGCTGCTTAAGAAATGAAATAGAGCCTTCTAGTGTAGCTATGAGCATACAGAAGACATAACACTAGCTTGCTGTCTAAGCTAAGATCAGTCAAACACCACTCAAGAACAACATTGATATGATACCCAATTATTACATGATAACACTATCTCAACAACTTCCACGATGAAGCAGATTAGAAATATCTATTGGTGATATTTGCAACCTCCATTTCATCTTTTCTCAAAACTGTCTTCTACATTTTCATCCAAAAATCAGAATAGTACATGTTAAGTATGGACGACATTATCCATGTAGCAGCAAGAAAAAAAAGCTTACATTGTCAGTAACATTAGCATCTGCACCAGCCAGAACCAAGCACTTAATGATGTCAGTTGAACCAGCAGTGGCCGCCATCATTAAGGGTGTCGCTTTACCAATACCATCCACATCAGCACCAGCCTAACAATATAAACAAGAATTATGCTTCATATGGACACACGTATACATACAATTCGTCAATGTCATAATCATTTTCTTGAAATTACATAAATTCAGTACTCTCTATTTTCATATTACCACAGTAACCCCTATGTTAAGTGTGAAGAATGAGTTGACATACCTCAAGCAAGAGCTTAACACATTTCGTTGAGCCTGAGGCAGTAGCAAGAACAAGAGCCGTATAATCACTACCACTCAAAGGTATTTTATGCTGTTGAGAGATGAAGAAATTAGAAATCACATATAACTACAGTCAACCTAAAATTTAAATAAGGGAGGGGTGTGGATATAAGCATGTCACTGCAAGTAAAAGCTTTTTTCAAAAAGAAGAAATAACATAATTAACATACAGAATCATTGTGAACTAAATGAATTAGACTCTTATGTTATACATGGAAAGGTGATGAATCCTGACCCGTCTTGAAAGTCCATCACCACTCCCAAATATGCATATGAACGAAAAGAACAAAAGACAAAGCTAGAAGTTAACCGTCATTGTGCATTAACAGTCAAGCACTACAAAAAATGTACAGTAATGCTGCAAAGCAAGACTTAAGCATGAGACAACTAGAGTGATACTGTATCTATGCTAAGCACGTTAAACTTCAACTTGTCAGAATAAGTCATGCAAGGACAGTAGAAACTAAAAGCGCTATGTACAGGCGTCTAGTTCATAAAGTTAGATTGTGCATACGTTAGAAAACAGAAACATGTGCACAGTCAGGTCTCTAGACTCTACTTGATGGACGTTTTACATGTGGAATGAAATAAGAACGGATCTTCGAACGCACGAACGTCCAGCGGCACGACGCAACTTCAGCCAATTGATTTTTCCAGTGACGGCGGATGGCAAGTTTTAAAAACAATCATCCAGATGGAAGTTGCCAGGGCCCACTACATTTTTCCCCTGGCAACTATGAGATCTCAGCACAAGCGCACGCGTACATTCGCACTGAATTAGCATCCAAGAAGAAAAATCACCGCTGGAAAGTCGAGTACATGTTGATTTGTAGATAAGAGAAAATGGGATTAGTTCAAAAGAATTAGTGACACATCGCTCACGTTACCAAGACACAATAGTACTGAGACTATGGTTTGGAATTTGGAGCAGGTGCGGAATCAATACTAAATATGATTAAAGCTTACAGTTAAAAGGGATTAAAAAGACATAAAGCGTAACACGCAAAGCCAACCGCATGATGAAAAAAACTCAAACAGGAGATGCTGGATAGGGAAACAATCACATAAGTAAATAACTGTTACTGTTGAGTTTACTATTCTAAATAGCAAGCCAGTTCATCAAAAACAGAAGACGGGGTGATGCTTACATCTGCATTGTGGTCCAACAAAATCTTCACAATATCATCCCGCCCATTAGTAGAAGCAACATGTAGAGCTGTCCCACCAAGATTTAATGCATTAACCTGAGCTCCTTTGGAGAGTAAGAGCTTTACTATTTCACAGTTTCCTGGATACAAAATACAGGATATATCATGAGTTGACTACATATACTTTCGTACAACTCCTTGCTTTGCGGTGATTTGTTAATATCAACATATCTAATACTACCTCCGTTCCATAATGTAAGACTTTCTAGCAGTTCAAATTGAACAGCTAAAATGGCTTACATTTTGGAACAGAGGTAGTACATGTTAAGACGCCTAAAATAAGGAGCTAGGTATACATATATTAGCAGACCTAAAGCTAGCCCACAAAATACAAAGTCAACAATTATGGCTTGGGAACTGATGGGGTACATGGAATTTGGACATAAGGCCATGCTTGAACTTCAGTGCTTGGCTTAACTAAATTAACAATGTCATCGAAAAATTGAAGGCCTGCTAGTTCTTTTTTCTGCACAATATGATGTCTATACCCTATAGTAGGGGAGGAAAAAGGACTTCCACATACAGCATGCACTTTACTACCTTCCTTCAGATGTTTGCCACTGGAGAATACATGATAGAAACAATCCCATGTCTCACCGATATATGGGTCCTCACGCAGTACACAATAGAAGAACACTTAGGAAAGATGATTAGGTGCGATGGATACTTAAGCGCAGAGATCGACAATACCTAGTTTGCAGACGAAATGGAGCAGAGTACACCCATTGTTGTCGAGCCTCTCCGGGTCAGCACCTTGATCAAGAAGATAACGCACCAATTCCACATTCTGACGGGCAATAGCAGCTTCAATAGCTGTTGAGCCTGCAGAGATACCAACGGGAGAAGGCGAGAGAGAAGCTTAATTAGCACAAATCCAGCCAATCAGACGAAACAACTAACTCGGTCAGATAAACCTACCAGGCTACCACTCCGGTGTATAATCAAAACTAGGATGGTATTTCTGCGCATGGAAGTAAGCAGATTTTTTAAGGAAGGAAAGGAAAGGCATTGAAGGTGACGCACCCGACGGGCCCTCGGCATCAACGTCCAATCGGAGGTCCTCGAGCAGGTAGCGGCACACGAGCAGGCTCCCGCCGAGTGCGGCGAAGTGAATCAAGCGCATTCCGCAGCCGTCACTGACCGCGCCCAGCTTCTCAGCGAGGCGGCGGCCTTCCGCGCCCCTGCCCAGCACCCTCGCCGCCTCTGAAACGAAACGGATCGGCCCCAAAATCAGCACGGAAACACCAGAGAATCGAAATTGAAGAAGCATACGAAAACATCGGCGCACGATACGTACGCTTCACTTGGCGGAGATTGCCACTGAAGGCCGCCATGAGGAAAGCCTGGTCGAAGCTAGGGTTGGAGGAGAATGGGCTGGGTTCACATAATCCGGGAGGGATGTCCCCCAAGCGGTCGAAGGCGTTGGGAGAGTGGAGAGGCGGCTGCGGCGCCATGGCGACGGGGTTGGAGGTAGGTAGGGTTTAAGCCGAGGTTTGATGGGGAAGGAGGGAAGCGTAGGCCGGAAGGAGGGAAGCGTAGGAGGGCCGGGGAAGACGACGCGTGCGAGGACAAGATGGAAATGGAAGCCGACCAGGAAGCGAATTTCCTGTATATTTTCTTGGGAGGATGAAAAAAAATTCTTTTGCAATAACTATTCCTGTAGGAGTATTTTATTTTCTTGGGAGGATGAATATTTGTCTTCCGCGCAATGAGCTTAGGAGTATCACCACTACTATTAAACAAGCAAACATTAGTTTTCTTAAAGACACCCCACTCATTCTACACAGATCAATCAACACTGTAAGTTTAGATCAACTGATCTGATCTAACCGCCAATATTAATATAATTATTATATGGTGTGCACCTAGCAGTTTAGGTTGACTGACCGTGTTTCACCGGCAGAGGAATATGCCATTCATACGTTAGCATTTGCACCACATTAGTGGCACAAATTGTGTTGCTGGGTTTAACTGTTGCATGTGAGGGAACAATTAATGGTGTAAATTTTATTAGAGTAACTAACACCGTTACATGCAAGGAAACAAATTAAAGCCCGTTACAGAGCTATATGCATGCAGCGGTCGTACCATCTAAAACTTGTGTAGCTTACAACAATAGGGGAGGGGGAGATTGCTAGCTGTGTGTCTCCACAAGCTTCCATGATAGCACCCTCGCCTCCACGTGTCGCGCCCTGAGAGTAGTGGACTTGGGGCCGTGTTGATGCCAATGCCGCGACGGCCGCCGGACCGGCCTTAAGATGGAGGATCCGGACGTCGTTGCCCTCGACGCTGCTCTGGGGCTTGAGTTTGTCCAAGGCTGCCGCCTAGAGATGGAAGACGCGGCCACGGCCGCAGCTGTCCGCGCTTCCATGGTGACAACCTCGTGTCGAAACTGGCGGCTCGAAGCGGCCGGTGGAGCAGCAACGAGGGACGGCGGTGCATGCTGGGAGGCGGCAGTCTTGGAGCCTACCTACGTGGCCTCCTAAGCGCGGCCGACATGCACGGCCTCCTCGGCGCGTGTCTACTACAACGCGTAGAACGGCGGCCGGCGGCGAGGGGAATGAGGCGAGGCGAGGGAGCAGCGGAGCATAGCGCCTCCGGTCTTGGGGGCCTTGCGTCGCCTGGGCGCCATGGGCATCGACACGGCGCAAGCGCACGGACAATGAGCATAGCGGCGAGCATGATGAAGGAATTTTTTTCTCGGATCCATGAATTTTTTTAAGACGGATGAATGATTTTTCAAACCCATAAATATTTTCATATTTATGTGAATATTTATTTTCAGACACGTGAGAACTTTTCAGACAGTTGAACATTTTTTCAAAACCGTAAATAGTTTTTGAAATTACGTGAGCATCTTTTTCAGCACGGGTGAGAGTTTATTTTAGACCAATGAACAATTTTGTCAATCCCGTGAACAATTTTCAAAATTCCGTGAACATATTTTTTTCACCCTTGAGCTTTTCCAAGATCAACAAACATTTTTGAAAAGATGTGTATTTTTTCATTTTATACAAGCCAACAATTTTATTTTTAGATATAAACATTATTCATGTTCTTAGATTAATTTTTGTGTAATTATTATATGTATATTTATTACCTAACATGTTTGCGAGATTGACACAAAAAAAGTGATTCTATCTATTTGTGTCTAATCAGCCGCCCGCGCAACCATCTACTCAAGAGCATCGGTTCAATTTTGATCTAGCCATTGTCTATGTATACATGGGCTTGCAGAGGGACTCAACTAAGTAGAAGCCCTCAATTCAAGGAAGCTTAGAGCTCTTTATAGATTCACTCGCAGGTTTGTATTCCATACAAATCAATCTGACATTGGAGCATCTATATAAAAAATCTACGAGGTTTGACAAAACATCCCGTCTAATACGGAGATACAATAATGTTTACTAATAAATATGCGCAATGTTATGTTAGAGAATTTAAGATTAGTGAATTGATCAATCAAACATACTATTTATTTAGAAATGATCATGCGAACATGCAAGGTTAATGTACTTGAAGAAATACTCGATGTGAGTTTATTTATAAGTCTCAATTGTTTTAACCTTGTATGATAAGCATGTGTTGCTATAAAATGGTAATAATATTATTTATGTAATTCTTTGTCTAAATTGTGCTAAGTTAATTTTGATATTTTAGTTTGTGTGTCATATTAAGACATTTATAATTGTTGACCTACGACCGCACTCTGGTAGAGTGCAGGATTTATAATTTGTTTATTTGGTTCTACACATAAAGATATTGATGTCTATGGAGGACTGACGGTCCATCTTATTGCTACACATCGACTGCAAGTTTCCTCTATTCAACGCACTATATTAAAAGTGTGGAACAATTTGAAACTTGGTGCGATTTTCACTATAATTACCGTGATATCTACAATTAGTGTAGATATTTGTCTATTTGTTTAAAAACATATTTATGTGAGAAATCATTTCTATAATTTTTATGTAGTACACATTGAGTAGCTTGGTGAAACTATGCTTTGACAAATTTAGAAGTTTCTATTGTTCATGTTGATTTAGAATTTTCAAAAAAATTATGCTTACATAGACATGCGTTGCACGTGCACACTAACTAGTTAATAAAGAATAGCAAAATGCCCGTGTGTTGCTGCGGAAGAAATTTGTAATTGTTGTGTCGGTGGTGAGTTTTTTAAAAAAAGACAGTGACATGTCGCAGCGTAGGCTTTTTTTTAACTTGTTCGGTAACATCCACTCCTCGATTAATTGATTGTTCCAATTCGCAAGCAGAATATTTCTTTTATCCAAACCCCCTCTTCCTCTTTCTTGGCATGTTTCCTTTTCATCTCCTAGTAAAGTGCATGCCGCTGCCGGCTCTGATTGGCCCCATCTCGTTTAATTAGCCTACGCATTTAGTTTATTATTAGCCCATATAATTTCTCGCAATCAGTTCCGTTCAATTAGGCAGCCCATATCTTCTTTTAAATCAACCCACAATTCGCAAGAGTCCCTAGAGTATGACACTCCCCACTATGACCAGCATTAGAGCATTGTGCTCATAAAAAATTTAATGATATATATCTCTGGTTTGAAGACCAAAGCATGCACCGGCATAATAATATAGGTCAATCCTTGCTCAAATTGGATAAGGGCCCTAAATCGATATGTGTCAAGGATTAAACATGTTAGCATTCAATAAACTATTTGTGACCGTTTTAAAAAATACCTTTTCAATTGTTTAAAATTGATGGTTTGAGTTTCTCTTAACATGCAGGAAGACATATGAACCTTTTGACAGCTAGATGTTGACTAAATTATCATGGCTAGTCTCCAGAAATCTAATTTGGCATAGTGTATAAATCTATTATTTGAAAACACATTTTAGTATGTCAAAAATATTTAAAAAAAATAGTAGCATGTACATTTGGATATTCTATGTTCACACATAAAATTTTGGTAAAAAACCATTTCTCATGTCCGAAGTAAAAAAGATAAATTTTGATGCTCTGACACGAATATTTAGACATTTTTTGTCTTTTTACACAAATTACATGTATAGTCTGGACGGCTCTATGTGCCACCCATGCAAGGTGGTCCATCATCATGTTTAACTTAGGGGTCAATTATCATCATCATTTCTTATTTGATTGACTCATTTAATTAAGCACCATCGGATGCAAGGCAGCTCACAATCTCTTCCCTCACTTTAGGGCCAATTATCACCGTCATTTCTCATTTGATAGACTCATTTAATCAAGCACCTTCTGATACAAGTCAGCTCACGATCTCTTCCCTTAGTGCCAATTATCATCATAATTTCTCATTTGATAGACTCATTTAATCAAGCATCGTCCGATGCAAGGCAGCTCACAATCGCTTTCCTTACTTTCATTTAAGTCCACAAATTCGCTTCCCTCTCTTTTAGTTAAGCCAACATTCGATTCCCTCACTTCTAATAGGGTGTGGATGATTATATAAGCTTGCTGATATTCAGACAATTTGTGTCAGAGGCTGGATATAAGGGGGCAGGGTGGGACTAAACTTGAAAAGCCATCCCTCTTTTTCTTGTTTACTTTATTTTTTGTCTTTCCCTTGGGCCGTTATTTCCCACTTGCAGAGTTCCTTGCCCCGAGGCCCATCCTGCTGATCAACCAAGGACAGCTCATGGTCGTGGCTAGTGAAGCAAACTCTGTAGTAGTTTGGCATTAGAGAATAAGTTGATGGCCATGGCCGGAAAGCAGAAGAACATCGCTGGAGCTCCGGTTCTAGAGAGGCTGCGGGGCGTGAGCATGTACATAACTACGCATTCTGGCAGCTTGACGTGATATGGTAGGCGTCCGTGGATTAAGGAAAGGCAAAGGTTAGTCACTATACCCATCGGCTCTCTCTTCCCTATACCCGTCACCTCGCCAATCTCTCCACCTCACCGGACGACAGGACCGACCAGGTGCCCAACTCTGCCTCGAGCTCGCATTGTCCCACACATGCTACTACTGTCCTTGCCACTAGCCAGGTTGTCTCCCCTGAGTCTCCTGCCATCTTCCTTCTCCGCGTGGATGACCTAAATGTGTACCAGTCTTCCACGGCGCCGTCCACCTCTCCAAGCGCATATGCCTATGATATGAAGAATAAATTTCATGTTTGCAGGGGAGCCTCGAGCAACCATGCCGGCGCTGGAGCTTGCCAACCCACGCGACGACGGGCGGCCAGCACGACGCGCTCACCAGCCGTGAGCTCTCAGCGACAGCGGCATGCTAACGGGCGGCCAGCATGGAATGCTCACCGGCCACGGGCTCTCAGGCTCAGCGGTAGCGGCATGGCGACGGGCGGCCAGCACGACGCGCTCACGGGTCGTAAGCTTCTTAGCGATAGCGGCACATGCATGTTTCTCCTCCATCCCGGCCGCGAGATCTCAGTGGTGGGGAGGGGATTTTCACCGACATGACGTCCTCCCTATCCAACCGAACAAAAGTGACATGACACCCTCCAATGTGCATTTTAACTCTACACTCTATGGTGGCATTGAAGGGAATATGCCCTGAGAGACAATAATAAAGTGGTTATTATGTATATTCCAAATATATAATAGATGTTTATTTTGCATGCTATAATTGCATTAATACGGAAACGTTAATACATGTGTGTTTAATAAACAAATAGAAAGTTCCTAGTTATGCCTCTATTATAAACTAGCTCGTTGATTAACAAGATGATCAAGGTTTCCTGATCATGGACATTGGATGTTGTTAATAACGAGGTCACAATATTACTAGAATGGTGTGATGAACATTCATCTGAAGTATAGCATCACGATCAAAGTCATTGAGTTTATATTGCTATAACATCATACGAAGTGATCCTAATCCTTAGACCATGAGATCATGACATTTACTAACACTAGAAGAGTATCTTGAAAACATCAAATGCCACACCGTAACAGGGTGATTATAAAGATGTGTTCAGTACTACTAAAGTGTTATGTTGAGGCCCATGGATCGAGAGTGGAATTTTTTCATCCCGATGACGGATAGATATGCTCTGGGCCCTCTCGGTGATATCACATTGATTAGCTTGCAAGCAAGTGATTTGATCACTAGAATGTTATATCACGGGAACGAGAAAAGAGTACATGTCAGTAACGAGATCAAACTAGGTATGGAGATACCGATGATCGAATCTCAGACATGTAATATATCGCGAGACAAAGGGATTAAGATACTAGCGTAAAATGTTCTCACGATCACAAGAAAGTCACTATTGAATGTATGGGAGTCAGTATGGATCTCCATGTCCCGCTTCTGATTATTGATCTGAGAGGGGTCTCGATCATGTCCGCATTATTAACAAACCGTAGGGTGACTCACTTAAGAGACACCGACACTATTTGGAGCAAATAGTTTCATGCTGAAAAGAATAAAAAAGCGCAGGAATTTATTTCACTAGATACTGAAACTGGTTTCAGGTGAAATTGCAGAAAGTGTTTCTGTATGTGAAATAAAATACTACCAAGGGGTTATATATGAATGTTTGTTAGTAAAGTAATTTACAAAATTCTGAATAAATAAAAGGAGTTTTATTTAACGAGAGTTTACATTAAATTTGGTGGAAATTTAATGGGAATTTGAGTGGGTTATTTAGTGGAGAAAATTGAAGGGGCATTTTGTGAGTGGAGTGTCCACCCACATGAATGGAGGGAGGGCAAGGGGCAGCCCCCATGCGCTGGCCAACCCCTTGGGGTTCCCCCCTCCTCACTTCTCACTCACACCTCCTCGTGAAGGATCTCTCTCCCCCTCTAGTATTTATCCCCCATGGTCTCAGACTAGCGAGATACATGTTCCCGGAGGCTTTTTGGCAAGAAAGAGTTGTGCTTCCGCTGCATAGCTGGAGCGAGGAGGCGGAGGTTGCTCGGTGCCTCGGACGTGTGTGCGAGCACGGATGCACCACTGCTTTGTGGCGCTAGGACTTCCTCTCGATCTTGAGATCGGCAAGAGATCGTATACATCAACCACGGGTTTAATCTTGTTAAGATTTGTCGGTCTTCAAGGATATGTTCTCTATGGATGTATATCCGCCCGTTGCTTGTATCTAGTAGATAGATCTTGGTACATAGTTGTTCCCATCGTAGGAATTTTTTGTTTTCTATGTTGCGAAGCCTACAGTGGTATCAGAGTCGGATCTATGCGTAGATGTTTTGCACGGGTAGTACACATATGAGTATGTGGGCGATGATGATCATGTTATTGCTTTTTAGTTGTACTTTGGATATTGGTGGCATAGTGGGATGAAGCGGCCCAGACAAACTTTACATGTCCTCGCACATGAGACATGTTCCATGTTTGACACGCAACTAGTTTTGCATAAGTGGCTAGCGGGTGTCTATCTCTCCTACTATAGTCAATATCTAATTTGCAACGAGTTGTCAACAATTTGGTTATCCTCGTTGTGGTTCATGTTCGTAGGTAAGAACGTTTCTATCTTCGAAAGCCCTAAACCACGTAAAACTTGCAATGGATAAATTAGAGGCTTATAGTTTAGATTGTTGCTGGGCTAGTGTCATGATATGGTGGTGTTATAAGTAGAAGTATAAGTCGATACTCTTACAACACAAATAACTTGTAAGTTCCATAGACCTTGGCCTTACACATAGAGGTATGATGGCGATCATATCATGATGCACATGATGGAGATCAAGTGCAAGAACCATATATTTCACTTATTAACATGTGATGTTTGTTGCATCTTATATTGCTTGTTTGGCGTTTTATCAGCATAATAAGACGATCCCTCATTTATATATCAAGATAAAAATGTGTTCTCCTTTAAGTATGCATCAATTATGTTTTGTTGCTCCAAGACATCACATGATGATCGTGTGTTCTTGGATCCATAATCATATTTCGGGTGTAAGACAGTTTACACACGCGAATACTAAGGTTCTTACTTGGTGAGCCTAGCATGTACAGACATGGCCTCGGAACACGGACCGAAAGGTTAAGCATGAGTCATATGGAAGATATGATGCCCATTTGATGCTCGCCTTTGAAGCTACACCGACTCACGTGATGATCGGACTTGGTGTAGTGGATTTGGTTCATGTAATCACCAAAAAGGCACGAGGGATGTCGTTTTTGAGCGGGAGTTCATTCCTAATTTGGATTAGTTTAACTCAATCTATCATAAACTTAGTCTAAACTTTACAAATTCTATTGTAGATGGCACCACCTGCTTTTAATTTCAATGTGTTCATGGAGAAAGAGAATCTTGCAACGAATGGTAGCAAATTTACCGACTAGGCCATGAATTTGAGGATTCTCCTCACTGCTGCACAAAACCAATATGTGCTAGAAGCGCCGCTAGGCCCCCCACCGTTTGATGATGCCCCTGACAAAGAAAAGAATGTCTATCAGACTCGTCAGGAGGACCACAACTTAGTTCATTGCGGTATATTGTATGGGCTAGATCCATAACTTTGAAAGCATTTCGAAAACGGCAATGCTTTTGATACAATGGGTGAGTTGAAAATGATTTTCGACACCCATCCTGCTGTAGAGAGTTATAATGCTTCAGAAAAGTTCTTTAGCTGCATGATAGAAGAGAACAGCTCTGTAAGTGAGCATGTACTCAAGATGTCGGGTTACGCTGATAAGATCCTAGGCATCCATCATGTTCTCCAGTCTCTGCCACCTAGCTATAAGAGCTTCGTGATGAACTATAATATGCAAGGCATGAAGAAGTCTCTCCCCGAGCTTCTGTCAATGCTTAAAACTGCAGAAGTGGAGATCAAGAAGGAACATCAAGTGTTGATGATCAATAACAACCACTGGTTTCAAGAAAGACAAGAAGGGTAAACATAAGGGAAAGAAGGGCGGCAAGCCGGTTGCTATGACTGAAAACAAATCCTGAGTTGGACCTAAGTTTGATATCGAGTGCTATTATTGCAAGGGGACTGGCCACTAGAAGCGCAACCTCCCCAAGTATTTGGCAGACAAGAAGGTCGACAAGGCAAATAAAGGTATATATGATATACATGTTATTGATGTGTACTTGACTAGTACTCGCAGTAGCACCTGGGTATTTGATATTGGTTCAGTTGCTAATATTTGTAACTCGAATCATGGGTTGTGGAACAGGCGAACGCTAGCAAGGGGTGAGGTCAAGATGCATGTCGGTAATGGATCAAACGTTGATGTGATCGCCATCGGAATGCTACCTCTCCACTTACCATCGGGATTAGTTATAAACTTGAATAATTGTTATCTGGTTCCAGCACCGAGCATGAACATTGTATCTGGATCATGTTTGATGCGTAGTGGTTATTCATTTAAATCCGAGAACAATGGTTGTTCAATTTATATGAATGAAATCTTTTATGGTCATGCATCGATGATGAATGGTTTATTTCTGTTGGATCTCGATAATAGTGTTACACATATTCATAATGTTGATGCTAAAAGGATTAAACTAAATGATGACATATCTGCATATATGTGGCACTGCCGTCTAGTTCATATTGGCGTTAAACGCATGAAGAATCTCCATTCAGATGGACTTTTGGAATCAGTTAATTTTGAATCATTTGATACATGTGAGCCATGCCTTATGGGCAAGATGACTAGAACGCCATTTTCCGGTTCAATGGAATGGGCGACAAATTTATTGGAAACCATACATTCTGATGTGTGCGGTCCAATGAGTGTGTCGGCGCGAGGTGGATATCGTTATTTTGTTACTTTCACAGATGATTTGAGTAGATACGGTTATATCTACTTGATGAAACACAAGTCTGGAACCTTTGAGAAATTCAAGGAGTTTCAGAGTGAAGTGGAAAATCATCGTAATTGAAAGATCAAATTTCTACGGTCTGGCCGTGGAGGTGAGTATCTAAATTATGAGTTTAGCACACATATGAAAGAGTATGGAATAGTTTCACAACTCACACCTGCCGGAACACCATAGCAAAATGGTGTGTCGGAACGTTGTAATCGTACTTTACTAGATATGGTTCGATCTATGATGTCTCTGACGGACTTGCCACTGTCATTTTGGGGTTATCCACTAGAAACTGCTGCATACACTTTAAATCGGGCACCATCTAAATCCGTTTGAAAAGACACCATATGAATTATGGTTTGGAAACAAACATAAGTTGTCATTTCTTAAAGTTTGGGGATGCGATGTTTATGTGAAGAAACTTCATCCGGATAAACTCGAACCCAAAGCGGAAAAATGCGTCTTCATAGGATACCCTAAGGAAACTATTGGGTATTCCTTCTATCACAGATCCGAGGGCAAGGTTTTCGTTGCCGAGAATGGATCCTTTCTAGAGAAAGAGTTTCTCGCGAAAGGTGTGAGTAGTAGGAAGGTAGAACTCGAAGGGTTGTAGAACCTTCTCTTCATAGTATGGCGATTAGCGCAGCACCCAAAGTCGTTCTGGAGTTGGCTTCACCAAATGAGGAGGGAACTAATGATAACGATCATAAAACTATGAAAGAGAATACTACTGAACCTCGTAGGTCTAGCAGGACGCATGCAGCTCCCGAGCTGTATGGAAATCCTGTTATGAATTTCATGGTCGATGAAATTGATGACCCCGCGACATATGAAGAATCAATGATGAGCCCGGATTCCAACAAATGGTTAGAAGCCATGAAATCCGAGATGGAATCCATGTACGAAAACTAGGTTTGGACCTTGGTGGACTTACCTCACGACCGAAAGGCCGTGGAGAATAAATGGATTTTCAAAAGGAAAACTGATGTTGATGGTAATGTAACCGTCTATAAAGCTCGACTTGTCACAAAGGGGTTTCGACAAATTCAAGGAGTATACTACGATGAGACATTCTCTCCCGTAGCGATGCTAAAGTTAGTTAGGATTATGTTAGCAATTGCTGCATATTTTGACTACGAGGTATGGCAGATGGATGTCAAAACTGCGTTCCTCAATGGCAATATTGAAGAAGAGTTGTATATGATACAACCAAAGGGTTTTGTCGATCCTAGGGATGCTGACAAGGTATGAAGCTTCAGCGATCCATCTATGGATTGAAGCAAGCATCCCGGAGTTGGAATCTCCTCTTTGATGAGGTGATCAAAGAGTTTGGATTTGTCCAAACTTATGGAGAGGCTTGTATTTTCAAGAAAGTGAGTGGGAGCGATGTGACATTTCTGATATTATATGTGGATGACATATTATTGATCGAAAATGATATAGATCTTTTAAATAGTGTTAAAAGTTATCTAAACAGCAAATTTTCAATGAAGGACCTAGGTGAAGCGTCATACATATTAGGCATAAAGATCTATAGGGATAGATCTAGGCGCCTAATAGGTCTATCGCAAAGTACATACCTTGATAAGATTTTAAAGAAGTTTAAAATGGACGGAAGTAAGAAGGGGTTCTTACCTATGTTGCAAGGCAAGACATTGAGTAAGACTCAAAGTCCGGCTACAACAGAAGAAAGAGAGATAATGGACAAAGTCCCCTATGCTTCATCCATAGTCTCTATAATGTACGCCATGCTATGTACAAGACCAGATGTGGCACATGCTATTAGTTTGACTAGTAGGTACCAATCTGATCCAGGATCGGAACACTGGATAGCGGTCAAGAATATCCTTAAGTACTTGGGAAGAACTAAGGATATGTTTATTGTGTACGGAGGTGAAGAAGAGCTCATCGCTAAGTGTTATGTCGACGCTAGCTTTGACACCGATCCGGATGACTCTAAGTCTTAATCTGGATACATATTTCTCATGAATGGTGGAGCGGTTAGTTGGAGGAGTTCCAAACAACCCGTGGTGGCGGGATCAACAACGGAGGCCGAATATGTTGCTGCTTCGGAAGCGGCTCGGGAAGCAGTTTGGATGAAGGAGTTCATAACCGAACTAGGTGTGGTTGCGAGCACGTTGGACCTAATGGTGATCTATTGTGACTACAATGGTGCCATAGCCAATGCCAAAGAACCAAGGTCTCACAAGAATTCCAAGCATATTAAGCGTCGGTTTCACTTCATCCGCGAGCATGTCAAGGATGGAGATATAAAGATTTGTAAAGTAAACACGGATCTCAATGTAGCAGATCCGTTCACTAAAACTCTCCCTAGAGAAAAACATGATCAACACCAGAACTCCACGAATGTTAGATTTATCACTGTGTAACTAGATTATTGTCTCTAATGCAAGTGGGAGACTGAAGGGAATATGTCCTGAGAGGCAATAATAAAGTGGTTATTATGTATATTCCAAGTATATGATACATGTTTATTTTGCATGTTATAATTGTATTAATATGGAAACGTTAATACATGTGTGTTTAATAAACAAATAGAAAGTTCCTAGTTATGTCTCTCTTATAAACTAGCTCGTTGATTAACAAGATGATCAAGGTTTCCTGATCATGGACATTGGATGTTGCTATTAACGAGGTCACAACATTATTGGAATGGTGTGATGAACATTCATCCAAAGTATAGCATCACAATCAAAGTCATTGAGTTTATATTGCTATAACATCATATGAAGTGATCCTAATCCTTAGACCATGAGATCATGTCAATCACTAACACTGGAAGAGTATCTTGATAAAATCAAACGTCACACCGTAACAGGGTGATTATAAAGATGGGTTCAGTACTACTAAAGTGTTATGTTGAGGCCCATGGATCGAGAGTGGAATTTGTTCATCCCGATGACGGATAGATACGCTCTGGGCCCTCTCGGTGATATCACATTGATTAGCTTGCAAGAAAGTGATTTGATCACTAGAATGTTATATCACGGGAATGAGAAAATAGTACATGTCAGTAACGAGATCAAAATAGGTATGGAGATACCGATGATCGAATCTCGGACATGTAATATATCGTGAGACAAAGGGATTAGATACTAGCGTAAAAGGTTCTCACGATCACAAGAGAGTCATCGTTGAATGTGTGGGATTCAGTATTGCGGTGACCCAGCATACCACTACATGATGTAGTACACTATAGTCGTTGACATAACACCAATGAAACACCGTTCACTAGTATTACATCCCTCAGAGTAGTACAACAGAAACACAGCAGGTCCAAGACATGACTATAGGTTACAACTCAACTCTTTACACAAGATCCAGAGAACACTCTAGGTTAAAGAGAGAGAAAGAAACTTCTTATAAAGAAGAATCAGAAATAAACATCTCCAAAACTATAATACTATTAAGACTAATATCTTAACTAATGGTCTGGCATTACTGCTATTGCAATACACTACAGAAATAGGTTCTATGGCTAGAGATTCTATTCTTAACTAATCAGCAACTTCGTCTTCACTTGAGCTGATGTATATGTTGACTTTCTTGACTTCATTGAAGAGCTTTAGATTTTGATGATGATTCCTGGAGCAGGGCTTGATGTAGTCATCGTCTGTACTGGCTTTAGAACCTAGCAAGGGTTAAGAAGATACTTTGAGTACGAGCGTACTCAGCAAGTTTCACTGGAAAAGGAGTGTTTGATGCACTATATCTACAGCCACAGACCATAGGTCGTAGGAAATGCAAGTTTTCATAAACATTTCTTCAAAGGTTGCTTTTATTCTGAAAATCTATGTCTGTCAGCCTTCACGGGTTTACCAGAACCTTCATGGGGTTCCTTTCCCGCCGTGTTCGCAGCTCCTTCCCAGAACAGGGAGTAATAAGTTACAGTTCTTACACTCTGCAGAGGTGCGTTACTTTACCCATGAGAGATCAAATCCTTGTTGCATAACCGGGCGATCTTTCCCGTCCACACTTCCTATGGTGTGGGGCCTAGTAGATGATCCAAGCCAATCACTGCCCCCTTCGCGACCTCTCATGCCTCCTTGGTGTACACCATGCCCACATAATGAATTACAACAATGGTTTGTACAAACCGTTAGATGCCAGAACTATCGTGGGATGTTGAGGGTTCCCACCCATATGCTGCATATCCTCTACGAATTACCAATTAATATGCACGCTACGAGTGATAACAACCACGACCTGCACATCCGGCTACATGCGAGAGGAAGAAGATATAGCTGATTTCTCCGTCCCATTCCAAATCTCATGGTTAACGCGTGATATACGGCGCAAGAATCACTGGCGACATTGGTTGTTAAGTCCTAGGTAATATGTTCCTTTAACACCGGAACTTTCATAATAGGTTATTACCTCATGGTAAATAACCGATAATCATATTATTATGAAAATAGTTTTTCGGACCTTTTTCAAATGCAGGTGATGACAACACTGGATTTGTAAAATACTTCACAGAAAATGATCAAAGGACATGAGCAAGTGTGAACTTGCCTTTTGTGATAGCAAGATTATGCACTCACGGTCTTCGAGACGATATAAGATCCAATATCTGAAATCTGCATCATTGGTCCGGTAAGGACTAATGTTTAAAGAAGCAATATGCAGTTATGCATAAGTAATGTTATGCTTTTTTGTAAAACTCCCAAATTGAATCCCCAATACTTTGAGTGAAGTGAATTCAAGTGATTCTTTTCAGATTTGGTTTATCTTCAAATTTTACTTTACAAGTAATGACCTTTATAAGGAATTTAAGTGTTAACAATCCAAAATATGTAAGTGTAGTATAAGATGATGTGATTATGGTGAATTGTCATGTGGTGATTATGATATAAGTCCTTGGGATTGAGTTGTTAAGAGTTGAAGAACTTATTATGAGATATTGTTTGAAGTGGCAAAAATAATAACATTTGAAGAAAAGATTTCCTTCCTAAGGTTTAAATAACCCTGATAGGTTATAGAATATGATTGATAGAATGTGATTGATGTTATTTATGCTTGCTTGAATAGTTTGGACTTGAGATGCATTATGTCTTAATTGAAATAGACCAAAGTTAACTATAAAAACATAAGTAGTTCTTAGACATAATGTTTATAAGCTTTTGAGACTAAAGTTAACTTTAAAAGGTTAAGTAACTTAAGATGTAATATATTTTAATTATTCCCCAGTTTTATATTTATGATAGGTATAACTAAGGTGTGGAATTATTCACTTTCTATTTAAGTGAATGATTAGATAAAATTTGTTTTACTATTATGAAAGTAATATGTATTTATTTAATGGAAGCATAATTAAAAGGTCTTAGTAATTTGTTAAAATTTAAAGTTATGTTAATAGTGGTTAAGATATAATGATCATTCACCATATTATATAAATTGGTGATACCCAATGTTTATTTAAAAGGATTATTAATAAGATTTTTAAAAGAATATTTTAAAGTTAAAAGTTATACTTAAGTTTGATGATGAATTCAAGTTATGGGTTTGGAATTAGTACTAAGTCACTAATTGCTCAAGGTTTTCTAAGAATTGTGATTATTTCTTACTTAAGAATTGTTTTTAAAGAATTCACAAAATAGGTATTAGGTAAGGATTTATTAGTTTAAATATTAAAGACTTTCCTAATAATATATTTAATATTTTTCTAGTGTAATATATTTATTCATGACCTTAGAAATGAATTTTTATTTATTTTTAAGTATTATCTTTATTTTCATAAAATTCATCAAAGAATTAAGTGTTTTTAAATATTTGCTTTATGTTTTATTTGTAAAATTTTGAGTTAGTATTTTTATTAGATAAGAGATTTATTTGTATGCATGAAAGTGATTTTTATTTCTTTTTAGGAATTTTTTCCTGAATTTATTAAATTTCATTTAGTCATTTAAGGTTGTTAATGTTTATCTACGTTTTATTAACCTTAAATAAATATGATTATATTTTTATTAGGTGGAGATTATTCTTATAAGCATTTATATGTACTAAATATATTTTTAGGATTTTTCCTACATTTTTCTAGATATAAAATAGTGTTCAGGGGTGTTTTGCTCATTACTTTCTTTTAGCTTTATCTTATGCCCTCTTTTTTTATTTTTGTCTGTTTGGTTGGTAACAAGAACGGCCCGATCCGGCCCAGTCCTGGCTCGGGGTCAACACGACCCCGACCCCTTCACCCTCCTCGCTCACATCTTGCTCCTGGGACAAACCCGAGCCTCCCCTCTACGGCGCCCACTGCCACCGCTCGCCAAATCCCGGCACACACCGGTTGTTGCGGCCACCGCCGCCAGCCACCCTAGCTCCGCCCATATCAGACCTACTCATCCCTCCAATTCGATACGGAGAGGGCCTGGTGGTGGTGTGTTCGTGGTCGTTGACCACAGCCTCTTGCGGTGACGAGCAAGTGTTTTGCCGGTGTGGTGATGTCCAGCACCGTCGTGCTTCTCCTTGGCTGTCTGGATTACGGTGTAGGCACGGGTTGCAGCGCCTTTAGGTGCTCCTTGTGCCGCTGCCCTGGCTCTCATCACCTCTATGTCACCACCGTCTACTTCCTCTTCTTGCTGTGCTAGGCCAATCGGGTAAACTTTTCTCTATTCCACTCTCTCTCAGTATGAACCCTAATTTGGGTTCCTCACTTTGGTTCATGATACACTACAGCCGCTTTGCTACATAGCTTGCTCACTAAATTTGGCTTGTAAATTTATCTAATTGTATTGGATAGTGGATGGTGCTGGTTTGCACTACTGGTGTGGCTTACACAATCATAAGTTATGTACTGCTGGAATTGGTGCTATAACTTGTTGTGGAATTATCTACGAATAGTAGTGATGTTGCTCCTGTCCACCCTGTTAATGATGAAGGGTTTCGCGGCATAGTAAATAAAAAATTTCTACGGATGCGAACAGAGGGAAAGCCAAGATCTAATCTAGGAGATGCAATCAACGAGAGAGATTGGATTGGATCTTCATACCCTTGAATATTCAAGCAATGAACGCTCATTTAACGCGTGGGTGATGTAGTCGTACTCGCTTCTCCTCCTCGCGATCCGATCCGATCTAGCACCACAAGTGGCGGTGCCTCCGTGAGATGCACACGTGTAGCACCTCGACGTCTCCTCCTTCCTCGGACCAGCAAGTATGGTGGAGAGATAGATTGGATCTACAACACGACGGCGTGTATATGGTGGAGAATTTCGCGGCAGGCTTCGCCTACAAACAAATGGGAGGGAGAGAGGAAGGGCAGCAGGGCAACTAGGGTTTGGAGGCAAGGTGTAGGGGGGAGGGGGCGCACCAGCCCTCTATATATAGAGGGGGGGGTGGCCAGCCCTTGCCCCTCCTCCAAGCCTTGGGCCGGCGGCCAAGGTAGGGAGAAGTGGGGGGCAAGGACTATCCCCTTCTAGAAACCCTATCTCTAGTTTAAACGAGTTTAAACTCTCTAGGATCGGCTGGGCCCTATGGGGCCTTGTTCCCCTGGCCCAATGCGGCCAGGACACTCCCTCATAGGCCCATGCCCCCTCCCGGAAGGTGGGTCCACGTTGGTCCCCTTCCGGAAGGTTCTAGAAGCTTCTGGTACAATACCGATTAACCTTAACAATTCGAACTCCAAAACTGCCTTGCCTTATATGAATATTATTCTCGGACCACTCCGGAACCTCTCGTGATGTCCCGGATCCCATCCGAGACTCGAACAAAAACTCATAAACCAATTATCCAATCTATCCTAGCCGAGACACGTTAAGTGTGTGACCGCGGTTCGAGAATATGCGTACATGATCTTCTATCAATAATCAACAGTGCAGGCACCCATATTGACTCCCACACATTCATCGATGATCATATCGGATGAACCATGATGCCGGATTCAATCAATCCCATATATATATTCCTTCGTCTCGCGATATTTTACTTGCCCGAGATTCGATCGTTGCATGGCCATACCTAGTTCAATCTGCTCACGGCAAGTACTTTACTCGTTCCGTAATCCGATACCACTTTGTGATTAACTCCTTAACCACATGCTTGCAAGCGGTGTTGATATCGATTACCGAGTGGGCCCGAAGTATATCTCTCCGACTTGGGAGGGACAAATCCCATCTCGATACATACAACCCAACAGATACTTTCCGATCACCTGAGAGACACCTTTATGATCACCCTTTCATAGGATGACGTTTGATGACCTCAAAGCTTTCTTCCGATACCAGGGAGTTGTATTATCTCATGGTCTAAGGAATACAATATTTGACATAGGAAAAGCTTCGCAAAGATGAACACGATGATACGATCTAATTGCTTCGCTTAGTTTGGTCTCATCCATCATATCATTCTCCAATGATATGATCTCATTATCAATTGACAACTCATGTCTATGGTTAGGAAACCTTAACCATCATTGATCAATGAGCTAGTCCATAGAGGCGTACTAGGGACACGGTGTTGTTCACAAACCACACAAGTATTAATGTTTCCGCTTAATACAATTCTAGCATGGAATATAAACTTTATCATGAACAAGAATTATAATAATAACATCTTTATTATTGCCTCTAGGGCATAATTCCAACAGTCTCCCACTTGCACTAGAGTCAATAATCTAGTTTACATTTGGCAACAATCTCACACCCATGGCACTGAGGTGCTGATCATGTTTTACACGTGGAAGAGGTTTAGTCAATGGATCTGCAACATTCAGATCTGTATGTACTTTGCTAATCTTCAGATCTCCATCTGCTATATAATCTCGGATTATATGAAACTTGCGGTTGATATGCTTGGTCTTTGGATGATATCTTGGTTCCTTAGTAAGTGCTATGGCGCCAGTGTTGTCACACAATATCTCCAGTGGGTCCAATGCACTTGGAACCACGCCAAGCTCAGTGATGAAGTTTCTGATCCAAACTCCTTCACTTGACGCTTCTGCAGTAGCCATGTATTCCGCTTCCACTGTAGATCCCGTGATCACGCTTTGCTTGCAGCTTCTCCAGCTCACAGCTCCTCCATTCAAAATATAAACGTATCACGTTCGAGATTTGGAATCATCCTTGTCGGTGTCAAAACTAGCGTCGGCGTAACCTTTACGAAGCTGTTCATCACCCCCATAGACGAAGAACATTTCTTTAATCCTATTTAGGTACTTTAGGATGTTCTTCACGGTTGTCGATGTTCCACTCGGATCACTTTGATATCTCGTCAAAACTAAGAGCATTGGACACATCCGGTCTAGTACACAAGATGGCATACATGATGGAACCTATCGCCGATGCATAAGGCACTTTGCTCATAGCTTCCTATCATTTCATCAGAATGGACACCGAGCCTTGCTCAATATCTTACCGACAACATAGGCCTCGAACCTTTCTTTGCCTTATCCATTACGAACCTTTTCGAACTTTGTCTAGGTATGTACTCGCTTAAAGCTATCAGGCCTTTGTCTATCTCTATAGATTTTGATGCCCAATATATAAGCAGCTTCACCTAGGTCTTTCATTGAAAAACACTTGTTCAAATAACTCTTCACATCGTTAAGCATGTTGATGTCATTTCCAATAATCAATATGTCATCCACATATAGTACCAGAAACGTCACCGAGCTCCCACTCACTTTCTTGTAGATGCAAGCTTCGTAGCAATTTGGAACAAATCCAAAGCTCTTGATCACTTGATCAAAACAAAGGTTCCAACTCCGAGATGCTTGCTTCAGTCCATAAATGGAACGCTGAAGTTTGCACACTTTATCAGCATCCTTAGGATCGACAAAACCTTCGGGTTGCATCATATACAACTCTTCATCAATGTTGCCATTGAGGAACGCAGTCTTGACATCCATCTGCCATATTTCATAATCATGAAACGCAGCAATTGCTAATAAAATCCGAATGGACTTAAACATCGCTACGGGAGAGAAAGTCTCATCGTAGTCAACACCTTGAACTTGTAGAAAACCTTTTGCGACAAGCCATGCTTTATAGACGGTAACATTACCATCCGCGTCTGTTTTCTTCTTGAATATCCATTTACACTCAACGGCCTTTCGGTCGCTAGGAGGGTCCACCAAAGTCCATACTTGGTTTTCGCTCATGGATAGCCATTTCTCAGAGTCTGGGCTCATCATCGCTTCCTCATAGTTCGTAGGTTCACTATCTTCTACTAACAAGACAGTCAAGACAGGGTTGCCATACCACTCAGGAGGGGCACGCGACCTTGTCGACCTGCGATGTTCAGTAGCAGCATCGTCCGAAGCTTCATGATCCTTGTCATTAGCTTCCTCTATTGTTGGTGCAATCTGGAACAATTTCAGGTGCTGCGCTACTCTCCAATTCAAGAGAAGGTTCAATAACCTCGTCAAGCTCTACTTTCCTCCCACTCACTTCTTTCGAGAGAAACTCCTTCTCAAGAAAGGAACCATTCTTTGCGACAAACACTTTGCCTTCGATTCTGTGATAGAAGGTATACCCAATAGTTTCCTTAGGGTATCCTATGAAGACGCATTTCTCCGCTTTGGGTTCGAGCTTGTTCGGCATCAACTTCTTGACGTAAGCTTCGCATCCCCAAACTTTAAGAAACGACAACTTAGGTTTAGCACCAAACCACAGTTCATACGGTGTCGTCTCAACGGATTTAGATGGAGCCCTATTTAAAGTGAATGCAGCGGTTTCTAATGCATAACCCCAAATTGATAACGGCAAATCAGTAAGAGACATCATTGATCGGACCATATCTAATAGGGTTCGATTCCGGCGTTCAGACACACCATTGCGCTGTGGTGTTCCGGGTGGCGTGAGTTGTGAAACGATTCCACTTGCTTTAAGATGCGTGAGAAAATCATAACTCAAATATTCACCTCCACGATCGGATCATAGAAACTTAATCTTTCTGTTATGATGGTTCTCCACTTCATTCTGAAATTCTTTGAACTTTTCAAATGTTTCAGATTTATGTTTCATTAAATATATATACCCATATCTTCTTAAGTCATCGGTAAAAGTGAGGAAATAGCGATATCCACCGCGCGTCGAAACACTCATCGGTCCGCATACATCGGTATGTATGATTTCCAACAAGTCCGTTGCTCGCTCCATCATACCGGAGAACGGGGTTTTGATCATCTTGCCCATGAGGCATGGTTCGCATGTGTCAAATGATTCAAAATCAAGAGACTCCAAAAGTCCATCAGAATGGAGTTTCTTCATGCGCTTTACACCAATATGACCTAGACGACAGTGCCACAAATAAGTAGTATTATCACTATCTACTTTGCATCTCTTAGCCTCAATGTTATGGATGTGTGTTTCATCCCTTTCGAGATTTAGAAGAAATAAACCATTCACAAGAGGTGCATGACCATAAAAGATGTTACTCATATAAATAGAACAACCATTATTCTCCGATTTAAATGAATAACCGTCTTGCAATAAACACGATCCAAATAATGTTCATGCTCAACGCAGCAAATAATAACATTTATTAAGGTTTAAAACTAATCCCGAAGGTAAAACTAAGGAGCGTGCCGACGGCCATCACATCAACTCTTGATCCGTTGCCAACGCGCATCGTCACTCATCCTCGCAAGCCGCCGTCATTCCGTAGCTCTGCTTGAGTTACAAATATTAGCAATAACCGTATCAAATACCCAGCACTACAACGAGGGCTAGTAAGGAAAACATCAATAACATGTATATCAAATATACCTTTGATGGTGCCAGCCTTCTTGTCCGCTAAGTACTTCGGACAGTGCGCCCAAAGGACCCTTGTCCTTGCAATAGAAGCACTCGATGTCCGGCTTAGGACCAGACTTGAGCTTCTTCTCGGGAGCATTGCGCTTGCCGCCCCTTCTTGAAGGGCTTCTTTGCTCCTTACCTTTCTTAAAGGAGGGCTTGTTGACCATCAACACATAATTATACTTCTTGATGTCCACCTCCAGCCTTCAGCCTTTGCGAAGAGCTCGGTGATCGATCGATGGAGCCAATCTGATTATGAGTCACTACAAAACTTTTGTAGCCGGGAGGAGTGATTGCAACCTCACAATCTTGAGCTCCTCCGAATCGTGCATTCCAGTTGCTCAAAGCGTTGAGTGTAGCCCGTCATCTTTATGCCGTGCTCACTAACGGAACTCCCTTCCTCCATCTTGCGATTAAAGAACTTCTCGAGATCTCATATCTCTCGAACGGGCTGAGTGCAAACATGGTTTTCAGCTCCTCGAGAATCTCAAAGGGCCCGGGATACTCTTCAAAACGATTTTGAAGTTCCGGTTCCATAGCAAACAACATGGTGCTCTTAATCACACCATAATCATCTTTGCGCGACTGATAGACAGATTTCTCATCAGCCGGCGCAGTTGCAGCAGGGGGGTCACCTAACGCCTTTCCAAGGACATAGTCCTTTTGTCCGCCAGACAGAATGATTTTTAGATTGCGGAACCAATTGGTGAAGTTAGACCCATTGTTTCTAAGCTTTTCTTTCTCAGCAAAAACGTTGAAGTTGAAGTTGGACTTGGCCATGTGATCTACAGTATTTGCAAGTACAATTTAGACTATGTTCATGATAAATAGTTCAACTTAATCAAATTACTAGATGAACTTCCACTAAATTCAACATCCCTCAAGTTGTTTAGTGAACACGATCCAAATTCACCACACCTAATCCGATCATCACGAGAAGAGATGTGGTTTCAATGGTGGACAACAAAGTGTCGATCATATCATTCATATGACTCATGCTTAACCTTTCGGTTCTTGTGTTCCGAGGCCATGTCTGTAGATGCTAGGCTCGTCAAGCTAGACCCAAGTATTTCCGCGTGTGCAAAACTTGCTTGCACCCGTTGTATGTGAGCGTAGAGTCTATAGCACCCGATCATCACGTGATGCTTGGACACGACGAACTTTCGCAACGGTGCATACTTGGGGAGAACACAGTTTTTATCTTGATCTTTAAGTGAGGAATCATCTTATAATGCTACCGTCGCGATCTAAGCATAATAAGATACATAAAAGGATAAACATCACATGCATATAACTTTATGTGACATGGTATAGCCAATCTTCACGCAATGATCTCCATCTTGTGCGTCACATGATCTCCATCACTCCACCATGATTGCCTCCACCACGAAAAGCAACTACAACTATTGCTAACTACTTAGCGATAAAGTAAAGCTATTACATGGCGATAAGAAGTTGACTCGCAGGTCATACACAATTATAAAGACAACCATATGGCTCCTGCCGGTTGTGTACTCATCGACATGCAAGTCGTGAAACATTACAAAACATGATCATCGCATACAATATACACATCACATCTTGGGCCATACCATATCACGAAAACACTCCTGCAAAAAACAAGTTAGACGCCTCTACTTTGTTGTTGCATGTTTTACGTGGCTTATGGGAGTAGATGCTAAGAACGATTCTTACCTACGGAAAGCCACAACGGTGATATTATGGTTGCCAAACTCCGGTGTTAATCCCATGACAACTATAGTGAGAGAAACTGACATCCACCAGCCGCATGTGTGGTACAAGCCACACGTCAAGTGCGGAGCCGGTCTCGCGAAAGACGTCGCGTAAGGTTGGCCTGGACCGCTTCAATCTCACTATCCCGCGTCATAAGAAGAACACAAAGAAGAGGCTTGCAATAGAAAACATCAATGCCCGCAACAACCATGTTGCGTTCTACTCGTGAAACACATCTACGCATAGATCTAGCTCTGATACCACTGAAGGGTTTCGCGATATAGTAAATCAAAATTTTCTACGGATGCGAACAGAGGGAAAGCCAAGATCTAATCTAGGAGATGCAATCAACGAGAGAGATTGGATTGGATCTTCATACCCTTGAAGATTCGCACAGCGGAACGTTCGTCGGAACATGGGTGATGTAGTCGTACTCGCTTCTCCTCCTCGCGATCCGATCCGATCTAGCACCACAAGTGGCGGTGCCTCCGTGAGATGCACACGTGCAGCACCTCGACGTCTCCTCCTTCCTCAGACCAGCAAGTATGGTTGAGAGACGGATTGGATCTACAACACGACGGCGTGGTGTATATGGTGGAGAATTTCTGCAGCAGGGCTTCGCCTACAAACAGTCGGGAGGGAGAGAGGAAGGGCAGCAAGGCAACTAGGGTTTGGAGGCAAGGTGTAGGGGGGAGGGGGCGCACCAGCCCTCTATATATAGAGGGGGGGCGGCCAACCCTTGCCCCTCCTCCAAGCCTTGGGCCGGCGGCCAAGGAGGGTGGGGGCAAGGACTCTCCTTCTAGAAACCCTATCTCTAGTTTAAACGAGTTTAAACTCTCTAGGATCGGCTGGGCCCTATGGGGCCTTGTGCCTGGCCCAATGCGGCCAGGACACTCCCTCATAGGCCCATGCCCTCCCGGAAGGTGGGGCCACGTTGGTCCCTTCCGAAGGTTATAGAAGCTTAGACAATACCGATAAACCGGAACAATTCGAACTCCAAAACTGCACCGCCTTATATGAATCTTATTCTCGACCACTCCGGAACCTCTCGTGATGTCCCGGATCCCATCCGAGACTCAACAAAAACTCATAAACCAATTATCCAATCTATCCTAGCGTCGAGACACGTTATGTGTGACCTGCGGTTCGAGAATATGAAGACATGATCTTCTATCAATAATCAACAGGGTGCAGGCACCCATATTGACTCCCACACATTCATCGATGATCATATCGGATGAACCACGATGACAGGATTCAATCAATCCCATATATATATTCCTTCGTCTCGCGATATTTTACTTGCCCGAGATTCGATCGTCGATGCAGTCATACCTAGTTCAATCTCGTTCACAGCAAGTACTTTACTCGTTCCGTAATCCGATACCACTTTGTGATTAACTCCTTAACCACATGCTTGCAAGCGGTGTTGATATCGATTACCGAGTGGGCCCGAAGTATATCTCTCCGACTTGGGAGGGACAAATCCCATCTCGATACATACAACCCATGGATACTTTCCGATCACCTGAGAGACACCTTTATGATCACCCTTTCATAGGATGACGTTTGATGACCTCAAAGCTTTCTTCCGATACCAGGGAGTTGTATTATCTCATGGTCTAAGTAATACAATATTTGACATAGGAAAAGCTTCGCAAAGACGAACACGATGATACGATCTAATTGCTTTGCTTAGTTTGGGTATGTCCATCATATCATTCTCCAATGATATGATCTCATTATCAATTGACAACTCATGTCTATGGTTAGGAAACCTTAACCATCATTGATCAATGAGCTAGTCCATAGAGGCGTACTAGGGACACGGTGTTGTTCACAAACCACACAAGTATTAAAGTTTCCGCTTAATACAATTCTAGCATGGAATATAAACTTTATCATGAACAAGAATTATAATAATAACATCTTTATTATTGCCTCTAGGGCATAATTCCAACAAATGATATGATCCAATGGATCATGTGGTTTTGGTTGCATGCTTATCTCACCTACTGCAATATGCTGTGAGCATCCATTAGAAACTTGTGGGACTCATACTTGGCTTGGTCTGGTATTGCCTTGCAGGACCAATTTGGGTTTCTAAAACTTTATATTTGTTTAAAGATGGTTGTGGAGATATATGTGCTTCATTATTTGGGACAATGCCTGATGATACACTAGAATGATGGGTGTAACTTTGATACTGATTTGGAGCCTGGGAAAAGGATCTGACTTCATGCCTTATTAACAGTAAAAGCATGTACAAATTTGATTCCTAGATTTTTCTACTAGGAAAATGATATGTGTTGATTGGATTGCCATTGTTGCTTAAAAAGTTAGCTATTGATTGAGATGATTCCTAGGTGAATTACTAGGAAAATGATTCAGATATTGATTTATTCCTATTTCATTATAGGAAGATGATTTACTTAATGATCTCTGTCAGGTGTGGCTTAATAATAGACAGTGCTACATTCACTGTCTTTTCTGAATGAAATGTCTAATATGATTCCTGGATTCCTTTAGGAAAATGATTATCTGATTCTTAGTAGATATGGATGAACCTGTTGATACAGAGGTGCTCCCTAGATGGGATATGCCCTGTACCAGCAATGTGGTGAGTATAGATCTAGTTAGAACTAGATCTATTGGTCTATGATGCTGGTCTGAGACTGTGCTAAGTAGAAACTAATGTTTTTTACTTGCCGATTTCTTTCTTAAATGATTAATAATCTCTAAGTATGATTCCTATAGTGCTTGGGAAAATGATTTGATAGGTCTTGGTAAGGATAATATGATAGATCCTTATTGTTTAAGATGAAATCTTAAGGTATAATCATTTCTGAGGTGCTACCATCCATAGGATGTGCCTAGAAATGATTATTCTAAGAATTATGTGTATCTAGTTATAAAACTAGAGCTTTTATCTAAGATCTGTGATGCAAGGCTGATATTTTGATTGTGGTTTGTAAAGATTTACTGTTGGCTTTGTTTTCTTTCTTCCATGATGGTTGTACACCCCACTTGGGTGTTTTTCTGAGAAGATCATGTTCAGAACATCATATGTTCTGTTGAAATGGATAAAATCAATTATGTGTGGTTTTGTATAAACTCACCACACAACTGATGTTGGTGATGTTGCTATGATGATTGCTCTTGCTAGCTTGATCCTGAAGTGGTGATCACTCCCTGGACCTTGTTCTCCACCTATTGGTGCTTCTCCAGCTCCTCCTTACTCTTGTGAATAGCTGTTTGCCCGTGCTATCCTCCTGCTGTAGTTGGTACTTGATTACTTGATATCCAATCTTGTGGATGTTGCTCCTGGTACAGCTGAGCTCCTCCTCCTTATTCCCATGTCCAACTTCTTCTATAGCCGTGGCCTGGATTCCTTTTCCTGGAGTTGTTGTCTTGCCTTGATTTCCTCCTTATCCTTGCTCCTGGATGGCTCCACTGAGCAACCAAAGTTAGGGATGTGGTGGTGATCTGGGTGAGTCTTGTGGTTTTATGAGAGCAGTTTGTTCTTGAGTGTGATGAACAGAAAAGGGGTTAGGAGATTGTTGATGTGCTAACCTGTGGTACTGGTGAGTGTTCTCTACCTTTATATGCTCCATGTGAATGCTTCTTGTGTCGACAACACATCACTTGCATGTTGTGACTGTGCTACTGTCAAATGGGACCCCTGGGTTCAAGTTTCAATAGTGGGATATTTATTGGGATGGATCAACTCAGCTGGTTGTTATTATCTCAAGTTGGGCTTTATTTTTGTGTTGCCAAGTGGAATGGATTCCTTTACTATTATTCCAAGGTGAAACTTGCCCCTATTTAAATATGCTCAATTATGTGAATAGCAATGCATTTCATTGCCATACTGAGAGCAAAATTACTAACATTAACCCCTCTCTTTGTTTTTATCTTTTATTTATTTGTTTTGCAGGTATAAAAGAAGATGAGTAGATACCAAAAGTTTAGTTTAGGAAATATAGTTTAGAACTCTCCCTTTCATTATTTTTGTAATTTTCTCTTTCCTTTGTGAAATATAGAATGTTGTAATATTGACTAATGATATTTTTGTATTGAGGTATTCTTTTTGTTAAAGTAAAGTTTTATTCTTCACTCATGTTAATATTCAATAAATATTGTAGAATATTCTTATGGTAATAATTATAAATAGTATTTGTTTCTTATTCTTGTAAGATTATGTATATGATAATAATAAAGTAAATGTCTTCTTTCATAATGTAACTTAGAACTCGTAAATATTTATATCCTATTTATAAATAAGAATTCAATTATTTCTGTATTATTGTAATTCATTTATTTTTCCTTCTACCTATTCTTTTATAATTCAAATATATCTTTTGAGTATTCAAATTGAATTACTTTCCCCTTAAACACAGAAGTACGGTAGAGGTCATGTCGAAATCCATCGCACTTGCTCTGATGTTTCTATCGGAACAAGAGAGATATCGATCCCTCTATAGTTTCTTTAGTTTTGCACGAAAATTCTCCGGATTTTCTTATGCATGAATGCAATGCACAAACATTTGTCCTCTATAATTCTATGTGCTAATCCTGGGATGTTACAGACTCTCCCCCTTAAAATAAACTTCGTCCTCGAAGTTCGTAAACTCTCACGTTTCGGAGTAAGGAATTGACTTGCATTGGGTACTGTATTTGTCCACTTCATGGTAACCTTAAAATAGAAGTAATGGTAGTATTCCATATCCAGATCATTTTCTTGAATTTCTACCATACTGTAGCACCCCGGATAAAAACCACTATTAGAAAATGTCTGTTACTTTATTTTTTGCATCATCATGACTCCATCATTCATCTTTTAACCTAAAAACTATTTCTCAAAAAAAAACCCTATTTGTTTTTTATTTACCTCCTTCTTTATTTCAACTGCAAAATCCGGTCTGTATGAATATTTTGTTTTGTCTAAATAATTACAAAAATATTTTTACAACTAAATATATAATAAAAACTATTTTTGTGGGGGGCCAGGCAGCCAACGGCCAGGCCCGAAGGCACAACCGGAGGCCACCCAGCCCACAACCACCAAACCCTAAAAACTACTCCATCTAACCCAAATCCCACATCCCCACCCTGCCGCCGCCAGGCACACAACTCACGACACGCTCACGCCGCCACCCACCCGATCCACCCCGAACACCACACTGCACGCACGCCACACCCCTGGCGCCCCTCTCCTGGTCCCACATCGACAGATGCCCCTCTCTCCCCGCTCCCTCCCCTCGTCTCGTTTTCCCCTTTCCTCGCTCCCACCTCGACCCGTTCCCCCACCCGACAACCGCCGCCGCCTGCAATTCCTGCAACCCCATCGCCAACGTCGCCCTCCACCCCACCCCGTCCTTCCCATCAGGACACCATCGCCCTCCTCGCTTGGTGCCACCGCCTGGGCCTCGCCCCGCCATCCCTCCAAGGTCACGGGCCGCCAGTCGCGCTTCCTCTCCGCCGACCGCGGCTCGTCCCATCCTCACGCGCCCAGTGCCTCCCCGTCGAGATCCTCCGCCCGCCTCCAGCGAACCCGGCCGCCGCCCAGGTCCACCCCTCCCTATCCAACGCTCCCCGGCCCGAGCTCCGCCGTCGAGCTGCCGCGACTGCGTGGTCCTGACAGCTTCTGCACCGCCGCGGACCTCCTTGCCGAGACGTCGTCCCTGCTTCTCTGGCCCCGCGCGACCGCGTCGAGGCCTCCCCGTCACCAGGCTCCCCATCCGCTATCTCCGGGTGCTGCTCCGTCTAGGCCTCGCGAGCTCGTCGCCCCTTGTTTGCCTCTTGGCTGCGTGCGCGTCCTGGTTGTCTTCAGTGTAGGTGCTGCCTGTAGCGGCCTTTCCCTTGCATCCCGTGCACAGAGTTAGATGTTTTGCTAGTTGCTTGTAATTCTAGTCTCGTGGTCGTTTGTATTCATCCAGTTGTCCTCGCAGGCACAAACCGCATTTCTGTTTTGGTTGAGTTCGCCTAAGTCAGCTCTCGATTCTCGCAGGGTGGTGGGATGATGTTAATGCGAAGCGTTGCCATCGACAAGATCTTCTCGAAGCTAGAGTGACAAGAACTTCTCGGATCCGAAGCCCGATCCTGTGGAACCGAAGACCAAAACCCCAAACCCCTGTACTGGTGTCGTGTCCTTCTTCATAGACGCCGAGACCCCGAAGCCTCGATACGAAGACCGTTCCCGCCGAAGACCGAACCCGTACCCCCGGAGCCCAAGATCGCCGAGACCCCTCAATGTGTGACCCCTATCTGAGAGCCCTATTTTATAAATGCCATATATACCTATTGCATATCATTGTACATGCTTGCATACATATTTGTGGGTGTTTGGGGGGATTATGTCGATTCACCTTATAATTAAATATGGAGAACATATGAGGGAAAATCTAGTATTATATTGGCCCCATTTAAATTTGTGTAGCGAACCGATGTTAATTTTTTGCCTTGTTAAGACAACATTTAAATTGCGGGTATCTAAATAACTTGAACCACTTAATATTTGTCGGGACCCCGGTACCGCCTAATATTGCCTAATTGCATCGCATCCTTGCCATGCCATACATCATACATGCATCATGCCCGATCTTTTGGCGTGGTATTAAATAGTGCATCCGGTGTTTCTTCTAGTGCTTTGCTTCTTCACGGATTAGGCCGATGAGTTGATGCGAGAGTCGACCCGATCTTCGGATGAATCTTCGGCAATGTTTTCAGGCGAGCATTCTCCCCCTTTCTACCTATCTTAATTTTATAGTCTTTATTTCCTCCTGTTGATCTATTGCTATCTGTGATGCGATGCTCTAGTTTTCGTACCCGTGATATCCCTTGCAGCCTTATATTGCCTTGTACACATCCTATTACCTGTTGTTTGGTAGATAGTTGGACTTGCGTGTCATAGTCGCTTGCTCAAGTGTTGTTGCGTGTTTTCAAGTACCACAGTTGTTGGAGAAATGCCTTATGCTTTATGTTGGAGATGATCATGGCTTTAATTATCGTTTAATAACTAAAATTGAAGTAGGTAAATAATGCAGAGGCACAGGTAGGAAATAGATGTTATTTGGTTTTTAACCGTCCACTTGTGTCCCGTAGGACCCCGAGTTCTTAACACCTGTTCCGAGATCGAGCGCGCTAACCACAGGTGGGGTGTGTGGGCACCCCCATCGATTAGTACCTGATTTCAAAGTACTGTACCTGGGGCCACAAAGTAGTTTGGGGCTTTATTACTATCCTGTACTTATGTCATGCTTTACTGCTTTATTTACTATTGCGCGTGGAGCGCCTGTATTGTTTTGGAACCCTGTGCCACGTTTTCGCGGTATCGACAAGCCCAGTCACACTTTCGGGTTCCCAGTCGTTTACAGCCGTCATTACAAACCTCTAGGTCCGTCTCGGAGACCGACCGACTTCGTTACGGGTAGCTTAGTGGGGTGGCCCCCATGTGCTTGCTTTGGGTCTGGGAAACGTCGTGTCCGAAACCCCGTTGACATACCGTTGGGTGTATGTTTTGTGATCTTGTACCTACCTGATCTGACAACAAGGGTGTAGGTGCGTGTGGAAACTTTGGTGCACCCCTGCAGGGTTAAATATTTTCGAGAAGCCGTGTCCGCGGTTATGGACGAGTTGGAGCACAGTTCTCGATCATAGGCAACTATAACTAAAGTTTACTGTTATAATTTGACTTGTATCCGATATGACTAGTAATCATCTTCACTACAACGGAATGGCTAAATAAAAGTACAAACAACTGCTGGGTCTGGAATATCTCATGCTAATTGTATCTGACTAGTAAGTGTTGCAACTATAATGGAATGGTTAACTAAAAGTGCCCACTGCTTATTATATCAGGATGACTATCTATACCTGGCTAGTAATTGCTGCAACGATAACTGAATAAATAAAACTGCCAACTGTGTGAGTTCCTCGGGTGACTTCCTCGTTTGGTCTCGAGGGGGAAATCCCAGGATGGTTATGTTTGGTGGTAGTATCAGGTTGGTTCCGAATAGGTCTTTCTTATCCCTCTCTGATAGCCGACAGTTATATCGAGTCTCTATAGATTGTTTAGTGCATGTCACGCCGCTCATCCACCATACCTATGTAGGCGAGGACCACGAATTCTAGTCTCGCCGCTCTTCGCCTCGATCGACCGCTCTCTTTTTCCTTGGCCCTTTGTTGGCACCCCTTTTGTTTAAGCAGGTTTTGAGATCGACGTCGTTAGCAGGGTTTCCCTTCGGGCTTGGCCTGGGCAGGGTTATGGACGCCATTGGTTATTCTTCAGGTCTCTTAGCCCAATTTTCATCTTGTCCGTACTCGGACGTTGTATCGTTTTCAAGGTCATTTGGATCTTTGTATTGTATATCTGTATTATTGACTCATGGAGTCGTTGTTGTATATATCTGTTTTGTGGGTTCCATCGTGGACTAATGTGTAATTATATTACTTCGTTTTCCACCCGCACGCAAGTGCCTGGTGGTAATATTTGAATCGTTTCTATGCGGGTTTGGCGGGAATCGCTAAAACTTGCATAGGGCCGATCCGAGGGTGTTACACATACTTGGCAATCTTTAATCTTGTTGTCTCCACTACTCCAAAGTTCCTTTTACTTTAGTCCCTTAGGGATATGTCTTTATTATAATTCCTTAAGTTTGGGGTCTCTTCTTTAGTTCCTTATTCTGATTGGGTATCCTAATCCAATTCTTTTAATTGATCATAAAACTTCCTTGCTATACTATATAATGTCTAGTAAGTCTATCTAAAATAGGTTTTTAGATTCTATTAGACGATAGTTGTAACAAAGAGACTAAATTTTTGGTTTGCCATTTCAAAATTTATACTGGTGGTCCTTCCTAAGGTTGGATTTGAACTCATTTTGTCCATACCCATTGGAATTTCTTATTCTCTACACATGACCAATTCGATGTGATTATTCACTCTTAAAGATCACTTAATAGTTGTTTCTTTTAGAATTAGTCCGTTAGAATTAATCTATTCTATCTCTTTCAAGCTTTTACCTTGGCAGGCTTTAGATAATCTTTCTTCTCCAACCTTTATTCAGGAAGTCAGATAATATTACTCTCATTTCTAATGTTTACTCTCCCCCTTAGGGTTTACTAATGGTCTTCAAAATGTCTATATAGTATTTCTTAATTTTATAAATAGAATATTGGTCCCTATCCAGCTTATACTCTGCCTAATTAGGGTCTGATGAAAGATTGTACGGTGTATCCACACATTTGTGGATCTCCGAAGTGAATCTTTCAGCATTATTTGTCTTACTTACGATGTGGACATTTTCACTTTGATAGGTCAATTTTCGCGAAGAGTCTCGAAAGACAGTCGCTTTCAATTTATATAATCCTTTGTGTCTTACTTAACTTAGGCCAAATTTTATGCTCTTTATGCAACTTCTAAGAAGGTCTGGTCAACTATGTCAACCAACACCGGCTGCGGACAAGATACCAACTATGGATCAAACACCAACTGCGGATATTTACCAGTTGCGAACCATCCTAGGGTATATGTATTACCCTATGGTTTCTGATATACCTCTGGCATTCTCTCTGAATTGTCAGAGCTTTAATACCATTTTGGTTTCAAAGCTACTTGTTTGTATTTATTCATGATACTTCCATGAACTTGCATAATTACTCCATTAACTTCTTAGCAAAATTACCTATTTTGATTAAACTTTAAGTTCATCACTTCTTGTTGCTGACTAATAATGATCTAAGCTTGATCCATCCTCCAGATTGAGTGGATAATCCTTACACTTGGCTTCATTCTTCATATAAGTCTTCATTTTGGTCTTTGAAATTCGTCACTCCCTTACACGAATTCCCTTACTCTATCTAGGTCTATATCATCAAGTAGTGATTGGATGTTGCAACATGCATTTGCACACCAAGTCAAACTTCATGTACAGATCTAGTCAATCAAGAAGATCCAAGAAAAAACAAATAAATCCAAATGTGGTACATATAACACACAATATTCTAAGCCCAGAATATAGTAGTTGAGTATAATATCTCTAGAATTCAGGCTTAGTTGTGTAGTATATGACACCTCCTCATATAGGTTTACATTGTGATACTTAGCACATAAAGCTAACTATTCTTTATCTCAATATTTACCCAAATTGCTCAAGTGCAATAGGATAATATTAAGCAAAGTGGTCTCAATTTGGTTTTGACTAACCTTTGGTTTCACCTTTGGAATGATTAACTATGTTCAACCTTTCTTTATTAGCCAACTAACCTTACATGATCTCTCCAAATGACTAATCAGATTCTATTTGTTAACTTAAACCAAAGACTATTAGAAATTTTTAGCACCCATGACTTCTATCATAACTCTACTATGTAATTTTCATACTTCTACTCCAAGATAATTCACTAAGTACTTGTCATACTTACACTTACATCATGGTCTCGGAGCTAATTTCACCATGATCTTATTATGCTTTCCCACTTTATCATGATTTAAAAGCTAATCTCACCATGATGACTTTACTTCTTATAGTATGATCATTGATCTTTGACATAATTTCACTCCTTCATGTAAAATTCTAAAATGAATACCACATGATTACTAGCCAATACAACTATACATACTCTAATGGTCTTCATTATTTTGTCTTTGGTTATCAACTAACACTAATATTCCACTGTCTTACATGAATTCTAGGGTTGGGCTACCCCATTAAGACTACTTCAATTGATGTCTTACAATTTCCTGCAGTATCTTAGTGGTTTATGTCTCCCTCGGAAGACACTAAAGAGCACTATACTTGAGAAAAGATAAAATAATTACTACTAAGAAAGAATGACTTAAGCATCTGACTTAGGTGTGACAATATTATCCTTAGGTGGATACTCATCACAAGTCATATGAATATTTGGTTTAGATGAGATGGCTTCTATAGTCACGATCCAACCTACAGATCTTCCTAAAAGGTTTTAAATCCTAAGGCCAAAGCATATGCTCTGATACCAACTGTGGTGACCCAGCATACCACTACATGATGTAGTACACTATAGTCGTTGACATAACACCAATGAAACACCGTTCACTAGTATTACATCCCTCAGAGTAGTACAAGAGAAACACAGCAGGTGCAAGATATGACTATAGGTTACAACTCAACTCTTTACACAAGATCTAGAGAACACTCTAGGTTAAAGAGAGAGAAAGAAACTTCTTATAAAGAAGAATCAGAAATAAACAACTCCAAAACTATAATACTATTAAGACTAATATCTTAACTAATGGTCTGGCATTACTGCTACTGCGATACACTACAAAAATAGGTTTTATGGCTAGAGTTTCTATTCTTAACTAATCAGCAACTTCGTCTTCACTTGAGATGATGTATATGTTGACTTTCTTGACTTCATTTAAGAGCTCTAGCTTTTGATGATGATTCCTGGAGCTGGGCTTGATGTAGTCATCGTCTGTACTAGCTTTAGAACCTAGCAAGGGTTAAGAAGATACTTTGAGTACGAGTGTACTCAGCAAGTTTCACTAGAAAAGTAGTGTTTGATGCACTATATCTACAGCCACAGACCATAGGTCGTAGGCAATGCAAGATTTCATAAACATTTCTTGAAAGGTTGCTTTTATTCTGAAAAGCTATGTTCGTCAGCCTTCACGGGTTTACCAGAACCTTCATGGGGTTCCTTTCCCGCCGTGTTCGCAGCTCCTTCCCGGAACAGGGAGTAACAAGATACAGTTCTTACACTCTGCAGAGGTGCGTTACTTTACCCATGAGAGATCAAATCCTTGTTGCACAACCGGGAGATCTTTCCCGTCCACACTTCCTATGGTGTGGGGCCCAGTAGATGATCCAAGCCAATCACTGCCCCCTTCGCGACCTCGCATGCCTCCTTGGTGTACACCATGCCCACATGATGAATTACGGCAATGGTTTGTACAAACCGTTAGATGCCAGAACTATCGTGGGACGTTGAGGGTTCCGACCCATATGATGCATATCCTTTACGAATTACCAATTAATATGCACGCTACGAGTGATAACAGCCACGACCTGCACATCCGACTACATGCGAGAGGAAGAAGATACAACTGACTTCTCCGTCCCATTCCAAATCTCATGGTTAACGCGTGATATACGGTGCAAGAATCACTGGAATCATTGGTTGTTAAGTCCTAGGTAATATGTTCCTTTACCACCGGAACTTTCATAGTAGGTTATTACCTCATGGTAAATAACCGATAATCATATTATTATGAAAATAGTGTTTTTGGACCTTTTTCAAATGCAGGTGATGACAACACTGGATTTGTAAAATACTTTACAGAAAATAATCAAAGGACATGAGCAAGTTTGAACTTGCCTTTTGTGATTGCAAGATTATGCACTCACGGTCTTCGAGACGATATAAGATCCAATATCTGAAATCTGCATCATTGGTCCGGTAAGGACTAATGTTTAAAGAGGCAATATGCAGTTATGCATAAGTAATGCTATGCAGTATAGTATAATATGATGTGATTATGGTGAATTGTCATGTGGTTATTATGATATAAGTCCTTGGGATTGAGTTGTTAAGAGTTGAAGAACTTATTATGAGATATTGTTTGAAGTGGCAAAAGGAATAACATTTGAAGAAAAGATTTCCTTCCTAAGGTTTAAACAACCCCGATATGTTTTAGAATATGATTGATAGAATATGATTGATGTTGTTTATGCTTGCTTGAATAGTTTGGACTTGAGATGCATTATGTCTTAATTGAAATAGACCAAAGTTAACTATAAAAACATAAGTAGTTCTTAGACATAATGTTTATAAGCTTTTGAGACTAAAGTTAACTTTAAAAGGTTAAGTAACTTAAGATGTAATATATTTTAATTATTCCCCAGTTTTAGATTTATGATAGGTATAACTAAGGTGTGGAATTATTCACTTTCTATTTAAGTGAATGATTAGATTAAATTTGTTTTACTATTATGAAAGGAATATGTATTTATTTAATGGAATCATAATTAAATGGTCTTAGTAATTTGTTAAAATTTAAAGTTATGTTAATAGTGGTTAAGATATAATGGTCATTCACCATATTATATAAATGGGTGATACCCAATGTTTATTTAAAAGGATTCTTAATAAGATTTTTAAAATAATATTTTAAAGTTAAAAGTTATACTTAAGTTTGATGATGAATTCAAGTTATGGGTTTGGAATTAGTACTAAGTCATTAATTGCTCAAGGTTTTCTAAGAATTTTGATTATTTCTTACTTAAGAATTGTTTTTAAAGAATTCACAAAATAGGTATTAGGTAAGGATTTATTATTTAAAATATTAAAGACTTTCCTAATAATATGTTTAATATTTTTCTAGTGTAATATATTTATTCAGGACCTTAGAAATGAATTTTTATTTATTTTTAAGTATTATCTTTATTTTTATAAAATTCATCAAAGAATTAAGTTTTTTAAATATTTGCTTTATGTTTTATTTGTAAAATTTTGAGTTAGTATTTTTATTAGATAAGAGATTTATTTGTATGCATGAAAGTGATTTTTACTTATTTTTAGGAAATTTGTTTCTGGATTTATTAAATTTCATTTAGTCATTTAAGGTTGTTAATGTTTATCTACATTTTATTAACCTTAAATAAATATGATTATATTTTTCTTAGGTGGAGATTATTCTTATAAGCATTTAGATGTACTAAATATATTTTTAGGATTTTTCCTACATTTTTCTAGATATAAAATAGTGTTCAGGGATGTTTTGGTCATTACTTTATTTTAGCTTTATCTTATGCCCTCTTTTTTTATTTTGTCAGTTTGGTTGGTAACAAGAACGGCCCGACCTGGCCCAGTCCTGGCTCTGGGTCAACACGACCCCGGCCCCTTCACCCTCCTCGCTCACATCTTGCTCCTGGGACAAGCCCGAGCCTCCCCTCTGCGGCGCCCACTGCTGCCGCTCGCCAAATCCCGGCACACACCGGTTGCTGCGGCCACCGCCGCCAGCCACCCTAGCTCCGCCCATATCAGACCTACTCATCCCTCCAATTCGATTTTTGAATGACGCCCTATTGACTCGCCCCCTTCAATTATCTGGTTCTAGGGTTCTTACTGCCCAAGGCTCTAAAGGTTGATGTTACCTTCGTTGGTTTGTGGTGGTGCCCTGGTGATGCAGAGAGGGCCTGGTGGTGGTGTGTTCGTGGTCGTTGACCACAGCCGCTTGCGGTGATGAGCAGGTGTTTTGCCGGTGTGGTGATGTCCAGCACCGTCGTGCTTCTCCTCGGCTGTCTTGATTGCGGCGTAGGCGCGGTTGCAGCGCCTTTAGGTGCTCCTTGTGCCGCCGCCCTGGCTCTCATCACCTCTATGTCACCACCGTCTACTTCCTCTTCTTGTTGTGCAAGGCCAATCGGGTAAACTATTCTCTATTCCACTCTCTCTTAGTATGAACCCTAATTTGGGTTCCTCACTTTTGTTCATGATACACTACAGTCGCTTTGCTACATAGCTTGCTCACTGAATTTGGCTTGTAAATTTATCTATTTGTATTGGATAGTGGATGGTGCTGGTTTGCACTATTGGTGTGGCTTACACAATCATAAGTTATGTACTGCTGGAATTGGTGCTATAACTTGTTGTGGAATTATCTAGGAATAGTAGTGATATTGCTCCTGTCCACCCTGTTAATGATATGATCCAATTGATCATATGGTTGTGGTTGCATGCTTATCTCACCTACTGCAATCTGATGTGAGCATCCATTAGAAACTTGTGGGACTCATACTTGGCTTGGTCTGGTACTGCCTTGCAGGACCAATTTGGGTTTCTGAAACTTTATATTTGTTTAAAGATGGTTGTGGAGATATATGTGCTTGATTCTTAGGGACAATGTCTGATGATACACTAGAATGATGGGTGTAACTTTGATACTGATTTGGAGCCTGGGAAAAGGATCTAACTTCATGCCTTATTAACAGTAAAAGCATGTACAAATTTGATTCCTAGATTTTTCTACTTGGAAAATGATATGTGTTGATTGGATTGCCATTGTTTCTTAAAAAGTTAGCTCTTGATTGAGATAATTCCTAGGTGAATTACTAGGAAAATGATTCAGATATTGATTTATTCCTATTTCATTATAGGAACATGATTTACTTAATGATCTCTGTCAGGTGTGGCTTAATAATAGATAGTGCTACATTCACTGTATTTTCTGAATCAAATGTCTAATATGATTCCTGGATTCCTTTAGGAAAATGATTATCTGATTCTTAGTAGATATGGATGAACCTGTTGATACAGAGGTGCTCCCTAGATGGGATATGCCCTGTACCAGCAATGTGGTGAGTATAGATCTAGTTAGAACTAGATCTATTGGTCTATGATGTTGGTCTAAGACTGTGCTAAGTAGAAACTAATGTTTTTACTTGCTGCTTTCTTTCTTAAATGATAAATAATCTCTAAGTATGATTCCGACAATGCTTGGGAAAATGATTTGATAGGTCTTGGTAAGGATAATATGATAGATCCTTATTGTTTAAGATGAAATCTTAAGATATAATCATTTCTGAGGTGCTACCATCCATAGGATGTGCCTAGAAATTATTATTCTAAGAATTATGTATCTAGTTATAAAACTAGAGCTTTTAATCTAAGATCTTACAGCCACGACCTGCACATCCGACAACATGTGAGAGGAAGAAGATACAGCTGACTTCTCCGTCCCATTCCAAATCTCATGGTTAACGCGTGATTTACGGCGCAAGAATCACTGGCAACATTGGTTGTTAAGTCCTAGGTAATATGTTCCTTTACCACCGGAACTTTCATAGTAGGTTATTACCTCATGGTAAATAACCGATAATCATATTATTATGAAAATAGTGTTTTTGGACCTTTTTCAAATGCAGGTGATGACAACACTGGATTTGTAAAATACTTTACAGAAAATAATCAAAGGACATGAGCAAGTTTGAACTTGCCTTTTGTGATTGCAAGATTATGCACTCACAGTCTTCGAGACGATATAAGATCCAATATCTGAAATCTGCATCATTGGTCCGGTAAGGACTAATGTTTAAAGAGGCGATATGCAGTTATGCATAAGTAATGCTATGCATTTTTGTAAAACTCCCAAATTGAATCCCCAGTACTTTGAGTGAAGTGAATTCAAGTGATTCTTTTCAGATTTGGTTTATCTTCAAAATTTACTTTACAAGTGATGACCTTTATAAGGAACCTAAGTGTTAACAATCCAAAATATGTAAGTATAGTATAAGATGATGTGATTATGGTGAATTGTCATGTGGTGATTATGATATAAGTCCTTGGGATTGAGTTGTTAAGAGTTGAAGAACTTATTATGAGATATTGTTTGAAGTGGCAAAAGGAATAACATTTGAAGAAAAGATTTCCTTCCTAAGGTTTAAACAACCCTGATATGTTTTAGAATATGATTGATAGAATGTGATTGATGTTGTTTATGCTTGCTTGAATAGTTTGGACTTGAGATGCATTATGTCTTAATTGAAATAGACCAAAGTTAACTATAAAAACATAAGTAGTTCTTAGACATAATGTTTATAAGCTTTTGAGACTAAAGTTAACTTTAAAAGGTTAAGTAACTTAAGATGTAATATATTTTAATTATTCCCCAGTTTTAGATTTATGATAGGTATAACTAAGGTGTGGAATTATTCACTTTCTATTTAAGTGAATGATTAGATTAAATTTGTTTTACTATTATGAAAGGAATATGTATTTATTTAATGGAATCATAATTAAATGGTCTTAGTAATTTGTTAAAATTTAAAGTTATGTTAATAGTGGTTAAGATATAATGGTCATTCACCATATTATATAAATGGGTGATACCCAATGTTTATTTAAAAGGATTCTTAATAAGATTTTTAAAAGAATATTTTAAAGTTAAAAGTTATACTTAAGTTTGATGATGAATTCAAGTTATGGGTTTGGAATTAGTACTAAGTCACTAATTGCTCAAGGTTTTCTAAGAATTGTGATTATTTCTTACTTAAGAATTGTTTTTAAAGAATTCACAAAATAGGTATTAGGTAAGGATTTATTATTTAAAATATTAAAGACTTTCCTAATAATATATTTAATATTTTTCTAGTGTAATATATTTATTGAGGACCTTAGAAATGAATTTTTATTTATTTTTAAGTATTATCTTTATTTTTATAAAATTCATCAAAGAATTAAGTTTTTTTAAATATTAGCTTTATGTTTTATTTGTAAAATTTTGAGTTAGTATTTTTATTAGATAAGAGATTTATTTGTATGCATGAAAGTGATTTTTTACTTATTTTTAGGAAATTTGTTTCTGGATTTATTAAATTTCATTTAGTCATTTAAGGTTGTTAATGTTTATCTACATTTTATTAACCTTAAATAAATATGATTATATTTTTCTTAGGTGGAGATTATTCTTATAAGCATTTAGATGTACTAAATATATTTTTAGGATTTTTCCTACATTTTTCTAGATATAAAATAGTGTTCAGGGATGTTTTGGTCATTACTTTATTTTAGCTTTATCTTATGCCCTCTTTTTTTATTTTTGTCTGTTTGGTTGGTAACAAGAATGGCCTGACCCGGCCCAGTTCTGGCTCGGGGTCAACACGACCCCGGCCCCTTCACCCTCCTCACTCACATCTTGCTCCTGGGATGTGGTTGCAATTGATCATGGTTGTGGTTGCATGGTTATCTCACCTACTGCAATCTGCTGTGAGCATCCATTAGAAACTTGTGGGACTCATACTTGGCTTGGTCTGGTACTGCCTTGCAGGACCAATTTGGGTTTCTGAAACTTTATATTTGTTTAAAGATGGTTGTGGAGATATATGTGCTTGATTCTTAGGGACAATGTCTGATGATACACTAGAATGATGGGTGTAACTTTGATACTGATTTGGAGCCTGGGAAAAGGATCTGACTTCATGCCTTATTAACAGTAAAAGCATGTACAAATTTGATTCCTAGATTTTTCTACTAGGAAAATGATATGTGTTGATTGGATTGCCATTGTTTCTTAAAAAGTTATCTATTGATTGAGATGATTCCTAGGTGAATTACTAGGAAAATGATTCAGATATTGATTTATTCCTATTTCATTATAGGAACATGATTTACTTAATGATCTCTGTCAGGTGTGGCTTAATAATAGATAGTGCTACATTCACTGTCTTTTCTGAATCAAATGTCTAATATGATTCCTGGATTCCTTTAGGAAAATGATTATCTGATTCTTAGTAGATATGGATGAACCTGTTGATACAGAGGTGCTACCTAGATGGGATATGCCCTGTACCAGCAATGTGGTGAGTATAGATCTAGTTAGAACTAGATCTATTGGTCTATGATGCTGGTCTAATACTGTGCTAAGTAGAAACTAATGTTTTTACTTGCTGCTTTCTTTCTTAAATGATGAATAATATCTAAGTATGATTCCTACAGTGCTTGGTAAAATGATTTGATAGGTCTTGGTAAGGATAATATGATAGATCCTTATTGTTTAAGATGAAATCTTAAGATATAATCATTTCTGAGGTGCTACCATCCATATAATGTGCCTAGAAATGATTATTCTAAGAATTATGTATCTAGTTATAAAACTAGAGCTTTTAATCTAAGATCTGTGATGCAAGGCTGAGATTTTGATTGTGGTTTGTAAAGATTTACAGTTGGCTTTGTTTTTTTCTTCCATGATGGTTGTACACCCCACTTGCGTGTTTTTCTGAGAAGATCATGTTCAGAACATCATATGTTCTGTTGAAATGGATAAAATAAATTATGTGTGGTTTTGTATAAACTCACCACAAAACTGCTGTTGGTGATGTAGCTATGATGATTTCTCTTGCTAGCTTGATCCTGAAGTGGTGATCACTCCCTGGACCTTGTTCTCCACCTATTGGTGCTTCTCCATCTCCTCCTTACTCTTGTGAATAGCTGTTTGCCCTTGCTATCCTCCTGCTGTAGTTGGTACTTGATTACTTGATATCCAATCTTGTGGATGTTGCTCCTGGTACAGCTGAGCTCCTCCTCCTTATTCCCATGTCCAGCTTCTTCTATAGCTGTGGCCTGGATTCCTTTTCCTGGAGCTGCTGTCTTGCCTTGATTTCCTCCTTATCCTAGCTCCTAGATGGCTCCACTGAGCAACCAAAGTTAGGGATGTGGTGGTGATCTGGGTGAGTCTTGTGGTTTTATGAGAGCAGTTTGTTCTTGAGTGTGATGAACATAAAAGGGGTAAGGAGATTGTTGATGTGCTAACCAGTGGTACTGGTGAGTGTGCTCTCCCTTTATATGCTCCATGTGAATGCTTATTTTGTCGACAACACATCACTTGCATGTTGTGACTGTGCTACTGTCAAATGGGACCCCTGGGTTCAAGTTTCAATAGTGGGATATTTATTGGGATGGATCAACTCAGCTGGTTGTTATTATCTCAAGTTGGGCTTTATTTTTGTGTTGCCAAGTGGAATGGATTCCTTTACTATTCTTCCAAGGTGAAACTCGCCCCTATTTAAATATGCTCAATGATGTGAATAGCAATGCATTTCATTGCCATACTGAGAGCAAAATTACTAACATTAACCGCTCTCTTTGTTTTTATCTTTTATTTATTTGTTTTGCAGGTACAAAAGAAGATGAGTAGATACCAAAAGTTTAGTTTAGGAAATATAGTTTAGAACTCTCCCTTTCATTATTTTTATAATTTTCTCTTTCCTTTGTGAAATATAGAATGTTGTAATATTGACTAATGATATTTTTGTATTAAGGTATTCTTTTTGTTAAAGTAAAGTTTTATTCTTCGCTCATGTTAATATTCAATAAATATTGTAGAATATTCTTATGGTAATTATTATAAATAGTATTTGTTTCTTATTCTTGTAAGATTATGTATATGATAATAATAAAGTAAATGTCTTCTTTCATAATGTAACTTAGAACTCGTAAATATTTATATCCTATTTATAAATAAGAATTCAATTATTTCTGTATTATTGTAATTCATTTATTTTTCATTCTACCTATTCTTTTATAATTCAAATATATATTTTGAGTATTCAAATTGAATTACTTTCCCCTTAAACATAGAAGTACGGTACAGGTCATGTCGAAATCCATCGCAGTTGCTCTGATATTTCTATCAGAACAAGAGAGATATCGATCCCTCTATAGTTTCTTTAGTTTTGCGCGAAAATTCTCCGGATTTTCTTATGCATGAATGCAATGCACAAACATGTGTCCTCTATAATTCTAGGTGCTAATCCTGGGATGTTACAAGTATGGATCTCTAGGTCCCGCTTCTGATATCGATCTCTAGGTACCGACACCATTTGGAGCAAATAGTTTATGCTGAAAAGAATAAGAAAGCACAGGAATTTATTTCACTAGATACCGAAACTAAACCTGGGGATGGTTTTCCTTTAACCGGGTGTGCTGGTTCGTTTTCTGCATCTGGGCTTATTTAGTTTGGGTGCTAATGGACATAGGCAGAGAACAGTTCCGTTTAGTTCCAGTTTGCATAAATATAGTTTGGGTGTGGTTGGATATGGTTCCAACGGGTTTAGTTCCAAATAGGCTTAAACTATGGTTCCTAACCGGTTTGTGAGATTGGTTCTAGGATATTTTTCTCTTCCCGTTCCTCTATGTGTGTCGTTGAAACCGCATCGTCCTCTACGACCGCAGCCGCGCTGCTTGCCTTGTCTGCCCTCGTGACAAAAGTCGCCACCATTGGCAGCTCGCCGACCCCGTCCCTATGATAGCTTCGCACCGCTCGTCGGCCCAGGTCCTTCGCATCCTCAACGTCCGAGTCTTCTCCACCTCTGTTACCTCTAGGAGCTAGAGCAGTTGCATATGGCCCCCAGCTCTCTCTGCCGCCCGCGACGAGCGCACTCGACTCGCTAGCCTCCATGGATCCATGCTAAGCTACTCCAGCCTCAGAGAACTACCGGCGGCATGTCGAACATGTCAGAGGACTCCCAGCGGCCTGCCGGACACGACTCCTAGCATCAGAGGACCCTCGACGGTGTGCTGGACATGACTCCCGATGGTGTGTCGGACATGACTCCCGGCGTCGTAGGACTCCTGACGACGTACCGAACATTGGTGGCATGCCAGACACGACTCCCGATGGTGCATCGGACACGACTACTGGGCATCAGAGGACTCCCGAGGGTGTGTCGGACACGAATCCCAGCGTCGTAGGACTCCCGACGGTGTGCCGAAATGCCGGACACGGCTCCCGACAGCGTGCTAGACACGACTTCACCGTCTGACGGGGCAATGCTCCTTGTCTCTCCCAAAGCATCACCATATGGCTAGGTAGCTAGCTCCCCTTCTGTGGCGTGCGTGCTTTTGTCCACCGTAATGGCAGCCGTAGCTAGCTACAACCCGTTAGCTCATAGCTAGTAAACTCATTTGATGGAACTGATAATGGTTCCTACCCACAGTTGACAACTCAGTTAAGTTCGGTTTGGACAAAAGGTAATTCAGGTCTGGATTTGGTTGGGTTTACGTACGTATCAGATGGGTTTGGTTTTGGTTTGTGCTCGCGTGAGTTTGGTGGAGTTATAGTTTAGTTCTTAAACCATTATGAGGTTTAACCGAAACTGGTTTTGGATGAAATTGCAGAAAGTGTTTCTGCATGTGAAATGAAATACGAGCAAGGGGGGTTATATGTGAATGTTTGTCATTAAATTAATTGACAAAATTCTGAATAAATAAAAGGATTTTTATTTAATGAGAGTTTGCATTAAATTTGGTGGAAATTTAATGGGAATTTGAGAGGTTGCTCGATGCCTCGGACATGTGTGCGAGCACGGATGCGCCGCTGATTTGCGGCGCTAGGACTTCCTCTCGATCTTGAGATCGGCAAGAGATCGTCTACATCAACCACGAGTTTAATCTCGTTAAGCTTTGTTGGTCTTCAAGGGTATGTTCTCTACGGATGTATATTCGCTCATTGCTTGTATCTAGTAGATAGATCTTGGTACATAGTTGTTCCCATCGTAGGAATTTTTTTGTTTTCTATGTTGCGAACCCTACAGGCATAGTCGGCCCACCCGGGCGTCAACTTCCAACCCAAGAGGCCAACGTCTCAAGCACGTCCGTGACACGCGCGTGGCCGGCTGGTTGGTTTTCATGTTCTCACTTATAGGTGGCAGTGGGGTTAATATTTATATTGATCGAGGGCAAACCCGTTCAAAAAAGTGTTGAACCGCAAGAAACACTTCGTGCTTTATTATTAAGTATAAAAACCCAAAATCTAACTATTGATGAACCATAAACTTGACTTACCGCATGGTCACGCCGCTGGATCACCATCATGTGGGTGAATAGCCATCTCGCTTCCCACACAATAGGTTGTCGGTCGCTGGTACCACGTGAGGTTGCTCTCATTTCTCCCCTAAACCCTTTCTCAACTTTGCGTGCACGGGCCTTCGATTCTTCCCTGTTGGCCATCGCGCATCGTTCTCACCGACAGTTGCCTGCAACTGCTATTTTGTTGTCCATCCGCTAGCTTAGCCCTGCCTATATCTCCTTCCTCTATTCTTTGCATCCATGACGCCCTTCGGTTCTTGCGCGCATGCGTACGACCCTACAAACCCTAGCTCCGGCCATGGGGCTCTGCCCGCCATCGACAGCAGCCTAGCGTGCAATAGCTCATCGGTTTTGCTCTGCTCAGGACCTCCTCCATCGAATCACAACCAACGCCCCCTCTCTTCGCCTCCCGGGCGCGATGCCATAGCTAACCCAAGCCTATTGGTTCGGCTCTGTCGCCGGCGCCATTCCCAATCGTGTCACTCCTCCTGTTGCTCTTTGATGTTGTCTACGCCTCTTCCTAGACCTTTCCGAGCACCTGATCCTTCTCTTCAATGGCCTCGACCACCTCCAATACCCATGCGTCGACCTCGCCTTCCCTACTACCCAATGGTGCTTCGGCTATTCGGAGTGTGCTGATATTGCTGGCTTGGTCTAGAGGTTTCCTCCTACATCGTGGTGCATGTAGGGGTTCATAGCATGGAAAACAAAAAAATTCTACCGCATGAACACAAAAAGGCAAAATCTATCTACTAGATTGTAGCAACAAGTTGATTAGAGTACTCACCCTTGAAGATTCCAAAGCGGTTAACGAAAGAAGATTCTCATGGGTGATATAGTCGTACACTTGTCGATCTCAATATCGCGTAGACGATCCTTCCGGCACTGCGTTCCGGCAGCTCTTCCACATTCGATCACACGTTTGGTACTTTATGAAGACCTTCCTCTCCCTTGTTCCAGCAGGCAACGGAGGTTGTAGTTATCCCCTCGCGATTCCGGCAGCACGACGGCGTGGTGTCGGAAGTAGAGGGAAGATCCCGCAGGGCTTCGCCTAAGCCGGAGCAGGTTATGGTGGAGAATTAGGGTTTCCGATGATCTAGAGTTTAGAGGGCCAGAGAGGAGGAGGCGTGGCCGGCGGTGGCTAGGGCGGCGGCGGCGCGGCTGGCGGTGGTGGCGGCTTGGAGGCGGGGTGGTGGTGTTGTGTATTGAGGGGCAGCCCCCTCCCCTCTATTTATGAGAGGGAGGGAAGCTTGGGAGAGGGGAGTTTGAATCCTTCCCCAACTCCCTCTCCTACTAGGCTTGTGGTGGAGGGAGAGAAGGATTCTCTTCTTCCTCCACTAGGAAACATTGTACCAGTTTGACTTTTCAAACTTGCCTTTTGACTTTCAATTTCGGAGTTTGATTTCACTCTCTATTTGCATATATATTTCACCTAGGACATGATGCAGCCATTCCACTTAGTCATGACACATTCATGCACCCTTACCATTCTGGTCCGGTGCGCCTTCTAGACCCTTCTAGAACATTCCGATGAAAACACCGGAATCATTCCCGAACTCCGGATTTGGACTTTCCTTATATGAATCTTATTCTTCGGACCATTTCGGATATCCTCGTGATATATCGATCCCATCCGAGACTCCGAACAACATTCGGTCTCCCTACTTACATTCCATATCTACTAAACAACATCGAATCCTTAGGTGTGTCTCCCTATGGTTCGTGAATTATGCAAACATGACCAAGACTCTTCTCCGATCAATAACCAATAGAGGAATCTGGAAATTCATATGGCTCCCACATATTTCTACGATTACTTTGCGATCGAATGAACCACTTACATACGATACCAATTTCCCTTTGTCTTGCGATAGTTTACTTATCCGAGGTCTGGTCGTCGGTATCTCTGCATACCTAGTTCAACCTCGTTACCGATAAGTACTCTTTTCTCGTTCCCGTGATATGTGATCCCTCAGAGCCACCACATGCTTGCAAGCTAATTGGATGACATTCCACCGAGAGGGCCCAGAGTATATCTATCCGTCATATGGATGGACAAATCCCACTCTTGATCCATGTGCCTCAACACATACTTTCCGAACACTCAATGCCACCTTTTGTGGCATCCCGCAAAACCACTACTAGAAAATCGCGTTAAATTTGTGCATTGCATCGTCATCATCATGTATTGTTTGTCATAAACTAATTTCGAAAACCTATTTTTGTTTTCCAAACGCCCCATCTTAATTCAAATGCAAAGCCCGGTTCTCCGGATTAATTATTTTTGGCCTCTATCGGTTTGCACACGGCCCGTTCAAATTAAATAAAATCTTTAATTGTTTTAGCGGGGGCAGTCGAACGGGCCGTTTCGACCCGAACGACCACCCCCCGGATTTTAATCGGTCCACCTAACCCACCCTATTAATCCTAAGGCTACCAGATAATCTACCCACCCCCTTTGGCCACCTCACCCCAACCTATCCTATCTCGCCACATCAGCCAGCCCCCCACCAATCCTACGCTGCCACGTGGCCTCCCTCTCTCTCTAAACCCACCTGCCACTCCCCACACAGCCCACGCACTCACACACCCTGGCCTCAACCACCACACACGCACCAGCCTGGTCAACCGCCCCACACCCCCCTGGACCCACAACGTCCCCACCCCGGTCCCGCACCCCGGCCCCACCCTCCGCACGCGCTCCTCTCTCTCCTCTCTCTCCCACGCCCTTCCTCCCCGCCTCCTCCCTCTCTCGACCAGGCGACCTCCGCCGCCCACCACCGCCACGCCGCCCACCCCGACCTCGGTTCCCGCTTGCGCCGCCTCTTCTCCCTACCTCTGCCGCCGCCTGGAGCTCCGCCTCCACCGGCCCAGCGCCCGCCGCCCAGCAGCCTTCCCGAGCCGCCCGTCCTCCGGCCTCCTTCTCCGACGCCGCGCCGCCCCACCCACCGCCGACCCCACGTTCGCTGCCGGCCAAGGCGCCTCGTGCGCGCCGCCTGAGCCCCGTCTTCGCCGGCTTCCGCGAGCTCCGCCCCGCCGTGGCCCTCCTCTAGCTCGCCTCCGTCCTCCGGCAGCGAGTCCGCCCGCTGCGCCGCTGCTGGAGCCGCCTCACCGTCGCCGCCCCTCCAGCGTTCCCCGCCTCCGTCGTCGAGCCCGCGCCGTCCTCCGCCGCCTCCGGCTCCTCTTCATCCTCCGGCCGCTGCGCCCCCGCCTCGGTCCTCCCCGAGCTCGCCCCGTCCGGTCTTCCTCCGGCAGAGCCGCAGCCTCCTCGCCCGCCGCCCGTCCACAGCGCCGTCGCTGCCGGCTCCCTCCGGTGCCCGCTGGCCACGATGTCGCCGCCAAGATCCTCGTCGCGGTTCGCCGGTGCCGCCACTGCTTCGACGCCGGCGTTCGGCGCCTCGCCTCCGCATGCCCGTGCCCGCCTTGCCGGCCAAGACCACCTCCTCGGGATCTCTGGGCCGCCTGCTTCGCAGGTCCACGGAGGCCAGGTTCCTTCGACGCCATCAAGTACCCGTACCCCGAAGGTGCTCGAAGAATCGCGGACAAGAACCTCTCTCGGACCATCAAGCACCCTACGGACATGAGACCGATCGTCGGTTTAGAAGGCGCCAAGTGTGCCGGCATGGAACCTCAGGATCTCCGTCGTGGAACCGGAGCCGAGAACCCCGTCAAAACGCCAAGACCCGTGTAAATGCCAAGTCCTTCCTCTCGGAACCAAAGGACGCCAAGACCCCGGAAGGGCGACACCAGATCGAAGCGTCAAGACCTTCTTCATGGAACGCCAAGATCTTCTCGACATCAGGGCCTTCGATATGGTTCCAACAAGATCGCCACGAGACCGACAAGCACTTCACCCCGAAGCCAAGACCGAACTGATTCGAGGACCCGACAAGACCCTCGTGACGACAAGATTCGCGAGCGACAAGAGCTTAGCGGATACAGTGCGACAAGATCTACTCCACGGACTCCAGGACCCCGGTACCCGATTCGTTCAAGTTCGTCGAGAGCGGCAAGATCGACCGCTGGGCACACAAGTTCCCCATCTTGTATCCGAACCTCACCGTTCCGTCGAACCCTGAACCCCAGATCCGAACCCCGGAACCCCAAGATCGTCGAACCCTAACGTGTGACCCTTTTCTCGAGCCCTATTTTATATATGTAATCACAATTGTTGCACATTAAATCATTCATCTCGCATGCATATCATGTGGTTTGGGGCCTTATGCCGATTCACCTAATAATTAAATATGGGGCCCATATGCGGGCAAATCTAGTCTCATATCGGCCTCATTTAAATCTGTGTAGCGAACCGGTATTATATCTTGCCTTGTTATAACAACATTTAATTGCGGGGTAAACAAATAACTTGAACCGTTGGACTAATTATCGGGACCCCGGTTCCGCTTAATATGACCTAATTGCATCGCACCTTTGCCATGACATACATCATACATGCATCATGCCGATCTTCTGCCGTTGTATTGAATATTGCATCCGGTGTTTCTTCTAGTGTTTTGGTTCTTCGCGGATAAGGCCGTTGAGTTGATGTGAGCTTCGCCCGATCTTCGGTTGAACCCTTCGACAATGTTTTCAGCAGCATCTCCCCTTTCTACCTATCTTACTGTTATAGTCTTTATTCCCTCCTGTTGATCTATTGCTATACGTGTTGCGATGCTTTAGTTTCGCACTGTGATATACCGTGCAGCCCTAAATTGCCTTGGACACATCCTATTACTGTTGTTTGGTAGATAGTTGGACTTGCGCGTAGTCGCTTGCTCAAGTGCGTGTGCGTCGATTGCCACGATTGTTGATGTATTGCCGCATGTTGCTGTTGGAGATGATTCTAGTTTTACTTATCGTCCACTTTAATTGCTGTTTAACAACTAAAAATTGAAATAAGCAGAGGCATCGGTGGGTGATAGATAATATTTGGTTTCCGAACGCCCACTTGTGTCCCGTAAGACCCCGAGTACTTGATACCTGTTCCTTGATTTATCGCGCTATCCACATCCGGGAGGTATATGGGACCCCCCTGAGCCAGAGCTTGATTCAGTCTTATTTCTTGGGGCCACAAACTAGTTTGAGGTTTTATTTATGATCCTGTACTTATGCCATGCTACTTATGTATTTATGATTGTGCGAGGAGCACACTGTACTGTTTAATATCGGGACACGATTCCGCGGTGTCGACAAGCCCAGCCACACTTTCGGGTTCCCAGTCGTTCACAGCCGTATACCCAAACCTTGAGCCCGTCTCGGAGTCATCCGCTTCGCTATGGATCTACTTAAGGGTGGCCCCTGAAATATTTCTGAATCCGTGATTGTTCACCGTGAAAGCCTCGTTGGGTTTTGTTTTGGTTTTTCCGAGGTTGATCGGCGTGTGTTGCTATTGGTACACCGCCGGGTAAAACTTTCAAAGCCGTGTCCGCGGATATGGACGACTTGGAGCACAGTATCTCGATCATAGACAAGCATAACTAAAGTTTATTGCTATAAATTTGCCTTTATAATGACTAGTAATCAGCTCCACTATAATGGAATGGCTAATAATACTGTCCACAATTGCTTGTTTGGATTGTCGCTTGCGACCATTGTACCTGACTAGTAAGTATTGCAACTACAACGGAATGGCTGAATAAAAGTACCAACGACTGCTGGGTTTTTGGGTTATCTCATGTTAAATGTATCTGGCTAGTAAGTGATGTCACTATAACGGAAAGATTAACTAAAAGGGCCCACTGCTTATTTTATCAGGACGACTATCTTTAACCTGACTAGTAATTGCTGCAACGATAACCGAATAAATAAAACTGCCAACTGTGTGAGTTCCTCGGTTGACTTCCTCGTTTGGTCTCGAGGGGGAAACGCCAGGATGGGTTTGTTTGATGATAGTATCAGGTTGGTTCCGGATAGGTCATTCTTACCCCTCTCTGATAACCGCCAGTTGTATCGAGTCTCTATAGGTTATTCAGTGCATGCTGCCGCTGCCGCTCAGTCCACCATACCTATGTAGGCGAGGACCGCCGAATTCTAGCCTCGCCGTGTCGGCCTCGATCTTGACGCTCCTTCTTTTTCCTTTACCCTTTGTCGGCACCCCTTTTGTTTAAGCAGGTTTTGAGATCGACGTCGTTAGCAGGGTTACCCTTCCGGCTTGGCCTGGGCAGGGTTATGGAAGCCATTGGTTATTCTTCAGGGCTCTTAGCCCCATTTGCATCTTGTCCGTAGTCGGACGCTCCATCGTTTTCAAGGTGATTTGGATCTTTGTATATTATATCTGTATTCTTGACTCATGGAGTCGCCGTTATATATATATCTGTTCTGTGGGTCCCATCGAGGACTGTTGTGTAATGTTATTACTTCGTTTTCCACCCGCACGAAAGTGCCTGGTGGGCACCTTTGAATCGTTTCTATGCGGGTTTGGCGAATTTTGCTCAAACTTGCATAGGCCCGATTCTGAGGGTGTTACAGAGTGGTATCAGAGCTCAGCAGTTGCGATACCCCACAAGTCCAGCCTGTAGGATAACCTAGCTAACGGCCGAAGTAGAGTGTCAAAACTATTTTGCAAAATCGGTTGGATAGTTCTGATTAGGTCTGATTTTACTCCTTACCCCTCTGCTCTTCTCCTCTTATCCCGACGTGTTTTGAATCCGCTCTCTTCTCTCTCTTCGAGTCCAGGATATCTCGTGGTTGGGTTTCCGTCGTACCTTCAGGGTTTCGCTTCCTCCTATGGTAACGGTGTGCTACCAACCGGTGTTCAAGCTGCCTAAGGAATCCATCTACGGTGGTACCATTCTTTGTTCCTTGTTTGTGCCTTCCGGTGTTTTCCGACGCGACGACATCCTCTATGCCAGATCCGATGCAGAGTCTGCATCACTCCGTTGTTCCGAACCTCGCTTGTCGAGATCTTCAGTCTGATTCCGAGAATGGTTGCACGCTTTTCCACTGATTGTGCGGAGTAATAGTTTGGGTGCGTGATGGATTGGCCCCCATGCCGACTACCCCTTCTATTCGCTTTTGTACATTGAAGTGGATGAGAATGCATCGGTTTCCCCTTTCCATCGAAGTTAGGGGTGGCTTTATTTGTTGATACCTCTACCTTCGCCCTGTTGTTCCCGGAGTGTTCTCGCGACGGTCACGGACAACGACCTCTTGTTAGTGGTGTCGCGAGGATCTACACGATGCGAGAAGATTCAGATCGCCGACCTTCTTTCCGGTACCATGAGGCGGATCTCGAGGGCGAGATCCATTGTTAGTGGTGTCGAATTGTGGCATCCCGCAAAACCACTACTAGAAAATCGCGTTAAATTTGTGCATTGCATCGTCATCATCATGTATTGTTTGTCATAAACTAATTTCGAAAACCTATTTTTGTTTTCCAAACGCCCCATCTTAATTCAAATGCAAAGCCCGGTTCTCCGGATTAATTATTTTTGGCCGCTATCGGTTTGCACACGGCCCGTTCAAATTAAATAAAATCTTTAATTGTTTTAGCGGGGGAAGTCGAACGGGCCGTTTCGACCCGAACGACCACCCCCAGGATTTTAATCGGTCCACCTAACCCACCCTATTAATCCTAAGGCTACCAGATAATCTACCCACCCCCTTTGGCCACCTCACCCCAACCTATCCTATCTCGCCACATCAGCCACCCCCAGCCCCCCACCAATCCTACGCTGCCACGTGGCCTCCCTCTCTCTCTAAACCCACCTGCCACTCCCCACACAGCCCACGCACTCACACACCCTGGCCTCAACCACCACACACGCACCAGCCTGGTCAACCGCCCCACACCCCCTGGACCCGCAACGTCCCCACCCCGGTCCCGCACCCCGGCCCCCACCTCTCCGCACGCGCTCCCTCTCTTCTCCCTCTCTCTCCCACGCTCCCTTCCTCCCCCGCGCCTCCTCCCTCTCTCCCAGGCAGGGCCCCACTCGACCGGCGACCTCCGCCGCCCACACCAATCGCCAGCGCCGCCCACCCCGACCTCGGTTCCCCGCCGCTGCGCCGCTCCTTCTCCCCTACCTCTCTGCAGCCCGCCGCCGCCTGCGGAGCTCCGCCTCCTCCACCGGCCCAGCGCCCCGCTCGCCCGCAGCAGCCTTCCCCGAGCCGCCGCCCGTCCTCCCGGCCTCCTTCTCCGACTCGCGGCCGCCCACCGCCGACCCCACCGTTCGCCGCTGCCGGCCGCGCCTCCCAGGCAGACGTCGCGCGCCGCCTCTGGAGCCCCCGTCTTCGCTGGCTTCCGCGAGCTCCGCCCCGCCGTGGCCCTCCTCTAGCTCGCCTCCGTCCTCCGGCAGCGAGTCCGCCCCGCCGGCCGCTGCGGCCCTGCCGCTGGAGCCGCCTCACCGTCGCCGCCCCTCCAGCGTTCCCCGCCTCCGCTGTCGAGCCCGCTGCCTCCGCCGCCTCCGGCTCCTCTTCATCCTCCGGCCGCCGCGCCTCGGTCCTCCCGAGCTCGTCCGTCGGTCTTCCTCCAGAGCCGCGCAGCCCTCGCCTGGCGCCGCCCGTCCTGGCCGCCGTCGCTCGCCGGCCCTCCGTGCCCGCTGGCCCACGACGCCGCCGCCAATATCCTCGTCGCCGGTTCGGTGCCGCCACCGCTCGACGGGCCTGGCGTTCCCGGCGCCTCTGCCTCCGCATGCCCGTGCCCTGCCCCTGCCGGCTGCAAGACCACCTCCTCGGGGATCTCCTGGGCTGCCGCCTCGCTCGCAGGTCCACGGAGGCCAGGTTCCTTCGACGCCATCAAGTCCCCGTACCCCGAAGGTGCTCGAAGAATCGCGGACAAGAACCCCTCTCGGACCATCAAGCACCCCTACCTGGACATGAGACCGATCATCGGTTTAGAAGGCGCCAAGTGTGCCGGCATGGAACCTCAGGATCTCCGTCGTGGAACCGGAGCCGAGAACCCCGTCAAAACGCCAAGACCCGTGGAAATGCCAAGTCCTTCCTCTCGGAACCAAAGGACGCCAAGACCCGCGGTACCGGAAGGGCGACACCAGATCGAAGCGTCAAGACCTTCTTCATGGAACGCCAAGATCTTCTCGACATCAGGGCCTTCGATATGGTTCCAACAAGATCGCCACGAGACCGACAAGCACTTCACCCCGAAGCCAAGACCGAACTGATTCGAGGACCCGACAAGACCCTCGTGACGACAAGATTCGCGCAGAACGACAAGAGCTGCTTAGCGGATACAGTGCGACAAGATCTACTCCATGGACTCCAGGACCCCGGTACCCGATTCGTTCAAGTTCGTCGAGAGCGGCAAGATCGACCGCTGGGCACACAAGTTCCCCATCTTGTATCCGAACCTCACCGTTCCGTCGAACCCTGAACCCCAGATCCGAACCCCGGAACCCCAAGATCGTCGAACCCTAACGTGTGTGACCCTTTTCTCGAGCCCTATTTTATATATGTAATCACAATTGTTGCACATTAAATCATTCATCTCGCATGCATATCATGTGGTTTGGGGGCCTTATGCCGATTCACCTAATAATTAAATATGGGGCCCATATGCGGGCAAATCTAGTCTCATATCGGCCTCATTTAAATCTGTGTAGCGAACCGGTATTATATCTTGCCTTGTTATAACAACATTTAATTGCGGGGTAAACAAATAACTTGAACCGTTGGACTAATTGTCGGGACCCCGGTTCCGCTTAATATGACCTAATTGCATCGCACCTTTGCCATGACATACATCATACATGCATCATGCCGATCTTCTGCCGTTGTATTGAATATTGCATCCGGTGTTTCTTCTAGTGTTTTGGTTCTTCGCGGATAAGGCCGTTGAGTTGATGTGAGCTTCGCCCGATCTTCGGTTGAACCCTTCGACAATGTTTTCAGGCGAGCATCTCTCCCTTTCTACCTATCTTACTGTTATAGTCTTTATTCCCTCCTGTTGATCTATTGCTATCTGTGTTGCGATGCTTTAGTTTCCGTACCTGTGATATACCGTGCAGCCCTAAATTGCCTTGGACACATCCTATTACCTGTTGTTTGGTAGATAGTTGGACTTGCGCGTCGTAGTCGCTTGCTCAAGTGCTGTTGCGTGTCGTCCAGTGCCACAGTTGTTGATGTATTGCCGCATGTTGATATTGGAGATGATCTTAGTTTAACTTATCGTTCACTTTAAATTCCTGTTTAATAACTAAAACTGAAGTAAGCAGAGGCATCGGTGGGTGATAGATAATATTTGGTTTCCGAACGCCCACTTGTGTCCCGTAAGACCCCGAGTACTTGATACCTGTTCCTTGATTTATCGCGCTATCCACATCCGGGAGGTATATGGGACCCCCCTGAGCCAGAGCTTGATTCAGTCTTATTTCTTGGGGCCACAAACTAGTTTGAGGTTTTATTTATGATCTTGTACTTATGCCATGCTACTTATGTATTTACGATTGTGCGAGGAGCACACTGTACTGTTTAGGATCGGGACACGATTCAGGTGTCGAAGCCCAGCCACACTTTCGGTTCCCGATCGTTCACACGTATACCCAAACCTTGAGCCGTCTCGAGTCATCCGTTGCTATGATCTACTTAAGGGTGGCCCCTGAAATATTTCTGAATCCGTGATTGTTCACCGTGAAAGCCTCGTTGGGTTTTGTTTTGGTTTTTCGAGGTTGATCGAGCGTGTGTTGCTATTGGTACACCGCCGGGTAAAACTTTCAAAGCCGTGTCGCATGGATATGGACGACTTGGAGCACAGTATCTCGATCATAGACAAGCATAACTAAAGTTTATTGCTATAAATTTGCCTTTATAATGACTAGTAATCAGCTCCACTTTAATGGAATGGCTAATAATACTGCCCACAATTGCTTGTTTGGATTGTCGCTTGCGACCATTGTACCTGACTAGTAAGTATTGCAACTACAACGGAATGGCTGAATAAAAGTACCAACGACTGCTGGGTTTTTGGGTTATCTCATGTTAAATGTATCTGGCTAGTAAGTGATGTCACTATAACGGAAAGATTAACTAAAAGGGCCCACTGCTTATTTTATCAGGACGACTATCTTTAACCTGACTAGTAATTGCTGCAACGATAACCAAATAAGTAAAACTGGCAACTGTGTGAGTTCCTCGGTTGACTTCCTCGTTTGGTCTCGAGGGGGAAACGCCAGGATGGGTTTGTTTGATGATAGTATCAGGTTGGCTCCGGATAGGTCATTCTTACCCCTCTCTGATAACCGCCAGTTGTATCGAGTCTCTATAGGTTGTTCGATTGCATCTTGCCGCCGCTCGATCCACCATACCTATGTAGGCGAGGACCGAATTCTAGCCTCGCTGTGTCTTGCCTCGATCGACGCTCCTTCTTTTTCCTTTGCCCTTTGTCGGCACCCCTTTTGTTTAAGCAGGTTTTGAGATCGACGTCGTTAGCAGGGTTACCCTTCCGGCTTGGCCTGGGCAGGGTTATGGAAGCCATTGGTTATTCTTCAGGGCTCTTAGCCCCATTTGCATCTTGTCCGTAGTCGGACGCTCCATCGTTTTCAAGGTGATTTGGATCTTTGTATATTACATCTGTATTCTTGACTCATGGAGTCGTCGTTATATATATATCTGTTCTGTGGGTCCCATCGAGGACTGTTGTGTAATGTTATTACTTCGTTTTCCACACGCACGAAAGTGCCTGGTGGGCACCTTTGAATCGTTTCTATGCGGGTTTGGCGAATTTTGCTCAAACTTGCATAGGCCCGATTCTGAGGGTGTTACAGAGTGGTATCAGAGCTCAGCCATGATTCTACACAAGTCCACTGTAGGATAACCTAGCTAACGGCAAGTAGAGTGTCAAAACTATTTTGCAAAATCGGTTGGATAGTTCGATTAGGTCTGATTTTACTCCTTACCCTCTCGCTTCTCCTCTTATCCCGACGTGTTTTGAATCCGCTCTCTTCTCTCTCTTCGAGTCCAGGATATCTCGTGGTTGGGTTTCCGTCGTACCTTCAGGGTTTCGCTTCCTCCTATGGTAACGGTGTGCTACCAACCGGTGTTCGAGCTGCCTAAGGAATCCATCTACGGTGGTACCATTCTTTGTTCCTTGTTTGTGCCTTCCGGTGTTTTCCGACGCGACGACATCCTCTATGCCAGATCCGATGCAGAGTCTGCATCACTCCGTTGTTCCGAACCTCGCTTGTCGAGATCTTCAGTCTGATTCCGAGAATGGTTGCACGCTTTTCCACTGATTGTGCGGAGTAATAGTTTGGGTGCGTGATGGATTGGCCCCCATGCCGACTACCCCTTCTATTCGCTTTTGTACATTGAAGTGGATGAGAATGCATCGGTTCCCCTTTCCACCGAAGTTAGAGGTGGCTTTATTTGTTGATGCCTCTACCTTCGCCCTGTTGTTCCCGGAGTGTTCTCGCGACGGTCACGGACAAAGAACTCTTGTTAGTGGTGTCGCGAGGAGCTATACGATGCGAGAAGATTCAGATCGCCGACCTTCTTTCCGGTACCATGAGGCGGATCTCGAGGCGAGATCCATTGTTAGTGGTGTCAATTGTGGCATCCATAAAACCACTACTAGAAAATCGCGTTAAATTTGTGCATTGCATCGTCATCATCATGTATTGTTTGTCATAAACTAATTTGAAAACCTATTTTGTTTTCCAAACGCCCCATCTTAATTCAAATGCAAAGCCGGTTCTCCGGGATTAATTATTTTGGCCGCTATCGGTTTGCACGGCCCGTTCAAATTAAATAAAATCTTTAATTGTTTTAGCGGGCGTCGAGCGGGCGTTTGACCCGACGACCACCCCGGTTTTAATCGGTCCACCTAACCCACCCTATTAATCCTAAGGCTACCAGATAATCTACCCACCCCCTTTGGCCACCCCACCCCAACCTATCCTATCTCGCCACATCAGCCACCCCACCAATCCTCTGACGCCACGTGGCCTCCCTCTCTCTCTAAACCCACCTGCCACTCCCCACACAGCCCACGCACTCACACACCCTGGCCTCAACCACCACACACGCACCAGCCTGGTCAACCGCCCCACACCCCCTGGACCCGCACCGTCCCCACCCCGGTCCCGCACCCCGGCCCCCACCTCTCCGCACGCGCTCCCTCTCTTCTCCCTCTCTCTCCCACGCTCCCTTCCTCCCCCGCGCCTCCTCCCTCTCTCCCAGGCAGGGCCCCACTCGACCGGCGACCTCCGCCCCCTGTCCTTGCCCACCCCGACCTCGGTTCCCCGCCGCTGCGCCGCTCCTTCTCCCCTACCTCTCTGCAGCCCGCCGCCACCTGCGGAGCTCCGCCTCCTCCACCGGCCCAGCGCCCCGCTCGCCCGCAGCAGCCTTCCCCGAGCCGCCGCCCGTCCTCCCGGCCTCCTTCTCGCCTTGGCCGCCACGCCTGACCCCACCGTTCGCCGCTGCCGGCGGCCTCAGGCGGGCGTCGTGCCGCCTCTGGAGCCCGTCTTCTGGCTTCATGAGCTCCGCCCCGCCGTGGCCCTCCTCTAGCTCGCCTCCGTCCTCCGGCAGCGAGTCCGCCCGCCGCGCCTGCCGCCTCACCGTCGCCGCCCTCGGCGTTCCCGCCTCCGTCGTCGAGCCGCGCCGTCCTCGCCGCCTCGGCTCCTCTTCATCCTCCCCGCCGCGCCCGCCTCGGTCCTCCCGAGCTCGTCCGTCCGGTCTTCCTCCGTGAGCCAGCGCAGCCCTCGCGCCCGGCGCCGTCGCTCGTCGGCCCTCCGGTGCCCGCTGGCCCACGACGTCGCCGCCAAGATCCTCGTCGCCGGTTCGTCGGTGCCGCCACCTCGCCTTCTGGACGCCGGCGTTCCCGGCGCCTCTGCCTCCGCATGCCCGTGCCCTGCCCCTGCCGGCTGCAAGACCACCTCCTCGGGGATCTCCTGGGCTGCCGCCTCGCTCGCAAGTCCACGGAGGCCAGGTTCCTTCGACGCCATCAAGTCCCCGTACCCCTAAGGTTCTCGAAGAATCGCGGACAAGAACCCCTCTCGGACCATCAAGCACCCCTACCTGGACATGAGACCGATCGTCGGTTTAGAAGGCGCCAAGTGTGCCGGCATGGAACCTCAGGATCTCCGTCGTGGAACCGGAGCCGAGAACCCCGTCAAAACGCCAAGACCCGTGGAAATGCCAAGTCCTTCCTCTCGGAACCAAAGGACGCCAAGACCATGATGCCGGAAGGGCGACACCAGATCGAAGCGTCAAGACCTTCTTCATGGAACGCCAAGATCTTCTCGACATCAGGGCCTTCGATATGGTTCCAACAAGATCGCCACGAGACCGACAAGCACTTCACCCCGAAGCCAAGACCGAACTGATTCGAGGACCCGACAAGACCCTCGTGACGACAAGATTCGCGCAGAACGACAAGAGCTGCTTAGCGGATACAGTGCGACAAGATCTACTCCACGGACTCCAGGACCCCGGTACCCGATTCGTTCAAGTTCGTCGAGAGCGGCAAGATCGACCGCTGGGCACACAAGTTCCCCATCTTGTATCCGAACCTCACCGTTCCGTCGAACCCTGAACCCCAGATCCGAACCCCGGAACCCCAAGATCGTCGAACCCTAACGTGTGTGACCCTTTTCTCGAGCCCTATTTTATATATGTAATCACAATTGTTGCACATTAAATCATTCATATCGCATGCATATCATGTGGTTTGGGGGGCTTATGCCGATTCACCTAATAATTAAATATGGGGCCCATATGCGGGCAAATCTAGTCTCATATCGGCCTCATTTAAATCTGTGTAGCGAACCGGTATTATATCTTGCCCTGTTATAACAACATTTAATTGCAGGGTAAACAAATAACTTGAACCGTTGGACTAATTATCGGGACCCCGGTTCCGCTTAATATGACCTAATTGCATCGCACCTTTGCCATGACATACATCATACATGCATCATGCCGATCTTCTGCCGTTGTATTGAATATTGCATCCGGTGTTTCTTCTAGTGTTTTGGTTCTTCGCGGATAAGGCCGTTGAGTTGATGTGAGCTTCGCCCGATCTTCGGTTGAACCCTTCGACAATGTTTTCAGGCGAGCATCTCCCCCTTTCTACCTATCTTACTGTTATAGTCTTTATTCCCTCCTGTTGATCTATTGTTATCTGTGTTGCGATGCTTTAGTTTCCGTACCTGTGATATACCGTGCAGCCCTAAATTGCCTTGGACACATCCTATTACCTGTTGTTTGGTAGATACTTGGACTTGCGCGTCGTAGTAGCTTGCTCAAGTCTTTATTGCGTGTAAATCGATTACCGATTGATGTATTGCCGCATGTTCTGTTGGAGATGATTCTAGTTTTACTTATCGTCCACTTTAATTCTGTTTAACAACTAAAATTGAAATAAGCGAGGCATCGGTGGGTGATAGATAATATTTGGTTTCGCGCCCACTTGTGTCCCGTAAGACCCAGTACTTGATACCTGTTCCTTGATTTATCGCGCTATCCACATCCGGGAGGTATATGGGACCCCCTGAGCCAGAGCTTGATTCAGTCTTATTTCTTGGGGCCACAAACTAGTTTGAGGTTTTATTTACGATCATGTACTTATGCCATGCTACTTATGTATTTACGATTGTGCGAGGAGCACCTTGTCTTGTTAGGATCGGGACACGATTCCGCGGTGTCGACAAGCCCAGCCACACTTTGGGTTCCCGATCGTTCACAAACCGTATACCCAAACCTTGAGCCGTCTCGGTCGGTGGCTTCGTTGCGGGATCTACTTAAGGGGTGGCCCCCTGAAATATTTCTGAATCCGGTGATTGTTCAGTCGTGAAAGCCTCGTTGGGTTTTGTTTTGGTTTTTCCGAGGTTGATCGAGCGTGTGTTGCTATTGGTACACCCCGGCCGGGTAAAACTTTCTGAAAGCCGTGTCCGCGGATATGGACGACTTGGAGCACAGTATCTCGATCATAGACAAGCATAACTAAAGTTTATTGCTATAAATTTGCCTTTATAATGACTAGTAATCAGCTCCACTATAATGGAATGGCTAATAATACTGCCCACAATTGCTTGTTTGGATTGTCGCTTGCGACCATTGTACCTGACTAGTAAGTATTGCAACTACAACGGAATGGCTGAATAAAAGTACCAACGACTGCTGGGTTTTTGGGTTATCTCATGTTAAATGTATCTGGCTAGTAAGTGATGTCACTATAACGGAAAGATTAACTAAAAGGGCCCACTGCTTATTTTATCAGGACGACTATCTTTAACGACTAGTAATTGCATAGCGATAACCGAATAAATAAAGCCAGCTGTGTGAGTTCCTCGGTTGACTTCCTCGTTTGGTCTCGAGAAACGCCAGATGGGTTTGTTTGATGATAGTATCAGGTTGGTTCGGATAGGTCATTCTTACCCCTCTCGATAACCGCCGGTATCGAGTCTCTATAGGTTGTTCGATTGCATCTTGCTGCCGCTTCGATCCACCATACCTATGTGGCGAGACCGCGGTCTAGCCTCATGTATCGGCCTCGATCTTGACGCTCCTTCTTTTTCCTTTGCCCTTTGTCGGCACCTTTGTTTAAGCAGGTTTTGAGATCGGCGTCATTAGCGGGGTTACCCTTCCGCTTGGCACAGGCAGGGTTATGGAAGCCATTGGTTATTCTTCAGGGCTCTTAGCCCCATTTGCATCTTGTCCGTAGTCGGACGCTCCATCGTTTTCAAGGTGATTTGGATCTTTGTATATTATATCTGTATTCTTGACTCATGGAGTCGCCGTTATATATATATCTGTTCTGTGGGTCCCATCAAGGACTGTTGTGTAATGTTATTACTTCGTTTTCCACCCGCACGAAAGTGCCTGGTGGGCACCTTTGAATCGTTTCTATGCGGGTTTGGCGAATTTTGCTCAAACTTGCATAGGCCCGATTCTGAGGGTGTTACACCTTTATAGCCACCCAGTTATGGTGTGATGTTTTATGTCATCAAAGCATCCTTCCGGTGATGGTGATTAGCATGGTCTCATGGTCGAAGGAATTAGGTTACTATATATCAAAAAGCTTATAGCAAACGAACTATTGAAATGACTTGATCTTTATGCTACGCTTATCTATAGGAGTATGTCCATCACACCATTATCCTAATGATATGATCTTGTTGTTAATAACATCTCAATATTCATGATCGGGAAACCACGATCATCTATCAATCAACAGAATTACCTTGGTGTCTAATTTTTGTGCAGAAAATTAACTATCAGGAAAAATTCCGGAAAATATGCCAAAAATCTTATTTTACGAGAAGACTCATGAAGTCAGAATACGAGACGGAGTGGAGGCCTGATGTAACACCCTCAGAATCGGCCCTATGCAAGTTCCAGCGTTCCCCGCCAAGACCGCATAGAAACGATTCAAAGGTGCCCACCAGGCACTTTAGTGCGGGTGGAAAACAAAGTAATATCATTACACAATAGTCCGCGAGGGAACCCACAGAACAGATATATACAACAACGACTTCATGAGTCAAAAATACAGATATACAATACAAAGATCCAAATCACCTTTAAAACGATACAGCGTCTGAGTACGGACAAGATGCAAATTGAGCTAAGAGCCCTGAAGAATAACCAATGGCGTCCATAAACCTGCCCAGGCCAAGCTGGAAGGGTAACCCTGCTAACGACGTCGATCTCAAAACCTGCTTAACAAAAGGGGTGCCGACAAAGGGCGAAGGAAAAAGAGAGCGGTCGATCGAGGCCAAGACACAGCGAGACTAGAATTGGCGGTCCTACATAGGTATGGTGGAGCGGCAATGACATGCACTAAACAACCTATAGAGACTCAATACAACTGGCAGCTATCAGATAGGGATAAGAAATACCTATTCGGATCCAACCTGAAACTATCATCAAGCATATCCATCCTGATATTTCCCCCTCGATACCAAACGAGGAAGTCAACCGAGGAACTCACACAGTTGGCAGTTTTATTTATTCAGTTATCGTTGCAGCAATTACTAGTCAGGTATAGATAGTCATCCTGACATAATAAGCAGTGGACACTTTTAGTTAACCATTCCGTGGTAGTTGTATGTAAGAGGTCCCAACCTTCAATAAGGTAGAGATCCATGTGTTTACAATGCTAGTCCCTGGATCAATAGCTAGCATCCACAGTTAAGATGTAATATCAAGAAACAAAGGTCATAATGCAACTTTATAACCAGGAATAACATAATTTTATTACATCTTACATAGCTCATTTGGATATTACATTACATTGCAGCAGAATATCTATAAGCATGGGGTCCTTCATCTTCAAAGTGCCACAGGCAAACATGCTGGTTGTAGACTTGTACTCCTAAACAATCAACTTCACTAATATCAAACAAACCTGCAACATAACAAGTTACAGCCACAAGGGTCAATACATTTGAATTGTATTGGCAAGCTTCACTACTATGTAGAATATAAGTGGATCCTATCAATACATGCATATTTGGCTAAGTAGGGTTTTAGGCTCATTTGCAGAAAGCAATAATTTATCCTATCTTTTCAAAGTAGTTTTGATATTTTGTCAAATCTTTCTGAACTCCTTGGTAAATCCCCAAGTGTTTCAAGTCTTTGTCAAAATCTCTTGAGCTCCTTGGTACACCCCAAGTGCTTCAAGTTTTTATCAAAATCTCTTGAGCTCCTTGGTACACCCCAAGTGCTTCAGGCCTTTGTTGTCACTTTAAAGTTTTTCTTTTAGAAATTGTAATGTCGAGATTTCCCATAGCTTCAGGCTTTAGTTGCTCAGTATTGTCCATAACCGGGGACACGGCTAAGTACGTAGAATTTTATCTTCTGCAGAAGTTGTACACTTTACCCACATGACACACTCTCATCTTGTTGCCACCAATGGCCGCTGGATAAGTACTCACCAAGATGGAGTACCGGCAGATTGAGAATGTGACGAAGTCTTTCCATAGGGTCCTCCCATACACAATGCTAGCTTGTCTTCAGGCACCAATGTAGGGTTCCTAGTTCCCTCATTTCCAGTTAACCTGAAGACCAATGCATGGGTCTTCCCAATGTAGTTGACTAAGCCAGAGCCATTTAGCATGTGGTTGTACACGGAAGCCACTGTTGGAGAAACATGTTCAATCTCTAAGTCCCTGGGTGGTTTTCATCTGGTGCACAACAAAAAGATATTGCCATATAAACATGGTTCCTCTTGTTGCCACCTTTTCCAAAACTTGAGTATCCTTGTCCACCCAGGTGGTTCATTGAGTACTTGTTTTATTATATAAAACCACAAGTCTTTTCTCAACTTCATAAAATCTCAACATGTGTCTCTTCTCAAAATATGTAGCATGGCTAAGCATTTTACAACTACATTGTTTTCACTAAGAATTATATAAGGGTATCCTATTAGGATTTAGCATAGCATAAAGTATAGAAATCCTTTTCATGCATGTTTCAAAATCCACTAAGTATAATGAAAATAGTAGGACTTTAGATGATAGTGTCACTTGCCTTTTTGGTAGGGAATGTTGGTTCACTTTTTGATCTTGCTAATATCACACTCTTCTATTTTCACTACAAATCAATCAATCAAACATAGATTCAACTAGCATTCCAACCAATATTCAAACAATTCAACACACATAAAATAATAGAATCCAAGTCATGCATGCAAGCATGCAAAAGATAGTTTTATTTGCAAAGGTGGTTTCTACTAGGCTCTAAACATTGTAAAGTCTAAATTGGTCATTTTCTAAAGTCGTAAAACCATTTGCAAAAGGGTTTTATCTATAGATCATTTTTAAATCAAATCATTATTTCATGTGGTGAAAAAAATGTTTTTAGAAAAGCAACAACTTTATGTTGTTCACCAAATAAGTTGTTAATTCCTAAAACTTGGTGTTTAGGGTCAGTAGGTTTGAATCAAAACATTTTCCAAATATTTTACCCAAAAATCATTTCCATAGCAAAATCAATATTTTTATTTGACTAGAAATGAGCTAATTCAAGTTTTTATTCCTAAACCTCAGAAAATCCATTTTTAAATCCATGGGTTGGTTCCTAGGGTCAGTAGGTTCACAACAAACCAATTTGCAAAGATTTCATCCTCAAAATCATTTTGGAATAATTTTTATAACCTAAACAAGCATACAAATGTTTCTGCAAAAACAAACAATTTAACAGAAACTTTTTGCTAAACAAATTGCATGGTTGGCTAGGGCTTGTCTTGCTGATTCCATTGATATAAAATTTGCAAATTTTGGACGTGTGGATCAAAATTTATGAGGTTTACCAATTTGCATCTAAATCAGATTCAAAATTTGTTTTTAAACAGAACTGGTGCCACGCGGCGCAAAACTACTGGTCGATACCGGTTCGCACGGATCGGCCTATGTGAGGCGTGGATCTAAACAGATCGCGCGGCTCTGACTGCTCCTTACCCTTTCACTTAAGTTCTAATTCTAGCCTCAGGATCTAGATCCAACGGTCTCAGCTGCCTCGACCAAGGACTGGCGGCGCTGTGGCGGTGGCGGCCTTCGACAGTGGCGATCTTGGCGCAGAAGCAAAGAGAAGGGGAGGTGCTCACCATGCTCGCAGGGTTGTGATGATGCTCGAGGCGTGGTCGGTTGGTCGAGGGGCGCACTGGAGGGAAGGGGATTGCTCGCCGGAGTGGGGGACGGCGTCAGGCGGTTCTGTAGGTCATCGAGGATGGGCCTGCAGTTCACTCCGAGGCAAGACAAGGGTATGTTTAGACGCGTACAGTCCTGGGGTTCATGTGAGCATGATTGAGAGGGCTCGGGCGGTCTAGACTTACCAGAAAAACTCGCCGGAGAGAGAAACAGACGCGACAGCGCTCAGAGGTTGTCGAAGCCGAGGCTCTGGGCGTTCGCGGGCGAGTCCGTGACACTGGCAGATGCTCCTGGGGCTGGGGATCACTCTCGCGTGAAGCAGAGCTTGCGGGGGTGGGGTCTTGGCCGAATTATTTGGAAGCTCGTCGGAGCGTGGCGGTGCTGGGAAATTCGGGCGACCTAGTGGCTCTGTCGAGTGGGTTACGAGGGAAAGGAAGAGGAGTTCTTGGCGATTAAGAGTGCGTGGTCGCGGGAGGATTCATTGAGCCATTTACGCGTATTGATTCTAGCAATCAGCGGCGAAGCGGCGAGGAGGAATTGTCGCGAGGAGACAGCCGAGGTGTGATGGGGTATGGGCGTCAGCGAGGAAGAAAGAGAGGGAGAGGGTCCACCTGTCTGCGACTTCGCGGGTGCGAGACTGTGTGTAGAAAAACGTTTCGCTGGGTAGTGTTGGTGAATTTGGGTCTTCTGGGCTGCTTAGTTGGGTCGAGTCCTTTAGCATTTTTTTTGTACTGAAACTTTTTCCTTTTTCTGTTTGAATTTCCTGATTGAATTTCAAACAAACAAATCAAACATTCAAAACAATCAAACTTCCACCACACTTTGCAATTGAATTTGGTTCTGTTTAACAACACAAAACCAAGTCCCAAAAATAAAATAATATTTTTATTCTTTTTAGGATCTATTTAACAATTAAATAAATAGTCCTTAGTTATTTATTTCAAATAGGATTTGTTTTATTTAAAATCTCCATTTGAAAAATAAAACCAAAACACTTCAGTAGGTTTTATTTGAGAATATAAAATATTTGGAAAACTTGTTTAAAATAAATTAACAAGTTTTGATGTTTAATTAAAAATGGTAAAACCCTTATTTTAATAAAATTGGTTTATTAATAAACTCTCATTATTTTTATTTAAATAAAATTTTACTCTTTTAATCAAAGCAAAACCTTTTATTTCAAAAGCTTGGCCAAGGTTTAATTTGGCTCTATAAAATGATCCTTATTTATATTTCTACCTTCTTTATTTGAAAACCAAATCTTTTTATTAAAAGATCCAAAATAGTAAATTCTCTTATTTAAAATTTTCTTTATTAAATGTTTATCTTTTCAAATCCCTTTAGGATTTGTTTGATCAAAATAGGTTTGAAGGTTTCCATTTGGAATCAAAAGTTTCTTCTCACTCTGAAAATCAACAAAGTTTTATTTTATTCATTTATTTTTCACATTACAAGATTTGGAAAATCTTGGGATGTGACAGGCTACCACCCTTAAAATAAATCTTGTCCCGAGATTTGGGAAGGCTAGGGTTACAAGTAGGCTCAAAGCATCTAGGGTACTACCACCCTTAAAATTTTTTCCATCTAAATTACATATTGGCTTGCTTGGGATCTTGGGGAAACTTCTCTGGGCAAACATCTGCATGGTGTCCTTTGTTTCCACACTTGAAACATGTGACAAGGCTGAGATCCTTCACAGGCTTGTTTATCTTGTGCTTCATCTTTTCTGGACAGTTGCTTGCATAATGTCCCGGTTCTTTGCAATTGAAACATGTGATAAGTTTGAGTTCTTCACGTGTCTCTTGTGGACAAGTTGCTGCATAATGGCCTAGCTCTTTGCAGTTGTTGCGCCATACTTGGCCAATCTCCTTATATTTCTGTTTCTCTGAACATTCACTGGAATAGTGTCCCATTTCTTTACAATGATGACATTGCACATGGCTTTTGTCCTTCTTTTTCTTGGGTTTCTCCAAAGCTAGGAGTACATCTAGTTCATGTTGTTCATATGTTATCTTGTAGGTAAGAATGTCTACTTGTTTCTTGGACCTTCTATTGTGCCTTGGGTAATTCATATGCCTCTTCTTTGGTCCTTTAAATTGGGTTGTATTGCATGGAGGTATAAGTGGATCTTTTCCTTTGTCCTCATTCTTCTTGGTAAATTTGGATCCCTCTTGATAGTTTGCAATCATTTGTTGCACTCCACCTTGTTTCCTTTGTTCAACTATGGAATATATGGGGCATTGGATAGGGACATGGTTGTTTCCTTCACATAAGTAACAAGTAGCTTGAGATGTGGGACATTGGCCAACTGGATGGTTCTCTTCACAGTTGGGGCATTGATCTCTATGCTCCTTGGAAGTGTGATCCTTGTATCCACAAATATTGCAAGCTTTGGTTCCTTCTAGAATAACATCTTTGTCATCCTTGTTGTCATAAACTCCTTTGGAAAAGTTGCTTTCCATGTTGAGCATTTGATCTGTCACCTTATGCAACATTTGGGCTTGGGTTTCCAAAAATCCTTGCAGGGTTGGATCTTCCCCACTAGTGTTGGCTATGAATTGAGCTGTCATTTGGTTCAACTGGTTTTGGGTTGTTATGAGTTCTCCCATGTTGTCCTCTTGGTTGTTGTTGATGTCATCAACCTTGATGTTGGAGTCTCTTGGAGTAGTCATATGTTTGGGTTGAATTGAGATTAGAATAGGCAAGATATTTCTAAGGAAATAATTCTAATCACAAACATCACAATTCACTCAAGCAATGTGCAAGCAATCATAAGCCAAACATTTCACTCAAACAACAAAGTTCAAGCATATCTTTAGGCAACAAAATATTTTTGTTACACCACATAAGTTGGTGGTTTGACTTAAGCTAAATATGGTGGTCCATCTATATGGTTCACTTGTGATCTTTCCATCCTTCTTGGTTGATTCTTTTTACATGAGATTATGGTTTCTTTGGGAAAACTCTTGGTTACAAAACTTCAAGTGATGTGGCCTCCTTCTAACTTGTGTTTCCTTAGTCTCCAAATCTTGAGCAAGATTTCTTGTCTCACTTGTCCTTAGTGATATCCAAGGTTGAAGTCCTTGGTGAATATGCTGAAGATGTTGAAGTCATTAGAGTTGAAGATGTTGAAGTCATTAGAGTTGATGAAGTCCTTTGCATATGGTGAAGTCTTTGGCCATGGGGTAGGCTTTATCCATCAAGTTGAAATAGAAGAGATGTAGAATCAAAACCAAAATGGTTGAGGAAAGAGTTTACAAGATTGTTTGTAAATAAGTTTTTGGAACAAATATAACTCCTATTTTTCTAAGGGGTTTTGTCCAATCCTAGGTTTACAAATCCTACAGGCAACACATTGCTCTGATACCATCTGTAAGAGGTCCCAACCTTCAATAAGGTAGAGATCCATGTGTTTACAATGCTAGTCCCTAGATCAATAGCTAGCATCCATAGTTAAGATGTAATATCAAGAAACAAAGGTCATAATGCAACTTTATAACCAGGAATAACATAATTTTATTACATCTTACATAGCTCATTTGGATATTACATTACATTGCAGCAGAATATCTATAAGCATGGGGTCCTTCATCTTCAAAGTGCCACAGGCAAACATGCTGGTTGTAGACTTGTACTCCTAAATAATCAACTTCACTAATATCAAACAAACCTGCAACATAACAAGTTACAGCCACAAGGGTCAATACATTTGAATTGTATTGGCAAGCTTCACTACTATGTAGAATATAAGTGGATCCTATCAATACATGCATATTTGGCTAAGTAGGGTTTTAGGCTCATTTGCAGAAAGCAATAATTTATCCTATCTTTTCAAAGTAGTTTTGATCTTTTGTCAAATCTTTCTGAACTCCTTGGTAAATCCCCAAGTGTTTCAAGTCTTTATCAAAATCTCTTGAGCTCCTCGGTACATCCCAAGTGCTTCAAGTTTTTATCAAAATATCTTGAGCTCCTTGGTACACCCCAAGTGCTTCAGGCCTTTGTTGTCACTTTAAATTTTTTCTTTTAGAAATTGGAATGTCGAGATTTCCCATAGCTTCAGGCTTTAGTTGCTCAGTATTGTCCATAACCGGGGACACGGCTAAGTACGTAGAATTTTATCTTCTGCAGAAGTTGTACACTTTACCCACATGACACACTCTCATCTTGTTGCCACCAGTGGCCGCTGGATAAGTACTCACCAAGATGGAGTACCGGCAGATTGAGAATGTGACGAAGTCTTTCCATAGGGTCCTCCCAAACACAATGCTAGCTTGTCTTCAGGCACCAATGTAGGGTTCCTAGTTCCCTCATTTCCAGTTAACCTGAAGACCAATGCATGGGTCTTCCCAATGTAGTTGACTAAGCCAGAGCCATTTAGCATGTGGCTGTACACGGAAGCCACTGTTGGAGAAACATGTTCAATCTCTAAGTCCCTGGGTGGTTTTCATCTGGTGCAAAACAAAAATAGATTGCCATATAAACATGGTTCCTCTTATTGCCACCTTTTCCAAAACTTGAGTATCCTTGTCCACCCAGGTGGTTCATTGAGTACTTGTTTTATTATATAAAAACACAAGTCTTTTCTCAACTTCATAAAATCTCAACATGTATCTCTTCTCAAAATATGTAGCATGGCTAAGCATTTTACAACTACATTGTTTTCACTAAGGATTATATAAGGGTATCCTATTAGGATTTAGCATAGCATAAAGTATAGAAATCCTTTTCATGCATGTTTCAAAATCCACTAAGTATAATGAAAATAGTAGGACTTTAGATGATAGTGTCACTTGCCTTTTTGGTAGGGAATGTTGGTTCACTTTTTGATCTTGCTAATATAACACTCTTCTATTTTCACTACAAATCAATCAAGCAGACATAGATTCAACTAGCATTCCAACCAATATTCAAACAATTCAACACACATAAAATAATAGAATCCAAGTCATGCATGCAAGCATGCAAAAGATAGTTTTATTTGCAAAGGTGGTTTCTACTAGGCTCTAAACATTGTAAAGTCTAAATTGGTCATTTTATAAAGTGGTAAAACCATTTGCAAAAGGGTTTTATCTATAGATCATTTTTAAATCAAATCATTATTTCATGTGGTGAAAAAAATGTTTTTAGCAAAGCAACAATTTTATGTTGTTCACCAAATACGTTGTTAATTCCCAAAACTTGGTGTTTAGGGTCAGTAGGTTTGAATCAAAACATTTTCCAAAGATTTTACCCAAAAATCATTTCCATAGCAAAATCAATATTTTTATTTGACTAGAAATGAGCTAATTCAAGTTTTTATTCCTAAACCTCACAAAATCCATTTTTAAATCCATGGGTTGGTTCCTAGGGTCAGTAGGTTCACAACAAACCAATTTGCAAAGACTTCATCCTCAAAATCATTTTGGAATAATTTTTATAACCTAAACAAGCATACAAATGTTTTTGCAAAAACAAACAATTTAACAGAAACTTTTTGCTAAACAAATTGAATGGTTGGCTAGGTCTTGTCTTGCTGATTCCATTGATATAAAATTTGAAAATTTTGGACGTGTGGATCAAAAGTTATGAGGTTTACCAATTTGCATCTAAATCAGATTCAAAATTTGTTTTTAAACAGAACTGGTGCCACGCGGCGCAAAACTACTGGTCGATACCGGTTCGCACGGATCGGCCTATGTGAGGCGTTGGATCTAAACAGATCGCGCGGCTCTGACTGCTCCTTACCCTTACGCTTAAGTTCTAATTCTAGCCTCAGGATCTAGATCCAACGGTCTCAGCTGCCTCGACCAAGGACTGGCGGCGCTGCGCGGCGGCTGGCGGTGGCGACGCTCAGACGGTGGCGGTACTGGCGATGCAGGAAGCAAAGAGAGAAGGGGAGGTGCTCACCGTGCTCGCGGGGTTGTGATGATGCTCGAGGCGTGGTCGGTTGGTCGAGGGGCGCACTGGAGGGAAGGAGATTGCTCGCCGGAGTGGGGGACGGCGTCAGGCGGTTCTGGAGGTCGTCGAGGATGGGCCTGCAGTTCACTCCGAAGCAAGACAAGGGTACGGTTAGACGCGTACAGTCCTGGGGTTCATGTGAGCATGATTGAGAGGGCTCGGGGCGGTCTAGACTTACCAGAAAAACTCACCGGAGAGAGAAACAGACGCGGCGGCGCTCAGAGGTTATCGAAGCCGAGGCTCTGGGCGTTCGCGGGCGAGTCCGTGACACTGGCAGATGCGCCTAGGGCTGGGGATCACTCTCGCGTGAAGCAGAGCTTGCGGGGGTGGGGGTGCTGGCCGGAATTCGGTGGAGAAGCTCGTCGGAGCAGTGGCGGTGCCAGGGAAATTCAGGGCAGCCTAGTGGCTCTGGTCGAGTGGGTTCTGAGGGGAAAGGAAGAGGAGTTGCTGGCGATTAAGAGTGCGTGGTCGCAGGGAGGATTCATTGAGCCATTTACGCGTATTGATTCGAGCAATCAACGTCAGGAAACGGCGAGGAGGAATTGTCGCGAGGGAGACGACGCTGAGGTGGTAGTGGGGTCTGGGCGTCAGCGAGGAAGAAAGAGAGGGGGAGGGTCCACATGCTCATGACTTCAGCAGTAGACTGTGTAGAAAACGTTTATTGGGTAGTGTTGGTGGGCTGGACTAGGTCTTGCTGGGCCTTCTTAGTTGGGTCGAGTCCTTTAGCATTTTTTTTGTACTGAAACTTTTTCCTTTTTCTGTTTGAATTTCCTGATTGAATTTCAAACAAACAAATCAAACATTCAAAACAATCAAACTTCAATCACACTTTGCAATTGAATTTGGTTCTGTTTAACAACACAAAACCAAGTCCCAAAAATAAAATAATATTTTTATTCTTTTTAGGATCTATTTAACAATTAAATAAATAGTCCTTAGTTATTTATTTCAAATAGGATTTGTTTTATTTGAAATCTCCATTTGAAAAATAAAACCAAAATACTTCAGTAGGTTTTATTTGAGAATATAAAATATTTGGAAAACTTGTTTAAAATAAATTAACAAGTTTTGATGTTTAATTAAAAATGGTAAAACCCTTATTTTAATAAAATTGTTTTATTAATAAACTCTCATTATTTTTATTTAAATAAACTTTTACTCTATTAATCAAAGCAAAACCTTTTATTTCAAAAGCTTGGCCAAGGTTTAATTTGGCTCAATAAAATAATCCCTATTTATATTTCTACCTTCTTTATTTGAAAACCAAATCTTTTTATTAAAAGATCCAAAATAGTAAATTATCTTATTTAAAATTTTCTTTATTAAATGTTTATCTTTTCAAATCCCTTTAGGATTTTTTTGATCAAAATAGGTTTTAAGGTTTCCATTTGGAATCAAAAGTTTCTTCTCACTCTGAAAATCAACAAAGTTTTATTTTATTCATTTATTTTTCACATTACAAGATTTGGAAAATCTTGGGATGTGACATTGTAGTACTTACTAGTCAGATACATATAGTATGAGGCATCCCAAAACCCAGCAGTTGTTGGTAATTTTACTTAGCCATTCCGTTGTAGTTGCAATACTTACTAGTCAGCTACAATGGTAACAGGTGACAAACCAAACCAGCAATTGTTGGCACTTTTATTTAGCCATTCCATTATAGTGAAGCTGATTACTAGTTATTATAAAGTCAAATTTATAGCACTACTTTAGTTATAGTTGTCTATGATCGAGATACTGTGCTCCAAGTCGTTCATAACATGGACACGGCTTTGAGAAAGTTTTACCTGAGGGGGCACAAATAGCAACACATACGATCAACCTCGAGAAAATCAAATGAAACCCAACGAGGCATCACGACGAGCAATTGCAAGATTCATATAAATTTGGGGGCCACCCACCAAGCTACCCGCGACGAAGTTGGCGGCTCGAGACGGACCCAGAGGTTTGTGCCAATGGTCAGAAACGATCGGGAACCCAAAAGTCTGACTGGGCTTGTCGATACCGCGAAAACATTCCACATTTGTTCCTAAACAGTACAGGCGCTCCACGCGCAATCGTAAATAAAACAGTAAAGCATGGCATAAGTACATGATAGTAATAAAGCCCCAAACTACTTTGTGGCCCAAAGAAATAAATATGACTCAAGCTCTGGCTAGGGGGATTCATGGTCCCACATGCGGATAGTGCGAATATTCAAAGAACAGGTATCAAGTACTCGGGGTCCTACGGGACACAAGTGGACGGTTAAAACCCAAATAACATCTATTGTCCACCTGTGCCTCTGCATTATTTACCTACTTCAATTTTAGTTATTAAACGGTAATTACAGTTATAATCATCTCCAACATTAAACATAAGGCATTACTCCAACAACTGTGGAACATCGACGGCACGACGCAACACCTGCGCAAGCAACTACGACTCGCAAGGCTGACTATCTACCAAACAACAGGTAATAGGATGTGTCCAAGGAAATTTAATGGCTGCAAGGGATATCACGGGTACGAAAACTAGAGCATCGCATCACAGATAGCAATAGAGCAATAGGAGGAAATAAAGACTATAAAAGTAAGATAGGTAGAAAGGGGGAGAATGCTCGCCTGAAAATATTGCCGAAGTTTCATAACCGAAGAACTGGTCGAAGCTCACAACATCTCATCGTCCAATCCGGGAAGAAGCAAAACCACTAAAAGGAACAAGCGATGCAGCAATTACAACTAATGCGGAAGAATCGGCATGATCATGATATGATGCATGGCATGGCAAGTTAATGATGCAAACTATGTCAAAAAGGTATTAGGGCATAGCAGATTGATGATATAGCATTCATGAGGCATTATTAATAAGAGACAATTGGTTCTCAGTTTTATTTATCATGTTTTCCTTACATAAACAGTATTGATTATAAAACTGCTCTTAATGCATGATGCAAAAGATAACATGGATATCATGGTTGGAGAGGTCTCGTCGCGCTGATCGATTTAGACATATCATTTGTCGAATTACGATTTACAGTTTTAAAGTTATAGATTTATTAAGAAACGACCATTTAGTAATATTAAAACAATTTTGAAATTTTTAAATGTTCAAAAATTATTTTGGATGTCATATTACTAATCCTTGAGTCTTTCTGATCGAGATTCATATATAAAACATTGCATTTGGATAAACCAATTCAGAGTTGTAAATTAATTGATGTAATTCTCTTTTATACATTTCTGAAATTCCTTTTACTTTATAAATGTCCAAAAACTTTTTATACCGGACAATCCCTTACCAGCTGAGACTGATCGACGGGCCCGCGCTGCTGACTAGGTCGACTAGCTGATGTGGCTAGGGCGCGGGTTAGAAAGAGAAAGCTTCAAGGGGATTTTTGCAAAACCGTCAAGACCAAGGCGTGATGTTATCTGAACTTACTGAATACGATGAGAGAAAACGAGCTAGCTCGAGTCAGCTTCTTGGAAAGATTGCGAGTGATTTATTTCGAATTAGGAGATGTTTTAAAGTAATAATTTTAAGTGGGAGATCATATTTACAACTTTTGTTTTAGGAATGTTTCTAAAGGAGCAGAGAAACATGCATAATTTGGGATGTTTTGTCGGGGCAATCTCACTGAGGAATAACTCAAAATCTGAAACTGAATATGGCGTCCGGTACTGCAAGATCGGCTAAAAATTGGTAGGGGATTCCGGGAGATTGGGAGATCCGATTGACGTGTGGTTTTCTCCAGCGCGAAGATGGGACTACGGGGATCGTCTTTCGCTTTTAAGAGCTTGCCTAAAGAGGGCTAGTTCGATGGGAAAAAGCAGAGGAACAGAGGCCTGCGACTAGCACTGTCAGAGAACGCGGCAGTGCGCTGCGCGCGGCGCTACGAGGCTGCTGCTGGCGCGCGAGCGTGCACGAGGAAGGATGCGAGCCAGGGGTGAGCCAGAGAGAGGAGGAGCTCACTAGGAGGTGGTCGGTGACGAGGAGACCAAGATGGAGACGAGGGCGGCGGCGGCGGCAAGCTGTTGTGACGGAGAGGCGCGACGTGCTCAGCGAAGGCGAGGTGCGGATGGCAGTGAACACGAGGCCGATGTCATGCTTGGTGACGCGAAGGTCGTCGGCAGGAAGGAGGAACGGGCGACCATGTGTATAGTTTGAAGGCGAGCGGTGGTCTGCCGGCGTCAGGAGGTGGATGAGGAGAGCGGCGATCTTTAGGATAAACCAGAGAGAGGAGCTCGCTAGTACTGGGGGGATATGGGGACGTGCTGCTCACGACGGCGCCTAGGACGCGAGCAGGGCTGGAAAAGAAGGGAGGCGACGCGAGGGGATGGATGTGACATAGCTAGGGTTCGATGGGACGGGCATAGGGTGGTTATAAAGGAGGGGGAAGATCTCGGGAGGCCGTCCATCGGGGGCTCAAGGCGATCAGGTGGTGAGGAGGTGGTTCGTACGTGTGTGACGCCAGCCAAAGGAAGAAGACAAACAGGAAAAAAAAACGGTGAGTGGGGCTGAAAGAGGACAAGGCTCCGGGTGGGCCGCTGCTATTGGGACGCTACATGCTGGGTTGCCATCTCCTCTTAATTTGGTTTGGGTTTTATTTACTTGTTTTGTTTTGTTATTTATAAAACTCAAACAAGCATCTGATTTTAAACTCTTTTAAAATTTGTAGGAACATTTGAACAGAGGAAGATGGCACAAAAATGTGAGGCAAGAGGAAAATAGAATAGAGGAAGAGTGATGCCCCCATATACTCAAATTGAGCACTACTACGAGATATGGGATAGCGATTTTAGAAAAGGAGTATCAAAAGCATTTGGAAAATATCGGACCCTAACCAATGAAGCCTTCTTGGGAAAACCAAAATACGGAGATAGACAAAATAGAGAGAGGGGGGTACATAGATAACAAGATCAAACACAATACATAAATACAAATGCAACAAAGGACGACCCATGCAATGTGGCATGATGATCGTTATGATGATGCGATGATGTGATGATGATGCAGATAAATCAAATAATAGGAAATTTCTAGTAGTGGTTTTACCCCGGGTGCTACACCTGAGCCCCCCCCCCAGCTGCGCGGGTCAGGCCTGACCGCGCCTGGAGGGGTGTGTGGCCGCCCAGGCACCCCCTCGTCCTCCCTCTTCGCCTATAAGTTGTCTCTTGACCTAAAAATCAGGGGGTCAACGTTTTTCCAAAAAGAGTTCCGTTGCATCGCCACCACCAGAAATCGCGGTTTGGAACCAGAAACTCCGTTATGGCACCTTGCCGGGACGGGGAATTTGGAGAGGATCATCGCCATCATCATCACCAACACCTCTCCATCAACCATCCATGTTTACCTCATCCATGAGTGAGTAATCCCCCGCAGTAGGCTATGGGGATGGTAGGGATTGGATGAGTTCTATCATGTAATCGAATAAGATTGTTAGGGCATGGTGCCTGGTATCTCTATTAGTGCTATTTGACTTTGTTGCAACTTGGTGTGCTTAATGCTTGTCACTAGGGCCTGAGTGCCATGATCTCAGATCTGAACTTATTATTGATTCATTATGATAGTATTGTTTGTGATCTTATCTACAAGTGGTGTACACATATCATTGTCCGGATCCAAAGGCCCCGAAGTGACAGGAATTGGGACAACCTGAGGGGATGGCTGTGATGTGAGGATCACATGTGTTCATGGAGTGTTAATGCTTTGCTCTGGTGCTCTATTAAAAGGAGTGCCTTAATTGCCAGTAGTTCCCTTGAGGACAGCTGCAACGAGCTGGCAGGACAAAAGATATTGTGCAAGTTCTCATTGCGAGCACGCATGACTATATATGGAGCACATGCCTATGATTAGTACTTGGATGCTTGTTCTTGTTTATCTACAATTGCCCTAGATCTTGAAGTTACATGTTTAGACTTGTCCATGCAATGCCCGTCCATCCATCCCTATGCCTACCGCACTCGAATCCTACTGGTTGCTACTACTGTTACTATTGCTCTTATTTTACTGCTGCTGTTACTTTGCTATTGCTACTACAAAGCTGTTGCTACTGATAAACTTCTGTGAGTAAGAACTATTTCTAGGTGCAGCTGAATTGACAACTCAGTTGTTAAGGCTTGCAAGTATTCTTTGTCTCCCCTTGTGTCGAATCAATAAATTGGTAATACTACCCTCGAAGATTGTTGCGATCCCATATACTTGTGGGTCATCACCCATGCTTACTCACATTCCTTATACCTATTCTATCTAATTGCTCACTGCTTCTCTCCTAGCTAGCTTGGTCTCAGGGGTGAACCTACTAGCTGGGCTTGGGTAGGCTCAAGCCTACCCTCCATTTACAACAAAAAACCTCAACTATATGGTTAATATCCATGGATGGATCAATGGAAGGAAGAAGAACCCAATTTACTAGCATATATGTGGTTGCATGTTTAGTACATGCCTATCTAGATGTATATTACAGAGGTTAGTTCATGCATCATTTTGGCTTTGTGTTTCTGTTGCATGATTTTGCTCATCCATTGACTAGAGAAGTATTTGCTACAATTACAGAAGATTCAACAAGGCGGGAAGTACTTTTGGATTGAACAAGGAGGAAGCTAACATGTTGTTATATCTTCTATTTTTCAAGGGTACTTGTTTGCCAACTGCCTTGTTGTTTCCATTGTTGTAGGTTAGTATTTTGTTGCAAAATCTTGGTATGTTTTGTGTTGTGTGTACATGTAACTTAGCTCCATATTGTATGTATATTATTTATTGTTTTGATTGCACATACTAGATGTATGTTAGATCATGCATATATGTTAGATTAAATCTACATGTATACTAGTTACTACTTGGTTGTACTTTAGCTTGTATTTAAATGTATATTACAATTTATATTGATCATAAAAGTTTGATTCATGTCTAGACATACATTAGCTTATATCTAGTACTCCCTCAGATCCATAATAAGTGTTGCTAAACTAATACAACTTTCTACTAAATCATCGATGCTTATTATGGATCAGAGGGGTACTTAAATTAGCTTTTATATACTATATTGATACTTATCTATTGTCTATATGTATCTTAGTTGCGGTGATTTGACCGTATAAGGAACTCTTGAACTTGCAAGTACGGGGAAAATGCGCACACCATGTCCAACATATCCTTCTTATAGGTGGAGAATTTCTGCTCGTAGATGTCGACAGTGTCAGCCTTGAGCATCTCATAGAGCGCCTTGGATTCGAGGGACAAGCTCTCCATGGCGTCGACTTACTGCCTCTACGTGAAACAGGTGTGATGATGATGAACGGGTTTCTCTAGATCAGCATCGAGAAACTCTCAAGAAATACCTTATGGCGGTTATCGATGCTTTCTCTGAGCTCTCCAACAATCTCCATGTCATTAACACCACCAATATTGCTCTTCAGCCCAAAAAGGATGGAGCTGAAGCCATCTCAGACTTCAGGCCAATTGGCCTCATCCACATCATCACGAAGATAATTGCCAGAGCAATGGATCTAAGGCTTCGCCCAAAGATGAACGACATCGTTTCTTCCTTCCAAAGCACCTTCATCAAAAAGTGAAGCATCCATGATAATTTCATCTATGTTAGGAACGTGGTCGTCGCCTTCATCAAAACTGCACGTCGTCTCCTCATCGAGCTTGACATTGCCAAGGCTTTCGATTATGTGCGGTGGGACTATATTCTCGACATCATGCAGCGAAGGGGCTTCCCGTCGCGCTAGCGTGACTGGGCGACGCTCCTCTTCACCACGACCACATCCAGGGTCCTCCTCAACGTTGTCCCGGGCAAGGAAATCGTGCATGGGTGTGGGCTCTGCCAGGGCGATCCTATGTCCCCTCCCTGCACTTTCACTTGGCCATGGACCGGTTGCCTCAGATTCTGGAGTTGGCCACTCAAAATGGCCTTATGCACGCCCTGCCGGCTAACGTGGTCAAGTCTCGAGTATCCTTATATGCGGATGATGTTGTGATCTTCTTGGCGCCGGATGCTCAAGATGTCGCCAGCCTAAGCACCTTGCTGCAAAACTTTGGGGAGGCCACTGGTTTATGGACAAATGTGGCAAAGAGATCGATGGCGGCTACTCATTATGTTGGGATTAACCTCAACATCATCTTGGCCGATTTCCCTGCAATTCAGGCTCAATTACCCATGAAGTATTTGGGCCTGCCCCTTTCATTGGGCCGCATCCGTCGGGTTGACCTATAGCCATACATTGACAAAGCAACCTCTCGCCTCAACCCCTGGAAGGCGAGATTCATCAACACTGCCGGGTGTTCTGCTCTAGTTAAATCGGTCCTACCGGCTCTCCCAATACACATGATGACTGCAATCCAAGCGGACAAGGCAACTATGATGGCTTTTGATAAGATTAGATGGGGCATGCTCTGGGCATGTAAAGCTTCGATCTGTTAGTGGTGACAAGTGCAAGGTTAGCTAGACTAAGGTCTGTCGCCCAAAGAACCTGGGGGCCTGGTCATCCTTGATCTAGACAAATTCGCTCATGCTTTGTGCCTATGATGGTTGTGGCAAGAATGGACGGCCCCGAAAAAGCTTTGGGTTGGTCTAGGAACCCCAAACGATGACGTTGATCAACTCTTTAGTGCTGCAACTAGGGTCACTATTGGTGATGTCCGCAAGGCCTCATTCTGGTCCTCATGGCTAAATGGCACCTCGCTTAGGGCTGTGGCCCCAAACATTTTTGAAGTTTCCAAGAAGAAGGACCATCGTGTCCTAAACGCCCTCACCAATGATGCCTGGATTGCTGACATCGCGGTTGATAGCTCCATTGTGGAGCATCTATCCCAGTTCATCATTTCCCATGGGACCAACAGTACCATCACATGGACTCTTACTCCGACTGGAGAATACTCTGTTGGGTCGGCCTACAGGGCCCAGTTCGTAGGGGCAATCCCTGCACCTTAAACATCATCGTTTGGAAGAGCTGGGCGTCCTCCAAATGCAAATTCTTCGCTTGGCTTGTCGTGCAAAACAGGCTTTGGATGGCCGCACCAGCCTTCCTGCCCCCTGTGCAACTGTCAGGCAAAAACAACTCACCACTTATTATTCGAATGTCAATACTCCAAAAGGATTTGGCAGCAGGCCCCGTGTGCAACTGTCAGGCAAAAACAACTCACCACTTATTCGCAAATCCACCGAATGCAAATCCTAAAGGGCTCAAAACCGCCATCATTCTTGTTTCATGGGAGATCTAAAGAAACACAAGAGTATTCTCGAACAAGGCCGTCACGCCAACCATTCTCGCGAGTGCCAATCATTTGGGAGTGTTAACAAGCTGATGGTCTAGTGTGTTTGGCTGTTGTTTGGCCTAGGCCGGTTGTTGTCTCCTCCTTTATACTCTCTCCGTTTAGTATCTAGCCACCTTTTAGTGTGTAGGTTCAAATAAATCTACATACTATGAAGTGTCTAGATAAATTAATTCACAAACCTAAAACATCTTATATTTCTAAACGGAGGGAGTATATATATCAATATAAAAGGCAAAGTTTTTGCCTCGTTTTTTTCTAAAAAAAAATTCCACCCAACTACCCCGGGCTAGTTCAGTGCCGTCCATTCCTTCCGTTTCCAGCCAATCATCAGCTAACCTGTCCTTAAATAACTCCCAAATCGCCACCCCCAGCGGGCCCATTCCCCAAACGGATACTCAGACATTCACACTGGGTCGCACACAACTATGTCAAACGGATACTCAGAAGTTGAGATGCTGTAAAGAAAATACAATCACCTGGAGCTGTCCATGGTAGAAACTTCTTAGTATCTACAGAACCGCAAAGAAAGTTCTGTATAGAAAACGACATTGGCCCTCAAAACCACAATCACACGGTGGTCTGGAGCATCCGGTGAGGCAATCAAGGGGCTTCAGTACAGAGAGTACACTCTAAGCGGCAGCAAAACAAGACACCTCCGTTTCTTCTGCGAGTATAGAGCTAGTTTATGGTGTCTACTAGCTGCTGCTGCTGCTGGTCCAGTAAATCCTAATTTCCGGCGATACTGCCAGCTATCTTCAAGGATTCCAAGGCCTCCCTGCACATTTCAATCGGAACTGTAAGTATGATGTCTATAGGCTGCTCTAAAGAAAAAGATCATCGCAACAAAGGAATTTCTAAAATTTCATCGAGAGATTATCACTATTTTTCCAAAATATGATTTAGGCTGTTTTTTTTTCTTTCTGGCTGGCTGGTTGGCTGGCTGTTTGTAAATATGTGAATTCTTTCTTCCTTCTGATAGAATGAGCAGAGCTCCTGCTGGCCTTTTGAAAAAAAAAATCACTGTACACCATACTTGAATGTAGCTAAACAGGACAGGTAGGATACCGTAGCGCTTCTTCCATCTCTGTGTTCCCTGGCTCCAGTTCAATACCTCTAAGAAATGCACTACATGCATTTTCGTAGTCCTGAAGGTGAAAGGTAAGTATGTAAATCAAAACGGATTTGCCAAAGAAAAAGGCAGAACTTGTGTAAATATATCAAATAGTTTTCCCGCGGAAAATATATATGGAACTGATCTAAGCATCTTATCCCACCTTCAGTAACATCAGAGCAGTTCCTTCACGATAGCAGGCCTTTGACCAGCCAGGTCGCATCATCCTGCAAGCTCGAGCATCCCTCAAGGCCTTCCTCGCATCACCAAAGCGAAGCCAGCACAGGCTCCTATTTGAAAGCAAGGTTGCATTACCAGGGTCAAGCGCCATTGCCTACAACCAGACAGAAGATTAAGACAATGTTTTAGATTTGCCGGCTAGAATCTGTTGTGCTGGATGAATCACTATAACTATTTAAAACTTCATAAAGTTTATGCAGTAAACACAAGTCATGCATGACAAGATTAACGTGTATAAGCATGTCAGCGGATAACTGTTCATCCAAGTCATAATCTGCCCTGGCTGTACAAAATAATATGAATCCGTTGATAAAGAGCCAACCAATACGGACGTACTCAAAAGACAAAATCAGTGGATATTCGAAAAGAAATATATAGTCATAATAAATTATATTGTTTCTGTTCATTGGCTAAGTCTCTCGAAGAGAACTCCTTTTATGATTCCTATTCTGGTCTTCCACCTTTATTAGAAACAGCCAGGAGCACCCAACCTACCATTTACAGTTGAACAATCCATGGATTCCTTAATTCACATGTCATTGCATGCTGTGAGCAAGTTAATCCTATTAACTGGATCCCACCCTGGACTTGGAAGATTGTCTAGAACATGTGTAAAACTAAGTCCAGCCAATGATGTGAACCCAAATCCATATCATGGCAACCAACAAAAGAAGGCCAGACAGTGGGGTTTGTGGAGCAGAGGGATATACATAGATTCCGACGAGAGAATTTTAGACATTTTTTATACTAGTTTATCTTCTTTGAAACCACGTACATGGGCATGCATTAATAAGGACTACTTAGACTACTTGCACATATGGAATCTACTTCCGATTCAACAAACTCTATCTCTAAGCAAACTCCAAAACCATTAATCTATTATTCTTGGTGTCAGCTTCTTGGATGGCTTGCAGGCCAGCCACTGGTATTGGTCTCATCCTGCCCCTACACGAATGTGCTGCTGCCTGGCCTATGTTCGCAGCGATGAATTGTATGCAATGGAAGTATGACTCACTCAGGCACTGATCCAACTGCATTACCAAGAAAAATAATTGTCTCATAAGAGAATACAGAAATAGGAGCATAACAGAAGGGGTTTAAGAGGTACAATCTATATCAACGTCACAATATTACCACATCTGCAAAGCAAGCAGAGAGCATAGTTTCCATCGCACATGCCATTCCATGAAGGAAAACAACAAACGAGACTAAAATGCAACATAGGTCCTTAAAGTTGTTCTGAACAGTCAATAAGTCCATAAACTTCAACAAGAGGCGGAAATATACCTCATCATAAATTTTTGTTGCAACTAGATAATTCCCATTCTTGAACTCCTTGTGTGCTTTAGATTTAGCACTAGAAAGCATAGCTTCCTAAAACATTGAGAACAATCAAATGAAATAAAGATTCAATATCATATGTAATCCCTTCCCCAGATAATCAGCAGAAAATATATAAGTAATTTCTACCTGAATTAACTCGATAGTTCTACTGTTTATAAAGTGGCTATGGATATTAATATTAAACCTACAGTCTCCTGATAAAATAATTATAATGGGTCAGTCTCAACAGTTAATAAAATTGTTCGATTTTGTTTAATTTCCACACGTTTCTACTGGCATAGCAATCAACATCACTGATAGAACCTGATAATCTGTTTTGTTTCAGATTCACACAATTTTGAAGTTCTATTAATCAACATTACTTATTACAACACCTTGCATCCTGTACAGCTTGTTTACTTTGTGCCCAAGAATGCCCCGCCAAAAGTTTGTCTAGCCAAAAGTTTGGTTGAGGTTTCGCTTCCCATGGGTTGGCCAACAGGAAAAATGATTGGTTGACCTTGTAGGCAAATCTAAAAGGTTGGTAACCATCCAATGAAAATACTCCCTCTGTTCATAAATACTTCGTGTTCAATGACTTTGTAAATGAACTAGAGTTGGCAAAAAGCATTGGCATACGAAAAGGTTGGTAACCATCCAAACAAAGACCAATTTTTTGGTCATGGAAAAATATCAATAAGGTAATCCAAACATGCGCCATAAACTCATCATTTAAAACTATTATTTCTCTTTGCCAATTCATCGTACACTAATTTCTTTTAACCCTTAAGTACTCATCCTGGCCCAAATTAGTTCAAACTCAATACTGGTTAATCCTGGTTAGGTTAATACTACTATACAAAAAATAGAAGAGTTCACAAGACATAACTGTAATCTTGTACTGCACATGGGCATGACAATAAACCACAATCCACGTTGTATGTGACAGACTTTGATAGGATCTCTAGATTTACTCTCATTGAAGAGAGGGGATGACACTAGGAGTTGGGGCAATTTTCTGGTTTTATTTCTCGCACAAACTCACACACAAATGCCATGCCAACCACAGGGGTTGGGGATACATATTTATAGGCTGCTAGCCAGCCAAGAATATGCTAAATGCTAGTCCAAGATGCTAGTCTAAGATGCTGCCTAAAAGCAGTCAAGGATGCTTGGTCCTTGCTGCTCCTAACTGCCAGTCCTTGCTACAAGGACCATGTGTGTTACAGCCCCACAAAGACCATAGGACAGAGACTTATCCATCATTCTCCCCCTAAGTCTTGTACGTCGTCTTGTGGGAAGGCTGGGCCATCCCAATCCTGGAGCAGAGTCCAAGGAACGTGATCCGCCCAAGAGGCTTGGTGAGCAGGTCCGCAAGCTGATCCTTGGTGTTGATGTAGCTCGCCGTGATGCTCCCTTCATCCAAACAGCGTCGGATGAAATGGTACCTCACCCGGATGTGCTTGCTCCGTTCGTGGAACACGGGGTTCTTCGCCAGGGCCAGAGCGGACTTGCTGTCCACCATGAGCTGCACTGCGCTGGTGTCTCGACCGAGGAGATCACCAAGCAGTCGAGCAAGCCAGAGAGCCTGAGTGCAGTGGAGGCCGCTATGTACTCGGCCTCGCCTGACATGGACACCACCACCGCTTGATCGACCGCCACTCACGAGGCACTTACCGAGGAAGAAGAGGATCCCGCTTGTGCTCTTGCTGATGTCGATGTCGCCGGCGTGCCGTCATTGCCGACCGAAGTGTGCCGCCCAGTGGCACCTAGGGTAGTAGAGGCCGTGGTCGAGAGTCCCCGCAACATAGCGGACGATCCTCTTCATACCGCTGGTGTTCCGTCGTCGGTCATTGCATGAACCGACTAACGAGCCGACGGAGAATGCCAAGTCCGGCCGTGGGCGAGGTAGCGAAGGCTCCCACAAGACGCCCGGTCTGTAGCGCCCACCTCCTCCGCCAGGCCGTCGCGGCTCGCCTCCTCCATCGGAGTGAGAGCTGGGTTGCAGTCAGTGAGCCCGGCTAGCTCAACGACGCGCTTGGCGTAGGCGGTCTGTCGAAGCGTGATCCCGGAGTGGTCCTGGTGCACCTCGATCCCCAGGTAGAAGGAGAGGAGTCCCAGATCACTCATCTGAAAGGCGGCCTTCATTTCTTCCTTGAACGCCGCCACCTCTGCATCCTTGGTGCCGGTGATGACCAAGTCGTCGACGTAGACACCTACCAACAGGGCATTTCCTCCATTGCCCCGTCGGTAGACGGCCGCCTCGTGCGGGCTTTGCCCGAAGCCCATCGTCTTGAGCGTGGAGTCCAGCTTGGCGTTCCATGCCCTTGGTGCCTGCCGCAAACCATAGAGAGCCTTGCGTAGACGAAGTACCTTGCCCTCCTGGCCAGGAATCGCAAATCCCGGCCGCTGTTGCACGTATACCTCCTCCTTCAAGTCGCCGATGAGAAAGGCAGACTTGACATCCATGTGATGGACGCGCCACCTACCCGAAGCGGCTAGCGAAGGAGGAGTCGACGGACTCCATCCGTGCCACAGGCGAAGCGTCGTCAAGTCGACCCTCCCGCCGCAAGAAACCTCGCCACCAAGCGAGCCTTGTGCTTGACGATGGCGCCGGATTCATCCTCTTCGCCTTGAACACCCACTTAAGGGTGATCGCCGGTGACCTCGAGGGAGGTCGTGAGCTCCAGTGCGGTTCTTCAACCGCATCCATCTCCAATCGCATCGCGGCTCGCCATGCCGCGTCTTGCTCCGCTTCGCAAAGACCGAGGCTCACCGTCGTCACATGCAAGTTGCGATTCGCCCAGTTGCGTGGCACCGGTCCAGACCGCTGGTCGCCGAGAAGACCTCCATCGACGGTATCAAGAACGGCTCGCCGTCGAATACGCTGTCGATCGCTCCTCGCCGTGAGCGACGGGAAGCGAACTCCACCGGCTGCGCCGACGCGAGCCGGTGCCGTAGACGTGCGGAGGTGTGACCGGTGCCGGAGTAGACGTGCGGAGGTGTGATCGCCGGGCGCCGAGTAGACGTGCCGGAGGTGTGATCATGCCGGAGTACGTGGCGTCGGTGGCGTCGGCATTGTGGTGCCGTCGGTGTGACGACCGAGACAGATGGAGACTTGGGAATCGAGGTAGACGCGCCGGCGAGGAGCTGCCGCTTCCCTCGCCTCGGTGGACGATTTCGACAATGAAGTCGTCATACGTCGGAGTCGAGCCGTCCCCACCGCCTTGTCCCACCTCGCCGTTGAACACAACATCTCGCGCTGCGCGCACACGCCGTGTTCTTGGGTCGAGGATGCGTAGGCCTTGAGCCTCCGCGTAGCCGGCGAACACTCCCGAGTGCTCACGCTGCCGAGCTTGCCGATGTGGCCGAGCCTTGGCGAACGCGAGGCAGCCCAAGACTCGTAAGTGGAGACCGCCGCTTGCGCCCATGCCAAGCCTCGACGCGCCTTGCCGTCAAGTGCCTTCGTAGGTGAGCGGTTGAGGATGTAGACGGTTGTCAGCCACCGCCTCGTAAGATGCCAGGCATCCTCTCGCTGAGGAGGCCCGCCATCCCCACAACCGTCTGGTTGCGCCGCTCGACGACGCCTGCTCGCCGGGCTGTAAGGCGGAGTAGTGGCGCTGAATGCCCTCATCAACAGACGACGCGAATTCGTTGTGAATTCGCCGCCGTTGTCGGTCTGAAAGACGCGCAGCTTGCGTACCGCCTCCGCAACAACTGCGACGCTGATGGCGTCCGGCCGCTTCTCCTTGCCGCCGAAGCACCACCCGCATGTAGCGGGAGAAGTCATCGACGAGCAGCAGGAAGTAGCGTCGTCCTCCCGGTGTGGCCGGAGTCACCAGTCCACACAAGTCCCCGTGCACGAGCTCGAGCTTCTCCTTAGCTCTGAAGCTCGCCTGCTGGGGAAAGGGGAGTCGCCTCTGCTTCGCCACCACGCAGACGTCGTAGAACTGCTCACGTGTTCGAGGCACGGCATGCCTCGCACCATCTCCTTGCTGCTGAGCCGCTTCAGAGCCTCGAAGTGAAGGTGCCCGAAGCGCTCGTTATCGCACGCCTCGTCGTCCCGACGGGCGCGAGGCAGAGGGTGCCACTGCACATCAAGGACATAGAGCCGATGGCGCCTCTAGTTACCTTGGCAAGAAGGCGATGGCGATCCCAGATGCGCAGGATCCGTGCTCGATCAAGACGCGCGAGCCGTTCTCATCCGGTGTCCCAAGGCGATGATGGAGTTCCTCGGTAGCAGGATGTAGTAGACACCGGTGAGCATCCGGTGCTCCGTCTTGGCGGCGAAGATGACGGAGCCGACACTGAATCTCCACGGCGGAGGCATCTCCAAACTTGACGAGCTCGCACGTCGGAGTCGAGCTCGGCGAAGAACTCCGTCGACCGATCATGTGGGTGGCGCGGTGTCAAGGCACCACCCGCCCGCCTTGTTTGCATGAGCCATCGCCGAGAAGGGCGTGTGCCTTTGGCTCGTCGAGGTGGAGGGAGCCGCCGCAGCCGGGCCGCAGTAGCTCGATGCTCGCATGAGCCATGAACAAAGCCGCCTCCTCTCCCGCACAGGCGACGTGGGCTGCCGTGTCGTGGTGTCGACACTCCTTGGCCCAATGGCCAAGCCGGCCGATTGTGGCGGCGTCATCTTGGGCCAACTTGGGCTGCCGCGCCTCCCGGGCACCTCCGCGGCACCACCTTGCACTCGACTGGTCTTTTGCGCCTTGCGGTTTGCGCATACCGCCACCTGACGCGAAGAGGACTCCTTCTTCCTGTCACCGTGGCGGCCCCACCGCTCCCGAGTGAGGCGCAGCTTCAAAGGTGGTGATGGACCGGGAAGCTCGCTCGGAAGTCGACGACCTTGAGGCGACCGATTGCCTCCTCGATCGACATCGTGCTGAGGTCCAGCAGGGACTCGATCGAGCGAGCTATCTGCCTGTACTTCGTGGGGACGCAGCGAAAAAGCTTCTCGACAGCCTTTTCCTCGTTGTAGGTGGCGTCGCCGAACCGCTCCATCTTCTGCAGCAAAGTGTTGAGACGGAGGGCAAAGTCGTCGATGTCCTCACCTGGCTTGAAAGCCAGGTCATCCCACTCCTTGCGGAGTGCCTGCAGAGCGGCCTTGCGAGCACGGTCGCTGCCGATGCGCGACGCCGCGATGGCCTCCCAGGCCTCCTTGGCAGTCCGCTTGTTGGAAAGCGAAGCGCATCTCGGCGGAGACGGCGAGGAGGGCGTCTAGCGCCCGTCGATCGTCATGGTGGTCGACTTTGGCATCCTGGACTGCCTCCCACATGTGTCGCACCTGGAGCCGGACCTTCATGACCGCGGCCCACTCGACGTAGTTGGTTTTGGTGAGGGTAGGCCACCCAAAGACCGGACCAACGTCCTCGACCACGCCGGACCTCGTAGGCCACGGTCTTGGTCGTTTCGGCCGCGGCCGCCGTGCGCGCCTCCTCCTGGAGCGCCACCGCCATGCGCGCCCTCACCCGAGGCGCCGCGCCGCCTCGAGCGCCGCAGTCGCGCCTCCTCGAGCGCCACCGCTGCGGCGCCTCCTCACGAGGCCACCGCAGTCTTCACCTCTCCTGAGCGCCACCGCAGGCGCGCCTCCTCCGGAGCGTCACCGCAGCTCACTCCTCTCGAGCGCCACCGCGAAGCGCCTCCTCGGGAGCGTCACCGCAGTTTACCTCCTCCGGAGCGACACCGCCGTGTGCTTGAGCATGCTCGCCGCCACCGCGCCGCCCGCTGGGCTGTGTCGGCCTGCTCACCTGAAATGGAGCTGCCGATGCGCCACAGAGCTCGGGCCTCGCCAGACGTGATGCTTCCACTGCCGCCGCTGCCGCCTGCCGCCGCTACCACGCCAGCTTTGACGCTCGGGTTGCCGCCATTAACGGCCGCTGCCGCCACACGCCTTCTGGCGAAGCTCGGCCTCGCCGACGCCAGACGCCGAGGTAGCCGAGTCCGAGAGCGACCTTGGGACATGGCTGGCCGTTGCGTGGAGGAGGCTGCTGCTAACGAGCTGCCGATCGGCGGAAGGAGAGGCCACAGGGACAGCTTGAGCTGCCTTGATTGGCTTGCACACCCGGTGAAGGGATGGCAGGAAACACTCACCTACAAGACAACCTCGCTCGATACCACTTGATAGGATCTCTAGATTTACTCTCATTGAAGAGAGGATGACACTAGGAGTTGGGGCAATTTTACGGTTTTATTTCTCGCACAAACTCACACACAAATGCCATGCCAACCACAGGGGTTGGGGATACATATTTATAGGCTGCTAGCCAGAAAATATGCTAAATGCTAGTCCAAGATGCTAGTCTAAGATGCTGCCTAAAAGCAGTCAAGGATGCTTGGTCCTTGCTGCTCCTAACTGCCCGTCCTTGCTACAAGGACCATGTGTGTTACAGCCCCACAAAGACCAACAGTACAGAGACTTATTCATCAGACTTAACATGCAATGTGCCATAGAAGACTCGGGTGATAAGGGCTATCAAGTTGGCAAGTTTAACATAACAGATAAAGGTAAATCTAAAATTCTTTAAACTAAATCTTATTGCTCTCGGATGAGTTAGTGTGACATGTAACATACTCCCTCCGTTTTTATTTAGTTCGCGTTCTAGGTTTAGTCGAAGTCAAACTTTGTCAAGTTTGACCATGAATATAGACAAAATAGCAACATTTATAATACCAAATGCATATAATATAAAAATATACTTTATGATGATTCTAATACTATGGATTTTACATCGTAGATGTTGATATTTTTCCTAAATAATTGGCCAAACTTTAAAAAGTTTGACTTTGAACACGAAATATTTATGAACAGAGGGAGTATTTTCATTTGGCTGCTGGTTCATAGCTAACAAAGTCACTGCAGCAAGACAGCTAGCATACTTGACATTCCCAATCAATAGAATTCTTAGTCTCTAATTGTGATTCATTGTAGGAAAGTAAATTGTATGGCTTCAACCACTCTTTTCGAGTTATAATGATGAACTCCAGAAAACCCGAATCAGGGAAATATCATGGCCAGCATGCACACTCCAACAATTAATATAAATATGATGCTGTTTCATAACATACCTTCGATGGGAGCACTGATTTTACATGACTGATGACTCCATCGACACTCCAGTCACGCACACTAGAAATACGTGAAGTGAATGGAAATAGAATTTCAACATGTTCACGCCTACCAGAAAGTGCAACAATTTCTATAGGAGTGCGTCCATACTGCCAAAAGAACAAGCAAGATTAACTTCACTTAGTATTTGGAATATGGCAAAGCGGTAACATATAAGGTATCTAGACATAATTGAGCAGACATGGTATAAACTTAAATATACCCTAGAGATTAGGATCAATAAGAATCTGCTTAAGAAATGAAATATTGTCTTCTAGTGTAGCAATGAGCACATAGAACATTGGCTTGATGTCTAAGATCAGTCAACCACCACTCAAGAACAACATTGTTACTATATACGATTAGTACATGATAATACTATCCGAACAACTTCCAGGACGAAGCAGATAAGGAATAACTAGTGCTGATATTTGCAATTTCAGTTTCATTTGTTTCTAAAACTGTCTTCTACATATCCAACAACCCAATGTAGTTTGAAAGTTCAAAGTTAGTCGAAGTTGGAGCTCTAGGCAATCTAGCCATCGCATACTCACACATCTCTCCAAATAATAAAGTAGGGTATTGAATTTAAAATGTAGTTTTGCTGTTTCATGTAAGAAACATGTTTAATGTAGTCTACGAAGGTAAATCTACACAGACCAAAAATACAAAAAACGAGATCTGCTAAACAAGCATATTCATCAGGATATCTGTTTCAAAGTTTACATTTGAAGACAGAAAACCAACCAGAATATGCCATGTTAGGTATGGACGACATTATCCATGTAGCAGCAAAGTTAAAAAAAACTTACAGTGTCAGTAGCATTAGCATCTGCACCAGCCAGAACCAAGCACTTAAGGATGACAGTTGAGCCAGCAGTGGCCGCAATCAATAAGGGTGTATCTTTACCAATACCATCCACTTCAGCACCAGCCTAACAGTATAAACAAGGTTTATATACTTATATGCTTCATATGGACAGACATATACATACAATTCTTCATTTCACAATCATTTTATGGAAGCTGCAGAAATCTGTCTTTTCAAATTAGCGCAGTAACCCGTAAGTTGATGTGTGAAGAATGAGTTGACATACCTCAAGTAGGAGCTTAACACATTTCACTGAGCTCATGATAGTAGCAAGAACAAGAGCTGTATAATCAGTACCACTTAAAGCTATATTATGCTGTTCATAAATGAAGAAATTAGAAATCCCATGTAACTACAGTCAACATAAATATAAAACTGAAATATTGGAAGCGTTTAGATATAACAATGTCACAGTGAGTAAAAAAAGGATCAAAATAATGAGTTTCCAGGCCAGCAAAGCCAATGGCCATACAGAAGACAAAGCTAGAACTTAACAGTCATTGTGCATTAACGTTCAAGCACTAACAAAAATGTAGTAATGCTGCAAAGCAAGATCTTAAGCATGAACCCACTAGAGTGATACTGCATCTACACATTGCTAAGCATGTTAAATTTCAACTTGTCAGAATATGACATGCAAGGACAGTAGAAACTAAAAGCGTTGTGTACAGGCTTGCAGTTCATCAAGTTAGATTATTATGCATATGCTAGAAAACAGAAGCATGTGCACAGTCAGGTCTCTCGACTCCACCAGGTGGACAGTTTACATGTGCAATAAAATAAGAAAAATCGCTGCTGAAAAGGAGACTACAACGCTGATCTGTAGATTAGAAAAAATGGGATGGTTCGAAAGAAAAAGCGATATATCACTCACGTTACCAAGACACAATATAACTGAGACTATGGTTTGGAAACTGGAGCAGGTGAAGAATCGTACTCCACGTGATTAAAGCTTTTTCTGGATAGGGAAACAATCACATAAGTAAATAACTATCACTGTTGATTTTAATGTTCTAATTAGCAAGCCAATTATAAAAAAATAAGATGGGGATGCTTCTTACATCTGCATCATAGTCCAACAAAATCTTCACAATATCATCCCGCCCATTAGAAGCAGCAACATGTAGTGCTGTCCCACCAAGACTTATTGCATTAACATGAGCTCCTTTGGATAGTAAGAGCTTTACTATTTCATAGTTTCCTGGATACAAAATACAGGATATATCATGAGTTGACTATATATAGTTTATTGTAACTCCAAATCTTTGCGGTGATTTTTCAATATCAACCTATCTAATATACTCCATGTTAAGACGTTTACAAAAGGAGCTGGGTATACACACATATAATCCCTCCGTTTCAAAATATAAGATGTTTTAGCTTTTGTGAAGTACATAGAATTTGGACATAGGCCATGTTTGAACTCAGGGTTTGGCTAAGCTAAATTAAATGTCATGGAAAGATAGAAGGCCTGCTAGTTCCTTTTTCTGCACAACATGATGTCTAGGTGAGAAAAAAAGAACTTCCACATACAGGATGCACTTTACTCCCTTTCTTCAGACAACTACAGAGAATACATAATATAAATAATGCCATGTCTCACTGATATATGTGGGTCAAGCATAGAGATCGATAATACCTTGTTTGGAGGCCAAATGGAGAAGAGTACACCCGTCGTCGTCGAGTTTCTCTGTGTCAGCACCTTGATCAAGAAAATAACGCACCAATTCCACATTCTCAAGGGCAATAGCAGCACGAATAGCTGTTGCGCCTGCAGGGATACCAACGGGGGAATGGCAAGAAGCTTAATTATTAGCACAAATCCAGCCACAACTACCATTCCAGAGTATAATCAAAACTAGGACCGGACGAAGGGAAGTAAGCAACTTTTTTAAGGAAGGAAATGAGAGACATTGAAGGTGACGCACCAAACGGGCCATCGGCATCAACGTCCAATCGGAGGTCCTCGAGCAGGTAGCGGCACATGGGCAGGCTCCCGCCGAGAGCGGCGTAGTGCACCAGGCGCATGCCGAAGCCGTCACTGACCTCGCCCAGCTTCTCAGCGAGGCGGGAACCTTCTGCGCCCCTGCCCAGCGTCCTCGCCGCCCCTGAAACAGAACGGATCGGCGCCAAAATCAGCACGGAAACACCAGAGAATCGAAATTGAAGAAGAAAAACGCCGGCGTACGGAACGTACTCTTGACGAGGCGGAGATCGCCGTCGAAGGCTGCCTTGAGGAAGTCCCGGTCGAAGCTAGGGTTGGAGGAGAATCGGCTGGGTTCGAAGGGAGGGAGGCCCTCGTAGCGGTCGAATGCGTGGGGAGGGTGGAGAGGCGGCTGCGGCGCCATGGCGACGGGGCTGGTGGTAGGTAGGGTTTAAGCCAGGGGTTGGATTGGTGAGGAGGGAGGCGTAGGCGGGAAGGAGTGGAGTGGAGTGGAGTGGCGGCCGGAGAAGACGACGCGTGCGAGGACAAGATGGAAATGGAATCCGAGCGGGCAGTGGATTCAGGATTTGCCTGTGTATTTTCTTTGGAGGACTAGTAGTAAAGTGTGCACATAAAAATCCTTGAAAATCTGTCAAAAAAATCCTTGAAAATAATAACTCTAAATTTAAAATGAACTTTATAATAATCTATGTGTTAATATGTACTAATCGACATGAAAAGAAAAAATATCAAAAAGGAATTTTTTTTAGGTCAATTGCTCAGGTTATGGAGAAAAACCACAAATGATCTGGATCCTATGTTTGGAAGAGGAAAAAGCATATAATTTCCTTAGACACAATCTGATCTTCTGACCGAGTGCGACAACTAAAGTCTCATAAGAACAAGTTTAATAAAAGACCTGCTAATAGCTATTTAGGGTGCTACCTATGCATACTAATCTAACCATTAAATATTCTATAGAAGTATAAAGGCATAAATTTGAGCAGCCGGAGCACAAAATATTTAACGGAAAACACCACCTTCGTTATATCAAGAGCATATTTTGCATACACTTGCTAGTACACGCAAGTACCGCAAGCTAGCATATATACATGCAAACTAACAACAGCTCACGTATCACATGCAAGCTAGCAATACTAGTAGATCATTGAACCGGCTAAAATATAAGCATGCAAGCTAGCAATACATTCAGACCATTGAATCGGCCAAAATTTCAGCATGCACTCTAGCACTACATGTAGACCGAAAAAAATCTATATATAAAGGAATGATCTAGTATCTATATATAAAGAAATGTGTTTTGCGTTTTGTACTGAAAAAATCTAGCGAAAATGGACGCAGGAAGCACTCCCGCGCTAAAACGAAAGTCACACGCGAAAATTTTGGCTAAAATTTGTGTAGCCCGAAACGCGTGATAACTTGTTTGCTATCTTGGTCTATTTTCATGCTTATTGTCGAAATCCATGTATGTTTCCATGCTCGGATTGATGCTTACCATGCACAAATCTCATCAAGTAGTACAGCTAGTCAGGGTCTAACGCAGCAAGTACAACTAGCATACGCATGCATCCGAGTTTGTAGAAATTTTTACAACGATAGAGGCTATTTGATATGCTACAATAAAGTCTGGTCATGCTATTCTATAAACGTTAATAACACCGTTAACTATATGCAAGATATTAGCTCTCTCTTATCTTCGCAGACTAGTTCACGTACTTCTTATATCTAACGTCAACGCTTGCGTACATCGGTAACATCCTAGATAGCAAATCCGTGTTGTATATTATATTTATATAGCTTCTTTAAAGCCAAACAATTTTGAGCCGCTATGGCGCTCCACACCGCGTTTATCGTTCATCACGCGATGAACAGTGCATGATAAATTTCCCGCCGCCGATCTTTGATCCAGCGATTAACGTTAGTTACTATAGATATCTTCTTTTGACAAGTAGACTCACGGCATGTCGTCCTATTATTTTTTTAGATGAATTCGTTCAACTACTACGACTTGAACAACGGATTACCAAATTATTCTTACGCGGCGGTATTTTCTGGATAGTACTTCTCCGTCGTCCTTTCCCAATAGTGTGCCAATATAATTTTCCAATATTGCCTTTTCGATCTTGGTCTTTCCCTATACTTTTTTTATATGGATATTTTTTTGCCATAGATAACTTCATTAGTCTATTATAAAAGCCCAACAATATAACAGACTAGCTATTAGACACGAAGAGCTGTGTCCAGGAGACCGGGGTCCATGTAGCCCGGTATTTTTTTCCTTTGAACCTCTGAAAAACTAAAATTTAAAGATTAGAAAAATACGAGCATGGAGATCATGTCATACAATACACGCATTCCAAAAAATCGTGTGAAATACATTGTATTTTGGGCTCAGTGAAAACGAGAAATTTCCAAATCTAGAGTGTAAACATTACATATATGAAATTTGTAAAATTTATCTTTTTTGCTACACTAGAAATATAAGAAATTTTGGATTGAAACATTTCAGATGTGTAGTACGAGTCCTTGGCTACTTGTAAGTATTTTTTTGAATTTGTTTGAAGTTTTTTTGAAAAGACCAAAATCAGCAAAAGTAGAGGTGGACGGCTAGGATAGAGAACTAAGTGCAACTCATTTCCCACGGTGCTTATTCGATTAGACTAGCTATTAAATGAGATTTAATTATTTAAGCATGATGTTATTGGGTTCAGGATGCATGCAAGCTACTTTTCCTTGGTTATTGTGCTACAGCCGGGCTATAGGGCAAGAGCCAGCTATGCTCTCTCTACTCTCTTATATCCCTTTTATGTAGGATTTTAGTGATATACAAGTGCTATAACTTGCTCACTGGGCTTTATTGTACATGCTTTAAAGGCAAAATTGTCAGAGATTAGTCACATGCTACCTTCAATTGAAGGTGTCAGGTATTAGTCATAGGCCACCTACACTTGTGTTGTTGTGCTGCTGTAAGCATTAGAATATCTAGAAAGTTACAGAACCGCATAACTGAAGCAAATAGAATCATGTGATTATCAAATATATGGCCTTTACACAGAAACTACTTTATACACTAACTAGAAATTGGACATGGAGTTTAGGTCAGCACAGTATGCAAGAAGTCAAATTTCATATTTATTTCATCGATTGTTTAGCCTGCCTCATAGCAGATGATACATGCTGCTCTATAAAAGTGTCCAATGCTTTATTCCAGCGATGTCTCTGAGCAGATGATATTCCAGCGGTTCCAATTTGGACTCTCTCTTTCAGTCACAGGTGGCCTTGATGCGCATGGAGCTCCTTTAGCTGGTCGAAGTCCGCATCGATGAGGCATCTCGTCCATTTCGTGAAGAGGTGGCAACTCTCGAGCTGTTGTTGGCGCGGGTCAGTGATTCTTTGAAGCCGATAAAGGCATGTACTTGTGGTGGCTTGGGGCTCGCCCCAGCCCAAGCTTCGGTTCTGCTTGACTCTATTGAGCAAAAGTCGTCTCTGGTTGAGTAAGAACAACTCTGTTGGATTATTAAGCAAATTTTTCACACCTAATTCCATAATATAATTCATGACTATAGCAACTATCATTTAAAACTTTAACATATTATATATACTAATCAACATGAAAAGTAGCTGTGCAAACTCTACAACCACCATAGTAAAAGAACATATCAGAAACATAGTGCACGTACCGATTGTTTGTAGACGGAGAAGACGTTGGTGCAGAGGTTGCAGAGACCGATCGAAGAAGACGACTTAGAAGAGGGCGTGCATGCGGTCCAGAAGAACGACCGGGAATACGAGCCATGATGACGAACTTGAGCAGTCACGTGGGACACTTTCCAAAAACCTTATTCGCCCTCTCCGTACAAGATCGCAAAGACGAGTGGTTCTGGATACATGCTCTCCCGTTCAACAGTGCACTTCGGCACTCGAAATGGAGTAGACTATGATGGCGGCACAAGAAAGAGAGGTGACAAAACCCTAGATTGGTTCTAGTGTCGGTCGAAGGAAGACGCACATGCGCTTATATGGATAAGTGATGGAAAACTCTAACGGATGCAACATGGGTTGAGTCCACGCCGTGTATGTTTGGGTCGGTTATAGTAGCACACAATCCTGGAACAACCCGAACCGACTAACTGTTAACACATCTATCAAAACCACAACAGTTTTCCTATGCATCAAAAGATAAGCTCGACTCGAGGCTCATTCCGCAAACAGCAGCATGCGCGCGCCGTGACGAGTAGGCGAGCGAGGAGGAGGAGCATGTGTGTACTACTCATATTGTCACTCACTTGCAAAGTGGCGAGATGCTTCATCTTATAAGGTGGTGTAACTCTCCTTCAACTTTTCATGTGGGACTAAACTTATCATATGTGAGTTGCCATCAAATTGGGTTGCCACATATATGGGCTTCCACACACATGGGCTTTTAGATTTACGGAAAATCTGAAATCTATCATGGGCCAAAGAAATTAGCCCATTATTTCTAACAATCTCTATGGTTGGTTAGCCAGTTGCCGCATCCGATGTATCGGTTACCTCTAAGAGCGAGGGCGTGGATGGGATCATGGCTTTGGTACCGCATGAGTTGTGCGGGGAATCTTCTATGGTGTTTCCGTTGGAGCTGGGATCATTTGGGACCTTGGCGGTGGCCACGACACCCTCGCCATCGCAGTCACCTGCCTCTTTGGACAATTGATGAGGTTTTGACTCGTCAATGCCCATTGTTATGAACTTGGGTTTTGGAGAAGGAGGGGACGCTGGAGATCACGGAATGGCTAAAAGACAAGCAACACGGGACACGATGTTTTACTCAGGTTCATGCCTCTAGAGGGAAAACCCTACTCCTGCTTGTCTGCTCTCAATTAATGGTGATGTCGAAGGTTATAGGGGTGCACAGATTGGATCTGACGTGGTGTATGCTAGGGTTAGGATGTGTGTCCTCCTCGTCGTGCCCTCCTGGTCTTTATATAGATAGGTCGGGTCTTGGGATAGGCCGAGTCGGTTACAAGTTTTGGGTTTTCCCTTTAAGTTTCTATCTAAAGAAGACGTGTTCTACAAGGAGTCAAATTCTACCTGGGCTTGGGCCACCAAAATACTCCTGGGATTCACGATTAGGGGTACGTTCTATTCATGGGCTTCTGCCGGGCTGGACCAGGTAGGCAAAAATTAGGCACCCGTAGAGCAATACCCATGTCAACAGTGGAGGAGTGTTGGTGTGCAACTCTGAGGCTCTTTTTGCTAAGGAGGTTTGCATCTTGCTGGCGAGTTTAGAGGCGGCTATCCCTGGTTATGGGAAGGGCATTGCTTGCGTCTTGGCGAGGAAGAATCCATATGACTTAATTAGAAAGGTGGATAAGTCTCTCAGGAAGGTATCTCTCAATATCAAAAGAAGGGAGATGGGTGTATAGCAAGGAAAGCTTCGGAAGCTGCTTGATTATTGGAACCTTTTTGGGTTGTTCGTTTAGTGGGTATGATTTGTGGTGAGGTACTCTGATATCGTTAGTTCGCAATTGGTGTAGGTCATGACTGCTTGTTGGTCTGGAGGTTGCATGTTTCAGGCATGGTTCTCTTGTGGTCTTGTTGCAAGGTTTACGCCCAGTTCCCCATCAATTAACTTGGAAATTCTCTTCTTTTTAATTAATAGATTGGGATGAAACTTTTGTCATTGTTTCAAGTAAAACTAAATCTATTCCTTCATCTATGGTATTTCACTACTTCGGCTTATAAGCCAATACCACACACATGACCTGACACTGGGGTCCTAGATAACTTGACGTGTGTTGGTCCTCTCCCTTTAGTGGCGCTCATTGTTCTACTTCTGCCCCTATTCCCATAGTGTTGATGCCCATTAGAGCATCTCTAAGAACTATTGCAAATGCGGCAATAGTTTTGGATGATGCGGGATCAGTTTCATAGTTTTGCAGCAAAGAATCGCACCTTTACAATTTCTGCATTTTGCAAAGACCGGTTACTCAGTAATGCCGCCAAAATACGGCACGGATACAACACCGCCACCTCATTTCAACATTTTTTATATATATGCACACAAACTTGCAATGAAATGATAGTAAAAAAATAAAATACAATAATAATTATTACATGCCAACACAAATAGTTCATCAAGTAGCACACAAATCATCGAACAACAACAACAACAAACATAGAAATGGAAAAAGAACTAATTTTGTGTGCCATGCCACTTCCACCACTCCTCGATAAGGTCCTTTCGAAGCTCTTCATGCACATTCGAGTCTCTAATGTCATGGTGTGCTTCTAGAAAACTAGCAATGCGGTTCACATCCCTTCGTGGTCTCACTTGTCGCCCCCTCAAGTCATAGCCACCATACTCATATCTACCAGGATCATCTTGAATGATCATGTTATACATGATCACACAAGTTGTCATGATGTACCAAAGTACCTCTTGATCCCAAAACCAAGCGGGAGCTCTAACAATTGCAAATTAGGCTTGCAAAATCCCAAATATCCTCTCTACATCTTTCCCAGCCGCCACTTGTGCATTGTGGAATTGAAGCTCTTTCTTACCTTGGGGTGCATGGAGGGGCTTCACAAATGTTTCCCACTTGGGATAGATGCATCCGCGAGATATTAGCCCATCTTATATGTGTGGGTGTTGTCTATAAACTCCACCAGTGGAGTCTCACTGATGAGCGTTCAACTCGTCAATGCCCATTGGTATGGACTTGGGTTTTGGAGAAGGAGGGGACGCTGGAGATCGCGGAATGGCTAGCAAAGAAGCAATACGAGACACAAGACACGAGATTTACCCAGGTTCGGCCCCTGATGGCTGTAAAATATAGCCATCCACGTCCGCATTTAAACTAGATACTATTCATATATTTGATGAAATATCTCTCTTAACCCTGCCACTAATGTCTAATGATCAAAGAGGTATGCGATCCTTTCTTGCTATTTTTCCCTGCGCAGATAATGACGTATGATGATGGGAATCACAACATAAATGTCAAAGATACGAGATTTTCAACACGTCAAAGAAACTAGGAGTCGTGAAGTGGATCCAGAAGACTTAACGACCAACTATACGGCGGGAAATTTATTCCGGATGTATAGTTCCGGCCGTATAGTTGCCATCGACGTCAAACAGAACAACTTTCATGAAGGGACCCCTATATAAAGAGGCTTCGGGTGACGAGGAAAAGCGCTTCTTTTTCGACCACAACTCTCCCTGCCACCAGAATCCACCACGCCGAAGGAATAGATCTAGATCTAATCTTCAAACCCTTCTCCACCATCATAGCCATATTTCACCACTTGTAATAGTAGATCTCATCTCCAATTGGTTATATTGTAAGACTATTTTCTATCAATCTTATGATCTCTATTACAATGTTTATGATTGTTGATCTCATCTCTTTGTGTGAGTAATTCTCATTGGGCTAAGGTCTTCGGCCTAGCCATGTAGCTTTTTGTGCATGTTATTATCATAGATAGGATCATGTATTAGTTTGTATGACATGATGATTATTGTACCCTCTCTTGCCTCAATCTAAGGACTTGTCAGGTACCAAAGACCTCGAGGATTGATCTAGGTATAGGGAGTGTGCGTGATGACTGATCTGCGGGTTGGGAACCCTAGTGACTAAAGAGGTAGTACGGTTGTATGTGAGGGATTTACTTGGGATTAAACAGTGACATTACTATGCATATCATTAGTTTTTTTCTTTTATGGATGAGACTAGTAGGTTATTGCTATAAGCGGTTGCGGAGGCGATGACAATTATGGATGCACTGCCCACATATAATTATCTTGCTCTAACAATTACATGTATACTTTATTATTATATTTTATTCCCATCATATGTTTTGCACAACTACTGGTGAAACCGAAGGCCCTAGGTCCTCTCTCTCTCCATCGTTAACAACAACAAAAAGACCACAAACTCTTGGTCCGGTGAAAACACAAAAGGAATTCTAAAATCTCAAAGGTCTGTTAAAGTAATCTCACTTTTCTTTCTGCTTCCCGAGGATTCGATAAACCTAGGTCTACTAGGGAAAAAGAACTATAATACATCCATAATCCGGATCGAATGTATCAGCCCCCGGAGGCAAACCTTACTCTTGCTTGTCTGCTCTTCATTAATGGTGACGCCGAAGGTTACAGGGGTGCGCAGATGAGATCTGCGGTGTGTATGCTAGGGTTGTGGATCGATCCTCCTTGTCGTGCCCTCCTAGCCTTTATATAGATAGGCCAGGTCCCTGGGTAGGTCGAGTCGGTTACAAGTTAGGGTTTATCCCTTTGAATTTCTATCTAAAGCTAGTCGTGTTCCTCAAGGAGTCACCTCCTTCTTGGGCTTGGGCCATCCGAAATCCTCCTGGCTTCGCCATCAGGGGTACATCGTCTCATGGTCTTCTGCTGGGCTGGACCGGGTAGGATATCAATAGGCACCCGTAGGGCATACCCATGTCACTCACCATTGGCTACCATGATAAAAAAAGTGGCGACCGTTGAAGAACATTGATGTTGTTGCAAGAACCTGGCATGCCAAAGAAAGCATACCATATCCAAGTCTCATAGTCCGCCACAGCCTTCAAATTGATGGTGGAATCCTTCTTGTGCCCTCTAAACTGTCCATGCCATGCCACAGGATATTTCTTCCACCTCCAATGCATGCAATCGATCGAGCCTAGCATCACTGAAAGTCCACAGGCCATGTTCATCTCCAAGATTCTTTCGGTATCTTCATCATTAGGGGCTCACAAAAACTCATGGCCATATGCTCTTACCATTGCAATGTCAAAGCGTTTGACGAACTTGATACTTTGGATCTCACTCATCTTCAAATGATCATCCATAAGATCATACGGGATGCCATATGACATCTGCCTCAACATGGCAGTCACCTTTTGGTAGGTTCTATGTCCAAGTTGCTCGGTTGCATTCCTTCTTTGCTCGAAGAAGCAACCTTGCTTCTTCATCTACTCAGCAATTTCACTAAACAACTTGATAGGCATCTGAAATCGACGACAGAAATGTTTCTCTGGGAAAATTGGATCAGGATTGAAGTAGTTGCGCATGAGCTTTTCGTTGGCATCAATCCGCTCGCGATAAAATCACAAGAAGGCTGAACACCGAGCCGTCGTGGTTCGGCCGCTTATTCTTGTGCATCATAAAATCATTGTAATGGCCTCTTTGTAACACCCTCAGAATCGGCCCTATGCAAGTTTTAGCGAAAACCGCCAAACCTGCATAGAAACGATTCAAAGGTGCCCACCAGGCACTTTCGTGCGGGTGGAAAATGAAGTAATACCATTACACAATAGTCCACGATGGAACCCACAGAACAGATATATACTGTAGGGGTTCGTAACATGGAAAACAAAAAAATTCTATCGCATACAAACAAACAAACAAGCCAAGATCTATCTACTAGATTGTAGCAACGAGTCGATGGAATAACTTACCCTCGAAGATTCCAAAGCGGTTAACGAGAGCAGATTCTCGTGGGTGATGTAGTCGTACACTTCCGATCTCAAGATCGCGTAGACGATCCTTCCTGCGTTAAGCGCTTCGCCCGATCGGTCACACGTTCGGTACTTCGACGAAGACCTTCCTCTCCTTGTTCCAAAGAAATGGAGGTTGTAGCACTCTCCTCGCGATTCCTAAAGACAACTGGCGTGGTACCGGAAGTAGAGGGAGATCCCGAGGCTTCGCTTAAGCCGGAGCGAGTATGGTGGAGTATGAGAGAGAGCTATTAGTGGTCTAGAGATTAGACACACCAATTAGAAGGCTCTAAACCGCAGGCTAGAGCAATTAGAAGCTCTAAACCAAAACGGCTCTATACCGGAGATTAGAGGATAGGAACTTGTGTGTCTAGAGGAGGAGGCCCTGCCCCTCCTTTTATAGGTGGGAGGGGAGGCCAAGGGGAGGGGAGTCCCTCCCCAAGTCGGCCTTGGTTGGCGCGCTGGCTTGGAGGGACTCCTCCCCCAAGTCGGTTCCAAACACCTCTTGCTTGTTTCCCACAGTTTCCTGTTTTAGCCGTTTGACTTTCAAACTGGCAGTTTGACTTTTCAGTTTTGGAACAGCAAGAACACTTAGTACATGATGCAATCGTTCAATATGTAATGACACATTCATGTACCCTCCCCCCCCGGAGTGCCGGACAATCCGGTACCTTCTAGAACATTCCCGATGAAAACACCGGAATCATTCCCGAACTCCGAAATGGGACTTTCCTTATATGAATCTTATTCTCCGGACCATTCCGGATCACCTCGTGATATCCCGGATCCCATCCGAGACTCCGAACAACATTCGGTCTCTTTCTCATAATACCATAACTACTCAAACAACGTCGAATCCTTAAGTGTGTCTCCCTACGGTTCGTGAATTATGCGGACATGATCGAGACACTTCTCCGAACAATAACCAATAGAGGAATCTGGAAATTCATATGGCTCCCACATATTTCTACGATTACTTTTCAATCGAATGAACCACTTACATACGATACCAATTTCCCTTTGTCTCACGATAGTTTACTTATCCGAGGTTATGATCGTCGGTATCTCTGCATACCTAGTTCAACCTCGTTACCGATAAGTATTCTTTTCTTGTTCCCATGATATGTGATCCCTTGTGAGCCAGTCACATGCTTTCAAGCTAATTGGATGACATTCCACTGAGAGGGCCCAGAGTATATCTATCCGTCATATGGATGGACAAATCCCACTCTTGATCCATGTTTTTCAACCAATACTTTCCGAACACTCAATGCCACCTTTATAGCCACCCAGTTATGGTGTGGTGTTTGATGTCATCAAAGCATCCATCCGGTAAAGGTGATATGCATGATCTCATGGTCGAAGGAATTAGGTTACTATGTATCAGAAAGCATATAGCAATTGAACTATTGAAATGACTTGATCTTTATGCTACGCTTATCTATAGGAGTATGTCCATCATATCATTCTCCTAACAATATGACCCTGTTGTTAATAACATCTCTATGTTCATGATCAGGAAACCATGATCATATATTAAACAACAAGCTAGTTTAACAAGAGGCTTTACTAGGGACTCTTATTTTAGTTTAGAAATCACACAAGTATTAATGTTTCCGGTTAATACAATTATAGCATGGTATGTAAACATTTATCATAAGTGTGAAGATATGATAATAACCACTTTATTATTGCCTCTTGGGCATATCTCCAACAGTCTCCCACTTGCACTAGAGTCAATAATCTAGTTTCAAACCTTTGTGTATATAACACCTATGGCTTTCCGGTGTTGTATGTACACGATTGCTAGTGGTCAATCGATCTCGGATCGACACTTCCGTCCGTGTGTAATTGCATGTCTTTGCGTCTCGCATCACTCATTCTCTAATGAGATGGCTTTGTATAAATTTGGTCTTTTGGTGTGACCTTTAGTTCTTTGGGGTTAAAACATGTTGATAATATTGTCGCACAATATATCTTCATAGTATTATCCCTCTGTGAACTACACCTAGTTTGATAACAAACTACTTGACACAAATGCCCTCTTTTGCTGCTATAATAGCAGTCATATACTTAGCCTTTTGTTGTAGTATCTGTCATAATGTCTTAACTTTGGAACTCATCCAAATCCATTATGGAACTCACTTTCCATTATATTGTGCCACCCTTAGTTTAGATTGAGATAAACTTAATTTGTACTTTGTGACAAAACTAGTATCAATGTAGTACTTTTACAATGAACTAACCATCTATTTGTCACTTATACAAATAATATACTCTTAGTTCTTCCAAAAGATCATAAGAATATCCTTACTATTGTCCAATGATCACAAATCATTCTGGTATATGCTCAGAACATTTAGAGCATAGGACATATCTGGATTTGTACATATCACAATATGATTGATATAAATACTCTTTGTGATTTCATACATCAAGTATCAATCTATACTTGATTATTTGTTTCACTTTACCAAATGTCAATACACTTGAATATATCATCAACATTGAACTCTTTCAATCCTTTCTGTGCGACAAGAACCTTTTCTTGTAGTTTCTATATTGAACTCATTCAATATCTCGTCTATGTATACGGCACAACCATATTAGCGTCTATTGATGCCAAATATTTGGGTTTTGCCTAAGTCTTTCATCGGGATGAAATTCTTAATATGTGTTAATAAAAGATACATTATTTCCAATCAACAATATGTCTTCCACATAATGTATTAGAAACATGTCTTAGCGCTCCCACTTAATTTCTTGCAAATGCAAGCATCTTCATTGTCTCTAATGAACTTTCAAACTCCTTTAACAGTTTCATCATAGTGAAGATTCCAACTCCGCGATGCTCACTTCAACCATTGAAGTTTGCATATGCCTTTAGCATCCTATGAATTAACAAAACCCTATGGACCGTGTCATGCACACGTCCTAGTTAACGATTATATTAGAAGAACTTGTTTTGTTTATTCAACTACCATATAACAAATTATATGTAGTGGTTGCTACATTAATCCGTCTAGACTAAATATCGCTATGAAAGATCAGATCTTGTCATAATCAACCTTTGAACATTGTTGTGAACTCTTTACCAACATGTCGACTATTTCATAGATGTGCAACATCCATGTCTATTTATTTATAGATCCAAACACAAATGTAAGGTCTTACACCTTTCTCGAGGGTCCTTCAAGTTCAAAACTTGATTTCTCGTGTATGGAACTATCACGGATTTTATGGCTTCAAGCCATTTGACGGAGTCAGGGCCCATCATCACTTCTTTGCATGTAGTCCGTTCATTATTCTCAAATAATGATTCAACCCTCAAATCTTGGTATTTGATTGTTTACTCGACCTACTTGTTTCAATAGGAACTTAGATCTCCGTGACCACAACCTTTGAAGCACGTGAGCCATGAGCATTGTTGCTGCCTCCGAAACACTTTTCGGCGCTGCGCAACTCTGCACATATAGCTAAGGTTCTTTTAACCTTATCAAAGTTCTATTGTCCTCCCACTTAACTTTTCACGAAAAATTCCTTCTCAAAGAAACTTGACGTTCTAAGCAACAAACACTTTTGTCTCGGTGTTTATGGAGGAATACTTATGATTTATACAAAGACAGGTTCATCCGACTATGGTTGCACACATCTTTCTTATGCATAACATACCAATGTTTAAGAAAGGACAACTTGGGTTTTATCCCAAACCATAACCTTATATGGTGTCATTTCAACGGATTATGATGAAGCTCTTTTCAGTGGAAAAACGGTAATCTCTAAAGCTTTTAATCTTTAAAATATAATGGCAGTTTTATGAATTACACCTTCGATCTTACCATGTCAAACAAGGTTTAATTACATATCTCGAACGCTCCATACTCTTATGGTGTTTCGGGAAAATGCAAATCCACGGAACGATTCCTTAAATCTTAGGTATTATGCTAAACTTGTAACTCAAATATCTTCCTTTATGATCTTATCATAAACTATTTATATTCTTGTTACAATGATTTTGCACTTCATCTTGAAAGTCCTTGAACTTTTCAAATGTTTCACACTTCATCCTTATTAAGTAAATATTCATATATTCACTCAAATTTTCGGAGAAAGCATATGAAGTTGAAATCCATCGCTCTTGACTACACATAATGGATTTCGTACAACAATATGTACAAGTTCCAATAAGCTAGTCATTCGTTCCCTTTTGGCCTATGAACGAAGTTTCAATTATCTCTAGGAAAGTTTCACAAGCGTCATTTGATCAAAATCAAATAGACTCCAAAATTCCATCCATATGGATTTTCTTCATGTTTTCTTTCCAATATAATTTAAACGGCGATGTCACTTCCTAAGTGATCTTTCAATCAATTTGTCTTTCGACATCTTTAGCACTAGTTTTATGGATGTGATATCTCCAATGAGATCTGCAAATCATCCATCTTTTATAGATTACGGCAATTATTTGAATAACCCTTTTGTTCTCATAATACCTGATAAAACAAATCTTGAAGGCAAGCTTTGATGTTTAACGAGCAACACAATAACCCTTTATTTTGTTCTCGATGAACATCATCACATATTCTTTTGCTAGTTACTTAGGCCATTGTAGTTCATGAATTGTGTTGTTTCGTATGACGATTCACACCAACAAATTCAGTATCAAATACTTAAGAACCACATTGTTTAATAAGCAAAGAATATAGCCATAACATGTATATCATCTATATACTTAAACTGAACAATTCTAGTCTTTTCTTTCGCCATATACTTATGAGATTCTCTTTCAAGATTTCCTTTTGCTTGAAAGAATCTATCAACATCAATTAGTGGAGTCATTCATATGACACATAGTCCAAAGCGTGTATAGTTAAATACCAATGTCTTTGGACTTGCACTTTGAAGTAGATCACCATCATCAAATGTTTGGTGTTCTTTCAAATTCCTTTCTTTAGTAATCTCTTGGTGTAGTAAATATTTTACCTACATCAAATATTCACCCTTATCATGGAATCGTCCATGATCAAGCTACTTTTAGCTTATAACGATGAATTATGAGTATAATGTTGCTATCCAAAACCCTTTGGAGGATTAGGACAACAAGTGTCTCCAACCTTTTGCAAATTCTCATCAAATATGAGAACATGACTTTTGCCATATTATACTCTATCATGTTGTAACCAATACTGCTTCAGATATCACAATATCTTCCACACATCATGGTTTCAAACAACTCTTTCAGATCCTAGATAACCTTGATATTAAGAGAATCCTTTGAATATCAAGAATCATGGAGACAAACATGATACTTATATACTAACACTTGGAATTGTTACTCTTGATTTAATACTAATTATTAAACTTCATGGAGTAACCTAACTTCTTGAAAGTTTGCAATAGGACTTTAAACTTTAGATTAACACTTCAAAACAATACGATACCAGTTCGTAAAGTAACTAACCAGAATTCTATAGTTCTATCATCTCAATTATAACTAAGCGCAAGGTGGTAAACGGATGCCAATGACTACAACAACTATGCAAATTCACTTTGATTTAGTTTATGATAAATTGAGTTCTAATTAATAATTAAATTAATCTAGGTGAACTCCCACTCAAAACAATATCCCTCACATTGTTTTAGTGATCACACGAACCAAATCCACCACATCAAAACCGATCATCACGAGAGTTGATATAGCTTCAATGGCGAACAATCAACATGTTCATCATATCTACTATATGACTCATGCTCTACCTTTCGGTAATCCATGTTCCTGAGGCCATGTTTGTACATGCTAGGCTCGTCAAGATCAAACCTTAGTTTCCGCATGAGCAAATCTGGCTTGCTCACGTTGTATACACTTGTAGAATCTAACACACCCGATCATCACGTGGTGCTTCGAAACAACAAGCTTTAGCAACGGTGCTAACTAAGGGTGAACACTTTATGACTTGAAATTCATGTGCATGAGGGATCATCTTATAATGCTACCGTCGTCTACTAAGCAATACAAGATGCATAAAGGATTAACATCACATGCAATTCATAATATGTGATATGATATGGCCTTTCTTCTTTGTGCTTCCGATCTCCATCTTCAAGCACGAACATGATCTCCATCATTACCGCCATTGCATCAAGGTCAATGACGCTGCTCCATGGTTGTCGCCCACCGCTTCAACTATTACAACTACTTTGAATAGACACGCTGGTCTTAACATAAATTAAAGACAACCATATGTTCCTGCCGGTTGCGACTTACAATAAGGAACATTGCATACATCATATATAATCACAATCATGGCCATATCACATCATCGCACACCCCGCAAAACAAAGTTAGACGCTTCTAATTTTCTTTGCATGTTTTACGTGGTTTGGGGCTTTCAATAAGTGTCGTCTAACTTACGAACAAGAACCACAACATTGATACTAGTATTGTCAATCACACGTTGTAAATTGGATCTTAACTATGCTAGGAGAAACAGCACCAAGAAAGCCACTTATGCAATACAAGTTGCATGTCAAGCGTGGAGCAAGTCTCATGAACGATGTCATGTAAGGTTAGCCCGGCCGCTTCATCCCAACATACCGCAAGATGCAAAGTACACAATAAGCAATCGACAATAAAGCATCAACGCCCACAATGACCATTGTGTTCTACTGCAACAGATCTACATATAGACACGGCTCGATAATTGTAGGGGTTCGTAGCATGGAAAACAAAAATTTTCTATCGCATACAAACAAACAAGCCAAGATCTATCTACTAGATTGTAGCAAAGAGTCGATGGAATAACTTACCCTCGAATATTCCAAAGCGGTTAACGAGAGCAGATTCTCGTGGGTGATGTAGTCGTACACTTCCGATCTCAAGATCGCGTAGACGATCCTTCCGGCGCTATGCTCCGCAGCTCATGATCGGTCACACGCTCGATACTGACGAAGACCTTCCTCTCCTTGTTCCAAAGACGGAGGTTGTAGCACTCTCCTCGCGATTCGGCAAAGACAACGGCGTGGTGCCTAAGTAGAGGGAGATCCCGCAGGCTTCGCCTAAGCCGGAGCGAGTATGGTGGAGTATGAGAGAGAGCTATTAGTGGTCTAGAGATTAGACACACCAATTAGAAGGCTCTAAACCGCAGGCTAGAGCAATTAGAAGCTCTAAACCAAAACGGCTCTAAACCGAGATTAGAGGATAGGAACTTGTGTGTCTAGAGGAGGAGGCCCTGCCTCCTTTTATAGGTGGGAGGGGCCAAGGGGGAGTCCCTCCCAAGTCGGCCTTGGTTGGCGCTGGCTTGGAGGACTCCTCCCCAAGTCGGTTCCAAACACCTCTTGCTTGTTTCCCACAGCTTCTGTTTTAGCTGCTTGACTTTCAAACTGCGCTTTGACTTTTCAGTTTTGGAACAGCAAGAACACTTAGTACATGATGCAATCATTCAATATGTAATGACATTCATGTACCTCCCCCGAGTGTCGGACAATCCGGTACCTTCTAGAACATTCTCGATGAAAACACCGAATCATTCCCGAACTCAAACGGACTTTCCTTATATGAATCTTATTCTCCGGACCATTCGGATCACCTCGTGATATCCCGGATCCCATCCGAGACTCAACAACATTCGGTCTCTTTCTCATAATACCATAACTACTCAAACAACGTCGAATCCTTAAGTGTGTCTCCACGGTTCGTGAATTATGCGACATGATCGAGACACTTCTCAACAATAACCAATAGAGGAATCTGGAAATTCATATGGCTCCCACATATTTCTACGATTACTTTGCAATCGAATGAACCACTTACATACCAATTTCCCTTTGTCTCACGATAGTTTACTTATCCGAGGTTATGATCGTCGGTATCTCTGCATACCTAGTTCAACCTCGTTACGGATAAGTACTCTTTTCTCGTTCCCGTGATATGTGATCCCTTGTGATCCAGTCACATGCTTGCAAGCTAATTGGATGACATTCCACCGAGAGGGCCCAGAGTATATCTATCCGTCATATGGATGGACAAATCCCACTCTTGATCCATGTTTTTCAACCAATACTTTCCGAACACTCAATGCCACCTTTATAGCCACCCAGTTACGGTGTGGTGTTTGATGTCATCAAAGCATCCATCCGGTAAAGGTGATATGCATGATCTCATGGTCGAAGGAATTAGGTTACTATGTATCAAAAAGCATATAGCAATTGAACTATTGAAATGACTTGATCTTTATGCTACGCTTATCTATAGGAGTATGTCCATCATATCATTCTCCTAACGATATGACCCTGTTGTTAATAACATCTCTATGTTTATGATCAGGAAACCATGATCATATATTAAACAACAAGCTAGTTTAACAAGAGGCTTTACTAGGGACTCTTATTTTCGTTTACAAATCACACAAGTATTAATGTTTCCGGTTAATACAATTATAGCATGGTATGTAAACATTTATCATAAGTGTGAAGATATGATAATAACCACTTTATTATTGCCTCTTGGGCATATCTCCAACATATACAACAGCGACTCAAAGAGTCAAGAATACAGATATACAATACAAAGATCCAAATCACCTTGAAAACAATGCGGCGTCCGAGTACGGACAAGATGCAAATTGAGCTAAGAGCCCTGAAGAATAACCAATGGCGTCCATAACCCCGCCTGTGCAAGCCGGAAGGGTAACCGCTAACGACGCCGATCTCAAAACCTGCTTAAACAAAAGGTGCGGCAAGGCAAAGGAAAAGAGGAGGCCAAGACACGGCGAGACTAGAATTCGGCGGTCCTCGCCTACATAGGTATGGTGGATCAAGCGCAGCGCAAAGATGCACTAAACAACCTATAGAGACTCGATACAACTGGCGGCTATCAGAGAGGGGTAAGAAAGACCTATTCGGGACCAACCTGATACTACCACCAAACATACCCATCCTGGTGTTTCCCCCTCGAGACCAAACGAGGAAGTCAATCGAGGAACTCACACAGTTGGCAGTTTTATTTATTCGGTTATTGTTGCAGCAATTACTAGTCAGGTATAGATAGTCATCCTGATATAATAAGCAGTGGGCACTTTTAGTTAACCATTCCATTGTAGTTGCGACACTTACTAGTCAAATACAATTAGCATGAGATAACCCAAAACCCAGCAGTTGTTGGTACTTTTATTTAGCCATTCCGTTATAGTTGCAATACTTACTAGTCAGATACAATGGTAGCAAGCGACCACCCAAACAAGCAATTGTTGGCAGTTTTATTTAGCCATTCCGTTATAGTGAAGCTGATTACTAGTCATTATAAAGTCAAATTTATAGCACTACTTTAGTTATAGTTGTCTATGATCGAGATACTGTGCTCCAAGTCGTCCATAACCGCGGACACGGCTTTTAGAAAGTTTTAAGTTTTACATAGGTGCACAAATAGCAACACACACTCGATCAACCTCGAAAAAACCAAATCAAAACCCAACGAGGCCTTCACGACAAAGCAATCACAGGATTCGGAAATATTTCAGGGGGCCACCCCATTGAGTACACCCGCAACGAAGCTAGCTGACTCCGAGACGGACTCAAGGTTTGCGCCAATGGCTGTAAACGACTGGGAACCCGAAAATGTGACCGGGCTTGTTGATACCGCGAAAACACTCCGCTTACCTAAACAGTACAGGTGCTCCTCGCACAATCGTAATAAAGCGGTAAAGCATGGCATAAGTACATGATAGTAAATAAAACCTCAAACTAGTTTGTGGCCCCAAGAAATAAGAATGAATAAAGCTCTGGCTCAGGGGGGTCCCATAATCCTCCTGGATGTGGATAGCGCGAATATTCAAGGAACAGGTATCAAGTACTCGGGGTCCTACGGGACACAAGTGGACGGTTAACAACCAAATAACATCTATTGCACACCTGTGCCTCTGCTTACCTACTTCAATTTTAGTTATTAAACAATAATTAAAGTCTTGATCATCTCCAACAATAAACACACGGCAATACTCCAACAACTGTGGTACTTGACGACACGCAATAGCACTTGAGCAAGCGACTACGACGCGCAAGTCCAACTATCTACCAAACAACAGGTAATAGGATGTGTCCAAGGCAATATATGGCTGCAAGGGATATCACGGGTACGGAAACTAGAGCATCGCAACACAGATAGCAATAGATCAACAGGAAGAAATAAATACTATAAAAGTAAGATAGGTAGAAAGGGGGAGGTGCTCGCCTGAAAACATTGCCGAAGGTTCAACCGAAGATCGGGACGACACTCGCGTCAACTCAACGGCCTTATCCGCGAAGAACCAAAACACTAGAAGAAACACCGGATGCACTATTTAATACTACGCAAAAGATCGGGCATGATGCATGTATGATGTATGACATGGCAAGGATGCGATGCAATTGGGCAATATTAAGTGGAACCGGGGTCCCGATAATTAATTATTAGGTTCATGTTGTTTAGATACCCCGCAAATTAAAGGTTGTCTTAACAAGGCAAAAGATAACAACGGTTCGCTACACAAATTTAAATGGGACCAATATACGACTGGATTTGCCCGCATATGGAGCCCATATTTAATTATATGGTGAATCGGCGTAATGCCCCCAAACCTCATGACAATATGCATGCAAGTATGACAATTTAATATGCAACAAGTATATATTATTATAAAAATAGGGGCTTAGGGTCACACATGGGTTCGGCGATCTTGGGGTCCCGGGGGTTCGGGGTTCGTTCTCAGGGTCCGGATCTGGGGTTCGGTCTAGGCGGGATTGTTCTCGGATAACTGAGTAGATCTTGGCGTTCCACGAAGAAGGACTTGGCGTATCCGTGATCTCGACGAGCTCGGCGTCCTTGTCAGAGTTCTCGGGTGACGATGTCGGTCTTGGGTTTGGCGCCGGTGGTTCTTGGCGATTCCATGAAGGAGGCCTTGATGCTTCAGTCCTGTGTCGATCTCCGGGTACCGCGGTTTCTCGGTGTGGTTCCCTCGGGTGGTCGGCGAACTTGGGTCTAAAGTCGAAGTTTCTCCCGAAGATCTTGGGGTTCCCTCTTGGTTTGCCGATGCCGATCTTGTATTGGACTCGGCCGTTTTGGGGAACATCGCACAAACACATATGGATGCATGTACTCTAACGTCACCGTGGTACACGACTTGCCATCGGGGTCGTCCGTCAATTCTCTCTACATCACGCCAGGATGCCCCAGATTCCAGAGCATCGTGCGCGCGTCCACGTGAGGCAGCCGACGTACATGAAGTGGGCCTGCGGTGGCGATCTTGGTCTCGGAAGGCGCAGAACGGCGAGGCTACGACGCGGGGCCCGAAGCAGCAGAGGGCGGCGAGGACGCGCTTGGGAGGCGCTGGCGAGGACGTCCTGCAGGAGGCGCCCGAGAGGAAGGACGCAGGGAGGTGAGGACGGCCCGGGGCGGAGACGCGCGGCGAGGTCGGCCTGCCGCCGACGGCGGAGGAGCTCCGGGGAGGCGCTGGCGGAGCCGCGGCCGAGGAGGAGGGCGACGGGGAGGAGGTCTGGACGGAGGAGGATGGCGACGCGAGGGCTGGGGCGCCGGGCTAGAGGCCGACGTCGCCGGATGCGCCGAAAGCGACGGGCGAGGCCAAGGCGGGCGGCTCCGGGGCGACGCGAGGAAGAGGACCGGGGAGAGCTCCTGCGGCGATGGCGGCCGACGCGGCGACGGGGAGCTCGGTGGAGGGCGCGGCGGCGGGCTGAGAGGGTGGTGAAGGGGGCCAGGCGGCGCGGCCATGGTTTGCAGAGAGCGGCGGCGGGAGGTTGGAGGGGATGCGGCGGCACTCGCGGTTGCCGGGCGCAGAGCTTGTGGGCAGCAGGGCTCACAATGAGGCGACGGCGGAGGGAGAAGGGCGGGTCGGTGACGCCTGAGGGAGGAGGGAGGAGGGCGGCCGGAGGGGAGGAAGAGGAGAGGAGAGGTGGCGGTTGGGTCGCTGGGAGAGGGAGACGCGGGACGGGTGTGTGCGTGGTGGGAGAGAGGTTGGAGAAGGTGGGGAGGAGAGAGGCAGGTGGGGGCCGGTGGGGCAGTGCGGGTGAGTGGGTTGAGTGCGGGGGCAGGGGAGATGGTGGGGGGCTGCGTGTGCCGGGCGTGAGGGAGGAGGGGGCTGGGGAAGAGAGAGAGAGAGGGTTGGCTGTGGCGGTGGGAGTGGGAGAGGAGGTGGGCCAGAGGGTGGGGCAGGGAGTGTGGTGGTGGTGGGATTGGTGAGGTGGCTGAGCTGAGGGTGAGGTGGAGGGAACGGTGAGGTGGCGGGCACTGGTTGGTGGGAGTGAGGTGGAGGGGGATGGGTAGGTTAGGACTGGGTGGAATTAGGACTAGATATTTTAGACTAGGGTTTTCTGGGCCGTAGTAGGTGGTCTGGCCGGTTGGGCTTTTGGCCTGACCGGTTGGACGGCCTCCCCGACAAAATAGTTTTTATTGTCTATTTTATTTGTAAAACATTTTTGTAAATACTTTGTAGACAAATAAAATATCTGAACATACCGATGTTTTAATTTGAGATAAAGACGGGGGTTATTTAGAAAACAAAACTAGGCGTTTCGAAAATAGTTTCAGACAAAAAATGCATGATGATGACGATGCAATGCACAAAAACAACGCGATTTTCTAGTAGTGGTTTTGCGGGATGCCACAATTCGACACCACTAACAATGGATCTCGCCCTCGAGATCCGCCTCATGGTACCGAAAGGAAGGTCGGCGAGCTGCGTCTTCTCGCCTCGTGTAGATCATCGCGACACCACTAACAAGAGGTCGTTGTCCGTGATTGTCGAGAGAACACTCCGGGAACAAAAGGTCGAAGGTAGAGGTATCCACAAATAAAGCCACCTCTAGCTTCCGTGGACGGAGTAAAATTGCTGGATCCACTTATTCGATGTACAAGAGCGAATGATAAGAGTAGCCGGATGGTGATCAGTCCATCGCGCACCCAAACCATTACTCGGCACACGAATAGGCGGATTATGCAACCAACTCTCGGAATTAGACTGAAGATCTCGACAATCGAGGTGCAGAACAAAGGAGTGATGCAGACTCTGCATCGGATCTGGCGTAGATGATGTCGTCGCGTCGGAAAACACCGGAAGGCACAAGAAGGAACAAAGAGAAGTCCACCAGACGAAGGATTCCTCAGATAGCATGAAGACCAGATGTAGGAGCATCGTTACCAAAGGAGGACGCGAAACCCTGAAGGTACGATGGAACCCAACTACGAGAAATCCTGGACTCGAAGAGAGAGAAGAGAGCGGATTCAAAACACGCAGAGGTGAGAGGAGAGCAGCAGAGGGGTAAGGAGTAAAATCAGACCTAATCAGAACTATCCAACCGATTTTGCAAAAATAGTTTTGACACTCTACTTCGGCCGTTAGCTAGGTTATCCTACAGGCTGGACTTGTGGGGTATCGCAACTGCTGAGCTCTGATACCACTCTGTAACACCCTCAGAATCGGCCCTATGCAAGTTTTAGCGAAAACCGCCAAACCCGCATAGAAACGATTCAAAGGTGCCCACCAGGCACTTTCGTGCGGGTGGAAAATGAAGTAATACCATTACACAATAGTCCACGATGGAACCCACAGAACAGATATATACAACAGCGACTCAAAGAGTCAAGAATACAGATATACAATACAAAGATCCAAATCACCTTGAAAACAATGCGGCGTCCGAGTACGGACAAGATGCAAATTGAGCTAAGAGCCCTGAAGAATAACCAATGGCGTCCATAACCCTGCCCAGGCCAAGCCGGAAGGGTAACCCTGCTAACGACGTCGATCTCAAAACCTGCTTAAACAAAAGGGGTGCCGGCAAAGGGCAAAGGAAAAGAGGAGCGCCAAGATCGAGGCCAAGCACATGAGGCTAGAATTCGGTCCTCGCCACATAGGTATGGTGGGATCAAGGCAGCGGCAAAGATGCACTAAACAACCTATAGAGACTCGATACAACTGGGGGCTATCAGAGAGGGGTAAGAAAGACCTATTCGGGACCAACCTGATACTACCACCAAACATACCCATCCTGGTGTTTCCCCCTCGAGACCAAACGAGGAAGTCAATCGAGGAACTCACACAGTTGGCAGTTTTATTTATTCGGTTATTGTTGCAGCAATTACTAGTCAGGTATAGATAGTCATCCTGATATAATAAGCAGTGGGCACTTTTAGTTAACCATTCCATTGTAGTTGCGACACTTACTATTCAAATACAATTAGCATGAGGACCGGGGAGAGCTCCTGCGGCGATGGCGGCCGACGCGGCGACGGGGAGCTCGGTGGAGGGCGCCTGTGGGGTGGTGAACAGAGGGGTGGTGAAGGGGCGGTGCCATGGTTTGCAGAGCGGCGGGAGGTTGGAGGATGCGGCAAGACTGTTGCCGGGCGCAGAGCTTGCGGGGCGGCTCGCCACAATGGAGGCGACGGAAGGAGGGAGAAGGGGCGGTGGCCTTTGGCGAGGGTAGAGGAGGGAGAGGAGGGCGGCGGCCGGAGGGGAGGAAGAGGACAGAGGAGAGGTGGCCGGCGGGGTCGCGTTGGGGAGGAGGGAGACGCGGGGACGGGGGTGTGTGCGTGGTCGGGGAGAGAGGTTGGAGAAGGTGGGGGAGGGGAGAGAGGCAGGTGGGGGGCCGGTGGGGCCAGGGTGCAGGCGGGTGAGTGGGTTGAGTGCGTGTGGGGCAGAGGGAGATGGGGTGGGGCGCGCCGCGTGTGTGCTGGTGCGTGAGGGAGGGAGTGGGGCCAGGGGAAGAGAGAGAGAGGGGGGGGGTTGGCCAGGTGGCGGTGGGGAGTGGGAGAGGAGGTGGGCCAGGAGGGTGGGGCCAGGGAGTGTGGTGGTGGCTGGGGATTGGTGAGGTGGCTGAGATGAGGGTGAGGTGGAGGGAACGGTGAGGTGGCGGGCACTGGTTGGTGGGAGTGAGGTGGAGGGGGATGGGTAGGTTAGGACTGGGTGGAATTAGGACTAGATATTTTAGACTAGGGTTTTCTTTTGGGCCGGGTAGTAGGTGGTCTGGCCGGTTGGGCTTTTGGCCTGACCGGTTGGACGGCCTCCCCGACAAAATAGTTTTTATTGTCTATTTTATTTGTAAAACATTTTTGTAAATACTTTGTAGACAAATAAAATATCTGAACAGACCGATGTTTTAATTTGAGATAAAGACGGGGGTTATTTAGAAAACAAAACTAGGAGTTTAGAAAATAGTTTCAGACAAACAATGCATGATGATGACGATGCAATGCACAAAAACTACGCGATTTTCTAGTAGTGGTTTTGCGGGATGCCACACTCTTCCTCACCCATGTCATACTCCTCATCATCGGAAGTTGAATACGAGAGTGAAACCATCTACAAACAATCGATGGATTCAATAATCTAAACTAAAACAAAAAGGGTGGAAAATCTAGTTACTACCTTCGGTGTGGCGTCTTGACCGCCAGACGAGGGCACCGCAGGAGAAGGAAGATCGGTCGGTCACAGTTGGTGATGAAGGGGCCGCTTGAAGCATGTAATCAATTTGGTTTAGCCAGCTGATGATGTGTAGCTTAGATCACTATAGAGCTTCGTTGGGAAACCCAAGAGGAAGATATGATGAGCACATCAGCAAGTTTTCCCTCAGTAGAAACCAAGGTTATCGAACCAGTAGGAGGAAGGAAACGACCCAAAGGTGTTGCTAGCAACTTGGAAACCTGCACAACACAAACTCAAGACTTTGCCCCAATGAACAGTGAGGTTGTCAATCTCACTAGTTTGCTGAAAACAAAGGATTAACTGTATGGTGCGGAAGGTAATGGTGGCTTGCAGAATGTAAACATTAACAGTGGAAGATGTATCAATGGTAAAGATTGGACTGGGGTCCATAGTTCTCTAAAGGTGTTCTCCTTGAGATAAACAACATAACATGCTAGGTAAACAAATTACAGCGGGGCAATTGACTGGACAGATCAAGGCATAACAATACAATACTAGACATTCATGATCCTATGAGATTTGATTGAGCATTACAACAATATACATAGACTGCCATCCAACTGCATCTATGACTAGTAATCCACCTTTAGGTTATCATCCGAACCCCCTCCAGTATTAAGTTGCAAGCAACAGATAACTGCTTTAAGAAATGTGTGTAAAGTAAACAATACACTCGTTCCATGAACAAGAGATTGTTGTTTTCTCCCTAGTAGCAACAACACATCTACAACCTTAGAGATTTCTGTCACTTCCCCAGATTAAATAGAGGCATGAACCCACTATCGAGCATAAATACTCCCTCTTGGAGTCACTAGCATCTACTTGGCCAAGATAGCTACTAGAAACAGAGAGCATGTGTAACACCCTCAGAATCGGACCTATGCAAGTTTGAGCGAAATTCACCAAACCCGCATAGAAACGATTCAAAGGTGCCCACCAGGCACTTTCGTGCGGGTGGAAAACGAAGTAATAACATTACACAACAGTCCTCGATGGGACCCAAGGCAGATATATATTACAAATGACTCAAAGAGTCAAGAATACAGATATAATATACAAGATCCAAATCACCTTGAAAGCGGTAGAGCGTCCGATCACGGACAAGATGCAAATGGGGCTAAGAGCCAAGAATAACCAATGGCGCCCATAACCCTGCCAAAGCCAAGCCGAAGGGTAACCTCGCTAACGACGCCGATCTCAAAACCTGCTTAAACAAAGGGTGCCGACAAAGGGCAAAGGAAAAAGAGGAGCGTCAAGATCGAGGCCAAGACACATGAGGCTAGAATTCGGTGTCCTCGCCTACATAGGTATGGTGGATCAAGCGGCAGCAAGATGCACTAAACAAATTATAGAGACTCGATACAATCGGCGGTTATCGAGAGGGGTAAGAATGACCTATCCGGATCCAACTGAAACTAACACCAAACAAACCCATCCCGGTGTTTCCTCGAGACCAAACGAGGAAGTCAACCGAGGAACTCACACGCTGGCGCTTTACTTATTCATATCGTTAAGCATTTACTAGTCGTATAGATAATCGTCCGATAAAGTAAACAGGGCACTTTAGTTAACCATTCCGTTATAGTGGCAAGATTACTAATCGACATGAGATAGCATGAGATAAACCCAATACCCAAAGCTTGTTGGTACTTTTATTCAGCCAATTGCTAGAAGTTGCAATACTTACTAGTCGATACATTTGTCGCAAGCGACAACCAAACAAGCAATGGTGGGTATTAATTAGCCATTCCGTTATAGTGAAGCTGATTACTAGTCATTATAAGTCAAATTGATAACAAGAAACTTTAGTTATGCTTGTCTATGATCGAGATATGCTCCAAGTCGTCCATATCCGGACACGGCTTTGGAAAGTTTTAACCCGCCGGGTGCACCAATAGCAACACACGCCGATCAACCTCGGAAAACCAAATCAAAACCCAACGAGGCTTTCACGAAACAATCACAGATTCAGAATATTTCAGGGCCACCCTTGAGTACACCCGCAACGAAGTAAGCTAGCTCCGAGACGGACCCCAAAGTTTGTGGGGCCGGCGGTAAACGACAGTATGCCCCCAAACGGGGACTGCCGATACCACGTAAACGGGTCACAAGCCCTAACAAGACAAAGAAGTACTCGCACAATCGTAAAGCAAAGAAGCATGGCATAAGTACAGGATAAATAAAACCTCAAACTAGTTTGTGGCCCCTAGAAATAAGATGAATCAAGCTCGCTGTGGGGGTCCCATATACCTCCGGATGTGGATAGCGGCGCAAAAATCGAGGAACAGTATCAAGTACTCGGGGTCTTACGGACACAAGTGGGCTCGAAACCAAATATTATCTATCACCCACCGATGCCTCGCTTATTCAATTTTAGTTGTTAAACAGTAAAAGTGAACAATAAGTAAAACTAGAATTCATCTCCAACATCAAGATGCGGCAATACATCAAGAATCGTGGCATATGGCGACACACATCAAGACTTGAGCAAGCGACTACGACGCCGCAAGTCCAACTATCTACCAAACAATGTAATAGGGTGTCCAAGGCAATATAGGGCTGCACGGTATATCAAGGGTACGGAAGCTAAAGCATCGCAACACAGATAGCAAAAGATCAACAGGAGGGAAATAAAGACTATAAAAGTAAGATAGGTAGAAAGAGGGAGATGCTCGCCTGAAAACATTGTCGAAGGGTTCATCCGAAGATCGGGGCGAAGCTCACATCAACTCAACGGCCTTATCCGCGAAGAACCAAAACACTAGAAGAAACACCGGATGCAATATTTAATACTACGGCAAAAGATCGGCATGATGCATGTATGATGGATGACATGGCAAGGTGCGGTGCAATTAGGTCAATATTAAGCGGAACCGGGGTCCCGACAATTAATTAGATGGTGCAAGTTGTTTAGATTCCCCGCAATTTAAATGTTGTTTAACAGGATAGAAGATATCATCGGGTTCGCTACACATGTTTAAATGAGGCCAATATGAGACTAGATTTGCCCGCATATGGGCCCCATATTTAATTATTAGGTGAATCGGCATAAGGCCCCCAAACCACATGATATGCATGTGAATATGACAATTAAATATGCAACAATTGTTATTATGTTATGAAATAGGGTTTCGGAAAGAGTTCACACATTGAGGGGTCTCGGCGATCTTGGGGTTCCGGGGTTCGGGGTTCGGGGTCGAGGTCCTGGGTTCGACGGATCCGGGGTTCGGGGTCCGTGGTTATTTGGATCGGTCTCGGGAACGTTCTTGGAGTATCGGTGTCGTTCTTGTCGCATTCGCGGTCTTCGGTCATGGTGTCGGGCTTGGCCCTTGATGGAGAACCTGTGGTTCCGGGTTCGGTTTTCTTGTCGACGGTCTCGTGGGGGCCATCTTAATTGCCGATGTCGAGCTCGGTGCCGTTGATGATCTTGGCGTTCAAATAACGGTCTCGGGTACTTGGCGTTCTATGAAGGCGCTGGACCTTCGCCCGGGAAGGTTCTCGGCGTTCTCGATGAAGACCTTGGCGAGGTGATCTTGGGGTGGTTCTTGGCGTCCGTGAGGGAGAACTCATGTTCCAGCGTCTCGGGGTCCTCGGATCCGAGCAGAAGAACTTGTCGGGCCGGGTCCGGCCTTCGGGGTCCGGGAGGGAGAACTTGACGTGTCGAGGTTCGGTTTCCGGTCCCATGTTGGAATTCTCGGTATCTCGCGGTGTAGTGGTTGTCGTTCTGGGGCGCGCTTGTCGGTCATGGGGCTCGGCGCCTAGGGTCGTTGGCGAGCTTGGGGTGCCTCAGGACGGTCATAGGGTTCACGTGCGTTCCACGACACATACACGAGCATGCATCTGGCCACAGGCCACGGTGGCGCAGGAGGAGCGGCATCAAGAAGACGCGGCGGCGCATCTGCGGCCAGCGGCATCTGCGGCGGTGGGCCCGGACGGCGAGGGACCGGCTCGGCTGCTGGGAACTGGCAAGGCGCGGCGAGCAACGGCGGAGAAGGGCCCGCGACGGCGGCGGCTTGGAGGCGAGCGGACGCGCGGAGGTGGCTCGGGGAGGGAACGCCGGCGCGGCCACGGGGTGGTGGACGCGAGGTTGAGGCGGCCGATGGAGGGGAGGGGCGAGCTCGGGGGAACGGCGGCGGAGCGGTCGGGCTCGGGAGAGCCGATGCGGACGGCGGGGCGGACCGCCGTCGACGGAGAAGAAGGACGGGGTCGGAGGCGGAGATGCGGTGAGGTGGGGCACGGCGTCGGGCGAGACCGCTGGGGCTCCGGGAAAGTGCGGGCGAGCGACGACGGCGGCGGGCGGTTAGCGGCGGCGGAGCGCCACGGCGACGGCGGGGCGACGCTGAGGCGGGAGGCTGCGAGGTCGAGGTGGGGCGGAGGAGCGACGACGGCGAAGCCCGCGGAAGCGAAGCGGCCGCGCCGCGGTTGCGTAGCAGAGAGAGGAGGGCGAGCCGGGAAGAGGACGGGATGAGGCGCGGATCGTGCGTGGCCGGGGAACAGGCCACGCGGCGGGGGCTCAGCAGTGGGTTCCAAGGTGGCGGGCGAGGCCGTGAGCGGGACCTGGGAGGGGCCACGCGGGCAAGGAGGCGTGCCAGGCGTGGGCAGCGTGGTGAAGGGGGTGGGTGGGCTGAGGGGAGGCGGGGCCCAGCTGATGGGAGGGGCGGTTGCAGCGTGGAGTGCAGCGTGGGCGTGTGGAGGCGTGTGGGCGTGAGGCGGCAGGCGGTGAGCGTGGGGCGTGGGGCGTGGGGTGTGGGGCCTGTGGGTCCCAAGGGCAGTGCGTGCAAAGGTCTGTGTGTGGGGTGTGTGGGGTGAGTGTGAGTGTGTGGCTGGGAGAGAGGGGTGAGGAAGGAGAGAGAGGGGGTTGGGTGATGTGGCGTGCATGGATAGGCTAGAGGGAAGGGGGAGAGATGAGGTGGCGTATGGGGATTGGTGGGGGTGATGTGGAGGGATTGGGTGGGTAGAATATTAGGTAGATGTAGGATTTAGATGGGGCAGGTTGGGGTGGACCGTTTTAAAAACTGGGGCGGTCGTTGGTTTGTGGTCCGACCGCCTGCCAAAATAATTAATAATTTTATTTATTACAAACAAGGTTTTGCAAACCGATTTCGGCAAAACAAAATACGGAGCCGGTTTTGGAGTTGGAATAAGATGGGGCGTTGGAAAACAAATCTGGTTTTTGCGAAATAGTTTTGGCAAACAATGCATGATGATGACGATGCAATGCACAAATTCAACGCGATTTTCTAGTAGTGGTTTTGCGGGATGCCACAATTCGACACCACTAACAATGGATCTCGCCCTCGAGATCCGCCTCACGGTACCGGAAGGAAGGTCGGCGTTCTCCGTCTTCTCGCTTCGTGTAAATCCTCGCGACACCACTAACGAGGGTTCATCCTCCATCTTGAAATCGGCGACACCACCAACAAAGGTTCGTTGTCTCTGATCGTCGAGAGAACACTCCGGGGAAACAAAAGGTCGAAGGTAGAGGTATCGCAAATAAAGCCACCCCTAACTTCCGTTAGAAGAGGGAAAAGTTACATTGATCCACCCGTTCGACGTACAGAGCGAACAGTAAGAGTCGGGTAGGGTGATCAGTCCATCCCGAACCCAAACTATCAACTCTATACATGGGTAGGAGAATCAGGCAACTCAACTCTCGAGATTTAGACCGCAGATCTTCGTAGGCGGTATCTGAAACAAGGAATGATGCCAGCACAAATCGTATGAAAGACACAATGATTAGGTTTTGCGATGGTTCCATTGGCATGAACAACACGTGCTCAAGGTCGACTCCAACTTCACCAAAGCTCGTCCTTCTCATATGTTTTTCAACGACACTGACATCCAGCAAAGAACACATATGGACAAAGAACTCAAGAACAACAGATTGGAGGAAGGGTACAACATACAAGTTGCAGATTGATGATCGTAGCACCTCTGTTACAAAAGGAAGATAGCGAAACCCTGAAGGTACGACGGAAACCCAACCACGAGAGATCCTGGACTCGGAGAGAGAGGAGAGAGCAGATTCAAAACACGTAGAGGTAAGAGAAGAACAGCAGAGGGGTAAGGAGTAAAAATCAGACCTATTCAGAACTATCCAACCGATTTTGCAAAATAAGTTTTGACACTCTACTTCGGCCGTTAGCTAGGTTATCCTACAGGCTGGACTTGTGGGGTATCGCAACTGCTGAGCTCTGATACCACTCTGTAACACCCTCAGAATCGGACCTATGCAAGTTTGAGCGAAATTCACCAAACCCGCATAGAAACGATTCAAAGGTGCCCACCAGGCACTTTCGTGCGGGTGGAAAACGAAGTAATAACATTACACAACAGTCCTCGATGGGACCCACAGAACAGATATATATTACAGCGACTCAAAGAGTCAAGAATACAGATATAATATACAAGATCCAAATCACCTTGAAAACGGTAGAGCGTCCGACTACGGACAAGATGCAAATGGGGCTAAGAGCCACAAGAATAACCAATGGCGCCCATAACCCTGCCTGGCCAAGCCGGAAGGGTAACCCGCTAACGACGCCGATCTCAAAACCGCTTAAACAAAGGGGTGCCGACAAAGGGCAAAGGAAAAGAGGAGCGTCGATCGAGGCCAAGACACGAGCTAGAATTCGCGTCCTCGCCACATAGGTATGGTGGATCAAGCGCAGCAAAAGATGCACTAAACAAATTATAGAGACTCGATACAACCGGCGGTTATCGAGAGGGTAAGAATGACCTATCCGGATCCAACTGAAACTAACACCAAACAAACCCATCCGGTGTTTCCCCTCGAGACCAAACGAGGAAGTCAACCGAGGAACTCACGCTGGCGCTTTACTTATTCGCTTATCGTTGCAAAGATTTACTAGTCGGTATAGATAATCCCGATAAAGTAAACAGGGCACTTTTAGTTAACCATTCCGTTATAGTGGCGGTACTTACTAATCGACATGATAGCATGAGATAAACCCAATACCCAGCAGCTTGTTGGTACTTTTATTCAGCCAATTGCTAGAAGTTGCAATACTTACTAGTCGATACATTTGTCGCAAGCGACAACCAAACAAGCAATGGTGGGGTATTAATTAGCCATTCCGTTATAGTGAAGCTGATTACTAGTCATTATAAGTCAAATTGATAACAAGAACTTTAGTTATGCTTGTCTATGATCGAGATATCGTGCTCCAAGTCGTCCATATCCGCGACACGGCTTTGAGAAAGTTTTAACCGGCCGGGTGCACCAATAGCAACACACGCTCGATCAACCTCGAAAACCAAATCAAAACCCAACGAGGCTTTCACGGTGAACAATCACAGGATTCAGAAATATTTCAGGGGCCACCCTTGAGTACACCAAGAACGAAGTAAGCTAGCTCGAGACGGACCCCAAAGTTTGTGGGGCGGTAACGACAAGATGCCCCAAACGGGACTGTCGATACCACGAAACGGGTCACAAGCCCTAACAGACAAAGAAGTGTACCCGACAATCGTAAATAAAGCAAAGAAAGCATGGCATAAGTGCAGGATCGTAAATAAAACCTCAAACTAGTTTGTGGCCCCTAGAAATAAGATGAATCAAGCTCGCCTGGGGTCCCATATACCTCCGGATGTGGATAGCGCAAAAATCGAGGAACAGTATCAAGTACTCGGGGTCTTACGGACACAAGTGGGCTCGAAACCAAATATTATCTATCACCCACCGATGCCTCTGCTTATTCAATTTTAGTTGTTAAACAGAAAGTAAAGTGAACAATAAGTAAAACTAGAATTCATCTCCAACATCAGCATGCGGCAATACATCAGCAACTGTGGCATATGGCGACACACATCAGCACTTGAGCAAGCGACTACGACGCGCAAGTCCAACTATCTACCAAACAACAGGTAATAGGGTGTGTCCAAGGCAATATAGGGCTGCACGGTATATCAAGGGTACGGAAAACTAAAGCATCGCAACACCGATAGCAAAAGATCAACAGGAGGGAAATAAAGACTATAAAAGTAAGATAGGTAGAAAGAGGGAGATGCTCGCCTGAAAACATTGTCGAAAGGTTCATCCGGAGATCGGGGCGGAGCTCACATCAACTCAACGGCCTTATCCGCGAAGAACCAAAACACTAGAAGAAACACCGGATGCAATATTTAATACTACGGCAAAAGATCGGCATGATGCATGTATGATGGATGACATGGCAAGGTGCGGTGCAATTAGGTCAATATTAAGCGGAACCGGGGTCCCGACAATTAATTAGATGGTGCAAGTTGTTTAGATTCCCCGCAATTTAAATGTTGTTTAACAGGATAGAAGATATCATCGGGTTCGCTACACATGTTTAAATGAGGCCAATATGAGACTAGATTTGCCCGCATATGGGCCCCATATTTAATTATTAGGTGAATCGGCATAAGGCCCCCAAACCACATGATATGCATGTGAATATGACAATTAAATATGCAACAATTGTTATTATGTTATGAAATAGGGTTTCGGAAAGAGTTCACACATTGAGGGGTCTCGGCGATCTTGGGGTTCCGGGGTTCGGGGTTCGGGGTCGAGGTCCTGGGTTCGACGGATCCGGGGTTCGGGGTCGGGGTCCAGGGTTCGACGGATCGGTCTCGCGGGAACGTTCTTGGAGTACTGGTGTCGTTCTTGTCGCATTCGCGGTCTTCGGGTCATGGTGTCGGGCTTGGCGTCCTTGATGGAGAACTCAGGGTTCCGGGGTTCGCGGTTTTCTTGTCGACGGTCTCGTGGGGGGGCCATCTTAATTGCCGATGTCGAGCTCGGGTGCCGTTGATGATCTTGGCGTTTCAGCGAACGGTCTTCGGGGTACTTGGCGTTCTATGAAGCAGCGCTCCGGACCTTCTGCTCCGGGGAAGGTTCTCGGCGTTCTCGATGAAGACCTTGGCGAGGTGATCTTGGGGGTGGTTCTTGGCGTCCGTGAGGGAGAACTCGCGGTTCCAGCGTCTCGGGGTCCTCGGATCCGAGCAGAAGAACTTGTCGGGCCGGGTCCGGCCTTCGGGGTCCGGGAGGGAGAACTTGACGTGTCGAGGTTCGGTTTCCGGTCCCATGTTGGAATTCTCGGTATCTCGCGGTGTAGTGGTTGTCGTTCTGGGGCGCGCTTGTCGGTCATGGGGCTCGGCGCCTAGGGTCGTTGGCGAGCTTGGGGTGCCTCAGGACGGTCATAGGGTTCACGTGCGTTCCACGACACATACACGAGCACATGCAGCGGGCCCACAGGTGGTGGCCAGCGAGGAGCGGGCATCAAGAAGATTCTGCGCCAGCGGCATTCGCGACCGGCAGCATCTGGGCGGCCAGCGGCCAGACGGCGAGGGACCGCTCGACGGCGTTCATGGGAACTGGCGGGCGAGGCGGAAAGCAACGGGCGGAGAAGGGCCCGCGACGGCGCGGCTTGGAGGCGGCGACGCGGAGGTGGCTCGGGGAGGGAACGCCGGCGCGGCCACGGGGTGGTGGACGCGAGGTTGAGGCGGCGGATGGAGGGGAGGGGCGAGCTCGGGGGAACGGCGGCGGAGCGGTCGGGCTCGGGAGAGCCGATGCGGACGGCGGGGCGGACCGCCGTCGACGGAGAAGAAGGACGGGGTCGGAGGCGGAGATGCGGAGGTGGGAGCGGGCAGCGGAGACCGCTATGGGCCTAAGGCGGGAAGCGGCGGCGGCGGCGGCTAAAAGCGGCGGAGCGGCCACGGACGGCGAAGCGGGCGATTGAGGCGGGAGGCTGCGAGGTCGAGGCGGGGCGGAGGAGCGACGACCGAGCTCATGGCGGAAGCGGCGCCGGGCGGTTGCGTGCATAGCAGAGAGAGGAGGCGCGGGAAGAGGACGGATGAGGCGCGGATCGTGCGTGGGGGAAGGCTACGTGGCGGGGCCAAGGTGGGTCTCAGCGTGGCGGCGAGGCTGTGGAGCGGTGAGCGGGACCTGGCAGAGGGGCCACGCGGGCAAGGAGGCGTGGTGAAGGGGTGGTCATTGCGGGGTGGGCGAGGAGGCGGGGCCCAGCGGTCGATGGGGAGGCGGTTGCAGCGTGAGCGTGTGGGCGGAGGCGTGGTGGGCGCGTGGCGGGCGCGTGGGGCGTGGGGCGTGGGGTGTGGGGCCCAGGTGGGTCCCGCGGGGCAGGGTGCATGCGTGCAGTGCCTGTGTGTGTGCTGCGTGTAGTGGGGGTGTGTGGGCCGGAGGGTGAGTTGGCAGGGAGAGAGGGGTGAGGAAGGAGAGAGAGGGGGTTGGGGTGATGTGGCGTGCAGGGATAGGCTAGAGGGAAGGGGAGAGATGAGGTGGCGCATGGGGATTGGTGGGGGTGATGTGGAGGGATTGGGTGGGTAGAATAACTGGTAGCTCTTAGGATTTAGATGGGGCAGGTTGGACCGATTTAGAAATCTGGGGCGGTCGTTCGGGTCGGTTGGCCCGTCCGACTGCCCCGGCCAAAATAATTAATAATTTTATTTATTACAAACAAGGTTTTTGCAAACCGATTTCGGGCAAAACAAAATACTCCGGAGCCCCGGGTTTTGGAGTTGGAATAAGATGGGGCGTTTGGAAAACAAATCTGGTTTTTGCGAAATAGTTTTGGCAAACAATGCATGATGATGACGATGCAATGCACAAATTCAACGCGATTTTCTAGTAGTGGTTTTGCGGGATGCCACAGCATGCAAGATCACAAACAACACAGACATGATTGAATCAATAAGATAGAATCATTAACCAATCTGACATGGTAATCTCAATATCCATTGGATCCCCGCAAACACAACATGCATGATTACAAATAGATGATCTTGATCATGAACGAAGCTCACAAGATCTAAACATGGTAGCACAAAGGAGGAGAAACAACCATCTAGCTACTACATGGACCCGTAATCCAAGGTGGAACTACTCACGCTTCATACCGGAGGCTGGCATGGTGATGAAGAAGGCCTCCGGGATGATCTCTCCCCTCTGACGGGGTGCCGAGAAGAGCTTCAGATCCCCCCGATCTAGGGACAATGGTGGCGATGGGTACGGACTGTTTCGTGGAAGATTGATCGGGTACTTAGGGTTTAGGTATTGGGGGCTTCTTATAGGCGTAAACGGAGGCCGAGGGGGTGCCCGAGGTGGCTGCACCCCTGTGCACGGCCAGGCCTGGCCGCTGTGGTGTGGCCTCGAGGCCCTCCTCCGTATTGTCTTCTGGCTCCGTGTTCGCCATGGTAAAATATTGATTTTAACTTTTGTCCCGTCCAATTCCGAGAATATGCATTTTCTGACTTTTCTGGAACAAAAAACAACAGAAAATGGGCAACTGGCACTGTGGCATCTCGTTAATAGGTTAGTCCCTAAAAACATATAAAAATACCTCAAAGAAAAGACAAAGCAAAGAAAAGTAGATAATAAACAAGCATGGAACATAAAAAATTATAGATACGTTTACGACGAATCACCAGCAATTACTTCTGAAGATTATGAAATTAAGCCCCACTATTTAAGTTTGGTTCAATAGAATCAATTTGGATGATCTGCTGTTGAAGATGCAGGTATGCACTTAAATAATTTTACTGAAATATGTGATATTATGCACATTAAAGATGTTGACCATGACGCGGTCAAGTTGCGCTTATTTCCTTTCTCTCTTAGAGGAAGAGCAAAAAAATGGTTGTTATCTTTGCCTAGAAAGACTATTGCATCATGGGTGGAATGTACTTCTTTATTTATGACTAAATTATGTCCACCTATAAAGACTATGCAATTAATATCTAATATTACTGGTTTTAGATAGGAAGAGAGTGAGCCACTAGCGCTTGCATGGGAGAGAATAAAAGAATGCATGAGAAACTGTCCCAGCCATGGGATGGAAGATTGGTTAATTCTGCATTTATTTTATAATGATCTTAATACTGTTTCTAAGTCTATGCTTGATACTGCAGCTAGAGGAACATTTATGGGTAAGAAAATTACCGAAGCAAAGCAGCTGCTAGACAATATGCAAGACAACCATGCCCAATGGCATGTGGAAAGATCAAACACGAAGAAGGTAAACTCCGTCACACCTCAAGAAAATGAAGAACTCAATGCTAAGTTGGATGAGCTCATATTAGCCTTCAAATGTAAGGAAACCCAGGTAAGAGTTATCCCGAACCAACTATTAAAGAAATAGACTTCATTGCTCGTAAAGATTATAACCCTGCTTGGAAGAAGAATTGTAATCCAATTTTTTAGAAACACTATTCTAGTCATGCAGGTAACTCTAGTAATAATATGGCATCAAGTAATAGTAGTCTCCAAGAAACTCTTAAATATTTTATGGACTCACAAAATGAGCAAAACAATATTCTATTTGAAATAACAGAGAACCATGATGCTATGCTTGGTAAATTATCTAACCAAGCTGTTAGTTTGAGGAAGAGTGTGGATTTGCTGCCACGGGGGATAGCTTCCCCCCATGCAGCTGCCACACAAATTTCCTAGAGATGCGAGCATAGAACTCCCTAACATGACATTAAACAAAGTATTCAATAGTAATCAACAATTAGAGATGGTGATGTCTGATACAAGTGTTTGCTTTGGTGTATATGCCAAGAAAACAGTCAGAACCCACATGCATGCTGCTCGTTCAGCATTGGGTCATGGTCTGCACCTCTATGACTCGTACAACATCCACTAGTCACTAGTATAGCCTTAGCATTCTTAGCATTGCTAGAGTATTTAAAATTGAAATCAGTCTGTGACTGACTTTATGTAGTTAGTATCTGGTGTAAAAAAATTTCACGTGGTTAGTAGTAAAATAGTTATACATATTAGCACCAACATTCATAATTAGTTACTCCGTATTAAAATAGTGAGTCAGCGACACATGACTTATACTGACACATGCAGCGCCATTGGACAAAGCAGTGCAGTTGTGTACCATTAGCATTTGTGTATCTATAGTGCATACCTGTCAGTATTCTGCACACAATCCCCTCATGTGTCGCTGCGTACCTACAGTGCATGGAGTACCGTGTTGGTATGATTGTCAGATAAATAGTGCGTCTAATTGCTATCTGTGTGCAAAAGGCGCTAGCTACACATAGCTAAGTGTTAGTACAGTCGGATATGTATCGGTTGTAGTCATCGGGATCTGTGAGTCCAAAACTTGTTTTACCGTCTCTGCGTTGTATAAAAAGACGCTGAGAACTAGCCAACACTAGCTAGTGCAAAGCATGTTACAAACATATGCCATCGGAAACAGGTGACTATCCGTTATGTATATTAACTTGAATGTTGTCCTCAATTTAAAGAAACCACAAATGTGTTATACTGGTTGCATTACACCGAGCCAAATGTTCGTAAGGTATTTTTCTTCATTTCTAGGAAGTAAAGATTTTTTTGTGGTATTCTCCGTAGACTTGATGCAGTATTGTGCGAGCATCACCTTTAATGGCGGAGCTGCAGCGGCTTATACCGATTAGTAGGATTTGGCAGGCGACATGCAGCTAACCACCTACTATAGAGTCTGATTTTTTACTGCCTGTGTCGATTAGATCGAACAAAACAAATGTGCTTGTGCTTAATAGTCCACCAGGCTAAAAAAGACTCGTCCGTACGACCTCACCTTGACTCACGGGCTGGTCAGTGTGCACGACCAGTTGGTCTGGGATGCACTGTCTGTGTGGACTCTACTCTAGGATTTTCATCTTATCCTCTTCTTATTTTTGGAATGAAGTCTTTTTTTCTAACTAGCACATCTAGTGAGCTATGGTGTTATTTATAGACTGAAGCTCGCGTGGCTCACCGTGCCAACACAAGCAAACAAAATATACGCATATTGAGGAGACCATTTGTTTGCAGGGAGCCCGTCGTCCTGCTATAGTCTGTCGGCTTTATTAAAGTTTCATTAATCAAATTGTTCATCTTATGTTTGCTTAGCACGTATCTTAATGCACACGCTCGACAACATCCACCGGGGGGCAGCTATCCCCCCTGGGCAGCAGACTATTAACCTTTGAGGAATGGTTTGCAGGCCCTCCAAGAAAGAACAAGGATTGTTGAGGCACATCTAGGTAAGATAATCGAGAGTCAAACTCTTATTTTAGCTAAATTTGCAGGTAAATCTGAGCCCAATCCGGTATAAGACCTCAAGATGATAAGAATCCAAAGGGAGGAGTCTGAAGAACTTGACTATAGCAATGATCCTTCACCAAATTACACAGTTGAAGATCTTGTGAAAAGGATCAATATCAAGATTCCGGTAGGTGAAGGAAATGTGGAAGCCATATATCAACACTTCGTTAATCAGGTAGCAATAAAGGTACGTGAGCTTGAGAAAGAATATAAGAGAATTACTGAAAAATTACCTGTTAAGATTGATGATATATTTGAGCCTACTATTAAGATTAAAATTGGGACTAATAAAATAGCTGTGATACGTCGGAAACGTATCTATAATTTTTTATGCTCCATGATTGTTTTAAATCATTTGTCTTATGTTTTGTCTATACTTTGAGGTGTTTTTATATCTTTTCTGGAACTAACCTATTAACAAGTTGCCATAGTGCCAGTTTCCTGTTTTCTTCTGTTTTTGGTCCCAGAAAGGCAGAAATCAATATTCTCGGAATTGGACGGGACAAAAGCCAAAGTTATTATTTTTACCGGAGCAACACGAAACCACGAAGCAGAGTCGGAGGGGGGCCACAGGGTGGCCGCACCCCCTAGGCGTGGGCAAGCCCTAGGGCGCCCATAGGGGGTGTGGGGCCCCTGGCTCCCCACCGACCTTACCTCCTACGCCTATAAGAGCCCCCGATGATAAAACCCTAAACAATCCAGAGGAAATCCACGAAAACCTCCGTAGCGCCACCGCCACCGAAGGGGAGATTCGAGGGGCAGAAAGTCTCTGTTCCGGCACTCTGCAGGGACGGGGAAGTGCCCCCGGAGCCATCTCCATCGATCTTCATCGCCATATTCATCACCATTGCTGATTCCCATGATGAGGAGGGAGTAGTTCTTCCTCAGGGATAAGGGCTCTATCGGTAGCTATGTGTTCATCTCTCTCTCTCTCTATGCATGATCTTGTGGTCATGATCTTTGTAATCAAGTAGATCTACCTTGCTACTCAAGTGCTTCATTAGATCTCTTCTCTCCCCATGTGTGTGAAAGTGGCAGCGTGCACGCCATGGTGGCACTTAGGTTTGAGTCTACATAAATACTCTTTGTGCTTTAATAGTTCTATGCTTTTCCCCACGTGTGTGAAAGTGACAGCGGGCATACCGTGTGTGGCACTTTGGCTAGATTGAATATTTGTTATGAGTTATATTTGGAGTTGGATGTCTCTATGACATTGTGGTGTTTGTTGGAACCATCTAGCGCTCAAGGTGACGGTGTGGGGTTATCTAGATTGGGGAAGGCGGACTTTGAGGAGTGTTGTTATAGCCCTACCAATGATTAGAGTGTCTAACCAGAGAGTAGTTAAGAGTAGTATCATGAAGAGAGGATATTTATATGAGAGAGTGTTCACTAGTGAAAGTATGATCCCTAGGCCTTGTTTCTAAGCATTGAAACACCGTTTGCTACTAGATATGTTGCATGTTTGCTTGCTTTAGTCCTCCATGCCATCAGCTATTTTCTGGCACCGTTAACCCACGTCAACAACAAGTCAGAAGCGCTTTTCTGGCACCGTTACCACTTGTATTTCACTATATCTTCGCCGAACTAGTGCACCTATGTTGGGTGTGTTGGGGACACAAGAGACTTCTTGTATCTTGATTGCAGGGTTGCTTGAGAGGGAATACCTTTTACCACTTCCTCCCTAAGTTTGATAAACCTTGGGTAATCCACTTAAGGGAAACTTGCTGCTGTTCTACAAACCTCTGCGCTTGGAGGCCCAACAACTGTCTACAAGAATAGAAGTGTGTAGACATCAAGCTCTTTTCTGGCGCCGTTTCCGGGGAGGTAAGGTAAAATGTACTCACATCCTCCGGTGTGAGTGCTTGAAGTTATTTCCTTTAGATTCTGCAATTTTGTCTTTTTGTTTCTTGTTTTCACTAGTTAGGCTTAATGGAAAACAACAACAAAAATTAGAGAGCTTTATAGTGTTTATCTTGAGTTAGGGCATGAAGTGTTTGAAGAGAAAATTAAAAAACCTATGGAAATTTATTAGCATGCTAATAGCAATGTTATTAGTATGAACTCTTTGGACACCATTATTGCTAATGCTATGGAAACCTCTAAGCTTGGGGAAGCTAGTTTTTATGAAAATGATCTTTTTAGTTCCCCAGCTTTGGAAGATATCTATTCTATTGCTTATGATGATATCAAACCTCCAATATATGATGATTACAATGATGAGTATGATATTTTTAGTCCACCTACTATTGAGGAGAAAATTTATTGTGATTACAATATGCCTCCTATATTTAACGATTATGGTGATGAGAATAATAGTGATAGCTATGTTGTTGAATTCGCTCCCACTATAATTAATAAGAATGACTATGCTTATGTGGAGAGTAATTATCATTATATGCATGTGGCCCATGATAAGAATGTTTTATGTGATAGTTATATTGTTAGTTTTGTTCATGATGCTACTAAAAGTTATTATGAGAGAGGGAAGCATGGTTTTATGTATCTCAATAATATTAAGTTATCCCTCTTTATGTTGAAAATTTTGAAGTTGCATTTGTTTTGCTTTCCTATGCTTGTTGCTTTGTGCTTCCATAACTTGTTTCTTTACAAGATTCCTATGCATAGGAAGTGGGTTAGACTTAAATGTGTTTTGAATTTGCTTCTTGATGCTCTCTTTTAAATCAATTCATATTTCCTATGTGAGCATCTTTGAAACTATCAAGCCTAACTTAAAGGCGTTAAAGAAAAGTACTTGTTGGGAGATAACCCAAGAGTTTTATTGAGTCTTGGAAGTTATTAATTCGGTAATGACCTCTCCTTATCCTTTTTGCTTGCTTTTTATGCCAAGAATGACCTCTAATGAGTGGGAAGTAAGATTTGGGGAGTTGCTGTCCCGAAACAGATTTCTGTCCTCCACCAAAAAAAATCGTGAGTAGTCTCTGTAACTCGGATTGAGCTGAAAATTTACGAATAAATCCCCCAGTATGTTAGCTAACTTTTGTTAGTTCAATACTTTTTGATTTGATCAACATAAGGTCTTCTAAAAAATCGGTTTCAACCTGCTGGTCTGTTTTGACAGATTTCTTCCATTATTTGCATTTGCTTCTTATCGATTCCTTTTTGGGTTCTTTTTGGGAAATTGAGCTTTTTGAGGGAATTGCTACAGTAGCTTGTGTTTTTAGTGAAAAATATTGTTGTCCCAAAGCTTTGCCTAAAGGTCTATTATCTTTTGAATACACTAATGTTTCTAATGAAGATTGTGTGAAGTTTTGTATGAAGGAAAAATTTTAGGTGTAGAGAGAGAATGATGTAATAATATGAAGAATGGACAAAAGCTCAAGCTTGGGGATGCCACCCCGTGTCACCCTAAGAAATATTCAAGAGGTACAAGCGTCAAATCTTGGGGATGCCCAAGGCATCCCCTTCTTCATCAATAAAAATCTTAGGTCTTTCTAGACACTTCGTTTTTATTGTTTCATGCATTGTTGTGTTGTTCTTGGAGCGGCTTAGTTTTTGTTTTTGGTTTTCGTTTGATTAGTTTGCTTGAGTAAGTTGGTTGGTTACACCACACTTCTTTTGAAGAGACACACACTCTGTTTCCATTGCCTTGAATACTCTAGTTTTCACTCTTATTGTTTTGTGAGTGTTCTCTTTTGCTAGCACTGTGTTTAGCCTTAGTTTTCTTGTGCTTTCAGCTTAGAACTTTTTAGTTTTTCTTTTTGGATTTGTGAGACAAGCTCACTGGTATTTATTGATTATTATCTTTGTGAGTTGTTTCAAATAAGTTGTTTGGTGTTGGAAAAAAGTAGAAAGTTGCATGCTTATAGTGGTACAAAAGGAAGCTTGTTTTGACTGTGACTTAGACTTTAGCATGACATGCTAGGTGTTGTTTTGACCTTATTCTTAGTGATTATTGCTGTAGCATGTTTTGTTCCAAACAATTGGGATTGCTTAGTGTGCCTTGAAAGAATTATGTGTTGTTTTAGCATACAAAAGCATAGTATTGTGGTATTCTCCTTTGATGCTTTGTTTGGGTTGACTTGGCACATGATCACAGCATGTTATGACTATGAACAAGTCACCATTAGCCTCTATGATCATTTAGTCCTTGACTTGTAGTATCACTCTATGCTTTGATTAGTAATGCTTTGTTGCACTGCATGATTATGGCCATTATTGCTCTCTTAGTTGGTTGCTCCCAGTCTTTTGCTAGCCTCCACTTGTATGAGCAAGTTCTACTCATGTTTCCAACTCCTAAGAAACCAAGTTATTCCAAAGTGTCCACTATAAACTCCTATGCATGGTGTGTTACACCATTCCAAGTATATTCTTGTTTTCAGCTATCTTCAAATTAAAAACTATTTTGTTATGTGAAAACTTAATGATTAAAGCCCTCACAAACTTGATGGCAGACTTTATATTATTTGCCCCTAATAAACTTGAACCATTGTGACAACTTTGTTGTATATGCTTGCACTTATAAGTTGGAATTAGCAGAATTGTGCTATCACGAGGAACGTTTTCAAAATTGCACTTGTACTTTGTACTCAGTTGATATCATGATCTTTTGTCTATGGATGTCACCGGTGTGAAATAAAGAGGGAAATTGTAAGTCCATGGAGTTTGTATCATGTGTTAGAGAAACGTCTGGGCCACTAGCCTAAGCCATGCCTAATCATGGTGGAAACTTACAACATCACGATAATGAGCTATCTATGAAGCATCCTCAATAAAAAGCTATGCATATGGTAAATAAAAAGATTGCTGAGATGCTCATTGTCTGCTTGACTTGTCATTTTGGTTATGGGAAAGCTCATGTACCATGTGCAAGGGGTACCCCGTTGGCGGTTCTCAATGATATGCAAATACTTACAATCACAAGAACTTACATGGGCCCAAAGTTGAGTATGCATGAGGTGTGGCCCTCGTATTCAAGGGACTTGAGATTGCCAACTTATACTTCGTCAAGCATATACTCCATATTTGTCACTTTAACCTTATCCACTTCAAGATGCTTATGATAGGGGCAATGAGGGCTGAAAGCTAACAAGTACCATAATTTTTAGAAGCTCTTTTTGAAACTTGAAATCCCTGCTTCCCTTATGAAGGGACTTTCTTCCATAATTATTGAGTCTCCATCTTCTACCTTTAGACACCATTAAGAGAGCATAGTTGTCATTCTATGTGCAGTGTTCCAAAACTTATTAATTGATGCATGTTGTGATATTACTTGTTCTTGTGCTACTTGTTTCTAGTCACCCTTGTGAACTTTGCAGGTATCATATGCATTTATTTGCTACTCTATGAGGGACAAGCTGAATGCCACTATGCCATGTTTTCTGTATGTGAAACAAACAAACGTTTTTCAATGCATGTTATTCATAATCTTTGTTTGTAGCCTTTCATGTTTCATGCATAGTTACTATGTACTATTGTTAGAACTCCATCTTTAATGCACATGTTTAGAGTTCTTTGATCCCAGATTTCAATGCTTACAAATGGTTTGATCTTGGTTTTGATGGTGCATGTCACCTCAAAAAATATTATTTTTATCACTTACCTACTCAAGGACGATCAGGATTTAAGCTTGGGGATGCTTGATACATCGGAAACGTATCTATAATTTTTGATGCTCCATGCTTGTTTTAAATCATTTGTCTTATGTTTTGTCTATACTTTGAGGTGTTTTTATATGTTTTCTGGTACTAACCTATTAACAAGTTGCCACAGTGCCGATTGCCTATTTTCTTCAAACCTACAACTGTCTACAAACCTGTTGCTGTTCTACAAACCTCTGCACTTGGAGGCCCAACAACTGTCTACAAGAATAGAAGTGCGTAGACATCAAGTTGCACTTTGTGATTTAGGTGCAAGTGTTTCAACAATTCCAAAGAGTATTTTTAATAAGTTAAATCTTGTCTCTTTTGAAATCACTGAGTTAAAATTGCATCTAGCAGATTCTACCTACAAACAAGCAGTAGGAATTAAAGAGAATACCTTAGTATATATTAAAGGTTGTCCTGCTCTTATTGATTTTGCTATTGTTGACATGCCTGAAGATGCTACTGCTCCTATCATATTAGGTCATCCTTTCTTAAGACCTATTAAGCCTTTGATTAATCTGCATGAAGGGAACGTGAAGCTTCAATTGCCTTCGTGGGATCCTTTTGTTATTAATTTTACCAGGAAAAAGAAAGCCAAACAAGATGAGAAGGAGGCCATCACTTTGAAGACCAACTATTCTGGAGTGGGTGTTCCACTCATCTGGCCTAAGTGAGAAACAACAAGGTCAAGCTATTGACCATAAAAGAGTGCTGCATGGGAGGCAACCCATATGAAATAAAGGTTTGAATAAAGTTTTTAAGTTTTAGTTTTAGTTTTATGTTGAATAAAGAGTGCTAGAAAACTCCAGTGAGAAGGAGATATTCAGTCGTACTAAAAAATCTTTTTTTATACATGCCAATGTTGGTTGACAATTTAGTCTGTCATTGTTCTGTCAAAACATGGTGTTTCGCTAAGTTTCAGTCTAAAAAGTAATTCTTAAAGAAATAGAATTTTTTTGATGTATACAGTACCTTTAACGACCAACTATACGGCGGGAATAAATATTCCAGCCGTATAGTTCCGGCCGTATAGTTATTTGATCCATCGACATTTTTTCTTCTCTGCATACAGAAGGTTTAACGACCAACTATATGGCGAGAACAATTGTTCTGGCCGTATAGTTGTCGCCGTATAGTTACAGCCGCCACAAAAGAAACCCTCAAAACCCTATTTTTTCCTTCAGACCAACTTTCAGATAACAAATTGTTCGACCACTTAAACACACGGGAAGGTACCCAAAACACAAAAACTTCAATCCTTTTTGTCTATTCTACCTCCAAACTCTCTCAAAACCTCAAGGGATCTTCACCTCTACTCAATTTCGTTTGATTTGCTCACACACAAGTGATCTATGGTATGTTTCTCCTCCGATCCTTCAATTACTTTTCGTGAATTCATCTCTGATCTATTGTCATTATCAATCTAGGGTGACTTATTTTGAACTAGTTGCCATGATTCTCTTGTCTAGATTATTATGTTGAGGAGATTCTTTAGTGTGCAATGATGAGGAATATGCTATTATTGTTGGATCAAAAAGTTTTATTTTATCTTTCTTATTTATTTTTAGAAGATGAACAAAAGGAGCCAAACGCGTTGATGACCCACAAGTATAGGGGGTGTATCGTAGTACTTTCGATAAATAGGAGTGTCGATCCCAACGAGGAGCAGAAGGTGTTGACTAGTGGTATGGAGCAGGAAATCTCTGTAAATACTTAGCAAACGGATTTTTAGGGGTTTTCTGATAAAGCAAGGAAACAAAGTGCAAGTAAATAAAACAACAAACAATTGCAAAAAATGGCCCAATCCTTTCTTAGCAAAGGACAAGCCGGAGGAAATACTAACGAGGACCAAAAATTCTCTAGGACACATGGGAATACTGTCAAGTGCTTTCGTTTCATATAGCTAATTAATCTTCTTTGGTTTTATAAGTGTTGTGTGGGTGAACCTGTGATAATGTACCGACCTTACTTGGACTAATACATACTTGTGATTAAACCCCCTGCAAGCATCCGCAACTACAGGAAAGCAATTAAGGTAAAAACCTAACCACAACCTTAAACTCTGAGATCCTATGCTCCCTTGTGCAATGGTGTTCTAACGGGGGTTCAGGTTTCTGTCACTCCCAATCCCATAATTAGTAGCCAAGTACACAATGCATTCTCCTAGCCCATAAATGGTGAAGTATCATGTAGTCGACATTCACATGACACCACTAGAAGAATAGCACCACAACTTAAATACTAAATCATTGAATAATATCTCAACACAAATCCACTAATAACAACATGACTTCTCCCATGTCCTCAAGAACTAAACGAATTACTCACGAGACATCATATGGATCAAGATCAAAGATGATATGGTGATGAATAACAATCTGAACATAAACAATAATCCAATGGTTCCACTCACAAGCATCAACTACAATAGTAATCAACACCGGGAAAGTTTCCCCTAAGAACTATGCAAGTATTCAACACAATTGTTACAGCGGGACGGAGTGGTGATGATGGTGCTGGTGGAGATGATGGTGTGGATGATGATGATCCTGATGAAGTCTAGCTTGATGACGGTGTTGATGGCTACGATCTCACCTCTCCGGGAAGTAATTTCCCCGACAGAAATTTGTCTGTCGGAGAGCTCTTTCTCTCTCGATGTTTTCCGCCCCGCAGAGGCGGCGAAATATTTCTATGGTCGCCCCCGTGTTTTAGGGTTTCTAGGAGAAGATATTGTTGGAGATATGCCCTAGAGGCAATAATAAATGTAGTTATTATTATATCTTTGTGTTTATGACAAATGTTTACATTCATGCTATAATAGTATTAACAAGGAAACATTAATACTTGTGTGATTTGTAAACTTAAATTGAAGCCCCTAGTAAAGCCTATGCATAATACTAGCTTGTTGGTTAATAAATGATTGTGGTTTCCCTATCATGAACATTGAGATGTTATTAACAACAAGATCATATCGTTAGGAGAATGATATGATGGACATACTCCTATAGATAAGCGTAGCATAAAGATCAAGTCATTTTAATAGTTCAATTGCTATATGCTTTCTGATACATAGTAACCTAATTCCTTCGACCATGAGATCATGCTTATCACCATCACCGGAAGGATGCTTTGATGACATCAAACACCACACCGTAACTGGGTGGCTATAAAGGTGGCATTAAGTGTTCGGAAAGTATTGGTTGAGACACATGGATCAAGAGTGGGATTTGTCCATCCATATGATGGATAGATATACTTTGGGCCCTCTCGGTGGAATGTCATCCAATTGGCTTGCAAGCATGTGACTGGTTCACAAGGGATCACATATCACAGGAACGAGAAAAGTGTACTTATCAGTAACGAGGTTGAACTAGGTATGCAGAGATACCGAAGATCAAAACCTCGGATAAGTAAACTATCGTTAGACAAAGGGAAATTGGTATCGTATGTAAGTGGTTAATTCGACCGCAAAGTAATCGTAGAAATATGTGGGAGCCATATGAATTTCCAGATTCCTCTATTGGTTATTGTTCGGAGAAGTGTCTCGATCATGTCCGCATAATTCACGAACCGTAGGGAGACACACTTAAGGATTCGACGTTGTTTGAGTAGTTATGGTATTATGATAAAGAGACCGAATGTTGTTGGTCTCGGATGGGATTGGATATCACTAGGATATCGGAAATGGTCCGGAGAATAAGATTCATATAAGGAAAGTCCTGTTTGGGGTTGGAGAATGGTTAGGTGTTTTCATCGGGAATGTTCTAGAAGGTTCGAATGTCCGGCTCCGAAGGAAGGGTACATGAATGTGTCATAACAAGTTGGAATGGTTGCATCATGTACTAGGTGTCATTCTTGAACAAAATAAAGGGATAAATCAAATCCTAGTTTGAAAAGTCAAACGCCAATTTGAAAAGACAAGCGGCTATTTTGTTTGGTGGAGGAGAGTAGGAAACCTACTTGGGAGGAAGTCCTCTACCTCCACCGACCTTGAAGCCGAGTTGGGGAGGACTCCCCTTGGCCGCCCCCATACACCTATATAAGGAGGCAGGGCTGCCCTCAAGCACACACCTTGCACCGCAAACCCTAGCCCCAAGCATGGCGCCACCTCCTGCTGCCGCCGCCTAGGGCAAAACCCTAGCCGCCGAGTTGGGGCATCCCCTTGCCCTAGACGCCGGCCTAGCCTCTCCTCCTTGGTGCGTCTAAACCCCAGATCACCGAGGCTCTCTCATAGTCCACCATACTCGCTCCGTCTTAAGGCGAAGCCCTGCGAGATCTCCCCTCTACTTTCGGTACCACGCCGTCATGCTGCCGGAATCGCGAGGAGAGTGCTACAACCTCCGCTGCCTGCTAGAACAAGGGAGAGGAAGGTCTTCGTCGAGTACCGAACGTGTGACCGATTGCGGGAGCGCTGCCGGAACACAGCGCCGGAAGGATCGTCTACGCGATCTTGAGATCGGCAAGAGTACGACTACATCACCCACGAGAATCCGCTCTCGTTAAACACTTTGGAATCTTCGAGGGTGAGTTATTCCATCGACTCGTTGCTACAATCTAGTAGATAGATCTTGGCTTGTTTGTTTGTATGTGGTAGAATTTTTTTGTTTTCCATGCTACGAACCCCTACAGTGGTATCAAAGCCGTGTCTATATGTAGATCTGTTGCACGAGTAGAACACAATGGTCATTGTGGGCGGTGGTGCTTTTATTATCAATTGCTTCTTGTGTACTTTGCATCTTGCGGTATGATGGGATGAAGCGGCCCGGGCTAACCTTACATGACATCATTCATGAGACTTGCTCCACGCTAAACATGCAACTTGTATTGCATAAGTGGCTTTGCGGGTGTCTGTCTCTCCCATTATAGTATAGATCCAATTTACAATGGGCACTTGATAGTTCAAACATCAACGTTGTGGTTCCTGTTCGTAAGTTAGATCGTCACTTATTGAAAGCCCCAAACCACGTAAAACATGCAAAGAAATTAGAGGCGTCTAACTTTGTTTTGCAGGGGTGTGCTGTGATGTGATATGGCCATGATTGTGATTATATTTGATGTATGCAATGTTCCTTATTGTAAGTTGGCAACCGGCAGGAGCCATATGGTTGTCTTTAATTTCTGTTAAAACCCGCGTGTCTATTCAAAGTAGTTGTAATAGTTGAAGCTGGTGGACGACAACCATGGAGCAGCGTCATTGACCTTGATGCAATGCCGGTGATGATGGAGATCATGTTCGTGCTTGAAGATGGAGATCGGAAGCACAAAGAAGAAAGGCCATATCATATCACATATTATGAATTGCATGTGATGTTAATCCTTTATGCATCTTGTATTGCTTAGTTAACGACGGTAGCATTATAAGATGATCCCTCATGCACATAAATCTCAAGTTCTAAAGTGTTCATCCTTAGTGAGCACCGTTGCTAAAGCTTGTTGTTTCGAAGCACCACGTGATAATCGGGTGTGTTAGATTCTGCAAGTGTATACAACGTGAGCAAGCCAGATTTGCTCATGCGGAAGCTAAGGTTTGATCTTGACAAGCCTAGCATGTACATACATGGTCTCGGAACACGGATCACCGAAAGGTAAATCATGAATCATATAGTAGATATGATGAACATGTCGATTATTCGTCATTGAAGCTACATCAACTCTTGTGATGATCGGTTTTGATGTGGTGGATTTGGTTCATGTGATCACTAAAACAATTTGAGGGATATTGTTTTGAGTGGGGGTTCACCTAGATTAATTTAACTATTAATTAGAACTCAATTTGTCATAAACTTAGTCTAAACTATTACAAACATGTTGTAGATCAATGGCGACCCCTACCATCAATTTTAATGCGTTCCTAGAGAAAGAAAAGTTGAAAAACAATGGAAGCAACTTCGCGGATTGGTTCCACAATTTGAGGATTGTCCTCAATGCTGGTAATTTGACCTATGTGCTGGATGCACCGCTGGATGACCCACCTGCAGCTACTGCTACCGATGAATTAAAGAATGTTTACCTCGCTCGGAAGACTCAGTACTCCATAGTTCAGTGTGCTATCTTGTATGGTTTAGAATCGGAGCTTCAGAAAAGGTTTGAGAATTCAGACCCACATGATATTGTCCGTGAACTCAAACTGATTTTTGAGACTCATGCGGCAGTTGAGAGCGATGAGGCTTCTGAAAAGTTCTTTAACTACAAGATGGAAGAGGCAGCAAATCGGTGAGCATGTGCTTAAGATGTCAGAGCACGCAAACAAACTTCAAAGCTTGGGTATAGTGATTCCTAATGCTTTGGGGATTTACTGTGCTCAATTACTACCACCAAGTTACAAGAACTTTGTGATGAACTACAATATGCAAAGCATGAACAAGCGATTGCGAACTCTTCTCCATGTTAAAATCTGCGAAGTGGAGATCAAGAAAGAGCACCAAGTGTTGATGGTCAATAAGACCACCAAATTCAAGAAAGGCAAGTCTAAGCAAAAGGGACACTTCAAGAAGGGTGGTAAGAAAGTTACCGCACCGACGAAGAAGACCAAGGCTGGACCGAAGCATGATACTGAGTGCTTTTACTACAAGGGAGAAGGTCACTGGAAGCGGAATTGCCCAAAGTACTTGGCAGATTTGAAGAACGACAACATCAAGAAGAAAGGTATATCCGATATACATGTTATTGATGTGTATATCACTAGTACTCGTAGTAGTGACTGGGTATTTGATACTAGTTCGGTTGCTCATATTTGTAACTCAAAGCAGTCTTCAGAATAAACGGAAGCTAGCGAAGAACGAGGTGACGATGCGCGTGGGAAACGGATCAAAGGTTGATGTGATCACGGTCGGCACGCTACCTCTTCATCTACCATCGGGATTAGTTTTATACTTAAATAATTGTTATTTGGTGCCTGCATTAAGCATGAACATTATATCGGGATCTTGTTTATTGCGAGACGGTTACTTGTTTAAGTCCGAGAATAATGGTTGTTCGATTTATATGAGTAATATGTTTTATGCACATGCACCTTTGATAGATGGTCTATTCTTATTGAATCTCAATAGTGGAAATACACATATTAATAACATTGAAGCTAAACGTTTGAAATTGAGCGATAACTCGACCTATATGTGGCACTGTCGTCTTGGTCACATTGGAGTGAAGCGTATGAAGAAACTCCATTCCGATGGACTTCTTGAATCACTTGATTTCGAATCACTTGAAAGATGCGAAGCATGTCTGATGGGAAAAATGACTAAGACTCCATTTTCTGGTATCATGGAGCGAGATACGGACATATTGGAAATCATACATACCGATGTGTGTGGTCCAATGAGTGTAGCATCGCGCGGTGGTTATCATTATGTTCTTACCTTCACGGATGACTTGAGTAGATATGGGTATATCTATTTCATGAAACATAAGTCCGAAACTTTCGAGAAGTTTAAGGAATTTCAAAGTGAGGTGGAGAATCAACGTAACAAGAAGATTAAATTTCTACGTTCTGATCGTGGAGGTGAATATCTAAGTTATGAGTTTGGCGAGCATTTGAAGAAATGCGGAATACTTTCACAATTGACACCGCCGGGAACACCACAACGTAATGGTGTGTCCGAACATCGTAATCGAACTCTCTTAGATATGGTTCGTTCTATGATGTCACTTACAGATTTACCGCTATCATTTTGGGGTTATGCATTAGAAACAGTCGCATTCACTTTAAATAGGCACCATCTAAATCCGTTGAAACGACACCGTATGAATTATGGTTTGGGAAGAAAACTAAATTGTCGTTCCTTAAAGTTTGGGGTTGTGAAGCCTATTGTCACATCCCAAGATTTTCCAAATCTTGTAATGTGAAAAATAAATGAATAAAATAAAACTTTGTTTGATTTTAAGAGCCAGAAGAAACTTTTGGAATTCAATTGGAACTTCAAACCAATTTGGATTAAATAAAATCCTAAAGGGATTCTTAAAGATAAACATTTAATAAAGGAAATTAAAATGTTTTGGAATTACTATTTTGGATCCTTTAATAAGAGATTTGGTTTTCAATAGAAATAAGGTTTTATGGATAAATATTATTTTATAAAGCCAAATTAAACCTTAGCCAAAGCTTTGGGAATTAAAACATTTTATTTTTAAATTAGCAAAGGGTTATTTAAATAAAATAATAAGGAATTAATATCCAAAGTTTATTTAAATAAAAGGTTTTACCAATTTAATTAGAACCTCAAAACTTATTAAATTATTTAAAATAAGTTTTCCAAATATTTGATATTCACAAATAAAACCTACTAAATTGTTTTGGCTTTATATTAGATTTCAAAATAAACATCTCAATAAAACAAATCCTATTTGATTAATAAACCTTGGCCCATTTTATTTAATTAATATTGGACCCTAAAGTAAAATAATATTTTGTTTTAAACAAAGTATCCAAGTATTATTTACTTCCAAATGATACCTACTAATTTGATTTTGAAAAACATTTGGATTTCAAATGAAGATTTTATTAATAAACAACAAAATTCTATTTAATTAATAAACCATGGCCTACTTATTTAATTAAGGATGGAACCTAAAAAAGATTAAAGTATTATTTATTTTATTTAGGATTTTGGTTCGGGTTACTAAACAGAACCAAATTCATAGTGCAAGGTTTGGTGAATGTTTGGTTTGTTTTGGACATTGTTTAGTTGTCTGAATTTTCAAAACAGAGTTGGAAAATAGAAAAAGAATCAGACAGAGAAAAAAATATGGAAATGGACTGACCCAACTGAGCCAGCCCAAACAGCCCACCTAGCCCAATCCCCACCCCACCGCAACGAAACGTTTTCTCACCGTAGAAGGAACTCATGCAATGGACATGTGGACCCCTCCCCTTCTCCCTTTCTTTCACTGCCAGCGGACCCCACACCCTACTGTTCTTCGTCCTCCCCGCAGCGACCCGTTCCTCCTCGCCTCTGCCATTGAATCCTCGGGTTTAATTCGTTTTAATTCGGGCACAATTACTCGCGGTGATCAAGCACATTTAAACGCCAGTCACTCCTCTCCGTTTCCCCTCTGCCTCCTTCCCCAAGCACGCCTCCAGGAAGCCACAATTTCTCCTCGACTGTCCCTGTCCCCGACAACTTCCCCAGCCGATTCCGGTTGCCACACGCTGCCCCTTGCCTCGTCGACCTAGCACACATACTCCACGCATCCAGACGCATCTGTTCATACCACCCATTCACCTACGGGCGCCCCAAACCGTCGACTCTGACCTCTTCTGAGCACCACCGCGTCTACTGCAACTCCGGCGGAGTCTCTCTGGTAAACAAGACTGCCCCGACCCCTCTCATTCACGTTTACAACTTAGCCGTGTCCTTGCGCTCCTGACTGTGTGTTTCGTTTGTCCCCGGGCGATCCCTAGCGCCGTCCACGACGATGACTGAGCGAGGCCGTCGTCAGACGCCACTCCGACGAGGAATTCCTGCAACCCTAGTGCGCCCCTTGACCAACCACGAGTACCTTGAGCTTCGCCGTGTCCTCCTGAACCTGGTGAGCATATCCTTACTCTTCCTTGCTTCCTCTAGCGCCAGCTCCGCCGCCACCTGACCGCGCCGCCGCAAGCCACCGCCGCTCGCGCCGCCAGTTCCTGGCAAGCATCTCGTAGCCATCCGATCTTGATCTGACGATTAGGATAGAACAAGAGTGAAGGGTTAAGTAGCACCTCTGGACCGTAAGATGCAACTAAAATCTAACGGCCCAAATCTGTCGATCCAAGCGAACCGTTTTCAGCGAATAAGAACGTGCCGCGTGTCACTGGATGAATTAGAATAGAGTTTGAAATCAGATTTAAATGCCATTTTGAAACCTTTGTAACTTTCAAACCACACGTCCAAATTTTACAAATTTTATATCAATGAATTCAGGAGAACAAGACCTAGCCAACCATACCCTTAGTTTAGCAAATAGTATCTGTTTGTTTGCTTATTTTTGCAGATTCATTTGTATGCTTATTTAGAGTAGAAAAATTGTTTAAAATTGAATTTAAGGATAAAACCTTTGCAAATTGGATCGTTGTGACCTTATTGACCCTAGGAACCAACCCTTGGTGTTAAAAATGATTTTGGAAAGATTTAGGTTGGATTACTTGACTTAGCCATTTTCTAGCCAAATAAAAAGAATAGTTTTTGTTATAAAAATATTTATGGAAAGGAAACTTTGAGAAAATAGTTTGGACCAAACCTACTGACCCAAAAACACCAAGCTTTGCAATAGCAACTCATTTGGTGAACAACTTAAGAGTTTTGCCTTAATAAAAACATTTTTCACCACATGAAATGATGAATGGATTTAATAGTATTTGGACAAAACCCTCTTGCTAATGACCTTGCCACTTTGGTAAATGAACAATTTGGATATTACAAAGTTTAGAAACCCCATGGAGACCCCTTTGAAAAATAAAACTATCTTGTGCATGCTCCCATGCATGAATTGGTTTCCATTGTCTTGTGTGTGTGAATTTGTTTGAGTGATTATTGGTTTGGAATGTAAACTGAATTGGTGTTTGCTTGATTGACTTGTAGTGAAGTGTGAGACTAGAAAGATCAAGGAGTGAACCACCATTCCCTACCAAAAAGGCAAGTGATGCTTCATACTTTCTATCCCAAATACTTTCACTATGCATTAGTGATTTTGCTAAGTAAACTTGCATGGATTTTGCTAAGTATAGATCTTGCTATAGGAAAACCTAGTAGATGAATCCTTAGTAGGATTTCCTAAGTTAAGTTTCCTATTACTACCAAGCTTAGCCTAGCTAATGGAAAACATGGGTGGAAAATATATTCACACTATGGAAAAATATTCTAAGTCTGAGGACTTATGTTTTGTTTAATAAAACAACTAAGTTAATGAATCACCTGGGTGGAATGGAAATATTGGGATATGTTGAGTGGTTACACAAGGCCAGGGGACTGGTGAACCTTGTGTATCACACTTGTGGATGGCCACCCAGGAAACAAAGGGATTTGAGATGTCAAATGTTGAGAAGCTTCAAGTGCAACCACTTGGCAATATGGGCTCTGCCATGATCATATAGGTTGAAAGAACTTAGCCATATGGACAGTGGGTGGTAGTGTTTGATAGGTTGGAACGCGTCCATTTTGGTCTAAGGGAAGTCTTCTGAAAGATCTTGTCTTGGGAAACCAAGTCTTGTGGGGAAAGTGCACCACCTCTGCAGAGTGTAGAATCTAAGTACTTAGCCATGTCCCTGGTAAAGGACAATTTGAGCATCAAGACATGGAAGCAATCAAGAATCTCATCATTCAAATTTCTAAGTTAAAACTTGTGGATTGAACAAGGGTTGTTTGAAATCTTAAATCTTTGATTGGTAGATGCCTTGGAAAGGATCTTCAGTCTTTGATTGAGAAAAATGATTTTGACAAGCAAAAACTTAGTATTTTCAAATGTTAAGGAAAAACCTATTTTAAGCAATGCAAGCCTCAACTCCACTTAGCCAAATGCATATAGATGATAGACTCCACTATACTACCATAGTATCACTTGCCAATACAATTCAAATGTATTGACCCTTGTGGCTGTAACTTGTAATGTTGCAGGTTTGATTGATTTTAGTGAAGATTGTTTGATTAGGATTACAAAGTCTACAACCAACATCTGCCTGTGGCACTTTGAAGATGAAGGACCCCATGATTATAACTATTCCGCTGCAATGTAATGTAATAGCCAAATGAGCTATGTATTGATGTAATAAAATTATGTTATTCCTGGTTATAAAGTTGTAATATGACCCTTGTTTCTTGATATTACATCTAAACTGTGGATGCTAGCTATTGATCCAGGGACTAGCATTATAAAACACAGGAGGAATCTACCTTATTAGGTTGAGACCCCTCTACACCTATGTAAAGAAGTTACAGCTGGACAAGCTTGAACCCAAAGCGGAAAAATGCGTCTTCATAGGATACCCGAAGGAAACTATTGGGTATACCTTCTATCATAGATCCGAAGGCAAAATCTTCGTTGCCAAGAATGGATCCTTTCTAGAGAAGGAATTTCTCTCGAAGGAAGTGACTGGAAGGAAAGTAGAACTCGACGAGGTTGTCGAACCTTCTCTCGAACTTGCGAGTAGCGCAGCACTGGAAGAAGTTCCTGTGGTGCCTACACCAATAAGAGAGGAAGCTAATGATGATGATCATGAAACTTCGGTTGTAGTTGCTACAGAGCCTCGCAGGTCAACGAGAACTCGTACCACTCCTGATTGGTATGATCCCGTAATGAGTGTCATGTTGGTGGACAACACCGATGACCCTGCGACATATGAGGAAGCGATGATGAGCCCAGATTCCAATAAATGGCAAGAAGCCATGAAATCCGAGATTGGATCCATGTACGAAAACCAAGTATGGACTTTGGTGGACTTACCGGATGGCCGGAAGGCTGTCGAGAACAAATGGATTTTCAAGAAGAAAACAGATGCTAATGGTAATGTTACTGTCTATAAAGCTCGACTTGTCGCAAAAGGGTTCGACAAATTCAAGGAGTTGACTACGATGAGACTTTCTCACCAGTAGCCAAGCTAAAGTCTGTGAGGATTATGTTAGCAATAGCTGCATATTATGATTATGAGATATGACAGATGGATGTCAAAACAGCGTTCCTCAATGGAGACATTGATGAAGAGTTGTATATGATGCAACCCAAAGGTTTTGTCGATCCTAAAGATGCTAACAAGGTATGCAAACTTCAACGGTCCATATATGGATTGAAGCAAGCATCCCGAAGTTGGAATCAACGTTTTGATAAAGTAATCAAAAGTTTTGGTTTTATACAAACTTATGGAGAAGCTTGTATTTACAAGAAAGTGAGTGGGAGCTCTGTAGCATTCTTAATACTATATGTAGATGACATATTGTTGATTGGGAATGATGTAGACCTTATTAATAGTGTCAAGGAATATTTGAATAATAGTTTTTCAATGAAGGATCTTGGCGAAGCAGCTTACATATTAGGCATAAAGATTTATAGAGATAGATCGAGACGCCTAATATAATTGTCACAAAGTACATATTTGGACAAAGTTCTAAAGAGGTTTGGAATGGAAGATAGCAAGAAAGGGTTCTTGCCCATGTTGCCCAATACGACCTTGAGTAAAACTCAAAGTCCAATAACGACAGAAGATAGATAAAGGATGAGTAAGACTCCCTATGCCTCAGCCATAGGATCTCTTATGTATGCCATGCTGAAAGGATCGTATGGGCACCTAGAGGGGGGGGGGAATAGGTGCTACTTCAAATTTTCTTCTTTTTCAAATTAAGGTTTGACAATAAGGTAAATTCTCTAGATAATGCAACTACGGTGAATTTACCTATATGACAAAATGCAAGAGCTACCACAACACAAAGTAGTAACAAGTAAGTAAGGTGCGGTAAGGATAGAGGTAACCGAAAAGTGGACGCGGAGACACAAGGATTTGTTTCCCGTAGTTCCTTCCTTTTGAGGGGAAGTACGTCTACGTTTGGAGAGGGGTGGTTTCAAACCACCAACGCCACGAGAGGCCTCCCTTGTTCTCCGATGAATCTCACCCCAATGGGATCGATTCACCTTCCACTATATCGGCAACCTTCAAGGTGGAAGCCGGCACCGTTACAAGTTTGGGGCACACATCCACAACTTAATCGGAGGCTCCCAAATACAAGCAAGCTGTCAAAGCAATCAAAGACAAGCTTGTAAGAACAAAAACGAGAGCTAGGGTTTCCAACAAAACACTAGAGCAAAGGGGCCCTCAATGAAATGAGGGGGAAATGAAGATCTCTTTTGGTGAAGTAGTAGATCGGGGACTCCTCCTTCGATTCCCCAAAGATCAAGGGCTTTGGGTGGTTGGATGATGAGATCTTGAGAATTTGAGTGGCTCCAAAGGACTCCAATGGTGGGCAAGACTTTAATGAGCTGAGCACTTTGTCCCAAGGTAGGTGGAGGGGTATTTATACCCCTCCACAAAATCTGACCGCTAAAGATTAATCAAGCGGTAGTACCGGAAGTACAAGCGGTACTACCGGAGAATTCCGGTACTACCGGACCTAGGTACCGGATCACCCTTTTTTTGAACAGCACAACTCCATACAAGAAACTCTCTGTCACGCCAGGTAGCAAAACCCGGTACTACCGCATTTTGCTACTAGCATGTGACAACTTTGCAACGAGCAAAAACTCTCACACGCCAGTAGTAAAATGCGGTACTCGCATTTTGCTACAGCATGACAACTTTTGCAACGAGCAAAAACTCTCTGTCACGCCAGGTAGTAAAATGCGGTACTACCGCATTTTGCTACCGGCGCAGACAGTAGCTTTTTGCAATGTTCAAAAAGCCTCTGTCCTGAGCAGTACTAAAATGCGGTACTACCGCATTTTAGTACCGGAGCAGGCAAAAGCTTTTGACAAGCTGTAAAAAAGCTTCTGTCGCGCTAGGTACTAAAATGCGGTACTACCGCTTTTTAGTACCTGGCCCGGCAGAGACTTTTTTACAGTTAGTCATTTGCTTCTGTCTGGTCCGGTAGCAAAAAGCGGTACCGCGCCAGGCAGACAGTTTCTGAATGTATGCAAACCTTTTTAATGTACCTATGATACACTTAGCAAACCATTAGTCCGATATGTGTGTTGTTATCAAACACCAAAATCACTAGGGATAGAAAATGCTCTTTCAATCTCCCCCTTTTTGGTGTTTGATGACAACACACATTTTGCAAGGAAATCTAGTGACGACAAGATGTAGATGGGGCTCCCCCTAGATATGTAGAAACAAGCCCCAACAGTTAGAATAGAAGTCGCACATAGAGGACATACCTTTGCTAAGAAACATGTGATGACCAATAGATTAGGAAAGAGGAATATCATCACATAGAACGTATCCAACAAGAATAGCCATAATACACACAAGATGGATCCATAAGATAACCACAAAGTCTTAACATACATATCACCAATAATTAGGTTCACACATAGAAGGAGGCAACCAAATAAAGTTCACAAGCGAATAAAATCCAAGGCAAGAACGAGCTTGTGACTTTCCCTCGCAAATCTCCCGCATGCCTAATGTGCAACTTCTCCCCCTTTGGCATCAAGACGCCAAAAAGGGGCAAGAGCAACACTAATTCCCCGAAGATCACTCATCATCATCATCAACGTCGTCCCATGCACCATGAGGTGGAGGGGCACGGAAGGAGGAGGTGGCATCATCTTCCCAGTTGCTGTGCTTGGAGATCCATTGGTCTTCTGGGGTAATGTTGTTCTCGGAGCCCTTGGAAGCAGTCAATCCTTGAGCCTCCATCATTTCCTTCTGACGAGCACATGCCTTCTTGGCATAGACATGAGCCTCGTACAGGCATTTCTGATTGTCCACTTGGAGGCAGAATATCTTCTTTAGTTTGGCCTCAACCCTCTTAGCCCAAGATGGCTGTGCTGGCTGGCGACGAGAGACCACAAAAGCTGGTGCATCAGCAGCATCACCTGAGTCCTCAACCGGGTTCCCATCCTCATCAACAATCTGACCATCCGCATTGCGGGGTTTGGGATGGGTGTTGATCAGCAGATTCTTGTGACGGTGAGTGGCAAGACGAAGATGAGGCAAGTCACGGGCAATTTTAGGGCACTTGCTAATGATGAGAGCCATGATGTATGGAGCAAAAGGAGGCACCCTCCGCTGAAAAGTGGCGCAGACCATCTCATTCCAGATAACATCTATCACATCCATAGGGAGGCCAGAGTCACGATGGTGATAGGTGGCCATCATAATGTCCACCATGTAAGCATGAATCTCATCAACATTCCCTGCACGAGGGGCGATAGTCTCGCGATAGATGCGGTGCATGATGTCATAAGTAGGAAGGAGCCCTTTGATCTTACCAGGGATGCCGCGCCCCCGGATGTACAGTGGGGCAAGCCTATCTTTCTTCATGGGATTGTCATTTGCATGGCACCGAAACCCAACGGGAACATCCTTGCCACGGTCTTCGTACCCGAGGATAGCCGCAAACTCAGCCAATGATGCTTCCTTGACAACACCCTCGGTCATCCAAGTGAGAGTCCTAGCATTATTCTTGGCAAAGTGAACGGTTGCATAGAACTGAGCAATGAGCATTGGATCATAGTTGCATTTGAACTCCATAATATATAGGAAGCAAGCCAAAGTTGGTACACATGTCAAGAGCCTCACCAAAGTAGTTTAGATTCTTCCTCACATGATTCATCTCGATCCATTTTTGAGGAACCACTATTTTGTCATCCTTCATGAGAATCTCATGGAACACCCGCTCCTGGAATTCCGTGTAGAAGAGGCTGTGCATCGAGCAAGCGCGGGCCGCCCCATCTGGATGACCACTCATGAGCATGAAATTCAGACTCAGAGATATCACACAACAGCCTTGGCCCTGATGGACCGGAACTTTGACTCTTGCGAGGACCATAGGGAGGAGGAGGTGGAGGAGCTTTACCACGACCAGCACTTTGCTTGACCCCCTTTCCCCCACGACCACGAGTCGTTGGCAGTTTCAGACGGGCACTAGGTTGAGGCATGACCTCCTCTTCAGACTCAGTCTCAGATTCTGACTCATAGTCCTCGATCTCATAGTGATCTTTGGAGAGCTTGCGCGATCCCTGGGACCCCCTGCACCTGTGAAAGAACGAGGGAGAAAGCATAGGGGTAAGGGCACAAGAACCTGGGGCAAACAGATGATGGAGATGAGTGTTTTTTTTTAAAAATTACTGCCAGTACTGGGGCGGTAGTACCGGACCTGCACAAGCGGTAGTACCGGAAAAAGATTCCCGGTACTACCGGCCCGCGACTACAGTGCAGATCTGAACTAAGATCCGAGTATGGGCAACAAATTATTTGTCAAAACACGATTCCCATCGGGCCAAGTGATAGATCGGGTAAATAGCACACGATACAACCTCAAGGATGCAAGTTTTAACCACGAATCGAAGGTACCTAGATTCAATGGAGAAAACAAGAAGGAAGATGAGGAGGGCGGTGGTACCGGTGTCCATGACGGTGGGGAAGAGGGAGGAGCCCGCGGGGAGACCGAATCCGGTGTGGATCCGGGAGAGGGAGGGGCGGATGGGCTTCCTCCGGCGACGTCGTGCTCTGGTGGTGGCGCTGGTGAGGAGTGGAGACGAGGGATGAATGAGGCACTGAGGGGTGCCTCTCCCTCGTCTCCAGTCTTAACCGACGCGCGCGAGCGGTAGTACCGGATCTTCTCAAACGGTAGTACCGCCGAGCGGTAGTGCAGAATGGTAGTACCGCCTCCAGGAAGTTTCGGCAGAACACGGAAACACACCCAGGGGCGGTAGTATCGCCAGTGACTTCCGGTAGTACCGTTGGGCGGTAGTACCGCGTGTGATCCGTAGTACCTGCTACCATGTGATGAGAGGCGGAAGCGAAACAAGAAGGTTCTTGTGCAGAGTAGATGGGTTTTGTTGGAGAAAAGGGGCCTGGGTTTAGAGAGACACGCGGAAATGGGCCAATGCACTCAAGTAAGAAAACTAAAAACAAATGAAGAACCAAACTTGAGTGCATGACCAAAAATAAACACCAACAACTAGTGGATGACAAACATGAGTAAGAACCAATTCAACTAGGTGACAATCACGAGTAAGCACATCATCCTCTCGATTGAGAGGGGGCGGTGGCCTAGGCCACCATATTTGAGTATACTCGGCTTGGCACCATGAAGATGTATCTTGGGTCCATTACCGAAACTCATCATTGAGCTCACATATCACAAAATGATATTAAGAGGAATGATATTTGTTTAATTTGCGCATAATGGGGGGAGGGATAGTACAATCAATTAGGAACACACTCCCCCTATGTCCATGCCTACACCTAAACCAAACATGGGTCGAGTATTAGGTGAGAATGCAAGATAATCAAGTCAAGCTCCTTGAATCTACGATATTTAGTTCATTCCTCAAGTAGCAAAACCTTGCTTCATCAAGTGGCTTCGTGAAGATATCGGCAAGTTGATCTTTGGTTGATACATAGGATAGATCAATATCACCTCTAGCAACATGATCTCTAATAAAGTGATGTCGAATATCAATATGCTTTGTCCTTGTGTGATCCACGGGGTTGTATGCAATCTTGATGGCACTTTCATTGTCACATAGAAGAGGCACTTTGTCACATTGGACACCGTATTCCTTTAAAGTTTGCCTCATCCATAGAAATTGGGTGCAAGCACTAGCAGCAGCAACATACTCGGCTTCGGCGGTGGAGAGTGATATACAATTTTGCTTCTTAGAAGACCAACATACCAAGGACCTACCAAGGAATTGGCAAGCCCCGGATGTTGATTTTCTATCATCCTTGTCTCCCGCCCAATCCGAGTCCGTGTATCCACAAAGAGCGAATGTTGAGCCTCGAGGGTACCAAAGACCATAAAATGGGGTATGAACTAAATATCGAAAGATTCTCTTGACCGCCATTAAATGGCTTTCCTTAGGAGCCGCTTGATATCTTGCACACACACCTACACTCAACACAATATCGGGTCTAGATGCACAAAGGTAAAGCAAAGAACCAATCATAGACCGGTATACCTTTTGATCCACATCTTTACCATTTGGATTTTGTTCTAGATGAGTCTTTGTTGCCATGGGAGTAGGGGCTCCATTCAAATCTTGCATTTTGAATCTCCTGAGCATATCTTGAGTATACTTGGCTTGATTGAAGAATGTTCCTCCTCTAACTTGCTTGATCTCAAAGCCAAGGAATACTTTCAACTCCCCCATCAAGGACATCTGGAACCTACTAGTCATAAGCTTTGAGAATTCATCATTAAAAGCTTTGTTAGATGAACCAAAGATAATATCATCAACATAGATTTGGCATACAAAAAAGCTCCCCATTAACCCTCTTAGTAAAAAGAGTGGGATCGATTTTCCCAACCTCAAAGCCACGGTCAAACAATAACTCTCTAAGGTGCTCATACCACGTGCGTGGGCTTGCTTGAGCCCATAGAGAGCCTTATCAAGTTTGTAGACATGGTTTGGAAAGTTGGGGTCCTCAAATCCCGGGGGTTGCTTAACATATACCAATTCATTCAAAGGACCATAAAGGAATGCACTTTCTACATCCATTTGTTGCAACTTAAAGTTATGATGTGCCGCAAAAGCAAGAAGGATACTGGATGGACTCAAAGGCGAGCCACGGGTGCATAAGTCTCTCCATAATCAATGCCTTCAATTTGGGAATAACCTTGTGCAACCAATCTAGCCTTGTTCCTTACAATAATCCCATGCTCATCTTGCTTGTTCTTGAATATCCACTTTGTTCCAATAACATTGCGGCAATCCTTTGGCTTCTCAACTAACTTCCACACTTTGTTTCTCTCAAAATTGTTGAGCTCTTTGTGCATAGCTTCTAACCAATCCGAATCTTCAAGAGCTTCCCACACTTTCTTTGGTTCAATCATGGAAATGTGAGCTTGATGTTCACTGAACCTCTTCAATTGTGCTCGTGTGGAAATACCTTTCCTTAAATCTCCAACAACATTTTGGACGGAGTGGTCTCTTATATCCAACATTCTTTCCTTTCTAGCTTCGCGACGAGCGTGGATCTCCTCATTGTTTCTTGGAGGACCCTCTTCATCATTTTGATCCTCGTCTTGACCATCAACTTGACCTTGATCATTATTGGATTCATCCTATATATTGGGAGGCACGGATTGACCTTGGTCTTGATCAAGTGATCTTCTAGCCTCAACTTGAGCACCCCTCAAAACAGCTTGGATGGATCTTCCTTGGCAAATTGACTTGACTCCACTTGACACCCCATCAAATGGACCAAGCTCCCTTTGACTAGAGTTCACACATTGATCACCATGTTGAGGGTCCACATCTTGTCTTTGGCTTGAGTCAAAGTCCTCCTCGGTAGATGGAGCATGTTGAGGATGTGAAGATGAGGGCTCCACTCGAGTGGAGCATAGTTCTTCTCGATCCGCCATAAGGGGTTCCTCAATGGGGCGGATATAACCCACACCCATTCTTCCTATGGCATCTTGAGGCATTTCAACATCTGCATCACAAGCATCAACACGCCCCCCTTGGGGACCATCATATTCTTCGAAGGTCACACTACAAGATTCTATGACGGCTCCGGAGAGCTTGTCATAGATTCTATAAGTGTGAGATTCGAGACCATAGCCAACAAAAATACCCTCTAAAGCTTTAGATTCGAATTTAGACAAACGAACACCTTTAATGAGATAGAAACACTTACAACCGAACACCCGGAAATAAGATATGTTGGGATTGTTACCGGTAAGTATCTCATATGGAGTCTTGTTGATTTTCTTGCGGAGGTAGAGCCGGTTTGAAGCATGGCAAGCGGTGGAGACGGCTTCGGCCCAGAAGTTGTATGGAGATTTAAACTCCGCCAACATGGTCCTAGCCATCTCAATGAGAGTCCGGTTCTTCCTTTCGGCCACACCATTTTGTTGAGGGGTGTATGCGGCGGAATATTGATGATTATGTTGGGAATATGCCCTAGAGGCAATCATGTATGATGATATTTCCTATTGTATTCATAAAGTTATTAAGTAGTCCTTGTATAAACATCTGATGTGTATCATTGAATATGTGATTCAGTTGTGGAACTATGCATTCATGTTGTTTGTACTAAATATCCTTGGTCATTGAGGTTGTCTTTGGACACAACTTAGACCAATGTGAAAGTTGGCTTGATGACTCGGTTCCACTTGTCATGGGCATGGAGATGCTATTCCAACTTACGGACTAGGCTAAAGAGTTTAGCAGTCGGATTGACCCATATTGAGGTACAACGAACTAATTGTCATTTGTATATCTCAATCAATGTAATCCTTAGACCTGAGGTTGTTGCATAGTCCGAGTTGAGGATCACCGACTTAGGTTACATCAAGCGCTGATCCGTGGCGGGCAGTTATAAAGGCGAGTTCGGGTCATCGAGAATCAAGCTGCGTGATGTGAATAACTAAGATGGGATTTTGCCCTCCACTCGAGAGATATTCTGGGCCCTCTCGTGAGATATGATTGAAAGCATGGCCATGCGACTCGGTTAAGTGTTAGAGGCGATCGACTAAGAGTTAGTCGGGTGAATCACTTATCTCGGATCGAGAAGAGAGTCGGACTATTTAAGGGATGGCATATATTCGCCTATAGTCTGACAAGGTATATCATGAGGCAAAAGGGACTCGGACGTAAGTCGCATTGGAAAGGCAAGTCGTCATGACTCTTTGGTACTTGGGAGTCGGCACGTTCTGCTAGGAGCCGCTCTGGGCGATCGATTGTGAGTCGGACTCCAATCGTGTCCAAGTAGCCATGAGCCTGTGGGGTCACACACTTAAGAGCGGGAGCAAGTTCGGATTGGATCTGAACATATAATCTAGTTGGGTTGGACCTAAACCGGATTAGGACTGAGTTAGTGAGTTGGACTCACGGTGACTAGTTTTATATGGGCTTTAGTGAATGGGTCGCGCGAGCAGAGCCCACGTTCACTCCCTATATATATAGTGGAGCACAGTAACCCAAAAAGGTTAATTCTTGTTCGGTTAGGTCATTCCATGTGTTGGAAACCCTAGCTCCACAGCAGTCCAGCCATTCTGAACCTAGCAGTTACGGCGCTCCTCCTTATGCGTGTGGATACCGGAGAGGTGTTGTGCGATCGCACCGGGACGATCGGATCGTGAGGACTGCTTTGCATCAATGGCGGCTTCGCTTAATCCGCAACCGCGTCTAGTGGTAAACTTCGTGGCCTTCTACCTCAGCTAGATCTTGGGATCACCACGTTAGAGGAAAATTTTATTTTATCTCCGCGTGGCCCAACAGTGGTATCAGAGCGATAGCTTCTGGTTTTAGGCTCGAGATCTCGCATATATGATATGCGGTAGGCTATAGATGAGATCTATGTGCTGTTTTGGTGGTCGATCTATGAGATAGATCGGTTTTGTATGAAGTTGATTGGATCAACTATACTCGGGGAATGGTAGATCTGATTTCCGTGATCATACTGCTGAGGTCGTGGAACGACATACCCCTACCGGTCGGCTTCCGCCATCGGGGTAGATTGTGACACGTAAATCCAGAAGCGGTGATCGAAGATCAAAAAGTTTGATCGAATCGGAACGATGGTCGGAATCCATGTTCGGACCGCCGGCTTCGCCCTGTCGTAGCGCCTTAGATGTCGTTGCGAGTTTCACAACGCCGGTAGATATTGTATCTATGCATAACTTGTTTTTTGCAGGAAGTTGTGAATGGTATGGTTCATGTGCATGTGATGTATGTGTGCAATCCATACGTGATCTGCGAATCATGGTTTTTGTCGGTAATTTGGAGCCTAGGTGCTGTCATTTTATTGTATAATGACCTGCGTGTCGGATTCTCTATGTAATTTACTTTACTAAGCTAGTGTAGCTGTTTGAGAACCCGGAAGGCATGCAAGGCGTTGTACATGTCGGCGACATGGAGTAAGACGGCAAGTGACAAGAGTTGGCACGAGTCGGATTACAGGCTTTGTGGAGATGGAGATCGCCATGAAGAGAGCCATACCATTTCACATTATAATTGATTTATTTTGTGTTATTGTTATGTCTCAGTTTTACCTCTATTAGATAGTCGGTAAAATTTAATCCCTCAAAGAAGGTCTAGTCGGTTTTCCTTCCAGTGTTTGCACCATCACAAGTCGGACATTTTTGGTAGTGGGCTCATAAAATTGAGGTGCTGCCAATTCTTTCCGACTAGGTGGGTTCGAGTCGGACTCTTACTGCAGAAACACTTGGTAAGCTAGACGGGTCTATCACAACGGTTGTGGGACTCGGGGAAAAGTCGGATGGGAGCCGGGGCATGTGATGCCACCCGTCCAACAGGAGTCGCATGAGATGCGATTGACAAGGAGTTGTCTACCTAGATCACTTGGCGGCTAGCGGTGATGCTAAAGCTCACTAGCCGACTTGCTTATTTAGGATCCTGAATCACTAAGTAACCATCGGAGGGGTGTTGGTTCTAGTGGGAGCATAAAATATTAAAATGTTTAATATGCTTGCTCTTTTATGAATACATGTCTTAAGTGTTTTGCATATTTTTTGTTGTAGATCATGGCACCAAGTAGCAGTCACTCTCGGATATCCGGTTTTGCATTGAGAACCATTCTTGAGAAAGATAAACTGAACGACACTAATTTTACCAAGCGGTATCGAAATCGAGAATTGTTCTCAAACAAGAAAAGAAGGACCATGTCCTAGATAACCCACTTCGGATGAGCCGAATGAGAATCATTATCGACCACCAATGCCTTCCGTCGGGCTAAAGATGAGTCCACGAATATTAGCTGTCTTATGCTTGCTCACATGGAACCGGACCTGCAAAAGCAGTTCGAGCATGTTGAGGCCTACGATATGATCGAAAGCCTCAAAAGTATGTTCCAGGCTCAGGCGAAGACTGAGAGGTATCAAGTCTCTCAGGCTTTGCTGAGTTGCAAGCTTAAGGATGGTGATCCACTGAGTCCGCATGTGATCAAAATGGTTGGTTACGTGAAGTCTCTGGAAAGACTTGGCTACCCCATAAGCAAAGAGTTCGCTACGGATATAATTCTGAACTCTCTTCCTAGTGCATATGGGCAGTTCATTTCGAACTACCACATGCATGGTATGGATAAGAAGCTCACTGAATTGCATGGGATGCTCAAGCAGGCAGAGGCGGATCTCAAGAAGGGCACCAGTCAAGTGTTGATGGTGCAGAATAAGGCTAAGTTCAAGAAGAGTTCTTGGACTAAGAAGAAGGCTAAGTCGGGAGGAAAGCAGGCTCAGGACCCTATCCCAAGCGCTTCCTCAGGGACTAAGGCCCAGTTCTTTTGGTGGCTTCTCTGAGAAGCTGCCCTACCCCCAGCTTCCTGGGAAAGCCGGTTCAAAAATTTTGTGAGGCTTCCAAATTAGTTTAGTCTTAGACACTTTGGAAGCCTCGTAATTTTTTTGAACCGGCTTCCCCAGGCTAGCTGCAGCCTAAACCATCTCCTTCACCGGATCCACTTGCTTCTACCGCAAGGCGGATGGCCACTGGAAGAGGAAGGCTGCAAGTACTTGGCCAAGAGTGGAGGTATGACTTCCAACTCGGTACACTTGTTTGCAATGTTATAGACATATATCTTCGATGCACCTAATAGTTCTTGGGTATATGATACTGGGATCGATTATTCACATCGCAACTCGTTGCGAGGGTAGTAGAACTAGGAGCGTAGCAAGAGGCGAGGTTGATATTCGAGTCGGCAACAAAGCAAGAGTTCTTTGCGTTGGAAGTCGACGATGCAACTTCATTTACCTTCAGTTCATTATGGAACTAAATAATTGTTATTATGTTCGATTTTCGATCGAAACATTATTTACGCTTCATGTTTGATAAGGCAAGGCTATGAGTCGAATATCAAGAATAATGGTTGTTCTTTGTATTTGAATGATATGTTTCACGGCTTTGCACCCGTCCGGGACGGGTTATTTATTTTGAATCTTGATGGTGAGTCGGTTTATAACATAAATGTTAAAAGGTTGAAACCAAATGATCGAATATGACTTACTTTTGGCATCGGCTTGGTCATATAAGTTGTAAGCATGAAGAAGCTCCATGATGATGGACTCCTAACCCGTTCGACTTGGAGTCGTTCGAGACATGCGAATCTTGCCTACTCGGCAAAATGACCAAGACACCTTTTGCAAAGAGTTGCGAAAGGCGTCACTTGTTGGGACTAGTACATAGTGATGTATGTGGACCAATGAGCACGACGACGAGGGTGGTTATGAGTACTTCATTACCTTCAGCGATGATTTGAGTAGGTATGGATATATCTACTTAATGAAACATAAGTCGGAAGCCTTTGAAAAGTTCAAAGAATTCGAATGAAACCTGAGAATCAACTCGGCAAGAAAATAAAGTTTCTTGACCGAGGAGGCGAGTACATGAGCCATGAGTTTGATGACCATCGAAAAGTTGTGGAATAGTTCCTCAACTTACTCCGCCAGAACGCATACAAAGGAATGGTGTTTGGAAAGGTGGAATCGGACCTTGTTGGACATGGTACGATCAATGATGAGTCAGACAGATCTGCCTTTATCATTTTGGGTTATTGTCTAGAAAGCTGGCGTTCACACTAAACAAAGTACCATCAAAATCGGTAGAAGACACCGCATGAGATGTGGACAGCAAAAGCCGAGTTTGTCTTTTCTTAAGATTTGGGGTTGTGAAGCTTTTGTCAAGCGACTTGATCGGACAAGCTTACGGCCAAGTCGGATAAATGTATTTTCGTGGGGTCGAGAAACCTTGGGTTACTACTTCTGCAACCGAGAAGAGGGCAAAGTGTTTGTCGCTCGAAACGGTGTCTTCCTTGAGAAAGAGTTTCTCAGTCGGGGAGTAAGTGGGAGCACGGTGCAACTCGAAGAAAGTCGAGAGGAACCGGCTAGTAGCGAGTCGGCAAAAACCTTGGAGGTTGAGCCGATCGTGGCAGCTGAGCCGTGACACACGTACTACGAAGATCGGCAAGATTACGAAGTGTTCGTGATGTGTTCTTGTTAGGCGGTGATGAGCGGCAAATTATTCGGAAGCGATGGTGGGATCGATTAGAGTCATGGCTTGGAGCCATGAGATCCGAGATAAAGTCCATGGATGAAAATCAAGTTTGGAACTTGGTTGATGCGCCAGACGGTGCAAGACCCGTCGAGTGCAAATGGGTCTTTAAGAAGAAAAGCGATATGGATGGAAATGTTTCAATCTATAAAACGCCTTGTCGCGAAGGGGTTCGACAAGTTCAAGGAGTTGATTCTGACGAGACTTTCTCGCCCGTAGCGATGCTTAAATCAGTTCGGATCATGTTAGCTATAGCGGCCTATTTCGATTATGAGATATGGCGGATGGATGTCAAAGCGGCTTTCCTTACGGAAATTTAACCGAGGACGTGTATATGATACAGCCCGAGGGTTTTGTCGATCCGGCTAATCTTGACAAGGTATGCAAACTTGAAATCCATTTATGGGTTGAAGCAAGCATCTCGGAGTTGGAATATTCGCTTTGATGAGGTAGTCAAATCGTTTGGCTTCATCAAGAGTGATCATGATTCTTGTTTGTACAAGAAGTTTAGTGGGAACAAAGTAAATTTTCTAATCTTATATGTGGATGACATATTCGATTGGAAATGATGTCGAGATGTTGCAAGAAACCAAGGAATCATTGGAAAGGAGTTTCTCAATGAAAGACTTGGGTGAGGCAACATACATCCTCGAATCCGGATCTATAGAGATAGATCAAGGAGGCTCATTGGATTGAGTCAGTACTTATTTGGACAAAGTGTTGAAAAAGTTCAACATGGAATCGTCTAAGAAGGGGTTCTTACCGATGTCCCATGGTGTAAAACTTAGCAAGACTCGGTGTCCTTGACAACCGATGATGCCAGTAGGATGAGTGCGATTCCATATGCTTCGCAGTTGGATCCATCATATGCCATGATTTGTACTAGGCGGATGTTTCCTATGCTCTAAGTGTTGTGGCGAGATACAGGTCGATCTGGAGAGATCCTTCGAATGGCTAAAATATCCTAAAGTACTTGAGAAGGACTAAGGATATGTTCTTGGTTTATGGTGGTGAAGATGAACTTAGTGTAAAGGGTTACACGGATGCGAGTTATCTCACCGACTACGATGATTCTCGCCGCAATCCGGATCGTGTTTATTATAAGCGGAGGTCTTTGAGCTGGAAAAGTTCCAAGCAAGAGGCGTATCTGCGTCTACAGAGGTTGAGTATATTGCCGCCTCGGAGGCACAAAGGAAGCTGTTTGGATGAGGAATTTCCTCATGGATCTTGGTGTGGTTCACGGCTCGTCCAATCCGTTGGACGTGTATTGTGACAACAATGGTGCTATTGCACAAGCCAAGGAACCTAGACAACACCAGAAGAACAAGCACATACTCATGCGGTACCACCTAATTCGCCAGTTCGTGGATCAGGGTGATATCAAGTTATGCAAGGTACACACGGATGCAAATATTGCGGATCCGTTGACAAAGCCGTTACCCCAGCTGAAGCATGAGGCGCACCTGAGAGCCATGGGCATTAGATGCTTAGACATGTGATGTCGGAAGATTGACTCTAGTGCAAGTGGGAGACTGTTGGGAATATGCCCTAGAGGCAATCATGTATGATGATATTTCCTATTGTATTCATAAAGTTATTAAGTAGTCCTTGTATAAACATCTGATGTGTATCATTGAATATGTGATTCAGTTGTGGAACTATGTATTCATGTTGTTTGTACTAAATATCCTTGGTCATTGAGGTTGTCTTTGGACACACAACTTAGACCAATGTGAAAGTTGGCTTGATGACTCGGTTCCACTTGTCATGGGCATGGAGATGCTATTCCAACTTACAGACTAGGCTAAAGAGTTTAGCGAGTCGGATTGACCCATATTGAGGTACAACGAACTAACTGTCATTTGTATATCTCAATCAATGTAATCCTTAGACCTGAGGTTGTTGCATAGTCCGAGTTGAGGATCACCGACTTAGGTTACATCAAGCTGATCCGTGAAATGGCGGTTATAAAGCGAGTTCGGGTCGACTGAGAATCAAGCTGCGTGATGTGAATAACTAAGATGGGATTTTGCCCCTCCACTCGGAGAGATATTCTCTGGTCCCTCTCGTGAGATATGATTCGTAAAGCATGGCCATGCATGACTCGGTTAAGTGTTAACCGAGGCGATCGACTAAGAGTTAGTCAGGTGAATCACTTATCTCGGATCGAGAAGAGAGTCGGACTATTTAAGGGATGGCATATATTCGCCTATAGTCTGACAAGGTATATCATGAGGCAAAAGGGACTCGGACGTAAGTCGCATTGGAAAGGCAAGTCGTCATGACTCTTTGGTACTTGGGAGTCGACACGTTCTGCTAAGCCTTCTGGACCGATCGATTGTGAGTCGGACTCAATCGTGTCCAAGTAGCCATGAGCCCGTGGGGTCACACACTTAAGAGCGGAGCAAGTTCGGATTGGATCGAACATATAATCTGGTTGGGTTGGACCTAAACCGGATTAGGGCTGAGTTAGTGAGTTGGACTCACGATGACTAGTTTATATGGGCTTTAGTGAATGGGTCGCGAGTAGAGCCCACGTTCACTCCTATATATATAGTGGACACGATAACCCAAAAGGTTAATCGTTGTTGGTTAGGTCATTCCATGTGTTGAAACCCTAGCTCCCAGATCCGGCCGCCGTTCTGAACCTAGCGATTCACGGCTCCTCCTTATGCGATGTGGATACCGGAAGAGGTGTTGTGCGATCGGCACCGGACGATCGGATCGTGAGGATCGCTGCATCAACTGACGCGCTTCATCAGTAATCCGCAACCGCGCGTCTAGTGGTAAACCTCGTGGCCTTCTACCTCAGCTAGATCTTGGGATCACCACGTTAGAGGAAAATTTTATTTTATCTCCGCGTGGCCCAACAGATTAATCCCCTCATCACTAAGAAAGTCATTCAAGGTGTAGTTCTTGAACTCGGTGCCGTTGTCACTTCTTATAATCAACACGGGAACATTGTGTTGCCGTTGAACCAAGTTGATGAAGTCGATAAAGGTCCTCTGAGTTTCACTCTTCAACTTGAAGAAATAAACCCAAGAGTATCTTGAAAAGTCGTCAAGAATCACCAAACAATATTTCTTCCCACCAAGACTTGCATGAGATGGAGGACCAAATAGGTCCACATGTAGGAGTTCCAAGATCTTGTTAGACTTGATTTGGTTCGTGGGCTTATGAGGAGCGTCATGCATCTTCCTAGAACACATGCCGCAAACACGATCTTTGGCAAAGGAAACATTTTCTTTTAGTCCAACAATATGGCCCTCTTTATGGAGACTTTGCAAAGTTCTCATATTGACATGGGCTAGTCGGCGGTGCCATAGCCAACCCACATCAGCCTTTCCGTATAAGCACATCGGACTGCGGTGGCTTGCCGAAAATTCCACCATACAAGTCATTTTGACGTACCCAAAGCGACCTTGAGAGACTTGCTCCACATGAGGACCACAATCTCATTATCAATAAAGGCAAGCCCATCTTTCCAAGAGCCAGATGAGAAAGTAATTGTATCCAAGGGTTTCAACAAGCATGGCGTTCACAGTGTAATGTCGTGAGCCACCACTACCTTGCGAAACCCATTACCGTAGATTTTGACTTGTAGGCATATGTGGCGGTGATTTGATCTTCATTTGACACCAAGTCCTTGACAATAAGCGAGCTTAGGTCATATGACAAGTGCAACCACTATCAAGCACCCATTTTGAACCTCCGGAAGCATAGGTCTACAAAGATCAAGCTAGTTTTAGGTACCCATTTTCAATGGGTCCTCTTTGTTAGCAATAAGGGTCTTGGGAACCCAAATAGACCAAGCAATATAACCATCATAAGGACCAACATATTGTGCATACACATCACCATAGTAGTCACGCATTAAAACATAGTGAGGGTTAGCACTTCCATGAAATCGTCATGAGACATAGTTTTGCCAATTGTGGTCTTACTTCCCACAATGGTCTTGTTGGTCTCTTGTGCGGGCTTGTCCTTCTTCTTCTTGTTGTTCTTCTTCTTTGTTTTGGAGACAAAACCAATGCCCCTTATCACCACTACGCCGCCTTTGCTTGCTCAAAAGATCATCAATAGACTTGTTACCTTGTGGAAATGTGGTCTTAAGCACCCCCTTCAACCTAGCATTCTCTTCAAGGATAGTCGCTACTCGATGGAATGAAGTTACTAGGTGAAGGAATATTGGCCAATTGAGTTTGAAGCGTTTCATGGGACTTTGTGAGTGACAAGAGTTCACTTTCCAAGGCTTTGTGGGCCTTGTTAAGCAAGCTAAAGTCCTCGGCAAGTTTTTCATGAACCACACCAAACTCAATCTTGTCCTTTTAGCTCTTTTGTATTTAGCAATAGCATGATCACGCTCTTTAATGAGTTTGTTAACAATGATGTCATTGGCCTCATCAAGCCCTTCAAGTTTTGACTCAAGGGACAACCTAGTCTCTTGTTCTTCTTCTAGAGCATTGCTTAAAGCCTCTAGTTCAATCATATGTTCATGCCCAAGTTTACATCTAACATCTAGAAGTTCTTGAGTGTGGGAGAGTTGATCTAAGATGTTCCCAAAATGTAGTTTAGCATCACCTTCTAGGTTAGTCATGAACTCATCAAAGGCAATTAGTTCCTTTTTAACATCAAGAGACATTTCATCATCAATTTCATCATTATCTAATTGAGTAGAGTGGGATGATGAGGATACCTCCGTTCCTCTTGCCATAAGGCAAGTGACGTCCTTGGAGGAAGAGTTCTCATTTGGAGATTCGAAGAGTGAGAGTGTCGGAGTAGAGGTGGTGGCTAGAGCCGCCATGCCATGTGAGGTTTCTTATTCTTCCTCATCTTCATCATCTTCATTATCGGAAGAGTATTCTTCATGAGTGATCAAGACAATTTCTCCCGATTTCTTGTTGATGGGGTTCTTTTTGATGAAAGGTTTCTTGTAGGGTGACTTGAGAGTCTTATTCAACACAAGCTTCCCACCATTATCTTCTCTCTTCTCATAGGGGCAACTTTCCACAAAGTGGTAGCGGTCACCACAGTTGAAGCAAGTTCTCAACCTAGTGGCATTCTCTCTTTTCCCATTTGGATTGCTTCTTCGTTGCATTTCCATCTTGGCCTTGGCGGGATTCTTCCAAAAGTTCTTTGCATAGAAAGCCATATATTGACTATGAGCAATCTTGACATCATCGGGATGGTCCAAGGAGAGGCCTTCATCACTATCATCTTCATCTTCAAAGTCCACAACTTTGGCCTTTAAAGCAACATTGACCACATTGCTCATACCGAGGGCACGAGCACGGGCATCTTTGGCGTTCTTGGCGGCGACCTTAAAAGCGGCCATCTCTTGCATAACTTCGTTTGAGGTCATGAGATGGCAGTTGTGTCTTCCTTATAAGCTCTTCAAGTCGGTGGGCTCAAAAGGCATGAGTGCACTCACATATTTCCTTTTTATCCATGCATCATCCACATGTGAGGCACCCACATTTCTAAAGGCGGTGGCGGTGGTCTTGAGCCTTCGATACATGTCTTCGTGATCTTCACCTTCTTTCATGTAGAAACCTTCGGCTTCATTGCTTAGAGCATCATATCCGTTCCTCCTCATACTCTCATTTCCAACAAACAACACAGTGAGAGCATCCCAAGCTTCCTTGGCAATGCTAAAGTGCTCAATGTGTGGATAATCTTTTGTTCCTAATCCTTGTTGAATCATATGCAAAGCAGTGGCATTGAGTTGACTATTGACAACCTCTCTTCTTGTCAAGTTGTTTGGATCCCAATAAAGAGTCCATGTTCGATGATGTTCCATAGTTCAATGCAAGAGCTGCGCATATGAGTTCTCATTAGTGATTGCCATTGAGCAAAAGTAGCAGACTCTTCTAGCTTAGGTGGGTCACCTCTATAGTACACATGAGGGTGAGGGATGGGAGGATCGGGAGAGTACCAAGAATCACGGTGCTCGCCCTTCCCCCCATCAAGTCGTGTGGAGGAATTAGTAGTGTCTAGTTTATCCCCTACCACCATACCTTCGGGGGATACCGGAGTATTCCCTTTAGGTGCGGATGGTAGTTCCTCTTGAGGGGATGGGGTGATGAGCCATCTTTGTCTTTAAGAAGTTGCTCAAGCATCTTCTTGACTTCGTTGACCAAGGAAGAGCTCAATCTTGTTTCCAAGTTTCTGAGATCTTCCATGGTCACAGGAGTTGACTCACTACCACCTTCCCCTTCTTGGATACCCATATTCTCTTAGGCGGTAAAGCCCGAATAAAGAGCCGAGGCTCTGATACCAATTGAAAGGATCGTATGGGCACCTAGAGGGGGGTGGAATAGGTGCTACTTCAAATTTTCTTCTTTTTCAAATTAAGGTTTGACAATAAGGTAAATTCTCTAGATAATGCAACTACGGTGAATTTACCTATATGACAAAATGCAAGAGCTACCACAACACAAAGTAGTAACAAGTAAGTAAGGTGTGGTAAAGGATAGAGGTAACCGAAAAGTGGACGCGGAGACACAAGGATTTGTTTCCTGTAGTTCCTTCCTTTTGAGGGGAAGTACGTCTACGTTTGGAGAGGGGGTGGTTTCAAACCACCAATGCCACGAGAGGCCTCCCTTGTTCACCGATGAATCTCACCCCAATGGGATCGATTCACCTTCCACTATATCGGCAACCTTCAAGGTGGAAGCCGGCACCATTACAAGTTTGGGGCACACATCCACAACTTAACCGGAGGCTCCCAAATACAAGCAAGCTGTCAAAGCAATCAAAGACAAGCTTGTAAGAACAAAAACGAGAGCTAGGGTTTCCAACAAAACACTAGAGCAAAGGGGCCCTCAATGAAATGAGGGGGAAATGAAGATCTCTTTTGGTGAAGTAGTAGATCGGGGACTCCTCCTTCGATTCCCCAAAGATCAAGGGCTTTGGGTGGTTGGATGATGAGATCTTGAGAATTTGAGTGGCTCCAAAGGACTCCAATGGTGGGCAAGACTTTAATGAGCTGAGCACTTTGTCCCAAGGTAGGTGGAGGTATTTATACCCTCCACAAAATCGACCGTTGCAAAGCATTAATCAAGCGGTAGTACCGAAGGTACAAGCGGTACTCTGGAGAATTCCGGTACTAGGACCTAGTGCGGATCACCCTTTTTCGAACAGCCTGACAACTCCATACAAGAAACTCTACATCACGCCAGTAGCAAAACCCGATACTACCGCATTTTGCTACGGCATGAAGCAACTTTGTGAGCAAAAACTCTACATCACGCCAGTAGTAAAATGCGGTACTAGCATTTTGCTACAGCATGACAACTTTTGCAACGAGAAAACTCTCTGTCACTCAGTAGTAAAATGCGGTACTACGCATTTTGCTACCTATGACGATAGCTTTTGCAGCGTTCAAAAGCCTGTCTGGCGATACTAAAATGCGGTACTACCGCATTTTAGTACCGGAGCAGGCAGAAGCTTTTGACAAGCTGTAAAAAAGCTTATGCCGCGCTAGGTACTAAAATGCGGTACTACCGCTTTTTAGTACCTGGACCGGCAGAGACTTTTGTGATTAGTCATTTATACATGCGGTCCGGTAGCAAAAAGCGGTACTACCGCTTTTTGGTACCGCGCCAGGCAGACAGTTTCTGAATGTATGCAAACCTTTTTAATGTACCTGCGATACACTTAGCAAACCATTAGTCCGATATGTGTGTTGTTATCAAACACCAAAATCACTAGGGATAGAAAATGCTCTTTCACATGCTATGTACTAGACCCGACATTGCATATGCTGTTAGTTTAACTAGTAGATATCAAAGTGATCCAGGAGTGGATCATTGGACAATGATCAAACATCCTTAAGAAGAGAAGGAAGAAGAAGAAGGATGGTTCTCTTTCTTTCTTGTGATGAGCGAATGGTGTTAATGGTTTATGATGAGTTGGAACCTAGACAGGATGATTAAAACATCCAATATGGATTGAGATTTACTAAGGATATGGTTCTTTCTTATGGAGGTGCAAAAGCAAAGCGTTGCGTTGTGGCTAGATCTTCAATGCGAATCGGAATACATGGCTGGAGGAGAGGTTGAGAAGAGAAGATATATGGATGAAAGAGTTCATTACAGAGCTGGGTGTGGTTCCAAGTGCGCTGGACCCAGTGTCTATCTACTGTGAAAACATGGGCGCCATAGCCAATGTGCAAGAACCAAGGTCACACAAGAAGCTGAAGCACATCAAGCTACGTTTTCACGCTATTCGAGAACATGTCCAAGATGGTGACATAAAGATTTATAAAGTACACACAGATCTGAATGTGGCGGATCTGTTGACTAAACCTCTCCCGAGGGCAAAACATGACCAACACCAAACTGCCATGGGTGTTCGGTATATTACCATGTAATCTAGATTAGTTGACTCTAGTGCAAGTGGGAGACTGTTGGATATATGCCCTAGAGGCAATAATAAATGTATTTATTATTATATCTTTGTGTTTATGATAAATGTTTACATTCATGCTATAATAGTATTAACAAGGAAACATTAATACTTGTGTGATTTGTAAACTTAAATTGAAGTCCCTAGTAAAGCCCATAATACTAGCTTGTTGGTTAATAAATGATTGTGGTTTCCCTATCATGAACATTGAGATGTTATTAACAACAAGATCATATCGTTAGGAGAATGATATGATGGACATACTCCTATAGATAAGCATAGCATAAATATCAAGTCATTTTAATAGTTCAATTGCTATATGCTTTCTAATACATAGTAACCTAATTCCTTCGACCATGAGATCATGCTTATCACCATCACCGGAAGGATGCTTTGATGACATCAAACACCACAATGGCGGGTGGCTATAAAGGTGGCATTAAGTGTTCGGAAAGTATTGGTTGAGACACATGGATCAAGAGTGGGATTTGTCCATCCATATGACGGATAGATATACTCTGGGCCCTCTCGGTGGAATGTCATCCAATTGGCTTGCAAGCATGTGACTGGTTCACAAGGGATCACATATCACAGGAACGAGAAAAGAGTACTTATCAGTAACGAGGTTGAACTAGGTATGCAGAGATACCGACGATCAAAACCTCGGATAAATAAACTATCGTTAGACAAAGGGAAATTGGTATCGTATGTAAGTGGTTCATTCGATCGCAAAGTAATCGTAGAAATATGTGGGAGCCATATGAATTTCCAGATTCCTCTATTGGTTATTGTTCGGAGAAGTGTCTCGATCATGTCCGCATAATTCACGAACCGTAGGGAGACACACTTAAGGATTCGACGTTGTTGAGTAGTTATGGAATGATGAGTAAGAGACTGAATGTTGTTCGGAGTCTCGTATGGGATCCGGGATATCACGAGGATATCCAGAATGGTCTGGAGAATAAGATTCATATAAGGAAAGTCCTGTTTCGGGGTTGGAGAATGGTTCCGGTGTTTTCATCGGGAATGTTCTAGAAGGTTCCGGAATGTCCGACGCTCCGGAGGGGAAGGGTACATGAATGTGTCATAACAAGTTGGAATGGTTGCATCATGTACTAGGTGTCATCGCTGAACAAAATAAAGGGATAAATCAAATCCTAGTTTGAAAAGTCAAACGCCAATTTGAAAAGTCAAAAGGCTATTTTGTTTGGTGGAGGGAGAGTAGGAAACCTACTTGGGGAGGAAGTCCCTCTTCCTCCACCGCCGGCCTTGGAAGCCGAGTTGGGGAGGGACTCCCCTCCCCTTGGCCGGCCCCCTCCACCTATATAAGGAGGGGCAGGGCTGCCCCTCCAAGCACACACCTTGCACCCTGCAAACCCTAGCTCACCGAGGCTCTCTCATAGTCCACCATACTCGCTCCGGCTTAAGGCGAAGCCCTACGAGATCCCCCCTCTACTTCCGGTACCATGCCATCGTGCTGCCGGAATCACGAGGAGAGTGCTACAACCTCCGCTGCCTGCTGGAACAAGGAAGAGGAAGGTCTTCGTCAAGTACCGAACGTGTGACCATTGTGAGGCGCTATGGGAACCTTGCCGGAAGGATCGTCTACACGATCTTGAGATCGACAAGAGTATGACTACATCACCCACGAGAATCCGCTCTTGTTAAACACTTTGGAATCTTCGAGGGTGAGTTATTCCATCGACTCGTTGCTACAATCTAGTAGATAGATCTTGGCTTGTTTGTTTTTATGCGGTAGAATTTTTTTGTTTTCCATGCTACGAACCCCTACAGATATAGGCGAGAGGGCGGAGCCAGAGGTGGGCCAGGTGGGCCACACCCCCTGTAGGCGCGGCCTAGGGGTGGCCCGTGCCTGGGGGGTGTGGGCCTCCTATGGTCCATCTCCGCCTCCCCTTCTGGCATTCTTCGTCTTCTAGGAAAATAGGATTTTCTGTAGTTTTTCTGGTATTTTTCTAATCTTCGTGAAATTGCATCAAAACACCTCTTTTTCCATCAGAAACCTGACTCCGGCAGTTCATCCTCCAAGAATCATCCAACATGCAAAAACAGATGAAAAGACATAAGTAACACCTCTTAATACGAAATATATCAATGAATAGAGGCAAATTATGATATAGAATGGTGATGCAAATTGGACGTATCACGCGTGCTCTTGTCGCTGCTAGTTCTTCTCGGGCTGTAGCTCAGAAACGCATGGGGATACGATTCAGGAATGAGTCCCACCGTGATCGTTTCGATAGGATCAAAAAAACCGAGAAGTGAAGGCAACCAATGAAGGAAATATGCCCTAGAGGCAATCATAGAGATGATTATATTTCATATGTATCCATGAGTTATTGTAATGTTCCTTGAATATCCATATCAGGCAACTTGTATTGATTGGCAATTATGTGAATTGTTTGTGAAACTCTTTACTTGTATGGTTATTTAAGAGTTGTCCCTAGTCGGAGTTCATGTGAGGATACACATGAATATTAGACTAGCACATCGATTGGTTGATGACTATGTTTCGTAAGTCATAGACATGGAGATGTCAAACCAATGATGTGGACACATGTTATGAACATGGGGTTGGACTGACCCAACCTGAGACTGGCAATTAGTTGTATCTCCCTCTACCCATCGTGTACGTTTTGTCCTTAGACCTGAGATTGTCGCATGTACTTGAGATGTGGATCGACCTACTTTGGGGCTATCAAACGCTGCACCGTAACAGGGTAGTTATAAAGGTAGCTTTCGGGTTTGTCCTGAAGCATCTTTGCAAGGCATGGTCAATCAAGATGGGATTTGCCCATCTCTACTTGGGAGAGATATCTCTGGGCCCCTCGAGTGATCGGATCCAGAAATGCATGGCCGTGCTACCTATGGTTAAGAGTTAACCTAGTAAAGGGATTCCGAATCACGGTATCGAGAAAGGGAGGTCAGCTTGGAGCTAGACAAAATATTGTGAGGCAAAAGGAAAGACATGTACTAAACCTTGTGATGGTTCGTCCGATATGATCTTTGTATGCGTTTAGGAGTTGGCACGTCTTGCTAGAGGCCTCTACCAACTATTGACAGAATAAGTGTATTCGTGTCATGTCTATACGCATATGAACCTATAGGGTCACACACTTAAGGGGCTGGAAGCCTAATGAGGATTGGATACGAATTAGACCAGGCTTATGGTACTAATGGGCTGCTAATGTAGAAGCCCACTAGGGACGCCTATATAAGGAGGGTGGGGCGAGCTAACCAGGGTTAGACCTTAGACCTCAGATCATTCCCAGCGGCCACTCCTCACGCCTGTGTTGCCGCAGACCTAGCGATCCGGCGTCGGCCTTCCACCATGCGTGTGGATACCTCGGGCGCATGCATGGCGCTTGGACGAGCAGCGCAAGGAGCTGCGTGGGGCGAGAAAAAGGAGGAGGCGTGGAGCGTCTGCCTCAGCAGCGCTTCATCAATTCCATGGCTGGCGTCTAGTGGTAATCCGTGATCTATGACAACAGTAATCCCGGTATACGCGGTAGAAATTTTTTGATTTGCGCTAGTGTAGCCTACCCGTATCCCTACGTGGTATCGAGCCGATCTTTGTTGATTATAGTTTCGGGATGTTTGCATATGGTGATATGCAGATTGATATAAATGATGTGATCGTTTATATGGCGGTGGTTCAGGATTGATCTATGATCTTGCTTTCTGTGATCGTAATTCTGAGGTTGTCGAACGACTTACCCCTACCGGTCGGTTTCCACCATCGGGGTAGACAGTGACACATAAATCATGTTGAATCACGCGAAGATCAATATGATTGATCGAATCGGAACCTAGATCTAAAATCGATGTACCGTGATCAAAGGAGTTTGATTGAATCGGGACAGGAGTCGGTTTATGGTAAATTTGATTTGCCGATCAAAATCCTTGAAGAAAATTGTGAAGATTCGATCTCTCATTTTCCACGGTGGGCGCTGCCCCTTCGAACCCTGCAGGGGGAGACCCCCTAGACCCCCCCTTAATCGTATCCCCTTTTGTATATCGTTAAGGTAACTAGGTGCTGCAATGTCACATGATCCGGTAGAATGCGATTCTATGCATAACTTGTTTTTGCAGGATGTATGTGATCAGTATGGCCCATATGTGTATGTGATGCATGTATGAAATTTATCATGACCTGCGTGTCGTGAGTAGGGAAACACGGCTGGAGCCATGTGTTTTGTCGATTATTGTAATGGCCTGCGTGCCAACTTGTGATGATCCAAGTTCTATGTAATTTTGATTACTAGCTGTTAGGAGTAATAGCTTGTATTAGTTCTTGGAGGACTCATCACTTGGAGGATGGCTCACATGGAACATGAAGATGGAGATCATCATGGTGGACAGGTTCTATGGCGATGGAGATCACCATGAGAAAATGGGCCATACTGTGTCACATCTATGTGAATGTTATTCTTATGCGTTTTACTACTATGTATGCTTAGATGATAGAAGTAGAACGATCCCTCACAAAGTTTAAGTTAAACCATGCCCTCCCAACCAAACCTTGCACCATCCTATGCCCTGTACAATAGTTGGTGGGCCTATGAAATTAGGGTGCCGCGGTTTTCCTTGGCTAGATGGGTTTGTATCGGATACCTACACGCATAAGGGTTGGTGAACTTAACAAGGTCATCTTAACAGTTAAGGACCTTGGGGCATAAAGGTTGGGCGCCTAGTTTTGACATAGAGATGTCACCCAACAACAAGAGCCATATGTGATATGATTAGCAAGTGTTGCTTACCGATTTACCTTGTCTTCTAGCAGTGATGCTAAAGCTCACTAGTTGACTTGTTAATTGTGGATCTTGAATCACTTAATATCAATAGAGGGATATTCATTTAAGTGGGAGTATATGCTATTAAATTGTTTAATATGTTTTACTCTTTCATGGTTACATGGCTTAGTATTTTGCATGTTTTCTGTTGTAGATCAATGGCACCGAACACTACATCACCTTTCTCTTTGCGTTCGATTCTTGACAAAGATAAACTAAATGGAACAAACTATTCGGACTGGGTCAGAACACGAGAATTGTTCTCGGGCACGATAAAAAGAAGCAGTTGGATACCCCAATCCCCGATGAACCTGCTGATAATGCATCTGCTGCCCTAAAGAACGCCTACAAGAGAGCATGTGATGATTCTCTTGAGGTTAGTTGCCTTATGCTTGCATGCATGGAGCCTGAACTCCAAAAGAAGTTTGAGGATCAGGATGCCTACGATATGATCGTTGCACTTAAGGACATGTTCCAAGATCAGGCAAGGACTGAGAGGTACAATGTTGCCAAGTCCTTTGTCGAATGCAAGCTAGCAGAGGGAGAAGATGTAGGCCCCCATGTGATCAAAATGGTTGGTTCTGATGACTTTGGAAAAGCTTGGTTTTCCACTAGGCCAAGAGTTGGCCACTGACTTCATTTTGGCGTCTCTTCCATCCAGCTATGGGCAGTTCATTTCGAACTACCATATGCATGGGGTGGAGAAGGGCCTTAATGAATTATGTGGGATGCTTAAAACAGCAGAAAGTGACATGAAGAAGTGTGCAGGGCATAGCCATGTGATGGTTGTGCAGAACAAGCTTAGCTTCAAGAAAAAGGGTACTTCTTGGAAGAAGAAGGGCAAGGCTAAGGATACGATCCCTAAGTCTGCACCCAAGCAAAAGGCTGGACACAGAAGACCTTTGAGTGCTTCTTTTGTCATGAACATGGCCACTGGAAGAGAAACTGCAGCAAGTACCAGGCTTCTTTGAAGAAGAGTGGAAGTAAGAGTACTTCCAACTCAGGTACGCTTGTCGTAAATGTTGTGGACATTCTTCTCGCTGATTCCTATGTTAACTCTTGGGTATTTGATACCGGATCGGTTGCTCATATTTGCAATTTGTAACACCCTCAGAATCGGACCCATGCAAGTTTGGGCAAAATTCACCAAACCCGCATAGAAACGATTCAAAGGTGCCCACCAGGCACTTTCGTGCGGGTGGAAAACGAAGTAATAACATTACACAACAGTCCTCGATGGGACCTGAGCAGACATATATATATTGGCGACTCCATGAGTCAAGAATACAGATATCGTACAAAGATCCAAATCACCTTGAAAAGATGAAGCGTCCGACTACGGACAAGATGCAAATGGGGCTAAGAGCCACGAAGAAATAACCAATGGCGTCCATAACCCTGCCCGCCAAGCGGAAGGGTAACCACCGCTAACGTCGTTCTCAAAACACCTTAAACAAAAGGGTGCCGACAAAGGGCAAAGGAAAAGAAGGAGCGTCAAGATCTTGAGGCGATGCAGCGAGGCTAGAATTGGCGGTCCTCGCCTACATGGGTATGGTGGTGGCGGCGCGGCGACATGCACTAAACAACCTATAGAGACTCGATAACCGGAGGAAATCGGAGGGTAAGAAAGAACTATTCGGATCCAACGATACTAGCATCAAACAAACCCATCTGGTGTTTCCCCTCGATACCAAGCGAGAAGTCAACCGAGGAACTCACACGTTGGCGGTTTTACTTATTTGGTTATCGTTGCAGCAATTACTAGTCGAGTTTAGATAATCATCACGATAAAGTAAGCAGTGGGCACTTTTAGTTAACCATTCCGTGATAGTTGCAGCGATTACTAATCGGAATCTGAGATAGCATGAGATAAACCCGAAACCCAGCGGTTGTTGGTACTTTTATTCACCATTCCGCTAGAAGTTGCAATACTTACTAGTCAGGTGCAATGGTATGGCGACAATCCAAACAAGCAATTATGGGCGATTATTAGCCATTCCATTATAGTGAAGCTGATTACTAGTCATTATAAAGTCAAATTTATAGCGATAAACTTTAGTTATGCTTGTCTATGATCGAGAATCTTGTGCTCCAAGTCGTCCATATCCATGGACACGGCTTTGAGAAAGTTTTACGGCGGGGTGCACCAATAGCAACACACGCTCGATCAACCTCGGAAAAACCAAATCAAAATCCAACGAGGCTTTCACATTGAACAATCACAGGATTCAGAAATATTTGAGGCCACCCTTAAGTAGAATCATAGCGAAGCCGGTGACTCAAGAGACGGACTTAAGGTTTGGGTGAGCGGCTACGTGAACGATCGGGAACCCGAAAGTGTGGCTGGGCTTGTCGACACCGCGGAATCGTGTCCCGATCCTAAACAGTACAGTGTGCTCCTCGCACAATTTAAATACAGAAAGTAGCATGGCATAAGTACAGGATAGTAAATAAAACCTCAAACTAGTTTATGGCCCCAAGAAATAAGAATGAATCAAGCTCTGGCTCAGGGGGGTCCCATATACCTCCCGGATGTGGATAGCGCGATAAATCAAGGAACAGGTATCAAGTACTCGGGGTCTTACGGGACACAAGTGGGCGTTCGGAAACCAAATATTTTCTATCACCCACCGATGCCTCTGCTTATTTCAATTTTAGTTGTTAAACAGAAATTAAAGTGACGATAAGTAAAACTAGGATCATCTCCAACATCAACATGCGGCAATACATCAACAACTGTGGCATATGACGACACACATCAGCACTTGAGCAAGCAACTACGATGCGCAAGTCCAACTATCTACCAAACAACAGGTAATAGGGTGTGTCCAAGGCAATATAGGGCTGCACGGTTGATCACGGTCTGGAAACTAAAGCATCGGAACAGATAGCAATATATCAACAGGAGGAAGTAAATACTATAAAAGTAAGATAGGTAGAAAGAGGAGATGCTACTTTGAAAACATTGTTGAAGGTTTAACAGAAGATCGATGAAGCTCACATCAACTCAACGGCCTTATCCGCGAAGAAGCAAAACACTAGAAGAAACACCGGATGCAGTATTTAATTCAACGGCAGAAGATTGGCATGATGCATGTATGATTTATGGCATGGCAAGGATGCGGTGCAATTAGGTCAATCTTAAGTGGAACCGGGGTCCCGACAATTATTCAAGTGGTTCAAGTTGTTTAGCTACCCTGCCTTTTAAATGTTGTTATAACAAGGCAAGATAAGATACCGGTTCGCTACACAAGTTTAAATGAGGCCGATATGAGACTAGATTTGCCCGCATATGGTCCCCACATTTTGTTATTAGGTGAATCGGCATAAGGCCCCCAAACCAATGCTATGCATGCGGGAATGACAATTTAATATGCAACAATTGATATCATTTATGAAAAATAGGGTATCGAAGAAAAGGGTCACACATAAGGGTTCTCGACGAACTTGGGGTTCCGGGGTTCGGGGTCGGTCTCAGGGTTCGACGGATCTGGGGTTCGGGGTTCGACGGACGCGTTCTCGGATAGCGGGGTGGATCTTGTTGTCCTGTGTCGGTGACCTCGGCATCCGGGAAGCAGGGCTTGGTTCGGCGCCGGGGGCGCATCGGATCCTTCCGGTCGGATGCCGTTCTTGTAGTCGTGCCGATCTTGTCGGGCCCCACGGGGTCGATCTTGCTGTTGCGAGGATCTTGTCGGGCTCGCGGCTTCGAGTCGGTGTCAACATTCGGGGCGTTCTCGTGGCAATCTTGGCGTTCTGGGGATGATCCTGTCGCATCCGCGGTCTACGGTCATGTTGACGATCGTGGCGTCCTGAAAGAAGTACTCGGCGTTTCGTGATGATCTTGTTGATTCCATGGCGGAGGCCTTGGCGCTTCGGATCGGCCTTTGGATCGGGGCTTCGGGGTCTTGGGGTTCCACCTGGATTATCGGGGACGAACTTGGGGCTCGACGCCGGGGTCTCCAGGGTCCCTGTCGGAGTGCTAGATGTTCCGTGATGGAGAACTTGGCGAAAGGTGTAGGCCGAAGATCTTGGCGGTGGTCGTGGTTACTTGTCAACGCGGAGGCATTGTCGCACCCAACTTGCACCGGTTCATCTTTCGAAGATCATGGCGTCTCCCGAAACAGGGCTCGTTTTGGACTTTGACCGCGATATCTTCAGAGTTCCAACACGTATTACACTGATTCATCATGGCGCCCGACTAGGTCACTGAAGAACTTGTCGTCCTTGTCTTGAGCGCAGGAGCGGGCTGGCAAAACACTCGGCCTTTGAGGGCCTTGGTGGGTGGGCGAAGCAGCGACATCGCGAGGCGGCCATGGCGGTGAAGGAGGAGGCCCGCAGCCAGCGTGTCGGGCTCGAAGCCTGAGGCGCAGCGGGCGGGCAGGACGCGGGCGCTACGGCGGGGAGCGGGCGATGCTAACTGCAGCGGCGAGGCGGCAGCAGGCGTCCATGGCGGCGCCGTCTCACGTGGCTTGAGCGGGAGGGCGGGCACCGGCGGCGTAGCTTCGATCTGAGGAGGCCGCAGAGGCAGGCGGGCGAAGCGCGGAGCACCAGCGTGGCGCCGGCAGCGGCAGGCGGCAACAGAGCGAGGCTTGCTCGGCGAGGAGCTGCGGCGCGAGGCGGCGAGGGCACGCGAGGCGTGCAGAGGCGCAGGGCGGCGCAGAGCTTGTCATGGGCGGCGTGACAGCGGCAAGCGCGGCGGCGGCGGGCTTTCAGGCAGCGGCGAGCACGGCAGAGGGTGGCAGTGGAGGACGCGGGAGGAAAGCGAGGTGGAGCGGCTGAGGAGCGGGCGGGCGGTGGTCGCATGAGGAGAGGTTGGGAGGAAGAGAAACAGGGAGGCCAAGGGGACAGTCTGATGGCAGAGGAGGCCGGGCGGGCGAGCCTGGGAGGAAGCGGGAAGGCGAGGGCAGGGCGGTTGCATGCGGGAGGCGTGTCTGGGAGGAAGGGAAAGTGAGCGAGGGGCACGCGGGCAGGTGGGGCAGGTGGGGTCGGTCAGGCGCTTGCGGTGTGGGCGGGGCGTGTAGCGTGGGTGGTTGTGGCCAGTGGGGTAGGACCAGGCGAGGGGCTGAGGTGGCGAGATGCTATTGGAGGGAGTGAGGTGGCCAGGGGGTGTGGGTAGGATTTTAGGTGGGATTAGGATTTAGATGGGGCTGGCAGGGTGGACCGATTTAAAAACAGGGGTGGTCGTTCGGGTCTACTCGGCCCGTTCGACTGCCCCACTAAAAATAATTTAAATGTTTTAATATTTTAAACGGGGCTTTTGAAAACCATTGCCAGACGAAACAATTAATCCGGAGTACCGGGTTTGCGTTTGATTAAAGACGGGCCGTTTTAGAAAACAAAATAGGGTTTTCTGCAGTTAGTTTTATGCAAGCATATGCAAGATGATGACGATGCTCAAATGCAATGTGGCATGATGACATGAGCATGCGGTCATGATGATGCAATGCACAAAAACAACGCGATTTTCTAGTAGTGGTTTTGCGGGATGCCACACAATTCGATGCAGGGGCTAATAAGGACTAGAGAAGTGCAGAAAGGCGAAGTGGATTTTCGCGTCGGAAATAAAGCATGGGTTGCTGCATTGTTCGTCGGCGTCATGCAACTTCACCTTCCGTCAGGATTTATTATGGAGTTGAATAATTTTTATTACATTCCAAGTATGGGTCGAAACATTTTATCACCTTCATGTTTGATGAAGGATGGATATTCATTTGCGAGTATAAACAATGGTTGTGTAATCTCTAAGAATGATATGTTTATGGCTAATGCTCCCATTGTGAATGGGTTATTTATTTTAAATCTTGATGATGCATCTGTTTACAATGTTAGTGCTAAAGGCTTGACCTAATGATTTGAGTCCTACCTATTTATGGCATTGTCGTTTTGGGCATATAAGTGAAAAGCGCATGAAGAAGCTCCATGGTGATGGTCTTCTAACCCGTTTGATTTTGAATCATACGAGACATGTCGAGCTTGTTTACTTGGAAAGATGACCAAGTCACCTTTTTGGGTTTACCGAGAGAGCAGACTTGTTGGAACTCATACATCTTGATGTATGTGGGCCAATGAGCACGAAAGCAGAGGAGGATATCACTACTTCATTACTTTCACGATGATTTGGTAGATATGGTTATGTCTACTTGATGAGGCATAAGTCTGAAACTTTTGAAAAGTTCAAAGAGTTTCAGAGTGAAGTAGAGAATCAACGTGGCAAGAAAATAAAGGCCTCGATCTGATCGTGGAGGTGAATATTTGAGTCACGAGTTTAGCGATCATCTTAAGAGTTGCGGAATTGTTCCACAACTTACGCCGCCCGGAACACCTCAAAGGAACGGGGTCTCCAAACGGCGTAATCGAACTTTGTTGGACATGGTTCGATCTATGATGAGCCAGTCGGATTTACCATTGTCATTTTGGGGTTACGCTCTAGAAACGGCAGCTTTCACACTTAATAGGGTACCATCTAAATCCGTAGTTAAGACACCATATGAGATGTGGACTGGAAAGAATCGCAGTTTGTCTTTTCTAAAGATTTGGGGTTGTGATGCATTTGTCAAGAGACTTCAGTCGGACAAGCTAACACCCAAATCGGATAAGTGCATTTTCGTGGGATATCCGAGGAAAACCTTAGGGTATTACTTCTACAACCGAGAGGAGGGCAAAGTGTTTGTCGCTCGTAGCGGTGTTTTCCTAGAGAAAGAGTTTCTCACAAAGGGAACAAGTGGAAGGTCAGTGCGACTTGAAGAAGTTCAAGATGAGCCAATTGGGGATGCTTCTACGAGTGATGCTATTGTAGGAGAACAAGTTGAGGAACCCATGGCAACAGAAGCACCACAACCACGAAGGTCGGCGAGGCTCCGCGAAGCGCGGGAATTATTATTGTTAGACAATGATGAGCCTGCGACCTATGCAGAAGCGATGGTGGACCCAGACTCTAAGAAATGGCTGATCGCCATGAGATCCGAGATAGAATCCATGGGGGACAATCAAGTTTGGAACTTGGTTGACCTGCCTGATGGTTTTAAAGCCATCGAGTGCAAATGGATCTATAAGAAGAAGATTGATATGGATGGAAATGTTCACATCCATAAAGCTCGACTTGTTGCAAAAGGTTTTCGACAAGTTCAAGGAGTTGACTACGACGAGACTTTCTCGCCCGTAGCGATGCTTAAATCTATACGGATAATTCTAGCCATTGCTGCACATTTCGACTATGAAATATGGCAGATGGATGTCAAGACGCTTTCCTAAATGGAATCAAGCGAGGGCGTGTATGATGCAGCCCGAAGGTTTTGTCGATCCAAACAATGCTAGAAAGGTATGCACACTTCTGAAGTCCATTTATGGGCTGAAGCAAGCATCTCGGAGTTGGAATATTCGATTTGATGAAGTTGTAAAGGAGTTTGGCTTCATCAAAAACGAACAAGAACCTTGTGTTTACAAGAAGGAAAGTGGGAGAGCGCTGGTATTTCTAATCTTATATGTGGATGACATATTGCTGATTGGAAATGACATTCCTATGCTTTCGAGTCATTAAGACCTCATTGAAAAATAGTTTTCAATGAAGGACTTGGGAGAAGCGGCATATATTCGGGCATCAAGATCTATAGAGATAGATCAAGGAGGCTAATTGGATTAAGCCGAGTACATACATTGACAAAGTGTTGAAACGATTCGGCATGGAAGAGGCTAAGAAGGGTTCTTGCCCATGTCTCATGGCATAAAACTCAGAAGACTCGGTGTCCTTCGACTCTTGATGAGCGTGGCGCATGAGTAAGGTTCCATATGCTTGCTATTGGATCCATCATGTATGCAATGATATGTACTCGCCAGATGTTTCCTATGCTCTAAGTGTTACTTAGCAGATACAGGCTGATCTAGGTGAAGGTCACTAGGCAGTAAAGAACATCCTTAAGTACTTAAAAGGACTAAGGATGTGTTCCTAGTTTATGGAGGTGAGGATGAACTCGGTGTAAAGGGTTACACAGATCGAGTTACCTTAACGACTCGGATGATTCAAATCGCAATCGGGTTATGTGTTTTTCATGAATGGTGGTCTTGTGAGTCGGAAAAGTTCCAAGCAAGATACGGTGACCTCCTCTTCAATGTGCTGAATATATTGCCTCGGAGGCCGTAAAGGAAGCTGTTTGGATTAGGAATTTCTGATCGCTCTCGGTGTGGTTAGTATGTCAATCCCTTGGATGTTTATTGTGACAACAATGGTGCTATTGCACAAGCCAAGGAACCTAGACAGCACCAGCAGAATAAACATATTCGCATGCGTTACCATCAGATTCGAGAGTTCGTTGAGGATGGTAGTGTCATGATATGCAAAATACATACGGACTCAAATGTTGCTGACCCCTTGACTAAGCCTCTCCCTTGACCGCGCATGAAGCGCACACAAGAGCAATTGGTATTAGATACATTTTAGATTGACTCTAGTGCAAGTGGGAGACTGAAGGAAATATGCCCTAGAGGCAATCATAGAGATGATTATATTTCATATGTATCCATGAGTTATTGTAATGTTCCTTGAATATCCATATCAGGAAACTTGTATTGATTGGTAATTATGTGAATTGTTTGTGAAACTCTTTACTTGTATGGTTATTTAAGAGTTGTCCCTAGTCGGAATTCATGTGAGGACACACATGAATATTGGACTAGCACATCGATTGGTTGATGACTATGTTTCGCAAGTCATAGACATGGAGATGTCAAACCAATGATGTGGACACATGTTATGAACATGGGGTTGGACTGACCCAACCTAAGACTGGCAATTAGTTGTATCTCTCTCTCTACACATCGTGTACGTTCTGTCCTTAGACCTGAGATTGTCGCATGTACTTGAGATGTGGATCGACCTACTTTGGGGCTATCAAACGCTGCACCGTAATAGGATAGTTATAAAGGTAGCTTTCGGATTTGTCCTGAAGCATGCTGCAAGGCATGGTCAATAAAGATGGGATTTGCCCCTCTCTACTTGAGAGAGATATCTTTGGGCCCCTCGAGTGATCGGATCCAGAAATGCATGGTCGTGCTACCTATGGTTAAGAGTTAACCTAGTAAAGGGATTCCGAATCACGGTATCGAGAAAGTGAGGTCAGCTTGGAGCTAGACCAAATATCGTGAGGCAAAAGGAAAGACATGTACTAAACCTTGTGATGGTTCGTCCGATATGATCTTTGTATGCGTTTAGGAGTTGGCACGTCTTGCTAGAGGCCGCTACCAACTATTGACGGAATAAGTGTATTCGTGTCATTTCTATACGCATATGAACCTATAGGGTCACACACTTAAGGGGCTGGAAGCCTTATGAGGATTGGATCCGAATTAGACCAGGCTTAGGGTACTAATGGGCTGCTAATGTAGAAGCCCACTAGGGACGCCTATATAAGGAGGGTGGGCCGAGCTAACCAGGGTTAGACCTTAGACCTCAGATCATTCCCAGCCGCCACTCCTCATGCCTGTGTTGCACGCGCGGACCTAGCAGTCCGACGTCTGACGCTTCCACCCTGTACGTGTGGATACCTCGGGCATCAGCCATGGCGCTTGGACGAGCCGCACAAGGGCTGCTCGTGGACGAGAAAAGGAGGAGACGTGGAGCGTCAGACCGCCTCAACGCGCTTCATCAATTCCGCAACTGCGCGTCTAGTGATAATCCCGTGATCTATGACAACAGTAATCCTGGTATACGTGGTAGAATTTTTTTGATTTGCGCTAGTGTAGCCTACCCGTATCCCTACAACCAAGTGGGCTTGCCCCGTCATATTGAACCAACTCGGTGTTTCTGATGACTTTAATTTACTTTGCAATAGAGTTGGCCTGCAAAACTTTGTATTTCATGATGCACCTGCCTATCGCCGGTTAACCATTGAATTTCTAAGTTCTTTAAAAAACACCGTTAAAACATGGCATGGACAGGATATGATTTCTTTCCGACTTATGAACAACAATTATTCATTATCACTTGATGAATGGTGCAACTGTTTTGGTTTACACAACAATGATCCTAATGCTTTACGCGCATCTTTTACTAGCATAGAACCTTCCCCTGAACTCTGCTATAATAGAATGAGCTTTACTTCTAGAGTCAGCAAAGGGAAAAATATTCAATATCCTGCTATTCGCTATTTGTTCTATGTTATTGCTAACACCTTGCAGACGCGTAATGAGTTTACAAGACTCAATGAGGAGGGCATCTTAGTCCTCGCAAAAGCTGCTTTCAACTACGACAACTTGTTACTCCACTTGGGCGCGATTGTTTTGCGCTACCTGGAGCACCAATCCTCCCAAAGCCAAGGTCCAATCACATGTGGAGGCATCATCACTGTGCCTGCCAATGCCCTGGGCATCGACCTAGGTGAGTTGCAATCGGTGCTAGGTGAGAGACGTGTTGGTTTTCTCTACTTTAATGGCTTGTGGAATGCTCACTAGGAGAGGTGGTGTTTATTATGCATATTGCTGGAGTTGGGCGTCTCTATCCCGCTCCTTTGCCTAATGGTCTTTTCTCTATCGAGGAAGGACGTGTGCTTTATGACTTGTGGGTTGAGCAACACCAACCAGAGGAGGAGATTCTGGACGAGGATGAGGACCAAGAGGAGGAGCAAGAAGTTCCCCATCAAGAGGATCATCCATCGAACCGGTTTTCTACATATCAAGATTTCCAAGAACTTGAAGAGACTGTGGAGGGGATGCATAATATCGCCCTGAACCTCCGAGAAACAACAAGTAACTTATAAACTCAATTTGCGGACTAGAGTTACAACTTTCCCCCCACCTCAATGATTTATAGGGCTCGCAAAAGCCTAAGCTTGGGGAGGTTTTATATCTATTTTTATTTGGCATTCGTTTGCTTTATTTTATTTTCGAGGTTATGCTTTTATTTGAGTTTATAAGCACTCATGTTGGTTTCCCCAACACTTTATCTTTAGTTATTTTATTTTCGAGATTTTCAAGCCGAGCTTTGCCGCTAATTTTCTATTCTTTAATTCCCCTTCTCAAAAACCACAAAAAGATTTCTCTATTTATCTTTATTTTCCCTCTTTCTTTTATTTTTGCCTCGAGGTTCTCATGTATTTGCAGTAGAGTAAAAAGGGAAGAGAGAAGTGAAACCAAACATGAGAGGTATGCCTTATGTCTCCCCACTTTTGTAGTTTGAGAAACCCATGCTAGTTAGTAGTAAATGTTAAGATGTTATATCGGTGGAGTGACTCTCTATATTGTAGTAAAATTTTGTTTGCATGGGTATTTAGTTGAGTATATTTTGTTCCAGCTCTTGTAGTTAACCAAGTCTTGCCTAAAAATTTGCTAAACAATTGAAATAAGAAAATGTCTTACAATTTAAGACTTGTGTGTTATAGTGTTTATTCTTGAAAGCTTATTCCTAAAGACACTCAACACGACAGAAAATAATGATCGACTTGATAGCTCTCTTTGAAAGGATTTGTTCAATTGAATTAATGTTTAGCAGTTTTTGTGAGCATGCCAAAGTTTGGCTTGTGAATCATAAGAATGATATAGCTTTATGCGTGTCAAACTTCATGGGATGCCAAAAACTCCGCTAGCCTATGAACGATCTTCATGGATAAAACTCCTAGATTTGGGCTATGATTTGATTAAACATATATAGCAGCAATGCTATAATGGATAAGATTCTTGGCACTCTCAGGTAGCTGTAAACATGATAGAATCACGGCTGGTATGAGTAATCATTATGCAAAAGGAACAAAAACCTTAGTGATGCCACTAGTGTCCATCACAACCCAATAAACTAATGAATTTTTTTGGCATGGCCTCAATTACTTAAGAACTGAAATTCTTGAAGGACAATGAATAGAAAAATATTGCTTGAAAGGTCTTGATTTATTGATGTGGGAGAATTGAGATACTTTAGTGTATACTTGATTTATTGTGAAGGTAAATTGGGTTGCTGGAAGGGCAAGTTATTAGTCCTAATCAATTCTGTTTTGACAAGTTTACCTATGTTTATGCTGTATTTTATGGAAATTCCTAAGGGGGTAAGGAAATGTTTGGATTTCTATAGGTCTCGCTTTTTCTAGCAAAGTGATGAAAATAAAAGAAAATATAGATTAACTAAATGGAGTATCATTTGTAGACCAAAAGATCAGGAAGGTCTAGGAATTGAGGGCATGGAGATTAAAAATAAATGTTTACTAAGCAAATGGCTTTTTAAACTTTTGTCTGAAGAAGAGGTGTCGCAAGAATTACCGCATAACAAATATCTTAGTCAAAAAACCTTGTCTGAAGCCCAAGCAAAACCAACTGATTCTCCGTTTTGGAAGGGACTTATGAAGGTGAAGAATGAGTTCTTCGCCAGAGGCCATTTCAAAGTAGGGGATGGTTCATGTACTAGGTTTTGGGAGGACACATGGTTGGAAGATACTCCCTTAGCACAACAATACCCATCATTGTACATTTGGGAGCGTCTCACAGAATTAGTGGTTTCCTATATCCGGGCCAGGTGATTCAAGTTAAATTGAAGTCAAATCCATTTGGTGAAATCGGAGTCAGATCCATTTTAAGTATAAAGGCATAATCAGGGACAATTGGCTGCGATTCTACTTTGAACTGTCATGGAAACTCGTATACATAGGGGACTTTACTTGAAAAGAAAGTTTTGAAACAAATGTATAACAGAGAGGGATAAAACTACTCTTCCATAGAGAACCAACTCGTGGTTGGATGGTTAGGAGGGCAGTGGTACCCCTAGCCCATCAGAGTTCAAACCCCAGGTTTAACGCTTTGGTGTCTCATAAAGCGGAATATTCTTTCAGTGGGAGACCACGTTCCCGTCGATAGCAAGGCGCCTGCGGTGACTTCGTCAATCTCAAGACCCGCCGACTCAGTCTCTCGAAGGATAGGAGTAGGGTGTGCGTGCGTGTGTTTATAGGGTAAGTGTATATACGCATTGTGAGTGTCTGCGTTTGTACTGTGTTTCTCAAAAAAAAATACTCTTCCACAAGTACAAATCATCTTGATTTAGGGTTCCTTTGTAAGAAGATGCACACACATGGATTAGAAAAAGATGTACTAGACAAGCAATCTCTATCTTATCTCTATATCTCAATCTCTATCTTATCAAAGAGGATTTGCATTTTGCTTTATACCATGTAATTTTTTTCCAACTGATTTGATTCCCTCCTGTTTCAGTTTGACATCTTCTCAAATTCTAAACAAATGGCATGTGCAATTACTTCTTAACCAGGTTTCGTTTCCATTCACATAGTGTCCCTCATATTGGTGGTGCAACTTTGGTCTTCTATGTTACTGATACCTTGGTTTCCTTATAATTATAGGAGTATCAGAACAAAATGATTAATTCTCACATGTCGCTTCATCTAATAACTTCACCTGCCAGGCTTGTTATTAATATCAGAATGTATAAGTAGAACAATGTACATTCTAGAGATTTAGATGGAACGACCAAAGTTTCCAAATCTTACCGATTCAAATACCAAGGAACAAACTTACTTTACTTATAAGTATAAACGATTACTCCATAGAACGCAGTACACGAGCTGTAGCTCTTTTTTAAAACAATAACTAATGTTTTTCACTAAGGATTCGTTTTTCTCAACTAGCTACAACGAAGAAAAAGGCAGTTTGAAGCAGATGTTGTACTTCTCACCTGCTGTTGTAATGATTTATTGATTTCCTCCAGCCCGTTTAATTTTTTATTTACTAATAGAAGTCTAGACAAAATAAGTAATAGGTAACCCACAACAGAAAATACGAGAAAAATGCAGTTTTTCTATGCAAAGCTCCATCTTATGCTTTAGAGGTACAACCTTAGAGCATCTCCAACAAAGGCTCTAAATTTTGGTGCTGTAAATTTTAGCGCGTGCAGCCGTCTTCAGCTTTTCCAGACGCCTTAAAATACAGCAGGGAGCATACAACGCTTTACCGGAGGCTTTAAAATAGGATCTAAAATTTTACAAAGCAGACCTTGCACATATTTTAGGAAAAGCAATTGGGTCCTTTATTAATCACCATCCATGGATAGATAGATAGACCTCAACGAGGATTTCGACGGGATTGATCCACTCCCGTCCAGTCCAGTTCCCTGCTCAGGTTTTGCTCCTCCCAGTGTCACATCCATCCATCCATCACCCTCTCCCAGCTCTCTGCCACAGCCCACGCGCCAATCACAACGACTACACCCGTAAGAGAACCGAGCTCCTTCCGATGGAGGTGGCACGCGGCCTTGGTGGGGATCCGGCAGCACTGATTCGACGGAGGGCGGAGCCGCGCGGGAAGGGAGGAGTGCGGCGGTGGGTCGGAAGGGGAGGAGTGGGAGCACGGCGGCGCGACATCGGCGGCCGGCTGCAGGATCGAGCGGACGGGAGCGGGTGGGCGGACAGCTGGCTAGGGGATGGTGGAGGGCTGGTGGGCATCGACGGGCGGAGCTAGGGGACGGCGGAGGGCCGCTGGGCGGAGCCAAGGGATTCTGGCGGCCATGGAGCGCGGGAGGAAACTTCCGAGTTCTCGTGCGTTTCATCCGGATTTTTCAGCGTGCACAAGCCGGTGCGGCAAATATAGCGCACATGATACCGCTTTTGGGTGCGTGCGCTATTTTTTTTTACAGTGCGCACTACTTTCCAGCGTTTGCTAGAGCGCCAGAATGGCCGCACATGCTGTAAATCGATGTTTTTTTTAGCGCGAACGCGATTTAGCGCGTCTGTTGAAAATGCTATTACAACCTTGCAGTTTTTCCTATGCAAAGCCTCATCGAATTCCTGAATTCCTGAATCAAGAATCGGTAGATGTGCTCCCTTTATTCAATAAGACTGGAATAGCTGTTCGGATCTGTCATATTAATATATTATGAAAAATTATCAACCAGTAGGTAAAGGTTTGTCAATTATGTGCACGTGAATTTTTTAATGAAATGGATAAAGGTGGAAGTGGCTTCAGCAACAAAAGTTTTGTAAGATCCCGTGACTTACATGTGTCCTTTCTCTCCATAAATCAAAGCTCCATGCATAACCTTCACCATAAATCAGGCTTAGAGTCTACAAAGCCGAAGATTCATGAAGATTTTGAAAGCACCATAAGGCTAGAAGCAGCAAAGCGTGGGCTTCAGGAACGTTATCACGCTACTAAAAATGGTTCCTATTACCCTTGTGTCGCAACATTTTTCTCTTATCGCCTCTTCTACATATATAATGTTGTAAATTACCTAATTGTACCGTTCCATCCTTATATCATAGCAAATAAGCAGTGCAAGATACAAGGGAGCTGGGCGATATACCAAAGCCTAATAACCATAACAGACAATCGATGGTGAAGCCAAAGAATAACGTTAGAAATAGGGTACTTTGTTGGCGTTGATTCTGCCGTGAGTTATTTCCTTATTATGATGAATTGTTGCCATGTCTAGCTGGTCCACTGGAAGCAGATGAACTTACTTGCCAAGACCAAAACCATATTTTGAACAATACATCTGTTTTGAAGCTGTTTTGAAGTTGCAAGAGCATTTGCATTTAGTGAGGTTTGTCATAGTCTGGATAATATTGCTCTTGTACTCGAAGCTTGCTTAATATGTCTCGTAATCTCAAAGTGGACATGTAGTTCATCCTATATTGGTTGATTATTTTTCTTCCTATTCATTTCAAAGAAAGTTGTACATACGAGTTAGAATAATCATTAATGTTGGGTACATTTCATCTAGCCTTAACTTTTAAATGATTTTTTAGTGATATACTCTTGAAATATATTTTGTTCCTTGCTAGCCTGGTCTATTAATCTGGTTTCTTGCCTACTTTTCCTTCACATGCAAATTCACCAACCTTCTGAAAAGGTTATAAAAAATTTCAGAAATACAAACACTGAAATTTATCAGAATGGAGCATAAATTCTATGTATTGCGCCGAGTGGTTTGAGCACCTTCTAGATACAATTTTCTACCCGTTGCAACGCACGGGCATGTTTCCTAGTATTTAAAAAAGAACATTGTGTTCCCTTTTCTGCCAAACTTGCACTCCGCTGGTTTTTCTTCGTCCTCCTCTTCCCACCGGTTTTTCTCACCTGGTTTTCTTTGGTTCTTTTTTGTCCAACCATCAGAACACCCACCAGGAACGAACGCTCTCCTCTCTCGCCTCTCTCCCTCCCCCAGTCTCCTTCTTCTTGCCATCGCAGCCGCCGCCCAGTAAACGGCTGCCTCCCGTCCCAGATTATCCCTCCCTCCCAATTTCACCTCCCCTTCCTACCACCACCACCGGATCTCCCCCCACCAGCCACCACATTCCCAGTGAGCAAGGGGATCAAGAAGCGAGATCCAAATTGATCTGATCTGTTCGCTGAAGACGCGGAACAAGATTGTGCTGACGGTACCGCTAGCGCTGATGACGGGTGAAGCTCAAGGAGTGGCAGGACAAGGTCCACACCAAGGACTAGGAGTGCGTCCGCCTCAGTGTACAACCACCACCACATGCTCTACATTCAATCCAACAACAATGTGAGCACTGGCGGCGACGGCGCTGCCGGGATGGGATTCGCGACTCCGAGTAGTATGAGTTGGACGAGCAACACTGCCGACATGTACGTCCCCTGAAGAACAACGTCGTGTTCGGTAACGCATCGGTGAATGGCTGTCGAGGAGCTCGTTAGGGTATTGGTTCCGTGGGAGCACAGCCATGTCCAAGTATTGCTCGCGAGGTAAACTTGATCCCCTCCTCTTGCTAAATTACTGCTGCTTCTACTGTGCTATTACAGCCATGATGCTTGTCTTGATGGAGCTTGCCAATTTGGTTATGTGGCAAGCTTCTTTTCCACCCATGTGATGTGCTTAAGTTAATGGAGTATCGATCATGAAGTTAAGCAGGATTTATGAAACAACCTCTTACCTTTTGATTTTTTTGTTGGTACTGAACAAAACTTTCACAACTCACTGATTCTCGTCACTATTTGGCAAGCTGTGGAACTGCACTTGGATTTTGAACTACCAATTGGCCGCACCAAATTCTATCTGATTGATTTGCGTTAAAGGAATTTGAGAAAGAAAGATAAGAGAATCATGTCAAATGTCACCATCTGGCTTGAACACCATGTCCAAAAAAATAAGCTACTTCCTTTCCGTTCATAATTATTTTTTCCATGGTAATAATGGCAGATATGCTCGAGTACCTAATATCATGAATTCATGAGATGCATCAAGATAGCGGCTATGCTGCCCAACAGTACTATCAGGGATGTTGCATTGTGGTGCTGCTGTGCTGGTGGGCTACAGTTAAGTTTCTTCCAATTGTCTAAGCATCTCTTATTAATACGTGTTCGGTTTGAAAGTATTTTTCTAAATTTTTACCTTGATGTTGTCACGAAATTGTAGCTTTTTAGCGGAATAAGCCTGCAATAGTCTTCTCTATACTCACATGATAATTTATCTTAAAGCGAATTTCGTTTTCTATTGTTGTACTTCAGGCTTGAGCCACATCAGGATACAGAATTGGCTACTGAATCTATTTACTTAATGCTAGATATGGTTAAGCTACAAGCATATCTGATACCAATTTCCTTTTTTTAAACCATTTGCAGGCATTATATCAATGACCATTTCATTGCATATGAAATTACTGTTAGATTATTGTTTGGTTTCATCGGAATCAATAAGCTTTCCTCCCAATCGTGGCTTATGCATATTAACACAAAATATTATGTATCGTCTACCTGGCAAAAAATATGTATCAATCAAGGTTTAAATTATGTCCGACTTAAAGATATCATGTTTCCATGGTGTACGCAATCATCAAGGTCTCCATGATAAAGATCTTGTGTGATGGAAACCATTTTGTTCATGCGTACAACCATTGGCAGTGGCTTTCAGAAAATGTGATGAGTAACTGCAACACAATGGCGGTAACTCTCAGCTTTATTTCTCTTGTTAGTTGTAGTCTTGTAGATGTTGAACCATTTGAACAAACATAGTGTTTTTTTTGTCGATTTTATCATGTGTCTAACTCTTGAATATGCAATCGGGGTGCTGGTATTAGTGGTTTTTGGAGGTTGTGATAATCCTCAAGTGTGTATTCTTCTAAGTTAAATATTGCATGCAAAAATCGAAACAATACAAATTCATGAAAACTCATAATCAAAAAAATATGAACACTATATGCACCTACCCTACATGATGTGTTGTAATCATGAAAAAATCGACAGCTTAGTAGGGTTCAAAAGCTATCTAATTCCTTCATTCAGTCAGACTAAAGTCTACCTACGACTTCTGTAGTATTTTTTTACTAAAAGTTTGAGAATAGCATGTATGCAGTCATAACTGCCTTTTTAGTTGCCAAGCTAGCTAGCGACGATTTTAACTAGAGCCTAGCCAGATGCAAATAGAAGGAATATCTCACTTGAGAATGGCAAACACTTTTGACAATTGGTTTTCACTTAATATCATTAAGTTAATTCTGTATCAATTTCGGTTTGTGAATATTATGTAAGGAAGATTCTTCTAAGTTGATCCAGTTTGTATACTCAATTTAGTATTACCTTTTGGAAGGACAGTATAGCTAGAACTATCTGCAAATATTTGCTTGCAGTGGTTACTTAGATTTTTTAAGTATTCTGGCATTCAGGTTGTGAAATAGTTTCACCCTCACAAATGGACATATATACTAGATGTGTAACTAAAAGAATATATTCATTCTTCTAATTAGTGGTATTTGGTTTGTTGAGATTTACCAAAAAACGAAATGCCCAACATTTGGTCCGTTATATTGCCTTTTGCATTCTGAAACTTCTGTTTAGCGCCTATGTAAGGAGAGCACCGACCAGTGAAAGAAGAGTGGGTCGAGTGGCACAACGAGTTAGAGAAATGGGCATAGTTACTTGATTGCTCTTAAAAAAGTGGACAGTTTCTTGAATGGATTAAGGCATGTAGCAGACTGCACCATAGTAGGATTAAAGGTATCACCGCCATTTCAAAATACAGAAAACTTATTTACAAGTGGTTTAGGGCAAATGGACATGACCACAATATTTGCTATGAAAGTTTCGTTTCTTTTACAGCAGATAGTCATTGTTATTGTGATGTTTCGCCCTCCAGGTGTAGCAACTTAGCAATGCACTAAATTCCGTATCACCTAAAATCAATTAATGTGCCAGCATCTAAATCTACTCCAGGAAATTGTTCATTGGATAGATCACACCAGGCTATTGGTGGTCAAAGGCATATATCCACGCTTTTCAGTTTTCTTTATTGAGAATAATAATTCGGCATCATGTACCTACATAGTTGCGTATTTTATTATTAGTTACATGAAAATTCAACACCTACATATATGAACCAATTCTTACTTATCTGTTTAGGCTAGCATTTTGAGTGTTCTCTCTTGAACATAGTTGGGGTGAATTATTTGCACCGTTAAGATATTTTAATTGAACTTACAACTTTCATGATATGCTTCAAAAAAATGAAAGTACAGGAAAAGTCTCCTTGTCTCCACCGCTTCGTGCCGGGCGGCGCCAGCAGGGTTTTCGCGGATGCCGGCTGCGGCTTCCGACCTTCAGGACGGGCTCGTGTCACTGTCAGGTGCTGGTTACGGGCAGCATGACAGGGTCAGGACGACTTCATTGGCCTCGAGCTGGCATGGCCGCCGGTGTGTTTCAGGCTCCTGTTTTATCATCACAGACAGCCTCGATCAATCAGGTAGTGCCTACCAGCTTAATTACAGCGTGTCCTTCTGAGCTTTGCACGTAGTAGCCCGATTCTCTCCGGTGACTTTGCTGGTTGTTCTAATGCTAAAGAAAAATAATGTGGTGATTGTTATTACAAGCGATGATCCATGATCTAACTGTGCCTGTGTAGTTTTCCCTCATCAAAAAGAAAAAACATATGTCTACATGAGTTGTTGCAGGGAGGATCTATTTCTGTCAAAAAAATTTGTCAAGAATTCTACGAAAGTGCAACATTCGTTGATAGAAAAGAGAACTTCATAAAATCTTCAATGTTCTGTAGGAATTTTTTTCTTAATAAACTAATCTATAAAAAAAAATCAACCTCTGCTAAAAATATGGAAAAGATTTGGCAAACCACAAATGTGAGGCAAAAAAATGTGTATGAAACATCAAAGAAACTTCCTTACAAATAGCGCAGTTTTCTGCGGTTCCTATTTGGAGCTATGGATTGTAGAAAGAGATTATCCATTTGTATATAAAAATGCACTGCCAAACGACTTGACATATATGCATTATCTTTTGCTGTCCTGGGCACACACATACCATAATCCATAACAATATCAGCTATAAGTTTCTAATCATATGTGGGTATATTTTTTGTATGTTTTTTAGTCATCTAAACCTCATTTAAGTGACCGTTTCCTTATCTAATTGATCTTTTTTCGCATTGGTGATCTGGTTCTATCCAGTGTCAACATCCAGATATGAGAAAAATAGATGATGGTTGATCCGGTACATGCTAGTATTTGCCTTGTTTTTACAGAAGTGTCAGCACCAACTTTGGAGCAAAGGCATGGCGCAGCATCAGAAGGCTGTTTGTTTCACTCACTCCCCCTTCGGATGCAGACCTTCTCCGCGTCGCTGAAAGGGCAGAAGGTTGCGGAGTGGTCGGTCTTGAAGCGGAAGAGGGAAGGAGGGCCAAAGTATGCAAAATCTGTGTGCAGTAAGTGAACATTTTCGTTTTGTTCCCTGGATTAGAGATTGTAGTGTGGTGCTTTAGTCCTGACGGAACACCTGATTTTGTACTTGATGTTGTTGTTGTAAGATATCCATGTCTATCTCGTGCATTGCATGTGTTGATGTTTGTTTTACTCTCCCGTGTATCTCTCAAAATCTAAATTTGTGGGAGATCGGATTGACCACATGCAGGGCTTTGACCTGTCCAATCTTTTATTTGTTACCTTCTTTGATTGACCGGAGGCAGTGGTGAGCTGATGCGGTAGTAGTGGCCCAGACTGGATATACCTATGTTCAGTTTGATTCCTACTCTAATTTTTGTATTTTCTACCGCCTTTCTGAAAATCGACATACATAGATACCTAATTTTTGAGTAGCGTGAAGTGTTAACCACAGGGACAAAGTGTATACAAGGTGATAATTGTTGTAACATACACAATAGTTGTAGTGTCATTACCAATGTAAAGGTCTAAATTTGTTAACCCGTAGCAACACACAGACATTTAACTAGTCACAAAAAAAACTGAGACTGCATTACACATACGAGTTTCTAGAGAAGGGGAAGATGTCATGTCAGATTATACGGTCTTGAACAATGCCATCTCATCAATCTCTTAGTCTCCTAGAGCAACTAGATTGCCCAGATGAAGAGCTCACCTGGGTTCGGGAAGATATGTTGACCCACAAATCTGGTGAGAAATCAATGATTGTTGGCTTGACGGAAGTTCAAATCAAAAGGCTACAGATGTTGTGAAGAATATACATCCACCTAGAGCAGACAATGGTAGAAACTTTTTTGTATCAACGGAACCACAAAGCAAGTTCTGTGTACAAAACAACATTTGCACCCGAAAACCACAATCAGAGTGGTCTCGAGCATCTGATGAGGCAGAGGGGCTTCGTAGTTTCTCAGCATCCAGCTGATGTTGATTAGCATGAGGACATCTGACAATTAACCTAGCCTACTTGACTCGTTCAAAGCGTTCAGTTACGCTCTACAGGACAGCGAAACAGGTCACATCCGTTTCTTCTGCGAGTAGTGCAAATCAAGTGCGTGCAAGTTTCTGTTATGCATCTACTTGAGGATGCTGATCCAGGTAATCCTTTCCAGTGCTACTGCCATATATCTTCAGGGATTCCAAGGTCTCCCTACAAATTTCAATTTGGATCGTAAGTATGATGACTACCGGCTGTTCCAAGTGAAAGATTGTTACGGCAAGGAATGGAGGAATATCATTTGAGAGGTTATCACAAGAAGCTATAGACTTGAATTTAGCCCAAGTATTACGAGCCAAGCTGAGACTCCCCAGCCTACCGACTCATGGACTAGTCGAGGTTTTCAGTTGGAAAGTAAGTACTGACTCATAGACTACTCTTGACTAGTCGAGCGACTCTTAAAGGGACAAGTAGGATACCGTAATCCATCTTCCATCTCGACATTCCCTGGCTCCAATTTAAGACCATCAAGAAATGCACCACATGCCTCTTCATAGTCCTGAAGATAAAGAGCTAGCGCGTACATAAAAAAGGATTTTGCCACAGAATATGCGGAACTTGTGTACATCAAAACGGTTTTTCCACTGAAAATAAAGAACTGTTCTAAAAAAAACTCATCGCACCTTCAGTAACATCAGAGCAGTTCCTTCACGGTAGCAGGCCTTTGCCCAGCCAGGTCGCATCATCCTGCAAGCTTGAGCATCCTCCAAGGCCTTCTCCCCATTACCAAAGCGAAGCCAGCATAGGCTCCTATTTGAGAGCAAGGTTGCATTACCAGGGTCGAGCTCCATTGCCTACAACAAGGAAAAAGCGTTTAACTAAAATTCTAAACAATGTTTTAGATTTACCGGCAAGAATTCCTTGTGCTGGGTGAATCACTAAACAGTGTAATCAAATGTATGCAGTAAAGACAAGTCATCAATGAAATGATTTAACTTGCATAACCATGTCCGAATATATTACTAGGTATCTGCTCAGCCAAGCCATAATCTGCCCTGGATGTACAAAGGGAATATGCGTCGGTTGATAAATGCAGCTGAAACAACATAAAATCCAACCAATACACAAACAAGATACAAAATCAATGGTAATCCCAAAAAAAATAAGAGCACCGAAGTTATTTCATTGGCAAAGTCTCTCGAAGTGTGAACCTCCTTATGATCTTATACCGGTTTTCCAACATTCTGACGAACATCCAGGAGCACCCCTCTTACCATTTGCAGTTGAACAGTTCAGGAGATACCTCGATTCATATACTATTGCATGCTGTAAGAAAGCTAATGCATGTGCGGCTTGCACAACGTAGCAACCCCGAATAGGAATCAGGAAAGATGTTCCTATTAGCTGAATCCAGCCCTGGGCTTGTCAAGATTGTCTTGAGAACACGTATAGACTAACATAAGTTCATTGACTTTTCTTAATATAACAAAGTACTGTACAAGAAAGACCATTCTTGTTCCATGAAGGGAACAGAAAAAAGAGACTAAAATGCACTATAGTCCTTAAACTTGTTCTGTGTGATCAATAAATCCATAAATTATGATAAGCAAGATGCAAAATATACCTCATGATAAATTTTTGCTGCAAGAAGATAATTCCCAGTCTTGAACGCCTCATGTGCTCTGGATTTTGCGCTACCAAGCATAGTTTTCTGAAACATTGAGAACAATCAAATGAATAAAAGATTATAATTAATTCCTCCTTACTCAACTCAATAGTTCTACCATTTATGAAGTGGCCACAAATATTCAATCAAAAATTAACCTCATGCCTCCCACTAAAATAATATAAAGGTCAATGTCGACAGTTGAAGAATTGTTCAATTGTTTCATTTCCACATGTTTCTACTGGCCTAACAACCAATTTCGCTGATAGAACTGGATAGCCTGTTTTGTTTCAGAATCACACATCTTTTAAGTTCTACCAATAACCAATCAACATAACTGATTACTGCATCTTCCATCTGTAACGGAATCCACAGCAAAAACAATAAAGCTTTAGTCCGAAGCATGTTTTATAGGCTACCGCTACAAGAATCCCACAGATCATAACCACATCACTAAAAACTATTATATTCTCTTGGCTAATCCATTGTACATACATTATTTTACCTTAATTCTTAAATGCTCATCTCGGCCCAACTTGGTTCAAGGTCAACACTGGGGTTAATCCTGGTTATGTTGATACTTACAACAATTAAAAGGAAACACATAACTATCATCTTCCAACACATACAGGCATGGCAAAAAACCACAATCCATGTTGCATGCCATAGAATTAACATGCAACGTTCCCTGAACAAGTCACTTGATACGGACTATCGAGTTGACAAGTTTAACAGAAGAGACAAAGATGATACTCCCTCTGGCCCCATTTAATTGACGCGGTGAGTATAAGAAAATCTATAGACTAAAAGTGAGATTCACGACAACTAAAATGGGCCGGAGGGAATGTTTAAAATTTTCAGTTAACTTGTATTGCTCCCAAACAAGTGCATGGCATAGTTGCCATTCAGGATCAATAATTCTCAGACACTAATTGTAATTCATTACATAATAAGGGACAGTGAAGTGTATGGGGTTAAGCACTTTTTTCCAAGTTACAACAAAGAATTGCAGAAACCTTAGGGAAATCTCACAGAAGCATGCACATAGCTTATGCATACCTTCGCTAAGGGCACTGATTTTACATGACTAATGACTCCATCAACACTCCAGTCACGCACATTACGAATACGAGAAGTAACCGGAAATAAAATTTTGACATGTTCACGATGGCCAGAATGTGCAGCAATTTCAATAGGAGTGTGTCCATACTGCCAAGAACAACAAGCGAGATTAATTTCAAATAGTATTTGACAAAAGAAAATGATGAAGCGGGAGACGAAAGGTATCTAGAGAACCATTGAGCAGACATGGCATAAACTTTAATATATTCTAGAGAGTAGCATAATAAGAGGAACTTAGTTAACATGAGCTGTTAAGAAATAAGGTGGAGTTCTTCTAATGTAGCAGTGAGCACACAGAAGTACATAACATGTGACTTGCTGTCCAAGGTCAGTCTACCACCACTTAAGAACATGTTACTATACACGATCATTACATTATAATACTATCACATAATTTGCAGGATGAAGCAGATCTGAAGCAACTTTTGCTAGTATTTGCAATCTCAGCTTTATTTTTTCTCGACGCTTCAACGACAACATCTACAATTTCATCTAACAATCCAAAAAAGTTCTTGGCAAATTCAGAATTGGTCAAAGTTAGAACACCAAGGTAAGTTCTTCCTATTTAGTAGATAGCCTAGAGTGATCACATGCCTCTAAATAAAAATATAGAATAGGGTGTTAGATTTAAGAAACAACATATTTATTGTAGGGTAAATCTAAGTGGACCAAAGATATACAAAATAGACCTGCTAGTAAGCAAATTCTTCATAATATATGTTTTACAGTTTACAATTAAGATGGAAAACTAATAAGGTATTTCGCAATGACCTTCTAAATGGACTGTGTACTAAAGTATGTCCTCTTAAGTGTGGACGAGAGCATCCATGTAGATGTAGCAGCAAGGTAAAAAAAAGCTTACACTGTCAGTGACATTAGCATCTGCACCAGCCAGAACTAAGCACTTAAGGATGTCAGTTGAGGCAGCAGTGGCAGCAATTATTAAGGGTGTCTCTTTACCAATACCGTCCACATCAGCACCAGCCTAACAATACAACTCTTGGGTTATATGCTTCATAAAATTAAAACATATATATTGCAATTCGTCATTGTCATAATCACTTCAGGAAAAATTACAGAAACTCAGTAAAGTAACTACCCCTTTTTCACATTAGCACACTGACATATAAGTTGATGTGTGAAGATGGCATACCTCAAGCAGGAGTTTCACACATTTCAGTGAGCACGAGATAGTAGCAAGTACAAGAGCTGTATGACCAGTACTACTCAAAGCTAGCTCATACTGTTGAGAGATGAAAAAATTATGAGTCCCATAAAAGCACAGCCGTCATAAAACTTAAAGAAGGAAGGGAGGGGGCAAAGAACTACAATATAATGGATACTATATATTGAACCATGTCATTGTGAGTAAAAGATTTTGTTAAACAGAAGAAATAAAATAATTAACATACATGAACATTACGAAAGTAAACGAATTAGCCTCTCATGTTATCTATGAAATAGTGATGAATCCTTCTCATCCGTCTGGGAGCACTCCCAAAATGCATATATCAAAGAAAGGAAGATCAAAAGAGTGAGTTTCCAGCCCAGCAAGGTCAATGACCAGACAAAAGCTAGAGCTAACAGTCATTGTGCATTACGGTCAAGCATGTTGAACTTAAACTTGTCAGACTATGTCATGCAAGGAGAAACTAAAAGTACTGTGTACAGTTTATATAGTCAGATTATGCATCAAAAAAGTGTGTGTACACTCAGGTCTATGGACTCCGCCTGGTCACTGATGGAACATGTGCAATGAAACAACAAAACTCAGCACTGAAAAGGAGGCTACAGGTCGATCTGTAGATTAGAGAAAATGGGATTATATGTTTGAAAAAGAGCGACAAGTTTGCACATGTTACATGACACGATATTATTGAGACTATGGTTGAAATGGTGCAGGCGAAGGGTTAAGCTCCACCTGATTACAGGTTATAAGTTAGAAGGAATGAGAAGCACAAGCGCAACACACAAAGCCAGTGACATGAAACATAAATAGGAAATAGCTGCCGGACAGGAAAACAATGAAATAACCATTGTTGCGAACTTCACCATTCTAAATAGCAAGCCAGTTCATAAAAAGGAAAATGCGGGAGTGGCCCTTACATCTGCATGGTGGTCCAACAAAACCTTCATAATACCATCCTGCCCATGGATAGCAGCAAGATGCAGTACTGTCCCTCCATGACTTAGTGAATCAGGGTTAGCTCCTTTGGAGAGTAAGAGATCTACCATTTCAACTCCTGGATACAAAATACAAGATATATGTGAGTCTATAAATACTCTGTTGTAACTCCTTCGTTGCAAACTAGAAGACACACACCCAATCCAGTGGGAATCCAGCCCACGAAATACAGAGTCAACAATTACGGGTTGGAATTGATGGAGCACGCTGAATTTGGACACAAAGGGCATGTTTAGACTTTTGGAACCTGGCTAAACTAAATTAATAATGACATGGGAAAAACAAAATCCATGCAAGTAATGTTTTTTGCATAATATAATGATGTCTATGGGGGAAAAAGGAACAACTTTTTACAGCAAGCACCTTACTCCCTTTAGATATTTGCCACTGCAAATAATATCCAGTCAGAAATTCGTACTCAATGTTGCACTGTTATATGGGTCCTCACACAGGCGCAGTATACATGGAGAAGAACACTAGGGAAAAGTGAGTTATGTGAGTAGATCTACTTATGTGTATAGATCGATACTACCTCTCGCGGTGGCGAAATGGAGAGGAGTATACCCATCATCGTTGAGCCTCTCTTTATCAGCACCTTGATCAAGAAAGTAACGCACCAATTCCATATTCCCAGTGGCAATAGCAGTGGTGAAAGGTGTTTCGCCTGTCAGGGGCAAAAGGATGCAGAGAGGCTTAGCGCAGATTCGGAGTACCTAGAACGAATGGGAGCAGCTAGGATGGATGATTCGGTGCGAGGAATGGAGCTACTACTTATTACGGAGAGGAAAGGAGATGGCTTGAAGGCGACGCACCCATCAGCCCTACGTCATCGACATCCATCCGAAGGTCCTCGACCAGGTAGCGGCACACGGGCAGGCTGCCGCCGAAGGCGGCGGCATGCAGCAAGCCATTTCCGAAGCCGTCCCTGACCGCAGCCAGCTTCTCGGCGAGGCGACGACCTTCCGTCCCCCTGCCCACCTCCCTCGCGGCCCCTGAAACGCAGAAGGATCGGGACCAAAAAAAAAAATCAGTACGGAAACAGACGGGGACAGGAAAATGAAGAAAATAATGGCCTGCTTAGGGGGGTGCATACTCTTGACGAGTCGGAGGTCGCCGTCGTGGGCTGCCCCGATGAAGGCCCGGTCGAAGGATGGGTTGGAGGAGAAACGGCCGGGTTCATAGGGAGGGAGGGTGCCATCGCGCTCGAAGGCAGCGAGAGGGGAGAGATGCGGCCGCGGCGCCATGCCGACGGGGTTGGTGGTAGGTAGGGTTTAAGCTAGGGGTTGGAGATGGGGACCGGAGGAGCAAGCCGTACGCGGGAAGGAGAGGAGTGGAGTGGAGTGGAGGACGATGCGTGGGAGGACAAGATGGAAATGGAAGCCGAGCGGCGTCGAATTTCATGTGTTTTCTTTTCTTGGGAGGATTCCACTTTTTCTTTTTCTTTTTTTTCAGGTTTTTTTTTTAAAAACGGGAGAGGGGTTTGGAAGAACCCAGATGCTGCATTAGTCACCACATGGCTTGTACAAATTACAAGGAATCCCTTAACAACACTTGCACTAAGAAACCTAATATTTGAAGATAAATGCTTCCAATTTACAAAAAATATCTCAGAACAAAAACGAATAAAGCAATCAAGCCCTTGTGCACCTCTGCCACCATTCTCCGGCGACCTCAAGGCGATGGACACGCCGAGATCATGGAGGATTCTTGCTCGTGACACTCCCAAAGCCGGAGAAGAAGCACTGCGCCGGCCATCTCACCCTCTTCGGGGACGAACCGCTTGTCAAGGGCGAGGCGTCGAGCTTCGGCGCAGCAATCCGAAGAAGGGCCTCCAATGGAGGTTGGATCCCAGGGTCGCCTTTCGACCAGAATGTTCAGCGGCCCGGCAGCATCACACCACCAACGAACCACTACGAAGAACACCAAATCAGCAGCGACCTACACCGACGGAGCTCACTTCCGCCCCCGTCCTCTTCCCCCTCGCCACCTCGGCCGGCCAGGTTGAAGAACAGGGCGTCAGAGCCACCAATGAGCAGCCGAAGACGCTTATTCTAGAGAGTTGCCATCGGAACAACAATCCTCTTCTGCCATGGAAGAGGAAGCCCGTGCGCCGCCGACGGACAGCACGTGTCGCGCCACAGCAGCAAGCCGACCAAAACTCCCCACCAACATCTAGATCCAGGCATCCCGACGCCGTACCTCTTCTCCTCCTTGCTGCCACGGCCGGCCAGGATGAGCAGCAACAACACCAGCACGCCACAGATAAAGAAGCGGGTGCAGTAGCACTTATTTAGAGGGCTTCCGCCCACAGCAGCAGCAACGGCGCTCTCCATCCACAGGAGCTCGCCAGACCACTACGAAGATGGCCTACCAACGTCGTGCAGGAATGCCGGAGGGGACAAGCCGGATGGCAGCTCGCCAAACGCCACGGGGGCAGACACAAAAAGACCTAAACCTACGACACCTACGGCGAGGAGCCAAGGCTCTCCGTCAAAGACAGGGGGATGAGCTCTCAGATACTGTATATGAGAGAGAGGAGGAAAGGGGAAAAGTGATAGTATCAGGTTTTCCTTTTGGAGTTTTGACTCGAATCGATCAAAATTGACATGTCAAGGTTCTTGTCCATGGGGAGATGCAGAACAAGGAGGATAGATAGCCTAGGCTGGGGATTAGGGTTCAACACCGCCACTTCATTCCTGTTTCACACCTTGATGACCCACAAGTGTAGGGGATCGCAATAGTCTTCGCGGGTAGTATTACCCAATTTATTGATTCGACACAAGGTGAGCCAAAGAATACTTGCAAGCCTTAACAACTGAGTTGTCAATTCAGCTGCACCTGGAAATAGTTCTTGCTCATAGAAGTTTATCATTAGCAACAGTTTGTAGTAGCAACAACAACAATAGTGAAACAAAAGCAATAGTAACACTAACGGTAACAGTGGGATTCAAGTACGGTAGGCATAGGGATGGATGGACGGGCATTGCATGGACGAGTCTAAATATATAACTTTAAGATCTGGGGCATTGCAGATAAATAATAACAACCATCCAAGTACTAAACAATCCTAGGCATGTGCTCCAAATATAGTCATACGTGCTCGCAATGAGAAATTGCACAACATCTTCTGTCCAGCCAGCTCGTGCCAGCGGGGCCTCTAGAGAACTACTGGCAATTAAGGTGCTTCTTTTAATAGAGCACCGGAGCAAAGCATTAACACTCTGTGAACACATGTGATCCTCACACCACAGCCATCCCCTCCGCTTGTCCCAATTATTGTCACTTTGGGGCCTTTGGATCCGTACAATGATATGTGTACACAACTTGCAGATAAGACCACAAACAATACTATCATAATGATTCAATAATAAGTTCAGATCTGAGATCATGGCACTCGGTCCTAGTGACAAGCATTAAGCACAACAAGTTGCAACAAAGTCAAATAGCACTGATAGAGATACTAGGCACTATGCCCTAACAGATCTTATTCGATTACATGATAGAACTCATCCAATCCCTACCATCCCCAAGCCTACAGCGGGGGATTACTCACTCATGGATGAGGGAAACATCGGTGGTTGATGGATATGCGTTGGTGATAACAATGACGATGATCCTCTCCAAATTCCCCGTCCCGGCAGGGTGCCAGAACGGAGTTTCTGGATCCGAATCTTGGTTTCTGGTGGCGGCGGCGGAGCAGAACTCTTTCTGGAAAACTATCGAACCCCCCTCAATTTTTAGGTCGAAAGGCAACTTATAGGCGCAGAGGGAGGCCGAGGGGGTGCACAGGTGGTGCACCCCTCCGGTGCTGACGATGGTGGGCCCGCACCTAGGGTGGGTGTGGGCCCCCCAGGCCTCCTCTCCGTCTCGTCTTATGGCTCCGTGGATCTTCTGGTGAAATATAATTTTTTGGCATATTTTCCGGGATTTTTCTTGATAGTTCATTTTCTGCACAAAAACAAGACACCAAGGTAATTCTGCTGAAAACAGCGTTAGTCCGTGTTAGTTGTATCCAAATCACACAAGTTTAGAGGAGAAAAAATAGCAAAGTGTTCGAGAAAGTAGATACGTTTTGGACGTATCAACTCCCCCAAGCTTAGATTATTGCTTGTCCTCAAGCAATTCAGTTGAAAACTGAGTGCGATAAAAGAACTTTCACGAACACTTTGCTTCATATGATGTAAATATTCTCAGCACAGGAGTAGATGCTTAGACAATTCATAATAAGGAGTATGCAACTAATTCTACTCAATAGTCATTGCAAGCTATGAAGATAAACCAACTCAATAATAATAAGTAGCATGAAACATAAACATAGGCAACATTGCAATGCTCATAATAAGGTATGATAAAGTGGTATCTCGCTTGCTTTTGTTTGAAGAGCACAATATAAATGACGAGGCACCTCTGAAGTTCACATGAAGACTAGAAGTAAAGATATCAGAGATACAAGCATCAAAGTCATGACATAATTAACAAAGTTTTGGAACAAACACAAGAATAACAACTATGCTCTCAAGAAGGTGCTCATAGAATAAGTGGTGACTCAACAAGGAAGTGAAAACGGTTTTAAAAAGTTTGAAAGGCTTCCAAATGCTGAAAGGAAGGTACTCACTAGCTTTGAGCTCTCATTGTCCCTATTATAGGCATCTTCATGTGGTTAAGGTGAAAGTGAGGTCCAGTATGAGTTATATGCTTGACAGACCATAAACTGAAAATCCCAAGTCCCTTGAGTACGAGGGCCGCTCCACATGCTACTCAACTTTGGTTACCTACAAGTTCTTGTCATTGTTCATACATGCATATCATAGAGAACCGCCAACGGGGTACCCCTTGCACATGATACAGGAGCTATCCCGTGATCAAAATGACAAGGCAAGCAGACAATGAGCATCTTAGCGGTCTTTTTATTTACTATATGCATAGCTTTTTTATTGAGGATGCTTCATAGAATGCTCATTATGGTGATGCTGCAAGTTTCCACCATGATTAGGCATGGCTTAGGCTAGCGGCCCAGGCGTTTCTCTAACACAATGTATAGACTCCATGAACTCACAAGCTCCCCTTTTATTTCACATCATCGACATCCGTAAACAAAAGAGAAAAGTATCAACTGGATAGGATATCCAAAAAGTGTTGAAAGCGTTTCCCGTGACAGCACGGTTCAGCTGACTCACAACATATAATTTGCAAGCATATAACTTTCATGGACAAGTCATAATGGTTCAGGATTATTAAGTGCAAGGAATAAAGTGTGCCATCAAGTTCGTGAGAGCTTTACTAACTAACTTTCTCAAAACAGACAAACATTTTATTTGAAAGAAAATAAAGCATATTGAATACGCACTAAAATAGCAAACAATGCTAATAGGTAGGTATGGTGGACATAGTTGGCAATAATGGTTTTGGGAAGTTGGAAGCACAGGTATGGCGCATACTCAATGCAAGTGAAGGCTAGCAAAAGAGAGGGAGCGACAACCGAGAGAGCAATAACTGTCATAATCATGCTTGCAACGAAACAGGACTAGTTATGGCATGAAAGTGATACAAGAACTCCGAGGCAAAATAAATCGTCAAGGCTTACTGACTGTTGTTTAGTCATATGCATGCGTGAGCATGTGCCAAGTCGATTCACATGAAACTTCCAGAGGAGGATACCACAATATCATACCAAAATATGAATAAAACAATGCAACACAAACATTCATACGACATGCTACAAACTATTAGCAAGCTGGAGCTAATCATAGACAAGCAAGAACTACTAAGCATCCATCAGTAACACACGCCTTACAATGAACAGACTAAGCATGCTCACGATGATGAGTATATGTACAAAAATGAAAACAAATAGAGTTCATTACCAGCCTCTTACCACTCCTCAAGTTGTCTTAATCTTCATTACTGCCCTTCACTTGTGTGACTTGAGTAATAACATGAAACCAAAATCAACTGAGGACGGCTGAATCCTGCAAAGAACTCACAAAACCAGAGAAGAACAACAAATATTTTTGGTGTTTTCGATTTTTTCAAACAAGCAAACAAATAAAAAACAAACAAAGCAAAATAAAACCAAAAACAAAAACTAAGACGCTCCAAGAACAACACAACTATGCATTAAACAATAAAAACGAAGTGTCTAGAAAGACCTGAGATTTTTATTGATGGAGAAGGGGATGCCTTAGGCACCCCCAAACTTTAATGCTTGTACCTATTAAATATTTCTTGGGGTGACACGGGGTGGCTGCCCCCAAGCTTGAGCTTTTGTCCATTCTTCGTCTCATTACATCATTCTTTCCTTACACCTGAAAATTTTACTTCATACAAAACTTCACACAATCTTCATTAACAACATTAGTGCATTCAAAAGACAATAGACCTTTGGGGTTTAGTTTTAAAACAGCAAAACTTTTACTAAAGACACAAGCTACTGTAGCAATTCCCTCAAAAATCTCAATTTCCCAAAAAAAATCCGAAAAGGAATCAATAAGAACCAAATGCAAATAATGATAGAAATCCTTATAACTATCCATGATTGTTTTTGTCTCTAGCATGAGCACTTGATAAAATGTGGAGGAAAGTAGGGGAATCTGTCAAAACAGACCAGCAGGTATAAACCGAGTTGTTCAAAGACCTTCTGTTGCTCAAATAAAAAAGTGTTGAACTAACGAAAGTTAGCTAACATACTGGGGATTTATTCGTAAATTTTGAGCTCAATCCGAGTTACAGAGTCTCCTCACGATTTTTTTTGATGGAGGATAGAAATCTGTTTCGGGACAGCAACTCCCCAAATCTTACTTCCCTCTCATTAGAGGTCTGTGGCATCCCGCAAAACCACTACTAGAAAATCGCGTTGATTTGTGCATTGCATCGTCATCATCATGCATTGTTTGCCTAAAACTATTTTTCGCAAAGCCTGTTTTTGTTTTCTAAACGCCCCGTCTTGTTTTCAAATTCAAACCCGGGACTCCGGATTATTTGTTTTGTCGGTTTCGGGTTGCAAGGCCCTGTTTTAAATAAATACAACATTTAATTATTTTTTTAGCGGGGGCAGTCGAACGGGCCGAATCGACCCGAACGACCACCCCCGTTTTTCAAAACCGTCCACCTAAATCCTAAGCTACCCTGTCCTAATCTACCCCAGCCCCCTCCACCTCACCCCAACCAACCCCCTCTCGCCACCTCACCTCTCCCCACACCCCCACCACTAAAAATCTGCCACCTCACCCCTCCCTCCACTCACCCTGCCTCCACCACACTCCACACGCACGCCACACACACCACACACACGCACCCAGCACCAACCGCCAGCGCGCCACTCCCCAGTCCCCACCTTCCCCGCGTGGACCCCGCACTAGGCCCCCCACCACGTCCCACCGACCAATCTTCTTCCTCCTCTCACCTCTGTGGCTCGCCCCAGCAACAGCAGACGTGCCACTTGTCCCCTCTCCGGCGTCCGCCCTCTCCGCAGCCGCCGCTCGCCGCCAGGGCCTCCCGTTCGCTCCGCCCCGACCCCGTTCGCTCCGCCCGGCCGCCTCCTCCCCTCCCGTCGCCCCTCCGCGCTTCCTTCTCCCGCAGCAGCCACCGCGCCCGCTCCGGCAAGCCGAGCCCGTCAGGCTTCGCCCGGCCCTCTCTCCCTCTCCCGACGCCCCAAGACGCTCCCCTCCGCTGCCGGCGCCTGCCAGCTGCCCGGCAACCACCACCGTGTCCTCTCCGCGCCTCCGCTCTGCGTCGCCCGCCGCCGAGCCTCCTCCTCCAGTCTCCCTTGGCGTGCCGCAGCCCTCCATGAGCATCTGCCTTGCCCTCCACCTTCCCTCGCCATCTGCGAGCCTCCTCCGGCCGCCCATCGCCCGCCCGAGCTGTCGCCGCTCTGCTGCGCCCGCCAACGCTAACGCGCCACCTCGCCGGAGCCTCTCGCCTCGCGCAGGCCGCCTCGCCGGAACCCCGTCGGCCCCACATCTCCCTGCCTCCGCCGCGCGGCCTGCCCTCCGCCGCCTCCCCGCATCGTCCCGCACTCCCGACCCGAGCTCGCCACCGCCTGGTCCTCGTCGGAGTTTCCCCTAGCAGTAGCGATTGCGGTGAGCCTCTGCAGAGCTCCTCCAGCCTCGCCTCTGCCCGACGACCCCACGCCCTCGGCCTTCCGCTGCCCTGCCGCCACGACGACCTCGCCTCGGCTCGAACCTCCCGTCCGTTTCCAGACGACCAGGACAACCTCATTCCACCCCATTGTGGTGATCGTGGCTACATCGACTCTTGCAACATCCAAAGAATCCGTGTGATGCTGTCTGAAGACCACGCGGCTATGTGACGGTTCCCACCGCCACCGAAGATGCAATGCTGAACACTCGACACGACAAGTTCTCCTTCCCGGCTCTGCTAGCCGAAACCTCGAAGGCCGCGATAATGTTGAATCAAGATCTCCATCGTCCATGGAACCGGAACACCCAGACCTTCGTACAGGGATGCTCGACGACAAGACCGGCTCAATGCCGATGGGCTCGAGGGGTGTACATGGTGCCACTAGATAACCGCCAAGATCGTCATCGGAACCACAAGGCCGCTGTAGTGAACTCGACAAGATCTACCACATGAAGACCGTACCAAACCGGTGACCCTCGACGAACCTCCGGCAAGAACTTCGACATGGCCAAGATCTACCGCAACCGAGTCCGACACCGACAAGTGAAGTCAGAACCACCAAGCCCTGCTTCCCGGTTGCGACAAGACCTACCCCCGTTGGTCGAGAATGTTACGCCAAGATCGAACCCCAGACCCTGAACCCTGAGACCGGACCCCGAACCCCGGAGCCCCAAGTTCGTCGAGACCCCCTAATGTGTGACCCCTTTTCCTTGAGCCCTATTTTATAAATGAAATAACAACTTGTTGCATATTAATTGTTCATCTCGCATGCATATTTGTGTGGTTTGGGGGCCTTTTGCCGATTCACCTCTAATTAAATATGGGGCCCATATGCGGGCAAATCTAGCCTTATATTGGCCTCATTTAAATTGGGGTAGCGAACCGGTGATATATTCTGCCTTGTTAAGACAACATTTAATTTGCGGGGGTTCTAAATAACTTGAACCATCTAACTAATTGTCGGGACCTCGGTTCCGCTTAATACGACCTAATTGCATCGCACCTTTGCCATGTCATACATCATACATGCATCAAGCCGATCTTCTGCCGTTGTATTAAATAGTGCATCCGGTGTTTTCTTCTAGTGTTTTGGTTCTTCGCGGATAAGGCCGTTGAGTTGATGTGAGCTTCGCCCCGATCTTGGGTTGAACCTTCGACAATGTTTTCAGGCGAGCATCTTCCCCTTTCTACCTATCTTACTTTTATAGTATTTATTCCCTCCTGTTGATCTATTGCTATCTGTGTTGCGATGCTCTAGTTTTCGTACCCGTGATATCCCTTGCAGCCTTATATTGCCTTGGACACATCCTAATACCTGTGTTTGGTAGATAGTTGGACTTGTGCGTCGTAGTCGCTTGCTCTAGTGCTGTTGCGTGTCGACTATTGCCACAGTTGTTGGAGCCTTGCCGCATGTTTGTTGTTGGAGATGATCATAGTTTTACTTATCGTACACTTTAATTCCTGTTTAACAACTAAAATTGAAGTAAGTAGAGGCATCGGTGGGTGATAGATAATATTTGGTTTCCGAACGCCCACTTGTGTCCCGTAGGACCCCGAGTACTTGATACATGTTCCTTGATTTATCGCGCTATCCACATCCGGGAGGTATATGGGACCCCCCTGAGCCAGAGCTTGATTCATTATTATTCCTTGGGGCCACAAACTAGTTTGAGGTTTTATTTACGATCCTGTACTTATGCCATGCTACTTCTGTATTTAAATTGTGCGACAGATAGCACCTGTACTGTTTAGGATCGGGACACGATTCCGCGGTGTCGACAAGCCCAGTTTTGGGTTCCCAGTCTTTCATAGCCGTCTACCTAAACCTTGAGTCCGTCTCGGAGCTAGCTTACTTCGTTGCGGTTCTACTCAATGGGGTGGCCCCCTGAAATATTTCTGAATCCTGTGATTGCTTTGTCGTGAAAGCCTCGTTGGGTTTTGATTTGGTTTTTCCGAGGTTGATCGAGCGTGTGTTGCTATTGGTGCACCCGGGTAAAACTTTACGAAAGCCGTGTCCATGTTATGGACGACTTGGAGCACAGTATCTCGACCATAGACAAGCATAACTAAAGTTTATTGCTATAATTTCGACTTTATAATGACTAGTAATCAGCTTCACTATAATGGAATGGCTAATAATACTGCCCACAATTGCTTGTTTGGAGTGTCGCTTGCGACCATTGTATCTGACTAGTAAGTATCGCAACTACAACGGAATGGCTGAATAAAAGTACCAACAACTGCTGGATTTTGGGTTATCTCATGCTATCTGTATCTGATTAGTAAGTGTTGTAACTATAACGGAATGGTTAACTAAAAGTGCCCACTGCTTACTTCATCAGGATGATTATCTAAACCTGACTAGTAATTGCTGCAACGATAACTGAATAAGTAAAACTGCCAACTGTGTGAGTTCCTCGGCTGACTTCCCCGTTTGGTCTCGAGGGGAAACGCCAGGATGGGTTTGTTTGGGGTTAGTATCAGGCTGGTTCCGGATAGGTCTTTCTTATCCCTTTCTGATAGCCGTCAATTACATCGAGTCTCTATAGGTTGTTTAGTGCATGCTGCGCTGCCGCTCAGTCCACCATACCTATGTAGGCGAGGACCGCCGAATTCTAGCCTCGCCGTGTACTGGACTCGATCTTGGCTCCTCTTTTTCCTTTGCCCTTTGTCGGCACCCTTTTGTTTAAGCAGGTTTTGGGATCGACGCGTTAGCGAGGTTACCCTTCCGCTTGGCACAGGTTATGGACGCCATTGGTTATTCTTCAGGGCTCTTAGCCCCATTTGCATCTTGTCCGTAGTCGGACGCTCTATCATTTTCAAGGTGATTTGGATCTTTGTACCTTATATCTGTATTCTTGACTCATGGAGTCGTGTTGTATATATATCTGCTCATGGGTCCCATCGAGGACTGTTGTGTAATGTTATTACTTCGTTTTCCACCCGCACGAAAGTGCCTGGTGGGCACCTTTGAATCGTTTCTATGCGGGTTTGGCGGGTTTCGCTAAAACTTGCATAGGTCCGATTCTGAGGGTGTTACAAGGTCATTCTTGGCACAAAAATCAAACAAAAAGGATAAGGAGAGGTTATTACAGAAGTAATAACTTCCAAGACTCAAGAAAACTATTGGGTTATCTCCCAAGAAGTACTTTTCTTTAACGCCTTTAAGTTAGGCACGACGAAGAGCAAAGATTGGAAAGGAGAAAAGTAAAAGAAAGCAAGTATAACCACAATAAAAACATTATTTTGTTTATTAAAATCTTTTTGTTAACAAGGTTGATCAAGTCTTGTTACCAAAAAAATCTTATATGAAACAAAACTTTGTATTCCACAAGGTGGTTATGTTACCTCATACTTGATAGCAATGGTCCCAATCATAATAGTTTTAAAATTTTCTTGTGGAATGGGACAATATATTTCTCCAAGCTTGATGCCCTCAATATTTTCAATGAAATTCAGGCAATAGCTCTTAGCAACCTTCTTGGGGAAATAAACAATATGCTCTTTGTCATTAATATTGAATGATACTTTTCCTTGATTGCAATTAATAATTGCACCTGCAGTATTAAGAAAAGGTCTCCCAAGAATAATAGACATATTATCATCTTCAGGCATTTCAAGCACAACAAAATCAGTTAGAACCAAGCAATTATGAGCCACTTGAACAAGCACATCCTCACATATACCAATAGGAATAGTAGTTGACTTATCAGCCATTTGCAAAGATATATCAGTTGGTATCAACTTTTCTAGATGGAGTCTCTTATAGAGAGAAAAAGGCATAACACTAACTCCAGCTCCCAAATCACATAAAGCAGTTCTAACATAGTTATTGTTAATAGAGTAAGGAATAGTTGGTATACCTGGATCACCAAGTTTCTTTGGAACCTTACCATTGAAGGAGTAATTAGCAAGCAAAGTAGAAATCTCCTCATTAGGAATCTTCCTTTTATTAGAGACAATATCCTTCATATACTTTGAATAAGGAGACAACTTAATAGCATCAGTCAAAGGAATTTGCAAGAATAAAGTCTTCATCCACTCACAAAACTTGTTGTAGTGTTCTTCCTCTTTTGACTTGTGTTTCTTACCTGGAAAAGGCATAGGTTTCTGCACCCAAGGTTCTCTCTCTTTACCATGTTTATTAGCAACAAAATCTTACTTTGTGTACCTAGTGTTCTTAGTGCGCTTCTCAGGTTCTTCCTCACCTTCCTCCTTATCAGGAGACTCGTTTTTATCATTACCACTCTCAGTTTCAGCATTAGAGACAAATATACTATTAGGATCTACAGCAGGTTTAAGGGGTTCCTCAACTATCTTATGTTTCTTTTTCTTTCTCTTACGAGGACTACCACTACTCTCACCTTGTTGAGAATCCTGCTCAATTCTTTTAGGGTGTCCTTCAGGATATAAAGGATCTTGAGTAGCTATACCACTCCTAGTTCTATTCCATAAGCATGTTTATCTCCTGAGGCATTAACTAGCATATCCTTTTGTACCTTAGCAAGTTGATCAAGTTGGGTTTGAACCATTTGAAAGTGTTTACAAAGCATTTTAATATCATTAGAAGTTCTTTATAAAATATCTTTCAACTCTTTGATAGCTCTAGAGTTTTCCAATAAATGATTATGAACTTGTTTATTAAAATTACCTTGTTTAACAATAAAAATGTCAAGTTCCTCTAAACATTGGTCAGGAGGCTTAAATAAGGAATATCTCCTTTATCACAGTGTTGGAGAGAGTGTATCTCAGTAGTAGATGAGTGGGGAATTGGCTTACATAATTCTTCTATAGGAGGTAGATTCTTCACATCTTCAGCTTTAATACCTTTAGACACTTCTTAGCTTCCTTCATCATTTAAAGCAATAACTCCCCTCTTCTTTGGTGTTGGTATTGGAACTTGTTCAGGCACACCTGGTTCAGGAGTAATAGGCTCAGGTGTATTTAGCTCATTTGAAGTCAAATCATCATAATTCTTGCTTATTTTAGCCATTAATTCTTCACCATCTGTAGGAGTTATTTTTCTAAAAACACAATCAGCAAAGCTATCTAGGTATGTCCTAGAATCATCAGTTAGTCCATTATAATAAATATTAAGAAGCTCATTTTTAGGCAATGGACATCCAGGATGTGCATGAATCAAGGCACAGAACCTTGTCCATGACTCAGGCAATTTCTCTTCTTCTCCCTGTTTAAAATTAAAAAGTCTCTACAAAGCAGCATGTATATCACTTGGAGGAAAATATTTCTGAAAGAAAGAAGCAATCAAGCAATCAGGGCTATCAATGGAACCAATAGGCAATCTATTAAACCAAGCCTTAACTTATCCTTTTAGTGAAAAGGGAAGATCTTAGTAACAAAGTACTTACGCATCTTAAAATCATCAGAGAATAAAGCACTCATAGTAGAAAGCTCCTTCATATGAGCCACGACACTCTCATTTTCAGTCCCACAAAAAGGTCCTTTCTCAACAATATCTAAATAGGATAAATCAAGAGAGAAATCATAATCTTTATCTTTAATATCTATGGGAGAGGTGGCAAACTTAGGATCAGAGGACAACTTAGGAATAATGGTGCGTCTAGCAAGGAGACTCTTAATAGCACTAGTACCATGTGTGTTTCGGCACTCTTCAACAAATTCATCAGTGAACTCAATGTAACCATCATTAATATCATAACTCTCACTAGACTCAGGTGAGCTAACAGGTGTAACAGTGTCTTCACTAGGAGTTTCGGTATTTCCTAGACTAGCCATACTAGCATCTAGGAAAGGACCTAATGAACCACTCGCATCAAGCATAGTAGAAGTAACATCATGAGCATCAAAAGCAATTTAAGATTCAGCAGTAGTAGTAGTGTGTGTAGCATGTGTATATGGTGGTGGTGTGACAAGCTTACTTATAATAGACGGTGAATCAAGAGCAGCAGAGGTGTTTAGAACTGTACCTCTTCTTGTAGTAGATGGTAAAATAGGGAACTTTCCATCACGAGACTTCTCCATGATGAAAGTAGTAGCAGTGAACAATAATAGATCCAAGTGAACTTACTGTTGGAATTATGCCCTAGAGGCAATAATAAAGATGTTATTATTATAATTCTTGTTCATGATAAAGTTTATATTCCATGCTAGAATTGTATTAAGCGGAAACTTTAATACTTGTGTGGTTTGTGAACAACACCGTGTCCCTAGTATGCCTCTATGGACTAGCTCATTGATTAATGATGGTTAAGGTTTCCTAACCATAGACATGAGTTGTCGATTAATAATGATATCATATCATTGAGAGAATGGTATGATGGACATACCCAAACTAAGCGGAGCAATTAGATCGTGTCATCGTGTTCATCTTTGCGAAGATTTTCTTATGTCAAATATTGTATTCCTTAGACCATGAGATAATACAACTCCCTGGTATCGAAAGAAAGCTTTGAGTGAAGGGTTTCGCGGCATAGTAAATCAAAATTTTCTACGGATGCGAACAGAGGGAAAGCCAAGATCTAATCTAGGAGATGCAATCAACGAGAGAGATTGGATTAGATCTTCATACCCTTGAAGATTCAAGCAGCGCGTTCGTCGAGCGTGGGTGATGTAGTCATACTCGCTTCTCCTCCTCGCGATCCGATCCGATCTAGCACCACAAGTGGCGGTGCCTCCGTGAGATGCACACGTGCAACACCTCGACGTCTCCTCCTTCCTCGGACCATGAGTATGGTGGAGATATAGATTGGATCTACAACACGGCGTGGTGTATATGGTGGAGAATTTCTGCTGCAGGCCTACAAACAATCGGGAGGGAGAGGAAGGTAGCAAGGCAACTAGGGCTTGGAGGAAGGTGTGGAGTAGTGGGAAGGCGCACCACCCTCTATATATAGAGGGGCAGCCCTGCCCTCCTCCAAGCCTATCTCTAGTTTAAACAATTTAAACTCTCCCTTATCTAGAAATCCTATATCTAGTTTAAACGATTTAAACTCTCCCTTATCTAGAAATCCTATCTCTAGTTTAAACGAGTTTAAACTTATCTAGGATGGGCTGGGCCCTATGGGGCCTTGTGCCCTTGGCCCAATGCGGCCAGGACACTCCCTCATAGGCCCATGCCCCCTCCCGGAAGGTGGGGCCACGTCGGTCCCCTTCCGGAAGGTTCTAGAAGCTTCCGGTACAATACCGATTAACCCGGAACAATTCCGAACTCCAAAAACTGCACTGCCTTATATGAATCTTATTCTCCGGACCATTCCGGAACCTCTCGTGATATCCCGGATCCCATCCGAGACTCCGAACAAAAATTCATAAACCAATTATCCAATCTATCCTAGCGTCGAGATACGTTAAGTGTGTGACCCTGCGGGTTCGAGAATATGCAGACATGATCTTCTATCAATAATCAACAGCGGGGTCTGGGCACCCATATTGACTCCCACACATTCATCGATGATCATATCGGATGAACCACGATGCCAGGATTCAATCAATCCCATATATATATTCCCTTCGTCTCGCGTATTTTACTTGCCCGAGATTCGATCGTCGGTATCGTCATACCTAGTTCAATCTCGTTCACAGCAAGTACTTTACTCGTTCCGTAATCCGATATCACTTTGTGATTAACTCCTTAACCACATGTGGCATCCCGCAAAACCACTACTAGAAAATCGCGTTGAATTTGTGCATTGCATCGTCATCATCATGCATTGTTTGTCAAAACCATATTCGCAAAACCCGTTTTGGTTTCTAAAACGCCCCAACTTTTATTCAAACGCCAACCCCGGATGTTCCGGATATTTTGTTTGTCTAAAACTAGTTACAAAGATATTTAAAAATAAAATAAATATTTAATTATTTTTTTAGTAGGGGCAGTCGAACGGGCCAACCGACCTTGCATTTTAAATCGGTCCACCAATCAGCCCTAAATCTATTCCCACCCAAATCCCATCTACCCACCAACCAAAAGGTGCCACCTCACCCTCTTCCCTTTTTCCTACCCACCCTGCCACCTCACCTATCCAGCCCCTCTCTCTTTCTTTTCTCACCCGCAGCTTCTCTACCCTCCCTCTCCTCTCTCTCTATGCCCGCGGGCCCCATCCCACCTGTCGGCCCCACCTGGCCACTCCCTCCCTGGCCACCCGCGCCTCCCGGTGCCAGTGGCGCCACCTCGCAAGACACGCGGCCTGACAGCGCTAACCCACGCCACACGCTCCCACGCTCCACACCTCCCTCCACACTAGCACGCGGCCCGCCATGGGACCCACGTGGCCACCCAGCCAGCCCGCTCACACAGGCCCGCCCGAGGCCCCACCGATCCCAGGCCACCCCTGCGTCCTTCTCCTACCTCCGCTCCCGCCCCACGCCCCTCCTCTTTCTTCTCCCTCTCCACGCCACGCCGTGAGCCTCCTCTCCCAAGCTCGGCTCCCTCACCACCCGCCTCCTCTCGCGTCCCCTCACCGCCCTCCGCGCGTGGCCGCCTCGCTGGCCCTCCGCCAGCCTGCCTCCCCTCGCGCCTCGCGCCTCCAGCTCCTCGCACTGTAGCCTCCGGTCTCTGCCGCCGCTCCGCCTCCGGCACCCTGCGCCTTGCGGCCGACCGACTTCCCGCCAGCGTCGAGCAGCGCGCCACTCCCTCAGCGTGCTCGGACCGCCCGGACACACTGCGCCGCCGCTGCGGCTACCGCCCGGCCGCCGCCTCCCCAGACGCCGCCCGTCGCCTCGACCTCGGCGCCACGCGCCATCGAGCTTCGGCCCGGCCCGCTGTCATGCGGCCTTGGCTGCTTCGCCAGACCCGCTGCCGTTCCCGTCTGCGCCACAGCGGAAAGGCAGCGCGTCCGCGTCCGCCTCGGCCCCCTGCCTCGAGCCCGTCGCGCGTGCAGCCCTCGCCGCCCAGCGAAGCTCCGCGCCCTTCCCTACACCGGCCGTGTCGTCATCCACCGCCATCCGCCCACCTCCGCTTTGTCGCCTTGAGCTCGTCGCCAGAACCACGGCACGACGCGAGTCCTCGCCCGATACCTATCGAGAACCACATGTTTCTGTGTGAGACCTTGTCGTAGCTCCCGCAAGGTGTTTGGGATAACACCCGAACAGGACACGGCCTCGCACCAACCTGCGTGCTGCCCGTCTCGCCATGCCCTTCCTCGGCGTGTTCGTGTTATGTCCCCGGCAGAAGACTATTGCAAGCCTCCCGAGGTCGTCAAGAACGTCACCGACAACCGAAACCCCGTTGCCGTACAAGCTCGCCAACGCCCTCAAGTTCTCCTACACGGAAACCACCCGCCAAGGTCTCCTTCTCGGACGCCCCACGGACTCGGAGGAACCTCGGACGCCAAGATCGAACCCTGGAGTGTCAAGTTCTTCGACCCGACGGCCACCTATGCGACAAGTACTCCGCCCGGAACCCTGAGTTCGCCATCAAGGACGCCAGGACCGTCGCCATGACCCAAGGACCCCGGAGGCGCCAAGACCTACCCCGGAATCCGAGAACGCGTCCGTCGAACCCCGATACCCGAGAACGGAACCGTCGAACCCTGGACCCTGAGACCGACCCCGGACCCCGAACACCGGAACCCTAACAAGATCGTCGAACCCTAAATGTGTGACCCTTTTTCCTCGATACCCTATTTTATAAATGCATAATAACAACTTGATTGCATATTAAATTGTCATTCCCGCATGCATAGCATTGGTTTGGGGGCCTTATGCCGATTCACCGAATAATTAAATATGGGGCCCATATGCGGGCAAAGCTAGTCTCATATTGGCCTCATTTAAACTTGTGTAGCGAACCGGTGCTATCTTTTGCCATGTTATAACAACATTTAATTTGCGGGGGTTCTAAATAACTTGAACCATTTAAGTAATTGTCGGGACCCCGGTTCCGCTTAATCTGACCTAATTGCACCGCACCTATGCCATGCCATACATCATACATGCATCATGCCGATCTTCTGCCGTTGTATTAAATATTGCATCCGGTGTTCCTTATAGTGTTTTGCTTCTTCGCGGATAAGGCCGTTGAGTTGATGTGAGCTTCGCCCCGATCTTCGGTCGAACCCTTCGGCAATGTTTTCAGGCGAGCATCTCCCCCTTTCTACCTATCTTACTTTTATAGTATTTATTCCCTCCTGTTGATCTATTGCTATCTGTGTTGCGATGCTCTAGTTTTCGTACCCGTAATATCCCCTGCAGCCTTATATTGCCGTGGACACATCCTATTACCTGTTGTTTGGTAGATAGTTGGACTTGCGCGTCGTAGTTGCTTGCTCACGTGCTGTTGTGTGTCGCCTTATGCCACAGTTGCTGATGTATTGCCGCATGTTGATGTTGGAGATGATTCTAGTTACTTTTCGTCACTTTAATTTCTGTTTAACAACTAAAATTGAATAAGCAGAGGCATCGGTGGGTGATAGATAATATTTGGTTTCGACGCCCACTTGTGTCCCGTAAGACCCAGTACTTGATACTGTTCCTTGATTTTGCGCTATCCACATCCGGAGGTATATGGGACCCCGAACGAGCTTGATTCATCTTATTTCTTGGGGCCACAAACTAGTTTGAGGTTTTACTACGATCCTGTACTTATGCCATGCTTTCGCTTTATTTACGATTGTGCGAGGAGCACCTTTGTCTGCTTAGGTATGCGGAGTGATTACGCGGTCGACAAGCCCAGCCACACTTTCGGGTTCCCGATTAAACTGACCATTGGCGCTAACCTTGAGGCCGTCTCGAAGCTAGCTTACTTTGCGAGTTCTACTCAAAGGGTGGCCCTGAAATATTTCTGAATCTGTGATTGTTCGTGAAAGCCTCGTTGGGTTTTGATTTGGTTTTCGAGGTTGATCGGCGTGTGTTGCTATTGTTGCACCCGGCGGGTAAAACTTTCAAAGCCGTGTCCGCGGATATGGACGACTTGGAGCACAGTATCTCGATCATAGACAAGCATAACTAAAGTTTATTGTTATAAATTTGACTTTATAATGACTAGTAATCAGCTTCACTATAATGGAATGGCTAATTAATACTGCCCACCATTGTTTGTTTGGTTGTCGCTTGCGACAATTGTATCTGACTAGTAAGTATTACCTTCAACGAAATGGTTGAATAAAAGTACCAACAACTGCTGGGTTTTGGGTTTATATCATGCTATCTGTATCTGATTAGTAATTGCTGCAACTATAACGGAATGGTTAACTAAAAGTGCCCACTGCTTATTTTATCAGGACGACTATCTAAACCGACTAGTAAGGTGCAACTATAAGCGAATAAGTAAAGCGCCAACTGTGTGAGTTCCTCGGTGGACTTCCTCGTTTGGTCTCGAGGAAACAGGATGGGTTTGTTTGGTGTTAGCTTGAGGTTGGATCCGGATAGGTCATTCTCACCCCTCTACGATATCGCCGATTATATCGAGTCTCTATAGGTTGTTTAGTGCATCTTTGCACTGCCGCTTGATCCACCATACCTATGTGGCGAGGACCGAATTCTAGCCTCGCTGTGTCGGCCTCGATCTTGACGCTCCTTCTTTGTTTTCGCTTTGCCCTTTGTCGGCACCTTTTGTTAAGCAGGTTTTGAGATCGACGCCGTTAGCGTGGTTACCCTTCCGGCTTGGCACAGGCAGTTATGGACGCCATTGGTTATTCTTCAGGGCTCTTAGCCCCATTTGCTTCTTGTCCGTAGTTGGACGCCCTACCGTTTTCAAGGTGATTTGGATCTTGTATATTATATCTGTATTCTTGACTCCTTGAGTCGCTGTTATATATATCTGTTCTGTGGGTCCCATCGAGGACTGTTGTGTAATGTTATTACTTCATTTTCCACCCGCACGAAAGTGCCTGGTGGGCACCTTTGAATCGTTTCTATGCGGGTTTGGTGAATTTTACCCAAACTTGCATAGGTCCGATTCTGAGGGTGTTACACCACATGCTTGCAAGCGGTGTTGATATAGAATACCGAGTGGGCCCGAAGTATATCTCTCCGACTTGGGAGGGACAAATTCCATCTCGATACATACAACCCAACAGATACTTTCCGATTACCTGAGAGACACCTTTATGATCACCCTCTCATAGGATGACGTTTGATGACCTCAAAGCTTTCTTCGGTGCAGGGAGTTGCATTATCTCATGGTCTAAGGAATACAATATTTGACATAGGAAAAGCTTCAAAAGCGAACACGATGACACGATCTAATTGCTTTGCTTTGTTTGGGTCTATCCACCATATCATTCTCCCAATGACATGATCTCATTATCAATTGACAACTCATGTCTATGGTTAGGAAACCTTAACCATCATTGATCAATGAGCTAGTCCATAGAGGCGTACTAGGGACATGGTGTTGTTTACAAACCACACAAGTATTAAAGTTTCCGCTTAATACAATTCTAGCATGGAATATAAACTTTATCATGAACAAGAATTATAATAATAACATCTTTATTATTGCCTCTAGGGAATAATTCCAACAGTCTCCCACTTGCACTAGAGTCAATAATCTAGTTTACATCTGGTAACAATCTCACACCCATGGCACTGAGGTGTTGATCATGTTTTACACGTGGAAGAGGTTTAGTCAATGGATCTGCGACATTCAGATCCGTATGTACTTTGCTAATCTTCAGATCTCCATCTGCTATATAATCTCGGATTATATGAAACTTATGTTGATATGCTTGGTCTTTGGATGATATCTTGGTTCCTTAGCGAGTGCTATGGCGCCAGTGTTGTCACACAATATCTCCAGTGGGTCCAATGCACTTGGAACCACGCCAAGCTCAGTGATGAAGTTTCTGATCCAAACTCCTTCACTTGACGCTTCTGCAGCAACCATGTATTCCGCTTCCACTGTAGATCCCGCGATCACGCTTTGCTTGCGACTTCTCGACTCACAGCTCCTCCATTCAAAATATAAACGTATCACGTCCCGAGATTTAGAATCATCCTTGTCGATTGTCGAAACTAGCATCGACGTAACCTTTACGACAAGTCGTTCATCACCCCATAGACTAAGAACATTTCTTTAGTTCTATTTAGGTACTTTAGGATGTTCTTCACGGTCGATGTTCCACTCCTGGATCACTTTGATATCTGCTCGTCAAACTAAGAGCATTGGACACATCCGGTCTAGTACACTGCATGGCATACATGATGGAACCTATGGCCGAGGCATCAGGCACTTTGCTTATAACTTCCCTATCATTTCTGGTACGGACCTCGAGCCTTGCTCAATATCTTACACGACAACATAGGCCTTGAACCTTTCTTTGCCTTATCCATTACGAACCTTTTGAACTTTGTCTAGGTATGTACTTTGGCTTAAAGCTATCGGCGTCTTTGTCTATCTCTATAGATTTTGATGCCCAATATATAAGCGACTTCACCTAGGTCTTTCATTGAAAACACTTGTTCAAATAACTCTTCACATCGTTAAGCATGTTGATGTCATTTCCGATAATCAATATGTCATCCACATACTGATGCGAAGCGTCAGAGCTCCCACTCACTTTCTTGTAGATGCAAGCTTCGTAGCAATTTGGAACAAATCCAAAGCTCTTGATCACTTGATCAAAATGAAGGTTCCAACTCCGAGATTCTTGCTTCAGTCCATAAATGGAACGCTGAAGTTTGCATACTTTACTAGCATCCTTAGGATCGACAAAACCTTCGGGTTGCATCATATACAACTCTTCATCAATGTTGCCATTGAGGAAAGCAGTCTTGACATCCATCTGCCATATTTCATAATCATGAAACGCAGCAATTGCTAATAAAATCCGAATGGACTTAAACATCGCTATGGGAGAGAAAGTCTCATCGTAGTCAACACCTTGAACTTGTCGAAAACCTTTTGCGACAAGCCGTGCTTTATAGACGGTAACATTACCATCCGCTTCCATTTTCTTCTTGAATATCCATTTGCACTCAACGGCCTTTCGGTCGCTAGGAGGATCCACCAAAGTCCATACTTGGTTTTCGCTCATGGATCCCAATTCGGATTTCATGGCTTCCAGCCATTTCTCAGAGTCTGGGCTCATCATCGCTTCCTCATAGTTCGTAGGTTCACTGTCTTCTACCAACAAGACAGTCAAAGACAGTTCTTGGTACCACTCGGAGGGCACGCGACCTTGTCGACTGCTGACGTTCAAGAGATGACATCGTCCAAGCTTCATGATCCTTGTCATTAGCTACCTCTATTGTTGGTGCGGTGATCGGAACAATTTCAGTCTTGCGCTACTCTCCAATTCAAGAGAAGGTTCAATAACCTCGTCTAGCTCTACTTTCCTCCCACTCACTTCTTTCGAGAGAAACTCCTTCTCAAGAAAGGAACCGTTCTTCGACAAACACTTTGCCTTCGGTTCTGATAGAAGGTATACCCAATAGTTTCCTTAGGGTATCCTATGAAGGCATTTCTCGCTTTGGGTTCGAGCTTGTCGGCATCAACTTCTTGACGTAAGCTTCATATCCCCAAACTTTAAGAAACGACAACTTAGGTTTAGCACCAAACCACAGTTCATACGGTGTCGTCTCAACGGATTTAGATGGAGCCCTATTTAAAGTGAATGCAGCGGTTTCTAATGCATAACCCCAAAATGATAACGGCAAATCAAGAAGAGACATCATCGATCGGACCATATCTAATAGGGTTCGATTCGGCGTTAGACACACCATTGCGTTGTGGTGTTCGGGTGGCGTGAGTTGCGAAACAATTCCGCTTGCTTTAAGATGCGAGAAAATCATAACTCAAATATTCGCCCCACGATCGGATCGTAGAAACTTAATCTTTCTGTACGATGGTTCTCCACTTCATTCGAAATTCTTTGAACTTTTCAAACGTTTTAGATTTATGTTTCATTAAATAGATATACCCATATCTACTTAAGTCATCGGTAAAAGTGAGGAAATAGCGATATCCACCGTGCGTCAAACACTCATCGGTCGCATACATCGGTATGTATGATTTCCAACAAGTCCGTTGCTCGCTCCATCATCGGAAGCGGGTTTTGATCATCTTGCCCATGAGGCATGGTTCGCATGTGTCAAATGATTCAAAATCAAGAGACTCCAAAGTCCATCGAATGGAGTTTCTTCATGCGCTTTACTCCAATATGACCTAGACGACAGTGCCACAAATAAGTAGTATTATCACTATCTACTTTGCATCTCTTAGCCTCAATGTTATGGATGTGTGTTTCATCCCTTTCGAGATTTAGAAGAAATAAACCATTCATAAGAGGAGCATGACCATAAAAGATGTTACTCATATAAATAGAACAACCATTATTCTCCGATTTAAATGAATAACCGTCTTGCAATAAACACGATCCGGAAATGATGTTCATGCTCAACGCAGGCACATAATAACATTTATTAAGGTTTAAAACTAATCCGAAGGTAAAACTAAGGAGAGCGTGTGACGGCCATCACATCAACTCTTGATCCGTTGCCAACGCGCATCGTCACCTCATCCCTCAAGCCGTCAGTATATTCCGTAGCTCTGTTTGAGTTACAAATATTAGCAACGAACCGGTATCAAATACCTGGCACTACAACGAGGGCTAGTAAGGAAAACATCAATAACATGTATATCAAATATACCTTTGATGGTGCCCTTCTTGTCCGCTAAGTACTTGACGATTCTTCGATGACCCTTGTCCTTGCAATAGAAGCACTCGATGTCGGCTTTGGACCAGACGAGCTTCTTCTCGGCGAGAACAGCGCTTGCTGCCTTTCTTGAAGGGCTTCCTTGCACCCTTACCTTTCTTAAAGGTGGGGGCTTGTTGACCATCAACATATGATTATTCTTTTGATGTTCACCTCGCTACTTTTATCTTAGCAAAGAGCTCGGTGATCATATCGTGGAACCAATCGATTGTGATCAACTACAAAACTTTTGTAGCTAGGAGTGTCAATCTTGAGCTCCTCTGGAATCTTGCGATCCAGTTGCTCAAAGCGTTGAGTGTAGCCCGACATCTTAATGGCGTGCTCACTAACGGACCTCCTTCCTCCATCTTGTAGTTAAAGAATTTCTTAGAGATCTCATATCTCTCGAGCGGGCTTGAGTGCGAAACATGTTTTCAGCTCCTCGAGAATCTCAAAGGGCGGCGAACTCCTCAAACGATTTTGAAGATCCGATTCCATAGCATACAACATGACGATCTTAATCAAATCATAATCATCCTTGCATGGTGATAAACAGCTTTTTCATCAGCGCATCTATAGCGAGGTGTCACCTAACGCTTTCCCAAGGACATAGTCCTTTCACCTGAACGTAATGATTCTTAGATTGCGGAACCAATTGGTGAAGTTAGACCCATTGTTCCTAAGCTTTTCTTTCTCAAAGAAAAGCGTTGAAGTTGAAGTTGGATTTGGCCATGTGATCTACAGTATTTGCAAGTACAATTTAGACTATGTTCATGATAAATAGTTCAACTTAATCAAATTACTAGATGAACTCTCACTAAATTCAACATCCCTCAAGTTGTTTAGTGAACACGATCCAAATTCACCACACCTAATCCGATCATCACGAGAAGAGATGTGGTTTCAATGGTGGACAACAAAGTGTCGATCATATCACTCATATGAATCATGCTTAACCTTTCGGTTCTTGTGTTCCGAGGCCATGTCTGTACATGCTAGGCTCGTCAAGTTATACCCAAGTATTTCCGCGTGTGCAAAACTGGCTTGCACCCGTTGTATGTGAGCGTAGAGTCTATAGCACCTAATCATCACGTGATGCTTGGACACGACGAACTTTCGCAACGGTGCATACTTGGGGAGAACACAGTTTTTATCTTGATCTTTAAGTGAGGAATCATATTATAATTCTACTGTCGCGATCTAAGCATAATAAGATAAATAAAGGGATAAACATCACATGCATATAACTTTATGTGACATGGTATAGCCAATCTTCGCGCAATGATCTCCATCTTGTGCGTTCCGGCATGATCTCCATCACTCCACCATGATTGCCTCCACCATGAATAGCAACTACAACTATTGCTAACTACTTAGCGATAAAGTAAAGCTATTACATGGCGTATAAGAAGTTGACTCATGGTCATACACAATTATAAAGACAACCATATGGCTCACCCGGTTGTGTACTCATCGACATGCAAGTCGTGAAACATTACAAAACATGATCATCGCATACAATATACACATCACATCTTGGGCCATACCACATCACAGAAAACACTCCCTACAAAAACAAGTTAGACGCCTCTACTTTGTTGTTGCATGTTTTACGTGGCTTATGGGAGTAGATGCTAAGAACGATTCTTACCTACGGAAAGCCACAACGGTGATATTATGGTTGCCAAACTCGGTGTTAATCCCATGACAACTATAGTGAGAAACGGCATCCACCAGCGCATGTGTGGAACAAGCCACATGTCAAGTGCGAGCCGGTCTCATGACGGCGTCGCGTAAGGTTGGCACGGACCGCTTCAATCTCACTATCCGCGTCATAAGAAGAACACAAACAAGAGGCTTGCAACAGAAAACATCAGCGCCCGCAACAACCATGTTGCGTTCTACTCGTGAAACACATCTACGCATAGATCTAGCTCGATACCCTTTGAAGGGTTTGGCGGCATAGTAAATCAAAATTTTCTACGGATGCGAGCGGAGGAAAGCCAAGATCTAATCTAGGAGATGCAATCAACGAGAGAGATTGGATTAGATCTTCATACCCTTGAAGATTCGCAATGAGCGTTAAATCGAACGTGGGTGATGTAGTCGTACTGCTTCTCCTCCTCGCGATCCAATCCGATCTAGCACCACAAGTGGCGGTGCCTCCGTGAGATGCACACGCAGCACCTCGGCGTCTCCTCCTTCCTCGGACCAGCGAGTATGGTGGAGAGATAGATTGGATCTACAACACGACGGCGTGGTGTATATGGTGGAGAATTTCTGCTGCAGGGCTTCGCCTACAAACAGTCAGGAGGGGGAGAGGAAGGTAGCAAGGCAGCTAGGGCTTGGAGGAAGGTGTGGAGTAGTGGGGAAGGGGGGGCACCACACCTCTATATATAGAAGGGGGCAGCCCTGCCCTCCTCCAAGCCTATCTCTAGTTTAAACAATTTAAACTCTCCCTTATCTAGAAATCCTATCTCTAGTTTAAACGATTTAAACTCTCCCTTATCTAGAAATCCTATCTCTAGTTTAAACGAGTTTAAACTTATCTAGGATCGGCTGGGCCCTATGGGGCCTTGTGCCCCTGCCCCAAAGCGGCCAGGACACTCCCCCATAGGCCCATGCCCCCTCCCGGAAGGTGGGGCCACGTTGGTCCCCTTCCGGAAGGTTCTAGAAGCTTCCTACAATACCGATTAACGGAACAATTCGAACTCCAAAAACTGCTTTGCCTTATATGAATCTTATTCTCGGACCATTCGGAACCTCTCGTGATATCCGGATCCCATACGAGACTCGAACAAAATTCATAAACCAATTATCCAATCTATCCTAGCATCGAGATCGTTAAGTGTGTGACCCTGCGGGTTCGAGAATATGTGGACATGATCTTCTATCAATAATCAACAGCGGGGTCTGGGCACCCATATTGACTCCCACACATTCATCGATGATCATATCGGATGAACCACGATGCCAGGATTCAATCAATCCCATATATATATTCCCTTCGTCTCGCGATATTTTACTTGCCCGAGATTCGATCGTCGGTATCGTCATACCTAGTTCAATCTCGTTCACAACAAGTACTTTACTCGTTCCGTAATCCGATATCACTTTGTGATTAACTCCTTAACCACATGCTTGCAAGCGGTGTTGATATCGATTACCGAGTGGGCCCGAAGTATATCTCTCCGACTTGGGAGGGACAAATTCCATCTCGATACATACAACCCAACAGATACTTTCCGATTACATGAGAGACACCTTTATGATCACCCTCTCATAGGATGAAGTTTGATGACCTCAAAGCTTTCTTCCGGTACCAGGGAGTTGCATTATCTCATGGTCTAAGGAATACAATATTTGACATAGGAAAAGCTTCGCAAAGACGAACACGATGACACGATCTAATTGCTTTGCTTTGTTTGGGTCTATCCACCATATCATTCTCCCAATGACATGATCTCATTATCAATTGACAACTCATGTCTATGGTTAGGAAACCTTAACCATCATTGATCAATGAGCTAGTCCATAGAGGCGTACTAGGGACATGGTGTTGTTTACAAACCACACAAGTATTAAAGTTTCCGCTTAATACAATTCTAGCATGGAATATAAACTTTATCATGAACAAGAATTATAATAATAACATCTTTATTATTGCCTCTAGGGCATAATTCCAACATTGAGGTCATCAAACGTCATCCTATGAGAGGGTGATCATAAAGGTGTCTCTCAGGTGATCGGAAAGTACCTGTTGGGTTGTATGTATCGAGATGGGATTTGTCCCTCCCAAGTCGGAGAGATATACTTATACCCGGCCCAATCGATATCAACACCGCTTGCAAGCATGTGGTTAAGGAGTTAATCACAAAGTGATATTGGATTACGGAACGAGTAAAGTACTTGCTGTGAACGAGATTGAACTAGGTATGACGGTATCGACGATCAAATCTCGGGCAAGTAAAATATCACGAGACGAAGGGAATATATATGGGATTGATTGAATCCTGGCATCGTGGTTCATCCGATATGATCATCGATGAATGTGTGGGAGTTAATATGAGTTTCCAGACCCCGCTGTTGATTATTGATATAAGCTCATGTCTGCATATATTGGATATATTGGGTAATTGGTTTATGAGTTTTATGTCTGCTCAATATGGGTCACACACTTAACGTGTCTCGACGCTAGGATATATTGGATAATTGGTTTATGAGTTTTTGTTCGGAGTCTCGGATGGGATCCGGGACATCACGAGAGGTTCCGGAATGGTCCGGAGAATAAGATTCATATAAGGCAATGCAGTTTTTGGAGTTCGGAATTGTTTCGGGTTAATCGGTATTGTACCGGAAGCTTCTAGTGTAGGGGTTCGTAGCATGGAAAACAAAAATTTTCTACCGCATACAAACAAACAAGCCAAGATCTATCTACTAGATTGTAGCAACGAGTCGATAGAATAACTCACCCTCGAAGATTCCAAAGTGTTTAACGAGAGCGGATTCTCGTGGGTGATGTAGTCGTAATCTTCCCGATCTCAAGATCGTGTAGACGATCCTTCCGGCGCTGCCTTCCGGCAGCGCTTCCGCAGTCGGTCATACGTTCGGTACTCTACGAAGACCTTCCTCTCCCTTGTTCCAGCAGGCAGCGGAGGTTGTAGCACTCTCCTCGCGATTCCCTGACGCGACGTGGTACCGAAGTAGAGGAGATCTCATGAGGCTTCGCCTTAAGCCGGAGCGAGTATGGTGGACTATGAGAGAGCCTCGGTGATCTAGGGTTTAGACACACCAAGTAGAAAGGGCTAGGCCAACAACTCGGGCTTGGGGAATCCCAAGTCGGCGTCTAGGGTTTGCCCTAGGCGGCGACAGCAGGAGGTGGCGGCGCCGGCGGCTTGGAGCTAGGGTTTGCGGGGGGCAACTTGTGTGTTTGGAGGGGCAGCCCTGCCCCTCCTTATATAGGTGGAGGGGCGCGCTAAGGGGAGGGGAGTCCCTCCCCAACTCGGTCTCCAAGGGCCGGCGGTGGAGGGAGAGGAACTCCTCCCCAATTAGGTTTCCTACTCTCCCTCCACCAAACAAAATAGCCGTTTGACTTTTCGAATTGGCGTTTGACTTTTCAAACTAGGATTTGAATTATCCCTTTATTTTGTTCAGAGATGACACCTAGTACATGATGCAACCATTCCAACTTGTTATGACACATTCATGTACCCTTCCCCTCCGGAGTGCCGGACATTCCGGAACCTTCTAGAAGATTCCAGATGAAAACACCATTCTCCAACCCCGAAACAGGACTTTCCTTATATGAATCTTATTCTCCGGACCATTCCGGATCTCCTCGTGATATCCCGGATCCCATCCGAGACTCCGAACAACATTCAGTCTCTTACTCATCATTCCATAACTACTCAACAACGTTGAATCCTTAAGTGTGTCTCCCTACGATTCGTGAATTATGCGGACATGATCGAGACACTTCTCCGATCAATAACCAATAGAGGAATCTGGAAATTCATATGGCTCCCACATATTTCTACGATTACTTTGCGATCAAATGAACCACTTACATACGATACCAATTTCCCTTTGTCTCACGATAGTTTACTTATCCGAGGTTTTGATTGTCGATATCTCTGCATACCTAGTTCAACCTTGTTACTGATAAGTACTCTTTTCTCGTTCCCGTGATATGTGATCCCTTGTGAGCCAGTCACATGCTTGCAAGATAATTGGATGACATTCCACCGAGAGGGCCCAGAGTATATGTATCTGTCATATGGATGGACAAATCCCGCTCTTGATCCATGTGTCTCAACCAATACTTTCCGAACACTCAATGCCACATTTATAGCCACCCAATTACGGTGTGGTGTTTGAAGTCATCAAAGCATCCTTCCAGTGATGGTGATAAGCATGATCTCATGGTCGAAGGAATTAGGTTACTATGTATTAGAAAGCATATAGCAATTGAATTATTAAAATGACTTGATCTTTATGCTACGCTTATCTATAGGAGTATGTCCATCATACCATTCTCCTAACGATATGATCTTGTTGTTAATAACATCTCAATGTTCATGATAGGGAAACCACAATCATTTATTAACCAACAAGCTAGTATTATGAAGAGGCTTTACTAGGGACTTCAATTTAAGTTTACAAATCACATAAGTATTAATGTTTCCTTGTTAATACTATTATAGCATGAATGTAAACATTTATCATAAACACAAAGATATAATAATAACTACATTTATTATTGCCTCTAGGGCATATCTCCAACAGTCTCCCACTTGCACTAGAGTCAACTAATCTAGATTACATGGTAATATACCGAACACCCATGGCAGTTTGGTGTTGGTCATGTTTTGCCCTCGGGAGAGGTTTAGTCAACGGATCCGCCACATTCAGATCTGTGTGTACTTTGCAAATCTTTATGTCACCATCTTGGACATGTTCTCGAATAGCGTGAAAACATAGCTTGACATGCTTCAGCTTCTTGTGTGACCTTGGTTCTTGCGCATTGGCTATGGCGCCCATGTTATCACAGTAGATAGACATTGGGTCCAGCTGTGGCATCCCGCAAAACCACTACTAGAAAATCGCGTTGAATTTGTGCATTGCATCGTCATCATCATGCATTGTTTGCCTAAAAACTAATTTCGAAAACCTATTTTTGTTTTCCAAACGCCCCAACTTATTTCAAACGCCAAAACCCGGGGCTCCGGAGTATTTTGTTTTGCCGCTATCGGTTTTCAAACGGAATTATTAAAACCAATAAAAATTATAATTATTTTGGTGGGGCAGTCGAACGGTCCGAACCGACCGAACGACCGCCCCAGAAAACTAAATCGGTCCACCTATCTACCCCATCTAATCCCTAAACCTACCAGCTAAACACCCCAACCCACCCTGGCCACCTCACCCCAACCAACCCCCTCTTGACACCTCACCTCTCACCAAACCCCCACCACTCACACAGTGCCACCTAGACCTACCCACACCCACCCTCTCTCCACCACACAGCCCCCCAGCCAGTCCACACCCCAACCCACCCGCACACGCTACCCACGCCCCCACCGCGCGCGGGTCCCGCCCAGCACTCACCCAACTGCCACACCGCTCCTCTGGCCCACCGCCAACCTCAAGACGCGCCCAGCTGCCTCCTTCCTCCCCGGATCGTCCCTTACCCCGCGCCCAACCCGTCTCCTCCTCTAGCCCCTCCCCAGCGACCTAGCTCCGCCCCACCTCCGCCGTCTGCCGCGCCCTAAGCCGGGCCAGGCATGCAGCCGTCATGACGACCAGGGCTCCTGCGCCCGCTCGCCTCACGCCAGAGCCATCTCCGCCTCCTGCGAGCTCGACTCCTCCCTCCTACCCGGCGTGCCGTGCCCGACGACCCGCCCCACCAACCGCCTCGCCCGCCACCTCCCTCCTCCACAACTGCTGCCGCCAACCCTCCTGCGCTCCCTGCGCTTCAAGGCTGAGGCCCGCTGCCGCTGACCCCGCTCACACAAGGCCACCGGCTGAGCCCGACCCGCCATGGGACCTCCGCCTCCTCCAGCCGCTCAGCGTCCTCATGGGCCCCGCTGGCTGGGTTCTTGTGACCCCCTGGCGCCACCTCTCGCCGCCCTGGTTCCCCCCCAGCGCCCAAGACGCCCCCGGCGTCGCATGAGCCTTCCTCGTCCATGAACCCCCCACCATCAGCCGCCCCATGAGCTCGCCGCCCGCCCGCCGCCTGCTTCTAAGCCCGCCACCGCCGTCGCCTCCCGAGCACGCTCGTCGGCATCACCATCGCCCCTGCATCGCCATGCGCGAGTGTGCCGTGCTAGTGATGTGTGGTGGAGGAGACGATGTTGGTGATGCTTCGCCCAGCACGGCCGCACCATCCACATCCGAGGATCTATCCACTCGTGTTCCCGCCAAGACCTTCCAAGAGACCGATCCGGATACCTCGACATCCCAAGGTCTTCTACACGACGACATGACCTTCGCCACGAACGCCGAGACCCGGAAGACCAAGCCGATCCGACGACCGACCCGAACCTTGGTGCCGAGGAACCTCAAGGCCTTCGCCGCCAGACGCCAAGACCCCGTCGACAAGAACTCCCTCCGAACGCCAAGGACCTCATGGAGACGACATGACCGTCGACATGACCAAGACCTGAACACCGAGAACTACTTCCTAACGCCAAGGTGGTCGACGCAGATGCGACAAGATCGTTTCTCGCCAAGAAAGTTCTTCCACCGGACCCGAGGTGCACCTTCGTTGAACAAGTTCGCGGCCAACGACCATAGTCGGAACCCCAAGGTCGACAAAGATCTCGGAGGATCCCGGACGACAAGCACCTCATCTCGAACGCCAAGACCAACCTGTGCTCCAAGAACGCTCCGTCGAGGCCGAACCGTCAACCCCGACCTCGACCTCGCCGAACCCCGAACCGGAACCCAAGATCGCCGAGACCCCTCAACGTGTGAACCTCTTCCCGAAACCCTAATTTCATAACATAATATAATTGTTGCACATCAAATCATTCATCTCGCATGCATATCACGTGGTTTGGGGGCCTTACGCCGATTCACCTAATAATTAAATATGGGGCCCATATGCGGGCAAATCTAGCCTTATATTGGCCTCATTTAAACCTGTGTAGCAAACCGATGTTGCAATCTTGCCTTGTTAAAACAACATATAAATTGCGGGGTTTCTAACTAACACGAACCACCTAACTAATTGTCGGGACCCCGGTTCCGCTTAATCTTGACCTAATTGCATCGCACCTTGCCATGCCATCCATCATGCATGCATCATGCCGATCTTCTGCCGTGTATTAAATATTGCATCCGTGTTTATTCTAGTGTTTTGCTTCTTCGGATAAGGCCGTTGAGTTGATGTGAGCTTCGCCCGATCTTGGATGAACCTTCGACAATGCTTTCAAAGAGCATCTCCCTTTCTACCTATCTTACTTTTATAGTATTTACTTCCCTCTGTTGATCTATTGCTATCTCGTGTTATGCGTTGCTCTAGATTTCGTACCGTGATATCCTCGCAGCCATATATAGCCTTGGACACCTCCTATTACCTGTTGCTTGGTAGATAGTCGGACTGCGTGTCGTAGTCGCTTGCTCAAGTGTTTTGCTTGTCCAAGTACCACCATTGTTGGAGGAATTGCCGCATGTTGGCGTTGAAGATGATCATGGTTTACTTATTGTTTCACTTTAAATTCTGTTTAACAACTAAAATTGAATTAAGCGAGGCATCGGTGGGTGATAGGTAAGATTTGGTTTTCCGAACGCCCACTTGTGTCCCGTGAGGACCGAGTTCTTGACACTGTTCCGAGATCGAGCGCTAACCACGGTGGGGAGATATGGGCCCCCATTGATAATTACCGATTTCAAAGTATTGTCTGGGGCCACAAACTAGTTTGGGGTTTTATTTACTATCCTGTATTTATGCCATGCTTTATCGCTTATTTATTTATTGTGCGAGGTCACTGCATCTTTAGGACTTGTGACCCGTTTACGTGATATCGACAGTCCCGCTTTGGGGCATCCGTTGCTTACGCCCCACAAACCCTAAGTCCGTCGAGACCGCCGACTTGCTATGTGTACTTAGTGGGGTGGCCCCTGCTTGCTTTGGTGCAGGAACGTCGTGACTTAGGCCCCGCCGACATACCGATGGGTGTATGTTAACCGATCCGCAAAAGGGTCAAGTGCTGTGGATACTTTGGTGCACCCTCAGGTTTAATCTTTTCGAGAAGCCGTGTCCGCGTTATGGACGACTTGGAGCACGTTGCTTGATCATAGACAACTATAACTAAAGTTTTTGTTTTAAATTGACTTGTATCCGATATGACTAGTAATCACTTCACTACAACGGAATGGCCAAGTAAAAGTACCAACAACTGTTGGGTTTTGGGGTTTATCTCATGCTATCTGTACCTGATTAGTAATTGTTGCAACTATAACGGAATGGTTAACTAAAAGTGCCCACTGCTTACTTTATCAGGATGATTATCTAAACTGACTAGTAAAGTGCCGCAACTATAATCGAATAAGTAAAATTGCCAACTGTGTGAGTTCCTCGGTTGACTTCCTCGTTTGGTGGCGAGGGGGAAACGCCAGGATGGGTTTGTTTGGTGATAGCTTCAGGTTGGATCCGGATAGGTCATTCTCACCCCCTCCGACCGCGCCATATCGAGTCTCTATAGGTTGTTCATTGCATGCCGCCCGCTTGATCCACCATACCTATGTAGGCGAGGACCGCCATTCTAGCCTCGCTGCATGGCCTCGCATCGACGCCTCTTTTTCCTTTGCCCTTTGTCGGCACCTTTTGTTTAAGCAGGTTTTGGGATCGACGCCGTTAGCGTGGTTACCCTTCCGCTTGGCACAGGGTTATGGACGCCATTGGTTATTCTTCGTGGCTCTTAGCCCCATTTGCTTCTTGTCCGTAGTCGGACGCTCTACCGCTTTCGAGGTGATTTGGATCTTTGTATATAATATTTGTATTCTTGACTCTTTGAGTCGTTGTATATATATCTGCTCAGGGTCCCATCGAGGACTGTTGTGTAATGTTATTACTTTGTTTTTCCACCCGCATAAAGTGCTGGGGCACCTTGAATCGCTTCTATGCGGGTTTGGCGAATTTTGCTAAACTTGCATAGGTCGATTCTGAGGGTGTTACAGAGTGGTATCAGAGCTCAGCAGTTGCGATACCCCACAAGTCCAGCCTGTAGGATAACCTAGCTAACGGCCGAAGTAGAGTGTCAAAACTACTTTGAAAATCGGTTGGATAGTTCTGATTAGATCTGATTTTACTCCTTACCCCTCTGCTGTTCTCCCCTTACCTCTACGATTTGAATCGCTTATCTTTTCTTGAGTCCAGATTTCGTGGTTGGGTTTCCGCTGCACCTTTAGGGTTTCGCTTCCTCCTTTGATAACGGTGTTGATACCTCTATTGTTCAAGCACGATGAATCCGTCTCACGGTGTTACCATTCTTTGTTCTTTGTTTGTGCCTTCGGTGTTTTCCGACGTTATCCTCTATGCCAGATCCGATGCAGAGTCTGCATCACTCCTTTGATCCGAATCTCGCTTGTCGAGATCTTCAGTCTGAATCTTGAGGGTAGGTTGCATCGTCTGTCTATTCGTGTACATAGTAATGCTTTGAGTGCGGGATGGAGTCGCGACCATACCACTACTCTTATCATTTGCTTTGTATATATAGAATGGTGGATCGATGCAATTTTACTCCTTCCATGGAAGTTAGAGGTGGCCTTACCTTTAACTTCGTCCGTTGTTTATCCGGAGTGCTCTCTTGACGAACAGGAACGACGACCTCTTGTTAGTGGTGTCGCGAAGATCTACACAAAGTGAAAAGACGAGGATCACAGACCTTCCTTCCGGTACCATGAGGCGGATCTCGAGGGCGAGATCCTTTGTTAGTGGTGTCGAATTGTGGCATCCCGCAAAACCACTACTAGAAAATCGCGTTGAATTTGTGCATTGCATCGTCATCATCATGCATTGTTTGCCTAAAAACTAATTTCGAAAACCTATTTTTGTTTTCCAAACGCCCCAACTTATTTCAAACGCCAAAACCCCGGCTCGAGTATTTTGTTTTGCCGCCATCGGTTTTCAAAATTATTAAAACCAATAAAAATTATAATTATTTTGGTGGGGCAATGAACGGTCCGAACCGAACGAATCACCTGTAAACTAAATCGGTCCACCTATCTACCCCATCTAATCCCTAAACCTACCAGCTAAACACCAACCCCACCCCGCCACCTCACCCCAACCAACCCCTCTTGACACCTCACCTCTCACCAAACCCCACCACTCACACAAGGCCACCTAGACCTACCCACACCCACCTCTCTCCACCACAGCCCCCCACCCACACCCCAACCCACCCAAGACACGCCACACGCCCCCCAAGCTGGTCCCGCCCAAGACTCACCCAACTGCCACCGCTAACTCCTCCGCCCACCGCCAACCTCAAGACGCGCTGCTGCTCCTTCCTCCCCGGATCGTCCCTTACCCCGCGCCCAACCCGTCTCCTCTAGCCTCCCAATGACCTAGCTCGCCCACCTCCGCTGCTGGCCGCCTAGCGCCACCATGGCGAGCCATGACGGCCCAGCTCCTGCACCGCCTCACCGCCAGAGCCATCTCCGCCTGCTATGAGCTCGTGACCCTCACCTCCACGGCTTTCAGGCCTCATGCGGCCCCCCACCAACCGCCTCCGCCCGGCCACCTCCTCCACAATCAAGGTCGCCAACCCTCGGCTGGCGTCCTGCTTGCCAGGCTGAGGCCGCCGCCGCTGCCGGCTGACCCGCTCATACACAAGGCTTCTGCGTCAGCTGAGCCCGCCACGGACCTCCGCCTCCTCCACTGGCCCCTCTCAGCGGCCTCGCCATGGGCCCTGGCCGGGGTTGCGCTGACCGGCGCCACCTCTCGTCGCCTCCTGTTCCCAAGCGGCGCCACGGCCAAGACGCTTCCCCAAGGTCGCATGAGCCTTCCTCGTCCGCTGAACCCCCACCACATCAGCCGCCCGCTGAAGCTGCCGCCTCCGGCCCGCCCGGCTCGCTGCTAAGCCCGCCACCGCCGGTCGCCTCCCGAGCACGCCCTCGTAAGCATCACCATCGCCGCGTGCCCCGCTATGCGCGAGTGTGCCGTGTGATGCTAGTGATGTGTGTGGTGGAGTGAGACGATGTTGGTGATGCTTCTGCCCAAAGACCTTGCCGCACCATCCACATCCGAGGATCTATCCACTCGTGTTCCCGCCAAGACCTTCCAAGACCGATCCGGATACCTCGACATCCCAAGGTCTTCACGGACGACATGACCTTCGCCACTAACGCCGAGACCCGAAGACCCCAAGCCGATCCGACGACCGACCCGAACCTTGGTGCCGAGGGAACTCAAGGCCTTCGCCGCCAGGACGCCAAGACCCGATACGACAAGAACTCCTCCCTGAACGCCAAGGACCTCATGGAGACGACATGACCGTCGACATGACCCGAAGACCTCGGAACACCGAACTACTTCCCGAACGCCAAGGTGGTCGACGCAGATGCAAGATCGCTTTCTGCCGCAAAGTTCTTCCACCGACCCGGAGGCCGTACTTCGTTGAACAAGTTCGCGCCAACGACCATAGTCGAACCCCAAGGTCGACAAGACAGCCTCTGAGGATCCCGGACGACAAGCACCTCATCTCGAACGCCAAGACCAACCACAGGCTCCAAGAACGCCTGCCGAGGCCGAACCCCAACCGGACCTCGGACCTGTCGAACCCGAACCCCGGAACCCAAGATCGCCGAGACCCTCAACGTGTGAACCTCTTCCAAACCCTAATTTCATAACATAATATAATTGTTGCACATCAAATCATTCATCTCGCATGCATATCACGTGGTTTGGGGCCTTACGCCGATTCACCTAATAATTAAATATGGGGCCCATATGCGGGCAAATCTAGCCTTATATTGGCCTCATTTAAACTCGTAGCGAACCGATGTTGCAATCTTGCCTTGTTAAAACAACATATAAATTGCGGGGTTTCTAACTAACACGAACCACCTAACTAATTGTCGGGACCCGGTTCCCGCTAATCTTGACCTAATTGCAAGCTTTCTTGCCATGCCATCCATCATGCATGCATCATGCCGATCTTCCGTGTATTAAATATTGCATCCGTGTTTATTCTAGTGTTTTGTTCTTCGCGATAAGGCCGTTGAGTTGATGTGAGCTCGATCTTCGGATGAACCTTCGACAATGCTTTCAATGAGCATCTCCCTTCTACCTATCTTACTTTTATAGTATTTACTTCCCCCTGTTGATCTATTGCTATACGTTGTTATGCTGTTTCTAGATTTACCGTGATATCCTCGCATGACCATATAGCCTTGGACACCTCCTATTACCGTTGCTTGGTAGATAATGGTCGGTCGCGTGTTAAGTCGCGGTTTTTTGCTTGTCGTCAAGTACCACCATTGTTGGAGGAATTGCCGCATGTTGACGTTGAAGATGATCATGGTTTACTTATTGTTTCACTTTAAATTGCTAACAACTAAAATTGAATTAAGCGGAGGCATCGATGGGTGATAGGTAAGATTTGGTTTTCCACGAGCCACTTGTGTCCCGTAGGACCCGGATCGGTAGCCTTGCAATTGGGGAGATATGGGCCCCACGTGATACCGACGAATTGCCATTCGGGGCATAGTCTTTATCGCATTGGGCCACAAACGTGTCCGAGTCGACTTCGACTGCAGTGTGATAATGAAGTTTACTGTTTTAAATTGATTGTATCCGATATGACTAGTAATCGGCTTCACTACAACGGAATGGCCAAGTAAAAGTACCAACAATCGCTGGGTTTTGGGTTTATCTCATGCTATTCTGCACGATTAGTAATTGTTGCAACTATAACGGAATGGTTAACTAAAAGTGCCCACCGCTTACTTTATCGGGATGATTATCTAAACCCGACTAGTAAAGTGCATAACTATAACTGAATAAGTAATTGCCAGTGTGAGTTCCTCGGTTGACTTCCTCGTTTGGTGGGGAACGCCAGATGGGTTTGTTTGGTGATAGCTTCAGGTTGGATCCGGATAGGTCATTCTCACCCCTCGATGACCGGTTGTATCGAGTCTCTATAGGTTGTTGAAGTGCATGCCGCCGCTGCAATCACCATACCTATGGCGAGATCGCGAATTCTAGCCTCCAAGTGTCTTGGCCTCGATCGACGCTCCTCTTTTTCTTTGCCCTTTGTCACCCCTTTCTTTTGCGAGTTTTGGGATCGACCGTTAGCGAGGTTACCTTTCCGGCTTGAGGTTATGGGCCATTGGTTATTCAGGCTCTTAGCCCCATTTGCTTCTTGTCGTAGTGGACGCCTACCGTTTCGAGGTGATTTGGATCTTTGTATATATATGTATTCTTGACTCTTGAGTCGTTGTATATATATCTGCTCGGGTCCCATCAAGGACTGTTGTAATGTTATTACTTTGTTTTCCACCCTTAAAAGTGCTGGTGGCACCTTCGAATCGTTTCTATGCGGGTTTGGCGAATTTTGCTAAACTTGCATAGGGTCGATTCTGAGGGTGTTACACCAGCGCACTTGGAACCACAACCAGCTCTGTAATGAACTCTTTCATCCATATCGCTTCTTGTGAAGCCTCCGAAGCAACCATGTATTCCGATTCAGTTGAAGATCTCGCCACAACGCTTTGCTTTGCACTCCTCCAGTTAACTGCTGCACCATTCAAAGTAAATACGTATCCAGATTGTGATTTAGAATCATCCGGATCGTTGTTCCAACTAGCATCGGTGTAACCATTAACAACGAGCTGTTCATCACCTGTAACACCCTTAGAATCGGCCCTATGCAAGTTTTAGCGCTTCCCGCCAAACCCGCATAGAAACGATTCAAAGGTGCCCACCAGGCACTTGCGTGCGGGTGGAAAACGAAGTAATATCATTACAAAATAGTCCTCGATGGAACCCACAAAACATATATATACAACAGTGACTCAAAGAGTCAAGAATACAGATATACAATACAAAGATCCAAATCACCTTTACAACGATATAGCGTCCGAGTACGGACAAGATGCAAATTGAGCTAAGAGCCCTGAAGAATAACCACTGGCGTCCATAACCACCCGAGGCCAAGCGGGAAGGGTAACCGCTAACGACGTCGATCTCAAAACCTGCTTAAACAAAAGGGTGCCGACAAAGGGCAAAGGAAAAGAGAGCGGTCGATCGAGGCCAAGACACTACGAGGCTAGATTCATGTTCTCGCCTACATAGGTATGGTGGATCAAGCGGCAACGGCATGCACTAAACAACCTATAGAGACTCGATCTAACTCTTCGGCTACGAGAGGGATAAGAAAGTCCTATTCGAACCATCTTGATACTACCACCAAACATACCCATCCCGGTATTTCCCTCGAGACCAAACGAGGAAGTCAACCGAGGAACTCACACGGTTGGCGCTTTATTCATTCCGTTATAGTGGCGGCAATTACTAGTCAAATATAGATAGCATGAGTCATCACGATATAATAGCGGTGGCCAGTTTTAGTTAACCATTCCGTTGTAGTTGCAACACTTACTAGTCGACACAATTAGCATGAGATATCCCAAACCCAAGTAGCTTGTTGGTACTTTTATTTAGCCATTCCGTGGTAGTGGAGCTGATTACTAGTCATATCGGATACCAGTCAAATTATAACAAAGAACTTTAGTTATGGTTGTCTATGATCAAGAACTGTGCTCCAAGTCGTCCATAACCGCGACATGGCTTCTAAAAGATTTAACTCATAGGGTGCACCAAAGTATCCACACACTTCAACCCTTTTGCGGATCGGTTAACATACACCCATCGGTATGTCGGCGGCCTAAGTCATGACGCTTCCCGGACCCAAAGCAAGTACATGGGGCCACCCACTAAGCTACCCGCAACGGTCGGACGGTCTCCGAAGACGGACTCGGGGTTTGTAGACGGCTATAAACGATCGGGAACCCGAAGTGTGACTGGCTTGTCGACACAACAAAACGGTCACGGTCCTAAATACAAAAGTGCTCCTCGCACAATCGTAAATAAAGCAAGAAAGCATGGCATAAGTACAGATAGTAATAAAGCCCCAAACTACTTGTGGCCCCATACAATACTTTGAAATCAGGTACTAATCAATGGGGTGCCCACACACCCCACTGTGGTTAGCGCTCGATCTCGAGCAGTGTCAAGAACTCGGGGTCCTACGGGACACCAGTGAGCGGTTAAAAACCAAATATTGTCTATTACCCACCAGTGCCTCTGCATTTACCTACTTTCAATTTTAGTTATTAAACAATAATTAAAGTCTTGATCATCTCCAACATTAAGCATGCGGCAATACTCCAACAACTGTGGTACTTGACGACACGCAACAACACTTGAGCAAGCGACTACGACGCGCAAGTCCAACTATCTACCAAACAACAGGTAATAGGATGTGTCCAAGGCAATATAAGGCCGCAAGGGATATCACGGGTACGGAAACTAGAGCATCGCAACACAGATAGCAATAGATCAATAGGAGGAAATAAAGACTATAAATGCCAAATAGGTAGAAGGGGAAGGGATGCTCGCCTGAAAACATTGCCGAAGGTTCATCCGAAGATCGGGTCGACACTCGCATCAACTCATCGGCCTAACCCGTGAAGAAGCAAAGAACTAGCACAAACACCGGATGCACTATTTAATATTATGGCAGAAGATCGACATGATGCATGTATGATGTATGACATGGCAAAGATGCGATGCAATTAGGCCATACTAAGCGGAACCGGGGTCCCGACAATTAGTTAGACAGTTCATATTGTTTAGATACCCCGCAATTTAAATGTTGTCTTAACATGGCAAAACATAGTATCAGTTCGCTACACAAATTTTTAAATGGGGGCAAATATTAGACTAGATTTGCCCGCATATAACCTCCATATTTAATTATGATGTGAATCGGCCTAATGCCCCCCAAACCACATGATATGTGTGCAAATATGAACACTTTAATATGCAACAAAGATATATCATTTATAAAAATAGGGGTCTCGGATAGGGGTCACACATCGAATGGCGATCTTAGGGTTCCGAGGGTCGATGGATCGGTCTTCGGGTTTCGGTCTTCGGCTCCGAGAAGGAGACCTTGGAGTGCCCAGGGTTCGGAGACGTCGAATCCATGAGGGGTACTTGGAGTGCTTGCGTTCGGTGAACTCGGTGGCATGCTAGTATCAACAACATGCCCAAGGATTGATTAACCCATTCACTCGCTTAACACGGATAGCAAAAACAGCTAGCCACAAACGTTGTTGGAGGGAACAATACCACAAACAAACAACAGAGGAGACACGCGCGGGTACCGGAGGTGCTCAGGAAGGAGAACCAACAGCGAGGGGGCAACGTCAAGCTTGGCGCGGGGGAGCCAGAGGGGGAAGGGCGCAACGGTGGGGCTCCTGCGAGCCGCGTGGACCAGGAAGCGGTGGCACAGGCCTGCTAACGGTGGAGGTGAAGGCGACGAGATCGCAAGCAGAGGAGGACGGGCAAATGGCAGCAGGGAGCAAAGGACGGCAAGGAAAGCTCCGGCGGTGTCCCTCAAACGGGGGAGCTTGAGTCAGGGGATGGAGGAGGACGGCCCGCGATGGCTCCAGGAGGCGGGCACGACCGGCGAGGAGGGGACGGCAGCGATGCCCGTTGGCGACACACGGTGCTGCGGGGATCCGCGTGAGGCAGACGGAGAGGGGTGAAGGAGGTTGTCGTGGGAATGACCACGGCAGATGCTGCAATCGGCAGCGAGTAGTAGAACGAAGGGCAAGGGCGGCCAGCCATCTGCGGTGCGAGATGAGGGCGGAGACTCAGGGTTTTACCCAGGTTCGCCCCAGAGGGTAAAGACCTACTCCTGCTAGATTGTATTATGGAGGTGTTTACAATGGCGAACTGGCGGCTAGGCGGCGAGTTGCTTGGGTGTATGAGGGAACGATTCTACTCACCCCTTAGGGAGGTTTATATAGGCTTACCTCCCTAGGGTTTACATATCTCAACCGATTCGGTTATAACTTTGTCAATCGCTTAACTTGCACCGACTGGCCTATCTACTGCCTCGGGCCTTGACCTCCGATCGCCTAGTACCTGACGGGCTTTGATCCACTCGCCGCTTACAGCCCACTCGCCAGCCTTTTGGGCCGGGAAACGTCCCACCGAGATACCCCAAGAGGCATATCCCCATCAAGAGTCCCCGAGGCCGTCGCTGATTAGGCGCGGGTGGCCGGCACGGAGTATACGGCTTCAAGTTGGCATCCCGAATCGTCGGCGGGCTCGTACGAAGGAAAAATCCAGCGAACCGAGTCGCGTTTTGGGTGTACCGAACCAGCGAATCGCGCCTCGGCGAATAACTCAGCGAATGAGTGGCGGAGGCGACCGTCGGGCGTGGTCAAACTAGCCGTTAAGGTAACTTAACGGTAACTTTCGGCGTAATCATCGCTGATAACGGCCCCTAATTTGGCGGGCAGCTTTCTATATAAGGGAATGGTTGGCCATCGGAAAGCCAACCGCCACCATTTCTCCCGAGTACGCACATCTTCCACCCGTTGATCTCGATCCGACCGACCCGCAATCCTCCGACCTCCAAGCAAATCCTCGCCATGGCCCTCTCCACCGAACCTTGGGTAGATCCAAGTGCACCGGGCGCAATGGCCTCCTTCGAGGAGGCCGGAATCCTGGCCGGGTTGGCGAATCCCGCACCGGAGAACGACTCAACTCGCGCGAGAGAGTTCATCTGCTTCACTAGTCACCTCGAGCGGGTTTAGGGTTTCCACTTCTCTGTTCTTCCGCGCTGCGCTTACCACGGATCCAGCCTCGGATCTGGGTCCCCATAGTATCGAGCAGCTCGCCATCTTTGTATGCTCAAAAGTTACTTGGGCTGCCGCCCTATTTTCCCTTGTGGCAAGATCTTCCATGGACGGATCACCGCGAGGAGGCGGCCCAATGCTAGCCGGGCGGCTTAACTTTCCACTGAAATCCAAAGCCTCCTTCTTCGACTTGATGCTGCCGCCAAAGCAGCGAGCGATCGAAAAGTCTTGGTTTTATGTGACCGAGGCGACCCGGAGGACGAGGCGATCCCACGCATTTCGCCGACCGCCCGAGCCGCAATCTCCGTGTCGCCAAGCTTCCCGACGATCGGCGGATGGTCGTCGACGAGATGCTCCACCATTCGGGTCCGAAGAAGAAGGCTCCAGACGGTGAACCTGCAACCGCTGGCTTGGCGATTGCTCCGCCGCCTAACGCGAGCACTACATGTACCAAAGACACAAAGCCGAGAAGACTCGGCGAAGGCCTCGCCGAAAGTGGAAGCCGGAGGACTACCTCCTGGCTACAAGAGGATCACCCAGCGGCATACACGGATGCGCAGGCGGGCTCCCTCCATACACCACGGCGTCCGGCCCAACGGTAATAACCGATCTTGTTCGCAATGCATATGCGCGGTAATTCTAACTTTGTTCCATGCTTAACGCTTATTCCAAGTGGTGGAAGGTGGCTCCCACCCGATGACGAGAGCTCCGGCCATCCGCCCAGACACAAGCGAAGTCGCCTCGCCAAGGGCAATGAGGACGATGAGGACGAATCCGAAGAGGAGATCGCCCCATGGTCCGAAAGACTGGCAACGCAACGCCGTGAACTCGAGCAGAAGCCTCGGCGCCATGACGATGACGAGGAACTCCCGAGACCACCTCGCCGTCAGCCACTCCCGCCAAGAAGAAGAAGGAGAAAGAGGCGAGGGCCCCCCGAGGACGAAGCCGCCGAAGGTGGCCTCACCGCCGCGCTCGGCGAGCAGCTCCGATGCCCACAGCTCGGCCGGTGACGGGGCGGCCCCGGCAACAACCGCGCTAGACGCACCATCCATGGAAGCACCGCTGGCCTCAATGCCCCCGCCCTTCACGCCGATCTCCGGGTTAGGGAAGGCTCCAGCTGAGGCGACTTCGCCTCGCAAAGGGGTCCCGAACGTGGCGGTCTCGCCTCGCAAGGAGGCTCCGGTCGCGGCAGCTCCTAGCAAGGAAACCTCCGCCGAAGGCGCCCTGGAGGCGCCAACCGCTACCTCAACATCAAAGAAACCGTCCGTGTCCTGGGCCCCTGGCGCCCTGGACCTGGGGCTCAGTCGCCGACTTGGCCCCGAGCTGGAGAAACCGGCCGGCCTTCGCACAGGGCTGCGTTTCATTCCCGTCGCCAAGTGAGTGTACTCGGCTTTCGCCTTTCTCTCTTAGTATTTTGAATGTTTTTTCCTGAATTGTCTCGATGCGTAGGACCGGAGTGAAGAAGATGAGCCACCCTACGGTGGCCAAGGTGCCCTCCGCCACTAGCGAGGAGGACCCTTCCCGTAAGAGGAAGGTGGATGAGGTCGCCGCTTCCATGGAAGGCAGCAAGAAGGCCAAGGGCGACATCGCCATCGCTCTCGACGACACGCAACAAGGCCGGGTTGGGCCCGCCGTGGAAGCGACCGCCCACAAGGGAGGCATTTCGTGTTAGACCGAAGAAGCGAGCCTTTGGGCGGTGCTACCTTCCCCGCTTCATGACCAAGGCCACGGCGAGTGAGGCTGCGACCAACCCGCTCCAGAGGCCGACGCTGAGATTGACCAACGTCTGGCACACACCGGGCTGCTTGTCCGTGGACGCCGGCGAATCGCGACAAAGATGCTTGGCGCGGCCATCCTCACCCCGAGGATCAGGTCGGTGTTTTGCGGCGGCCTGATTCTTTATAGTTACTTGTTTTGTGCGTTCGAGTCCATTCCCCGAGTGCGTACTCGCTAAATTGTAGCAGGTCGGCACTTAGTAATTTTCGAGCCCGGTCGAGTGCGCACCGCTAAATTGTAGCGGTGGCACCGAAATTTTCGAGCCGCCAGTCCCGGGAGCGCACCGCTAAATTGTAGCGGTGGGCACCGAGTAATTTTCGAGCCGCTCCCTCGAGCGCACCCGCTAAATTGTAGCGGTGGGCATCGAAATTTTCGAGCCGCTCCCTCGATGCGCACCGCTAAATTGTAGCGGTGGGCACCGAGTTGTTTTCGGTGAATCGACTTTGAAACTTTGGGTGGTTTACAACCGAGTCGGCAGAGCGATTGGCTGCGGCGTCTTTGAGAAGGAGTTGGCGCTTCCAAGAAGTAAACAAGGAGCTTGCAATTGCTGAAGAAAGAGGTGGCTCGCCAGAGCTTGTCTCGCCGGGCGAGCCGACGCGGCAAGTCTGCGTTACACCGCTGAGCAAAGGATCGCCGACCGAGCGCGAATCGGAGGCGAAGAAGAAGCGAGCTCGGCGAACAGGCGAGCTAAGCCGTTGCTGCCGCGGAGGAAGACCGAAGGTGTCGGAAGCCCTCATCGTTGGGCTTCGGACGATAAGACATCGCTCAAAGCTTCATTATCGGGCTCGCCCGCCGCTGATCGGTGAGTGCGTCTTCCCGCCTTGTGGTTATATTGTTTGTGGTTTCGTGGTGCTCACAATCGCTTCCATCTAGCAGGCCGTATGATTGGTAGCCATGAAGAAGCGAGTTCTCTTGATGCGAGGGAGTGCGTGAGCATGCTCGTCGACTCGCGACGCTTGCCGGCGATTTGCATCCGCGCCTACCTTCAAGAGATGTCGCCACGGAGGTTATTCCAGTGACCTCGTTGAGGTGTGGGAGTACTTGGAGAAGGCGCCGCCGTCGGAGTTCATGACGCGTCGGCTTTTCGACGTGGAGCGCCGACGGCTCGAGCCCGACTCGCCCACTTCCCGAAGATTTCGACCGACGACGTGACGAGTGGTTATCCTTCATCGCCCGCGCGTGGATTTGTCCAAGTTCTTAAGCTGCAGGAACGCGCCACAGCATCGGAGTGTTTGGGCGATGGGCGACCTTCTTCCGCAGGAACGGTCGTCGCTAACGACGCCGAGCCGCATCGCGACTTCAAGGTCGAGCAGCCTTCCGGGCGATGGCGGGCCACCGACGACTTATCCATCGAACCCATACACCGTATTCATCCGAAGCGCCGGACGCTGGTGCATCATCGCCGAAGCTCGCGAATAGTGTTAGTAACAATTGCCGGTAGGCATATTTTGTAATGTAAGACAATGCGATATGCGATTGAATGGAACGTTGTGTTCATTTTGCTATTTGTTTGCGTGTTTTGATTGATTTTGGGTGATTCCCGAGCGGCCCGCCTTTTGCGGGTTCACCTTAGATATGATGTTTTGTTGTTTATCATGTGTGTTGTTGGTTGAGTCGATCACCCGAAGCTCGAGAGCCGCCGCAAGGCGACTCCTCGAGTGCTCAGATTTACCGCTTTCCCGACGTGAACGGGCCGGTGGCCGAGTCCCCGAGCGTGGTACTTGGTAGTTCAAGGCGCGACTCGAGGGTGGTTGAGGACTTAGCGTTTGTGTTAGCGCGTCGCTCCGCCTGGCCCGTGGGTCAGTCGGCGTGGCGAGTCCCGCACGCCTTACTTGGCGTTTTCGTCCGATCGAGACGAACTGGTATCCAGTCCCGCGTGGTACTTAGCTCGAGTCGCTATGCCAAGGATGCGGAGGACCAGGTCGCTGGGGAAGCGAGGACAGATGTCTTGGTTCAGAAACCAGTCGAGCTAGGCGACTCCGATGGGGCCTGATTGGCGTTTTGTGGACGATGCAAGACCTGAATGACTCAAGGTTTTACATCGACTACTTACGGCTGCGCTGTACCAAGGGTTGACTTGTGTATTTTAGCATGACGTTAATTACGAAAGCGAGTGGCACAAGGCATGGAGAGTAGACGAATTTTGTGGTAACCGCTTTTTATTCATAGCGACCGGAGAATACATATGTGGGGTTCTAGGTATAGAACTTCCGAGGAGATTTACATTCCACGGCCGCTGACGTCGAGTTCACCGTCCCCTTGGACGCCGACGAGGTAGTAGGCGCTGCCGAGCACGCTACCGATAGCGAACGGGCCTTCCCATGGAGGGAGAGCTTGTGCATGCCCTTCTTGTCTGGATGAGGCGTAGCACCAAGTCGCCTTCCGGAAGGTGCGTGTTTTCACCCGTCGGCTGTGGTAGCGACGAGCCCTTTGCCGATAGATAGCGTGCGCGATCGGGCGAGGTCGCTTCGCCGAGTTGGTCGAGCCCATCTTGGCGGGCCGCCGCTTATGGCTTCCGTATAGTGGACGATCCGTGGCGAGTCGTGTTCGAGGTCGGTTGGCATGACGGCTTCCGCGCCGTAGACCATGAAGAAGGGGGTGAATCCCGTCGACCTGTTGACCGAGGTGCGGATTCCCCAGATGACGGAGGGAAGCTCTTCGACCCAGACCAGCCGCCGAGTGGTACTTGGAGTCGCGGCTTCAGCCGTGGAGGATGCTTTGGTTGGCTCGTTCCGCCGTTGGATTCCGGTGCGATCGACGCGAGGTCGAGCCGATGTGGTGCTCCTCGAACTCGCCATTGCTCCTTGGCGAAGTTTGTGCCGTTGTCCGTGATGATGCTGTTGGGGAAACCGTAGCGGTATATGAGCTCGCGAGGAACTTAGTGGCGATCTTCCGTCGCATTTCGGACTGGCTTGGCTTCTATCCACTTTGTGAATTTGTCGACGCCACCAGGTGGGTGTAGCCGAGGGGCCTTTTGAAGGGCCGACCATGTCCATGCCCCACACGCGAATGGCAGGTGATGGGGATTGTTTTGAGCCGAACTTGAACGCGGCGTCCGGTTGGCGTATTCCGGCACCGGCGCATCGCTGACGATATCGACAGCGTCGGCGTGTATGGGCCAAGAGAAGCCGTGGTCGCATGGCTTTGGCGATCAGGGAATGCGGCGGCGTGGCAGCCGCTGAGTGGATGTCGTGTAAGATTTTGCGTCCTTCACCTGGTTGGACGCAGCGTTGAACACGCCGGTGACGCTGCGCTGTAGCTCGCCGATGATGGTGTAGGACTTGCATCGGCGAACAATCATTCGAAGCGCTTGTCTCGCTCATGGCAGGTTGCCCGCCTGTGTAGGCGATGTAGGGCTTGGTCCATCGTGCCGTTCGGTCGGTGACGAAGTACCAAGGTTGCCTCTGGTTGGAGCGACTCAATGTCGATCTTCCGGAGGAGAGACCGACGTGAAGATGGTGTCGAGGAACACGCCGGGTGGTGCGGATCGTGCGACCCGATGCGAGAGAGGGCGGCCTCGCTTTTTCCTCTGTCGATCCACTTTCGAGTAGCCGTGAAGTGGCCGCCACCTTGTCCACCTCTTGGCGGTATGCCGCCATGGTAGGGGACGGCCGCGAAAGCCGTGCGGCGACTTGACCCAACGAGGTCGGAGTCTCCGTAGCATCGGAGGCGATTGACGCCATCTCCTTGCGGCTCGCATGCCGTGGAGTAGGGCCTCAGATTCGCCATGTTGTTGGTGCAGGGCGTGAATTCGAGGCGGAGGATGTAGCGGAGCTTGTCGCTTTTGGTGAGGTCAAGACTATCCCGCCTCAAGGCCCGCTGCTTTGGACCCGTCAAGGCTGTGCTCGAGAATGGAGGTACGGCGGCTTCTCTGCCGGGCCTCCTCCCGCCGGCGAGGAAATCGCCGTGCTCGTGACTTAATCGCCTGCGGGCTCAGATTAATGTTGTGGACGCCGATCTCGACGGCCCACTTGGCGACCCGTCGCCGATTCGCAAGGCGGATGATGTCTTGTAGTGGAGCGAGGAGACGACCGTGATGGGGTGCTCACGGAAGTAGTGCGCCGCTGAGCTCAAGACCGCGATACCAGCTTTTGGTATCAGGGTATCATTGGCGCGACTCGGTTAGGACCTCGCTGATGTAGTATACCGTCACCGGACTGGGCGCTTTTCTTCCTCCGGTCGTTCGACGACCATTACAATACCGACGACGCCGGACGCCGCGACGTAAACCAGCATGGGCCTTGTCGACGGGCGGGCGTAGTGGTGCGGCGAGTAGCACTTTTTGAGGTCGCGAGCGCGCCGTCCGCCTCCTTGTCCCATCGAAGGTGGGATTCTGCGCATCAGGTATAGGGCATCGCTTTTCCAGCGGGATGAAGCGATCGAGAGCCGCTACCCGCCGCCAGCTTCGACGCCGCGCAGCACTCGGGTTTACCGAGCCGGGCGATCGTGTCGATCTTCGTTGGTTTGCCTCGATCCCTCGCTTGGAGACGACGTACCTAGTAATTGCTCGCGGGTACAATCAAGGTGCACTTGCTCGGTTTAGCTTTATCTTGTACCTCCGCAGGTTGGCGAAGGTCTCTGCGAGGTCGGCAGTAGGTCGCCTTGGCAGCGGATTTACGACCACGCCGTCGATGTAGACGTGGATGTTGCGCCAATTTGGCTCGCGAGGCATTCTTGCATGCACCGTTGGTACGTTGTTCGCGTTCTTGAGGTCAAGGTCATGGCGGTGTAGCGAAGGCTCGAATGGCGTGATGAACGCCGTCTTCCTCGCCCTCGACAGCCATTTTGATCTGGTTATACAGAGTAGGCGCCGAGGAACACAACGACTCCGAGCCCGCGGTGGAGTCGATGATCTGATCGATCCGGGAGGACGAATCGCCTTTGGGCGGCCGCTCAGTTTGTGTAGTCGATACACATTCTCTGTGTCCCGCTTTTCTTTTCGACCAGGACTGGGTTTGCCAGCCACTTGAGTATTTGATTGGCGAATGAAGCCGGCAGTAGACGCTGCACTTCCTCGGCGATTGCCCGACGGGCGTTCTTCGTTGAATGGCCGAAGCGATCGCTGACCGGTCGCACTTTGGGGTCCGCGTTTAATTTGTGCTCACGAGCTCCCTAGGGACACCGTGCATGTCGGAGGGTTTCCATGCGAAGATGTCCTGTTCACGGAGGAACTCGGCGAGCGCCTTCCTATGCTGGGCTCATGCTCGTCCCGATCGTCACCGCTCGCCGGGTCGCCTGGGACCAGCTCGATGTGCGGTGCGGGTGCCGTGGCCTCAAAGGTTGAGGTGTTTGTGCCCTCGAGTTGGGCTTCTTGAGTATTGTGGGGTCGTTGTTGACCCCGCCAGATTTGGCGAGCTCATCGGCGTGACTAGCTTCCGCCGCGATCACGGCGAAGTTCGCCTTTGGCCTCGCATTCGCGGCCATGTCGTGGTCGCCGTTGATGGTGATGACGCCGCACGCCCGGGAGCTTCATCGTTGTGCGCGAGGGGTGCCGCCATGAATTTGGCGAACGCCGCGCCAGACGCAATGGTAAAATTTGTCGAAGGGCACCAGCTCGAAGACGATCCGCCGGTGCGGAAGTTCGCCGGAGTGCCGAAGGTGACGGTAGCGTGACCTTGCCGATCGGGTACGCCTTCCGACCGGGACGGCCGTGGAACGTGGTGTGGGTTGTTCGATCATCGCGGGAGCCGCAGCCGCTCAAGGTGTCGAGGTAGAGGATGTTGATGGAGCCGCCGCCCATCGAGTCTTGGGGAGCCGAGTCGCCGACCTTGGGCTTGACCACCAGGCGACTCGCCCCGGTACTGGCGCGTGGCGAGTGGTCTTGCCCTGTGTGATAGGTTCACCAGTTCAGAACCGGGGACGTCTGTCGCCACCGCGTTGACGGCGACAAATGGCGATGACCTTCTTCTCGCTCGTGTTGAAGCCGTGAAGGTGTGGAGCGAGCCGCCACTTTGCCGAATTTTCCGCCATTTTGGGTCGTTGTCGGTGTCCTCCAGCTGCCGTGCCTTCTCGATCTCCCCGAGGGTGTGGCGGCCGGTGGTGTGCGTGGCTTTTCCTTCCCCGTGGAAACGCATGGTTGGTTAAGGAGGGCCGCGATCAAACCTTGGCTTGTTCTTGTAATTCCCGCCGCCGCCGCGTTGCCCTCCGTCGTGGCGGTAGCTCTTGGGGTCGCCAGCGTGCTCAGCATTGGCGACGAAGTCGACTTCGCATCGTTGCGGCGCTTGCGTGAGGCGAGTGCCATCAGTAGCGTAGGGTCTGCCGGCGACGCCGTCGTTGCCGCCTGCGTCATTGTCCGCCGACTCGTCGACGCCTTGATTGGGATCTTCCTCGGCGATCGTTTGGCGATCTCGAGGAGGTCGGGATGTTGTCGAGTGTGCGGCGTGTCGCTGAGCTTGGCGACTAGAGGCTCGTAAGCGCACGAGGTCTTGAAGCAATGGATGGCGGTGTCCGGTGGATGCCGACCGCTGTACCAGAGCTCTTGCCACCGTTGGACCCACCGCGCGCTGGTCGACTTGGGTCCCCGGACGACTCGTTCCAGGTCCTCGATGGTGGTGGCGGTGTAGGAGCACTCAAGTGCTCGACGGCGCTCGCATTTCCTCCTGTGAGTCGACATTGTCCCGGGGAGCGTGTTGATCCATTGCCTGCACGCCCCTCCATCATCGCGGGAGGTAACGGGCGAAGTAGGTCGGTGTGACCCGCGATCCCCATTGCCATGAGGTATGTGTCAAGCCAGACTGGGTCGCACGAGGAGTCGATTTTTCGATCTCCTTCGCGCCTTTGAAGTTGGTGGTACTTTTCTCGGATCATTGGTCCGAAGCACTTGGGCCCTAGTCGATCGAGCGACCCATAGGCTCGCCATCGCGCGCAGTAATTAGGTGTGCCGCAAGTCGCCGGGCTGGCGCGCCGCTTTTGGTTGTTGATGATGTGAGTGCGGCGTCAATCGGCTCTCCATTGGCGGCGACGAGGTTGGTCGCCGCCCGGGATCGTTGGTGGAGAGTGCCGGTCGCGTCGTTGGAGCTGCAGTGGCTCGCGGCGGGCAATTGAGGGTGTTTGCCACCGCTGACGGCCGCTGAGGCCGCTTCCCGAGGAGCGAGTATACTCGCCTTGCGAAGTCGGCCGCTTCGCTGTTCCATGGCCTTCGCGAGTAGGGCCTCGACATCTTGGATCTGTAAGGCGCCGTCGCGGTCGCCGTGATCTTGCCGACGCGCTCGGCTCGCCACGAGGTTGTCCATCGGGTGGAGAACATGGAAGGCCGTTCGCGTCGCTTCCCGTGAGGAGACGACTATCCGCGCTGGTCCTCGAGGGTGCGATTGGTGGTGGGGGCACCCATCGCCGTTGATCTGGCGAAGGCGGTTGCTTCCTCCCGGTGGCGCTGCTCGCAGATCGCGCTTCGGCTATGCGAGCCGGGTCGTTCTGCCGAAGTTCAGGCGCCCTGAACGGTGGAGTTGGTGTGACCTGATCCGCCGCTGGTGGTAGCGTGACGCTCGCGCTGTCACCGCCGAGGCGAATTTTTCGCCGCCTGCTCGCATCGCCTCCGCCGCCAGCGGAGTTCTCGACCTCCGCCGCCGTGGCGTTAGGAGGGATCGGGTGGAGAAAGGGTCCTCCGGCGGATCGGTGCCGGTGGCCATGTAGGTCGCGTGGCGGACCGGCACCGTCGTGGAGGTCGGCGGAGTTCTCCGACCCGAGTCAAGTCGAAGATCCCGAGGATGGAGGGTCTCGAAATCTCCCGTTGGAGACTGGCGATGGAGCCCGCGACGAGGCCGGTGATGGATCCGCGAGTGACGCCGGTCGCCGAGTCGGCGTCGTCGGTGAGGGTCACGTCTTCCGGGCTGAATTCTCGCCACGTTGTGGGCCGAGTCGCACGGAGGCGGGCGGTGGATCGGCGGATCTGGCTCTCGGAGAGCCGATCGCGTGTGGCGACTTCGCGGCGCAGCCGAGTCCTCCGAGGTGACGACGCCGGTGAAGCCGACGAAGAGCTGATCGTCCGACCGGCGGGATCACGCCAGGCGTGACGGGTCGCGCCGGACGTAGCTGCTGGCAAGATCTGGAGCATCTCGCCAATCGCTATCATGCGGCGGTGGCACTGCCTCGTTGATGGGCAGATTGATCTCGCCGCAGAACACCGCCAGACCGGCCAGCCCCACGGTGGGCGCCACGGTCGGGAATGACCACGGCAGATGCCGCAATCGGCGAGTAGTAGAACGAAGGGCAAGGGCCAGCCATCTGCGGTGCGAGATGAGGGCGAGACTCAGGGTTTTACCCAGTTCGCCCCGAGGGTAAAGACCTACTCTGCTAGATTGTATTATGGAGGTGTTTACAATGGTAACTCGGCTAGGCGGCGAGTTGCTTGGGTGTATGAGGAACGATCTCTACTCACCCTTAGGAGGTTTATATAGGCTTACCTCCCTAGGGTTTACATATCTCAACCGATTCGGTTATAACTTTGTCAATCGTTTAACTTAGACCGACGGGCCTATCTACTGCTTTGGGCCTTGACCTCCACGCCTAGTACTGACGGGCTTTGATCCACTGCTCGCTGCAGCCCACTGCCACTTTGACCTACTGAACGTCCCACGAGGATACCCCAAGAGGCATATCCCATCGAGGTCGACCGAGTCGAGCCTGAGCGGGCTTGACGGGAGGCGCGGGACAGCAGAGGAGGGAGCCCGCGGGAGGAAACGCGTGGGCGGCAGCGTCTCTGGGAACGCGAGGAAGGGCGCTCGATTGGTGGTGAGGTAAAATCGAGGGGAGGGGGCTCGCGGCATGCACTGCTCGCGGAAGGTGGACACAGAGAGGAAGAGCGGGCGAGCGGCTCTGCTGCGGGGAGGCAGGCTCGCTGGCGATCAGAGGCGGCGGCGGTAGGCGAGGATTCGGGCAGGGTCGAGGGAGAGAGAAGCGAGAGGTGCGGGGTGGTGGGTCCAGGGGGTCGGTCGCGTGGGGGTCAGGTCGATGGGGTGTGTGCGTGAAGTGCGTTGAGTGGTGTGTGTGGTTCTAGGTGTGTGAGGGTGTGGAGAGGAGGTGGGGCCAGGAGGCTGATGTGGCGGGTGGTGATTGGGTGGATGAAGGAAGGATAGCTGAGGTGGCGAGCACCGATTGGGTGGGATGAGGTGGAGGAAGGGTGGGTAGATTAGGTTGGGGTAGGAAAAGGGTTTAGGTAGACCGGTTTTTGTATGGCCGGCCCAGGTCGGATCGCCCGACGCTGCCCCTAAAAATAAAATAAATATTTTAATATTTAAAATGGGGCTTTTGAAAACCGTTGGTAGACAAAGCAAAATATTCCGGAGACCCGGGTTTTAATTTAAATTAAAGACGGGGTATTTAGAAAACAAAGTAGGTTTTTCCGAAAATGGTTTTATGCAAACAAATGCAAGATGACATGACGATGCATTAATGCAAGGTGGCATGATGACATGAGCATGCGGTCATGATGATGCGCAACACAAAAACACCGCGATTTTCTAGTAGTGGTTTTTTATGGATGCCACACCGACACCACTAACAAAGGATCTCGCCTCGAGATCCGCCTCATGGTACCGGGAAGAAGGCGGCGATCTGAATCTTCTCGCCCGTGTAGATCCTCGACACCACTAACAAGAGGTCGTTGTCCGTGATCGCCGAGAGAACACTCCGGGAACAAAGGTCAAGGTAGAGGTATCAACAAATAAAGCCACCTCTAGCTTCGATAGAAAGAGGGAACCGATGCATTCTCATCCACTTCAATGTACAAAGAGAATAGAAGGGGTAGTCGGCATGGGGGCCAATCCATCACGCACCCAAACTATTACTCTGCACAATCAGTAGAAAAGCGTGCAACCATTCTCGGAATCAGACTGAAGATCTTGACAATCGAGGTTCAGAAACAAAGGGGTGATGCAGACTCTGCATCGGATCTGGCGTAGATGATGTCGTTGCATCGGAAAACACCGGAAGGCACAAACAAGGAACAAAGAATGGTACCACAGTAGACGGATTCCTCAGACAGCATGAACACCGGATGGTAGAACACCGTTATCAAAGGAGGAAGCGAAACCCTGAAGGTACGACGGAACCCAACCACGAGAAAAAGTTGATGCCAGACAAGCTCGAACCCAAAGCGGAGAAATGCGTCTTCTTAGGATACCCTAAGGAAACTATTGGGTATACCTTCTATCACAGATCCGAAGGCAAAGTGTTTGTCGCAAAGAACATATCCTTTATTGAGAAGGAGTTTCTCTCGAAAGAAGTGAGTGGGAGGAAAGTAGAGCTAGACGAGGTTGTTGAACCTTCTCTTGAATTGGAGACTAGCGCAACACCTGAAATTGTTCCAGTGCCGCCTGCGCCAACAATAGATGAAGCTAATGACAAGGATCATGAAGCTTCGGACGATGATACTACTGAACGTCGCAGGTCGACAAGGTCGCGTGCCCCTCCTGAGTGGTACGGCAACCCTGTCTTAACTATCTTGTTAGTATACGATAGTGAACCTGCGAACTATGAGGAAGCGATGATGAGCCCAGACTCTGAGAAATGGCTAGAGGCCATGAAATCCGAATTGGGATCCATGGGCGAAAACTAAGTATGGACTTTGGTGGACCCTCCTAGCGACCGAAAGGCCGTTGAGTGCAAATGGATTTTCAAGAGGAAAACGGACGCGGATGGTAATGTACCGTCTATAAAGCACGACTTGTCACGAAAGGTTTTCGACAAGTTCAAGGTGTTGACTACGATGAGACTTCCTCTCCTGTAGCGATGTTTCAGTCCATTCGGGTTTTATTAGCAATTGCCGCGTTTCATGATTATGAAATATGGCAGATGGATGTCAAGACTGCGTTCCTCAATGGCAACATTGATGAAGAGTTGTATATGATGCAACCCGAAGGTTTTGTCGATCCTAAGGATGTTGATAAAGTGTGAAAACTCCAGCGTTCCATTTATGGACTGAAGCAAGCATCTCGGAGTTGGAACCTTCGTTTTGATCAAGTGATCAAGAGCTTTGGATTTGTTCCAAATTGCTACGAAGCTTGTATCTACAAGAAAGTGAGTGGGAGCTCAGTGACATTTCTGGTACTATATGTGGATGACATATTGATTATTGTAAATTACATTAACATGCTTAACGATGTGAAGAGTTATTTGAACAAAAAAAATTCAATGAAAGACCTAGGGAAAACTGCTTATATATTGGGCATCAAAATCTATAGAGATAGACAAAGACGCCAGATAGCTTTAAGCCAGAGTACATACCTAGACAAAGTTCTGAAAAGGTTCAGAATGGATAAGGCAAATAAAGGTTTAGTGCCTATGTTGTCAGGTAATATATTGAGCAAGGATCAGTGTCCAGCTACGGTAAATGATAGAGAAGCTATGAGCAAAGTGCCTTATGCCTCAGCCATAGGTTCTATCATGTATGCCATGCTGTGTACTAGACCGGATGTGTCTAATGCTCTTAGTTTGATGAGCAGATACCGAAGTGATCCAGGAGTGGAACACTGGACAGCCGTGAAGAACATCCTAAAGTACCTAAATAGGACTAAAGAAATGTTCTTAGTCAATGGAGGTGATGAACAACTCGTCGTAAAGGGTTACGTCGACGCTAGTTTCGACACCGACAAGGATGATTCTAAATCTCAGACAGGATACGTTTATATTTTGAATGGAGGAGCTGTGAGCTGGAGAAGCTGCAAGCAAAGCGTGATCGTGGGATCTACAGTAGAAGCGGAATGCATGGCTGCTGCAGAAGCGTCAAGTGAAGGAGTTTGGATCAGGAACTTTATCACTGAGCTTGGTGTGGTTCCAAGTGCATTGGACCCACTGGAGATATTGGGTGACAACACTGGCGCCATAGCACTCGCTAAGGAACCAAGATATCATCCAAAGACCAAGCATATCAACCGCAAGTTTCATATAATCAGAGATTATATAGCAGATGGAGATCTGAAGATTAGCAAAGTACATACATATCTGAATGTCGCAGATCCATTGACTAAACCTCTTCCACGTGCAAAACATGATCAGCACCTTAGTGCCATGGGTGTTAGATTGTTGCCAGATGTAAACTAGATTATTGACTCTAGTGCAAGTGGGAGACTGTTGGAATTATGCCCTAGAGGCAATAATAAAGATGTTATTATTATAATTCTTGTTCATGATAAAGTTTATATTCCATGCTAGAATTGTATTAAACGGAAACTTTAATACTTGTGTGGTTTGTGAACAACACCGTGTCCCTAGTATGCCTCTATGGACTAGCTCATTGATTAATGATGGTTAAGTTTTCCTAAACATAGACATGAGTTGTCGATTAATAATGAGATCATATCATTGGGAGAATGGTATGATGGACAAACCCAAACTAAGCGGAGCAATTAGATCGTGTCATCGTGTTCATCTTTGTGAAGATTTTCTTATGTCAAATATTGTATTACTTAGACGATGAGATAATACAACTCCCTGGTATCGGAAGAAAGCTTTGAGGTCATCAAACGTCATCCTATGAGAGGGTGATCATAAAGGTGTCTCTCAGGTGATCGGAAAGTACCTGTTGGGTTGTATGTATCGAGATGGGATTTGTCCCTCCCAAGTCGGAGAGATATACTTGGGCCCACTTGTCGATATCAACACCGCTTGCAAGCATGTGGTTAAGGAGTTAATCACAAAGTGATATCGGATTACGGAGCAGTAAAGTACTTGCTGTGAACGAGATTGAACTAGGTATGGCGGTGCAAGCGATCAAATCTCGGGCAAGTAAAATATCGCGAGACGAAGGGAATATATATATGGGATTGATTGAATCCTGGCATCGTGGTTCATCCGATATGATCATCGATGAATGTGTGGGAGTCAATATGGGTTTCCAGACCCCGCTATTGATTATTGATATAAGATCATGTCTGCATATTCTCGAACCCAAAGGGTCACACACTTAACGTGCCTCGACGCTAGGATATATTGGATAATTGGTTTATGAGTTTTTGTTCGGAGTCTCGGATGGGATCCGGGACATCACGAGAGGTTCCGGAATGGTCCGGAGAATAAGATTCATATAAGGCAATGCAGTTTTTGGAGTTCGGAATTGTTTCGGATTAATCGGTATTGTACCGGAAGCTTCTAGAACCTTCCGGAGGGGGACCAACGTGGCCCCACCTGCCGTGAGGGGGCATGGGACTATGAGGGAGTGCCCTGGCCGCATTGGGCCAAGGGCACAAGCCCCATAGGGCCCAGACGGCCAAGCCTAGGGCAAAACCCTAGGGGAGCTTCTAGAAGGGGGGGGGGGAGGGACTTGCCCCCCACTCCTCCCTCCTTGGCCGCCGGCCTAGGGCTTGGGGGAGGGGCTAGGGATGGCCGCCCACCCCTCTATATAAAGAGGGATGGGGGCGCACCCCTCCCCTACACCTCCTCCTCAAGCCCTAGCCGCCCTGCTGCCCTCCTCTCTCTCTCCCTCCCGACTGCGCGTAGACGAAGCCCTGCCGCAGAAACTCTCCACCGCTTGCACCGCACCGTCGTGTTGTAGATCCAATCCATCTCTCCACCCCACTTGCTGGACTGAGGAAGGAGGAGACGTCGAGGTGCCGCACGTGTGCATCTCTCGGAGGCATCGCCACTTGCGGTGTTAGATCAGATCGGATCGCGAGGAGGAGAAGCGAGTACGACTACATCACCCACGTCCGTTAACGTTCCGTTGTCTTGAATCTTCAAGGGTATGAAGATCTCATCTATTCCCCCTCGTTGTTTGCATCTCCTAGATTAGATCTTGGCTTTCCCGTTCGCATCCGTAGATTTTTTTTGATTTACTATGCTGCGAAACCCTTCACTTACAAATAAAGCTATACTCCCCGGCAACGGCGCCAGAAAATAGTCTTGATGACCCACAAATCCAGGGGATCGCAACAATCTTTGCGGGTAGTATTACCCACTTTATTGATTCGACACAAGGGGAGCCAAAGAATACTTGCAAGCCTTAACAACTGAGTTGTCAATTCAGGTGCACCTGGAAATAGTTCTTGCTCACAGAAGTTTATCAGTAGCAACAGTTTGTAGTAGCAACAGTAACAGTGAAACAAGAGCAATAGTAACAGTAACTGTAGCAGTGGGATTCAAGTGCGGTAGGCATAGGGATGGATGAATGGGCGTTGCATGGACGAGTCTAAACATATAAATTCAAGATCTAGGGCATTGCAGATAAATAATAACAAGCATCCAAGTACTAAACAATCCTAGGCATGTGCTTCAAATATAGTCATACATGCTCGCAATGAGAACTTGCACAACATCTTCTGTCCAGCCAGCCCGTGCCAGCGGGGCCTCTAGGGAACTACTGGTAATTAAGGTGCTCCTTTTAATAGAGCACAAGAGCAAAGCATTAACACTCCATGAACACATGTGATCCTCAGACCATAGCCACCCCCTCCGGTTGTACCAATTATTGTCATTTCGGGGCCTTTGGATCCGGACAATGATATGTGTACACAACTTACAGATAAGACCACAAATAATACTATCACAATGATTCAATAATAAGTTCAGATCTGAGATCATGGCACTCGGGCCCTAGTGACAAGCATTAAGCACAACAAGTTGCAACAAAGTCAAATAACACTAATAGAGATACTAGGCACTATGCCCTAACAATCTTATTCGATTACATGCTAGAACTCATCCAATCCCTACCATCCCCAAGCCTACGGCGGGGGATCACTCACTCATGGATGAGGGAAACATCGACGGTTGATGGAGATGCGTTGGTGGTGACGATGGCGATGATCCTCTCCAAATTCCCCGTCCCGGTAGGGTGCCAGAACAGAGTTTCTGGATCCGGATCTTGGTTTCTGGTGGCGGCGGCGGAGCGAAACTCTTTCTGGAAAACTATCGAACCTCCCTCGGTTTTTAGGTCGAGAGGCAACTTATAGGCGCAGAGGGAGGCCGAAGGGGTGCCTGGGGTGGCTGCACCCCTCCTAGGAGCGGCCAAAGGTGGGCCCGCGCCTGGCAGGGGTGTGGGCCCCCCAAGCCCCTTCTCCGTCTCGTCTTCTGGCTCCGTGGGTCTTTTGGTGAAATATAATTTTTGGCATATTTTCCGGGATTTTTCCTGATAGTTGATTTTCTGCACAAAAACAAGACACCAAGGTCTGTCTGTGTTAGTTGTATCCAAATCACACAAGTTTAGAGGAGAAACAATAGCAAAAGTGTTCGGGAAAGTAGATACGTTTTGGACGTATCACACCTGTCCCCGTAAACTCTTTTCTACCAGCAACGACACATACCGTTAATGCATCCATCGTCTATTGTTGCTTTTGAGATTGGTGCAACACTTGGCCTTTTTTCTCACCTGGAACTTAACTGAAACATTTAAAACAGACTGTACAAAATGTTTCACTAGTTTTAGACAACTTCCACACATTTCATTTATGTTTCACAAAAATTTCAAAAGTTTGTCCAGCACATGGCTAACGTCAGCATGACGTGGCACTCCGGTACATATCGGTGCCGGTAGAAACATCGGGTTCGCGCCTCTCCCTCAATGTCGTCGGTCCTCCATCGTCCGGACAACGGCGGCGAGCCCCCACCCCTGCCTCCTTCTCCTCTAGCCACGTGTGCGACCCCTGCTGATCCTCTCGATGCGTCCTTTGATGACGTGTTTTTGTGCTTCTTCGCAGCGCTGGAGGTTGGATTGATCCATGAAGGTGGTGTTCCCCTCGGCAGTGACTTTGTTGTGCATCGAGGTATGGACGTTGTCCCTGTCCTTGTCCATTGTCGGTGTCGTGAACCGGGTTGAGCCCCGCGTTGGCACATATGCGGCGGTGCCTTTCACCACCGGGTCTGACCATGGTGATCGGTCCGCGGCCATGGTCAGCGATCTTCTCTCTAAATCTGGTGTGTGTGGATGAGTGGATCCCCTTCCAGTCCACACAGATTTGAAGGGCATCGATTTCGCTGCCCCGATGTTCATTATGGTGTTGGCACGGTGTTTAAAAGTGCGCTGGTGCGGCTGTGGGGTTGGCATGTTGTGTGCATGCCACATCGGAACTCTTCTTATCGGAGGCGAGTAAGCAGGTTGGTTCCTGGTCTCAGGAGCGGCAGCTCCGCACACGGGTGGGAACAATGTCGCTTTCTCGACAGGTGGCGTTGTGTAGTTCTCCCTCTGTTTTAAAATATAAGATGTTTTATGGTTGTAAAAAAAGATCTTGCTACCTAGCGGGCGTTCTACGGAATATGAAATCTGGCGGGATCCGACAATTGTTCGGACTAGCGCCTTCGCCCGTGTATGTCCTTGCGTACATTAATTGGTATAGGTTTAGTCGCTAAATAGCCTTAATCATAGATAAGCCTGTAAGCATAAAAGACAAAAAATACTTTCTAAGGACTAAAGGATAATTAGCCAGCTTAATTTACTTCGAAAATTCAAAATGCTTTCTAGATCAAACCATTTGTTCGAATTAAGATCCATTTTCACCGTTAGATTAGTCGTGACGAGCTCTTCGAAACTAGATCCCATATTGCTATGTTCTGACAAAACAATTTAACCAAAAGTTATTCACGTGAAACACGTGAATTATCCATGCTTCAGTATATAAGTTACCCACCCAATAACATGTAAGTTATCCATCACTACTAAATTTACCCACAGATCACGTGTCAAGGATGAGTGCCTTTTTTAACCCAAAACTTACCCATCAGTTACACGAGAGTTATCCAACCTTCAGCAAGTTATCCACCCAATATCATATGAGTTATCCACCAATAAAAAAATTTACCTCCGGTATAAAAAGTTATTCTAACAGCTTGGTCTCGTCGTTTGTCGCTACTCTCGCAGCGTACGAACGACTCAACCTCAAATGTATAACACGCCAAACATCAAACTTCTTTAAAGCACCTGAATGTAACCTTGTTTTGCATATTGTATAAATAAATGGGGTCTTATGAGTTATGCCCCACCCACCACCACACTAAGCCGTAGTGAATAACATAACACACAATCAGTAGTCTAGCAACTCAGTTTTGTCGTCCGTTGATGTCATCGCGATGTACGGGTGACGAAGCCTAGAAATGGTTTTAGGGTACCGAGCATTTATCGCTATGCTAATGGATCGACGTCAATGAAGTCTCGGTATCCTAACAACTAGGCTATCGTGTTCCAATTAAACTTGCTCAATACGTATGTGAGAACGTCTTTATCCAACACTTTTATATGATGGATAACTTATGTGTTATATGGTGGATAACTTACATAATATGATATGGATAACTCACGTGTTAGGGTGGATAATTTGATTCAAAAAAATTGCATCGAAACATATCAAAATGGTATCTAGTTTTGAAGATCTCGTTGCGACTAATCCAACGATGAAAACAGATCTTAAATCAGACAAACGGTTTGATCTACAAGACATTTTAAAATTTCAATATGATTCTAAACTAATTGACAACACGCATTCACACTCGATACCGGTCTAAGAATAGAATTTCCAAAAAATATATCTAGTCTTGTTTTATTGTGTAGATTTCTGAGTGAACTTATATACTAAGGGGTTGTTTGGAACACAGAAATCTTACAGAAATTTTAAAGGATATGAATATTATAGGAAAAATTCCATTGTGCCGTTTGGAACGTAGGAATAGGAAAAGGAATACCATAGGAATGGATTCGTACGCTTCACAATTCAAAGAAAAAAAAATCCAATCTGACCTAATGGAAACTTTCCTACGCGAGATGTAGCGATTCTAGCCATCTACTATGAGGCGGCTTCTGAACAATGAGAACGGCGATTTCGTCCGAGACAGCAGGGAGACGATGCGCAGCAAAAACGACAAAAAAGACTCCCGCCTCCAGCTATTAGCTAGTTTAATGAAGATTGCTAGTTCCTGTTGTGTCTTGCGTGTGTCAGAAACAATTCCTATTTGCGTATACCTAGGATTCTGTCGCTCATTTTCTTTTCACGTTAGTATGTTTGTTTGCCTAATTTCCTCTGATTATTATTTCTTGAAACCAGCACAATTTCTTGATTGGTCCAGTAATTAATAACATTTCTAAATCAACTAGATTTTGGGAGTTTTTACCTTCCCAGATGGTTGAAAATAAAACCTAGTGCGTTTGAGCAGACTGGCATCCCCTATTCGTTGCATGATGAGAGACCTCATCAAGATCTTGGGATGGAACCTAGCGATGATCGGTAGCTCCATGACAGATTGCAAGTGTGTGTATATGTACCCATGTATTCCCAAGAAAGATGAAACATAACGCCAGTTGTTTGAAATTCAAAAGGTTTCTTATGCTATTCCTATCCTGCAATCCAAATGGCTACTCTTTTCCTTTCCTGCATTTTAGAGTTCTATAGGAAATTGTGAAGCATGGCATCTCAATTCCTATACTTTTCCTATCCCCGTGTTTTTCCTATCCTATGTTCCAAACAGGGCCTTAGATGGTATAAACACGTTTTCTTTACAGGTTCAGGATAAACGGTCACTGGCACAGGTCAGGACATAGATGGATGTGACTTTCTTCCAGAATCCAGATCAATCGCATCGGTTTCAAAGATGCCAAACCAGGCGCTGTGCTCGAAATTGCAAGAATCTTCAGTTCCTCCTATCCGACTGTTGGCACAGCTCAGATTGAGAAGATAATACTGCTACCCGAGCTGGTAATTATTCACAGAATAAAAACCAAATGTGTTGTATGCACAATAGTATGGTCAGGCAGGCAATTCAAGTTCAACTCTCAGCCTGCTCCAGGTAACCACTCCCTGTGTTGGGAATGGCTCTGCTCGCGGTTGGCTCCGCCAAGCTCATTTTTAGTAGCTTCCCCTCGCTGGTCTGGCTCCACCTGCTCCTACCTAGAAGCATGGAGTCAGACCCAGACCAACAGGGCAAAGCATTTGCAACAGGAAAGGAAATAGAATGAAGAACATGTGATCTTACTGAAAGGGAAGCACACTGGTCGGTGTGGCCTGCTCGTAAGTTGTAACCGGACCATGGCCTCATGGCGCGTGGTGGCATCATTAATGGCACAATCAACCTGGCAAATAACAATCGTGACCAAAAAACAGCATCAGAAAATTACGCTATTATATCATACTCCCTCCGTCCCAAAATAGATGTCTCAGATTTCTCAAAATTTAAATGAATCTATATACTAAATAGTGTCTAGATTTATCCAAATTTTGACAAATCTAAGACATCTATTTTAGGACGGAGGGAGTACTAGAAGTTTCTTACTAAAAGATATGCCAAGGTAGCCTACAATGTGCTAACTGTTGGGCAATAAAAAGTAATAACAATCAAAGAAAAAAAGCCAAGTGTTAATTGCATTCTACCACCTTTGCTTCCAGAGACTGTACCATATCTGTAGCCAAAAAGGCACCTCGAGAAAATTAATCGATTTAGACGGCTACATAACATACAAGCCAACAAGTGTTAATCATTAACTTAAACCTGGTCACTGCTCTTTGGCCACCATACTCATACTAGATTATCTTTCTGAAACCCTCCTGTAGAGGAAGAACATAATTCAAGTAGGAGGCTTCTTCAGGGCAATGGACTTCTGCTTGGCTCCCATAGTGCTTGCCTGTTTGATACTCTGTAACTTGTTTCTAACTTCCATATGGTCAAGTCAAGCAAGAAAGCCTGTTAAACAGCTCACAGAGTATCACTATAATCTAAGAGCATCTGATGGCAAGCAAACCCCTCAATTATCCGTGGGCTCTTCTTGTCCATTGATCAATTCGACACACCCATGAGCATATGTGTGATAGATCATGTCCCAGGACAACAGATCTAACACTGCATCTGTAGCTTCTCTTCCATGAGGCAAAATTTGTTCAGGTGTGAACACATGGATTTCATTCTTGATACAGAGCCAGCTATATCCCCGAACCTTCTTTGCTCCTTGATCTTCCATTGCCCTCCACATTCTGGCCATGCTATCCCACTTACATCTGGCACCATATGTTTGGGCCAAAACAATATATGGCAGCGAGGACCGAGGTTTCAGCTTCACCATCTTCTCGGCAACTAACTCTGCCATGTCAAAATCCCCTTGAATCACGCACGCCTCAAGAATATTGGAGAAAGCAGCGGCATTACACTTCTCCATCTTGTTCTCTGCAAAATCTACCGCCTCGCTAAACATTCCTGCACGGCTTAACATGTCAACCACACACGCGTTGTGCTCCAAGCCAAGAACGACATGATAATTGGATTTAAACAGGGAGATTAATCTCATTCCTTCGTCAACCAGACCTACCAGGCTGCAAGCAGACAAAACTCCAAAGAGTGTAATTCTATCTGGTCGGATATCACTTTTCAGCATCTGCGAAAACATCCGAAGAGCTTCTTTACCTCTCCCGTTATGCGATAGACCGACAATCATTGTATTCCACAATACCAGATCCTTGAGACAAACCCTGCTGAAGAGTTTCCTGGCATGGTCCAAGGAACCTAATTTACAGTACATGTCAACAAGGGCAGTGGCGACAATTACATCATCCTCGAACCCGAGTTTTGAAATCAGAGCATGGATTTGAGTTCCCTGCTCCATCAAACCAAAACAAGAGCTGCACCTCAGCAAGCTAGCAAAAGTGAACTCGGTTGGAAGAACACCATTTCGCAGTGACAACAGAAAGAGGCTCAGAGCTCGTTCCGTGACCCCGCTCGTGGCATAGCCTGAAATCATCGCGTTGCAAGTTTCCGAATCCCATGTTGCCATTCCATTGAAAAGCCAAACCGCATCAGCCAGCCTGTCAGACACACACAACAGGTCAATAACAGCACTGCAAACGATCAAATGAGATAGGAGCCCCGTTTTGACACAAAGGGCCAAGATCTGGTCCCCTTTGGCCATATCCTCGATACCGGTGCACATGCTGAGCGCCGTCGATACACTGAACTCGTCGATCGAGAATCCATGGCTCCTGATGGACCGGAAGCACTCAAGCAGTTGCGTGCTCTGGCCACCATCCTTGTACACTGACATGAGAGAGTTTACAGAAACAATGTCCCGCTGATTCATACTCCAGAATACGCGCACCGCGTATTCCAAGAGGCCAACCCGCCGGTACATGTCGATGAGCGTGTTTCCGACCACAGCGCTGCGATGGGCAGAGCCGTGGCGGACGGCGGCTGCGTGAAGCTGTGTCCCGTGGCGAGCGGAGCAGACGGCGGATGACAGAATGGAGAAGGTGAAGTCGCTGGGCCTGACCCCTAGCTCCCTCATGGCGCGCACGAGCCTGAACGCCTCGTCGGCACGTCCAATGTCGATGTAACCGCGGATCATGGAGTTGTAAGCGACGGTGTCCCTCTCGGGCATTCTGTCGAACAGGTCGCGCGCGGCTGGCAGGTCGCGGGACTTGAGCAGCGCGGCGAGGAGGATGTTGCGCGAGAAGCGGTTGGCGGAGGCGGCGGGCGCGTGGAGGAGCAGCGCGACGGCGGACGGGGCGGCGCCGAGGCGGGAGTAGGCGGCGGCAAGGCAGTTGGCGATGATGGGGGGCCCGAAGAGGCGGGAGGACCTAAGGAGGCGAGCGTGGAGCGATGCGGCGGCGGCAAGGGAGGTGCAGCGGGCAAGGAGCGCGGAGAGGGCGGCAACTGTGGGAGCTGGAGGTGCAGGACGATCTCCTCTCGTCGCGGGACGCTCTCTGCACATATGCTGCTTGCTTCTCTTTTCGATCTGGCTGCGTGCCTAGGACCGCTTCTCTGAACTTTTTACTGAACCAGATTCAGACACCGAGGATTGCTCCTCACGAAAGGATAGCCGTGGAGGAAATGGACGCCTGTGATCTCACGACTGAAGTGAAATGGAGGACTAGGATTGCTCCATTAATTACTCTTTACAGTCATTTATCGGCAAGATTTACCGCAGTCTTTTGCCTCAATGTGAACCTCCACTCAAAATTACTATGCGAACCTATTATTCTCTTGTTCAGCAAGTTGCCAGCATAACTATATTTTGGGTAGCCAAAATCATTATTATGAGTATAGGAGAGAAGATTTGGGTAGTAATTTTTTTTAATTCCAAGAGCTTACTAAGAAACTAGTACCCAAATATGAGAACGCAAAACCTAAAGTCACTATAAAGTCCTTAGAAAAACAGATACTAAAACCACGTCCACCTAGGCCTCAGCCGTCCCAGCAGCACGACGCCGCCCTTGGCCTCCACCTCGCCCGTGTTGCAGCAGCGCATGCTCGTTGTCAAAGCTCGTCCCCATCGAGTATGCTTCTGCAAGCAGGAGGTGTAGGGGTAGGGAAGTCCATAGGTTGTGTAGAGGCCCTCGATGGCCGGCAATTTTGCCTTGGTGGCGTCGCGGTGTGAGCGGCTCGCTCCGTTCGAGCGGCCCTCGCCACGGCGGGAGGGGCGGGGAAGGGATGGGGTGGCGGGACCTCGTGGGAGCACGACAGAGGTGAAGGAAACATGCCCTGAGAGGCAATAATAAAGTTGTTATTATATGTATTCCAAGTATATGATAGATGTTTATTTTGCATTCTATAATTGTATTAATACGGAAACATTAATACATGTGTGTTTAATAAACAAATAGAAAGTTCCTAGTTATGCCTCTCTTATAAGCTAGCTCGTTGATTAACAAGATGATCAAGGTTTACTGATCATGGACATTGGATGTTGTTCATAACGAGGTCACGGCATTATTCAAATGATGTGGTGAACATTCATCTGAAGTATAGCATTACGATCAAAGTCATTGTGTTTATATTGTTATAACATCATACAAAGTAATCTTAGTACTTAGACCATGATATCATGCCAATCACTAAAACTGGAAGAATATCTTGATAACATCAAGCGTCACACCGTAACAGGGTGACTATAAAGGTGGGTTTAGTGCTACGAAGGTGTTATGTAGAGGCTCATGGATCAAGAGTGGAATTTGCCCATCCCGATGACGGATAGATATAGTCTGGGCCCTCTCGGTGATATCATATTAGTTAGCTTGCAAGCAAGTGATGTGATCACTAGAATGTTATATCAGGGTTTAGGGTTTAGTCGATAACAAGATCAAACTATGTATGGAGATACCGATGATCGAATCTCGGACATGTAATATAACGCGAGACAAAGAGATTAAGTTACTAGCATAAAAGGTTCTCACGATCACAGAAGTCATCGTTGAATGTGTGGGAGTCAGTATGGATCTCCAGGTCCCGCTTCTGATTATTGATCCGAGAGGGGTCTCGATCATGTCTGCATTATTCGCGAACCATAGGGTGACACACTTAAGGGATACCAACACCATTTGGAGCAAATATGTTCTAGAAGAAAGAATTACAAAGCATTGGAATTATTTCAAAGGACACCGAAATTGTTTTGAGTGAAATTGCTGAAACTGGTTCTGCATGTGAAATTGAAAAGTAGCAAGGGGTTTTATGTGAATGTTTGATAATTAATGTAATTGACAAATTATGAATAAATAAATAAAAGGAGTTTTATTTAAAGAGAGATCACATTAAATTTGGTGGAAATTCAATGGGGATTTGAGTGGAGGAAATGGAGAGCCAATTTGTGAGTGGGAGCTCCACTCACATGAATGGAGGAAGGGGTGGGGGCTGTCCCCATGCGTCGGCTATGGCCTTTGGGGTGACCCCCTGTGAGACCCTGGCGCATGGTTCAATAGGATTGATAGTAAACCCATACCAACAAGTTGCAATTTCTTTTCTGTAAGCTCATTCGAAAATAACTCTAAGGTTAAGCGTGCTTGGCCTAGAGCAATTCTAGGATGGGTGACCGACCGGGAAGTGGGTAACCGGGTGCGCATGAGTGAGGACAAAGTGCGCAAAAAAGACTAGTGTTGGTCTGTGGGGATAGTCTAGAGATCCTATTGAGCTGCCAGAAGTGACAGCCATCGGTCCGGAGTGACCGGGGGTGTTACACCCCCTCCTCCTATAAAAGGCCTCCCTTTCCCTCTCTCTCTCTCACTCACACCTCTTCATGAAGGATCTCTCTTCCCCTCTAGAATTATTCCCCCATGGTCTTGGATTAGCGAGATACATGTTCCCGGTGGATTTTCATCTGGAAGGAGTTGTTGCTTCCGCTGCATCGCTGGAGCGAGGAGGCAGAGGTCGTTCGATGGCTTGAACGTGTGTGCGATCACAGATGTGATGCTGATTTGCGGTGTTTGACTTCTTATCGATCTTGAGATCGGCAAGCTTTCGAATATATCATCCACGAGTACAACCTCGTTAAACTTTGTAGGTCTACAAGGGTATGTTCTCTATGGATGTATATCCACCTGTTTCTTGTATATAGTAGATAGATCTTGGTGCTTAGTAGTTCCATCATAGGAAATTTTTTGTTTTCTATGCTGCAAACCCAACAGGAGGGTCCACGGTGACCATGGAAACCGAAGCATCATCGACGAGCGGTGGCGACGAAAGCAAGCACAAACCAAACATGGGTGGAAACTTCTAGGCATTTTGAGTGGTGTGACAGTGTGTTTGGGTATTAGAGGTATTGGACTGGGCAATACTCAAATATGAGTATCTGCTAGCAAAATTGGATGGGTGCCTAATTTTTCTCTTAGCTGGGGACCATTTTTAGGTACACTCTTGGTTTGTTGTTTTTGGCGCCCAATACCTAAAATGCACTTGATGACCCACAAGTATAGGGTGTGTATCGTAGTACTTTTGATAAATAGGAGTGTCGATCCCAACAAGGAGCAGAAGGTGTTGACTAGTGGTATGGAGCAGGAAATCTCTGTAAATACTTAGCAAACAAATTTTTAGGGGTTTTCTGATAAAGCAAGGAAATAAAGTGCAAGTAAATAAGGACAACAAATAATTTCAGCAAGTGACCCAATCCTTTCTTAGCAAAGGACAAGCCGGTGATAATACTAATGAGGACCAAACGTTCTCGAGGACACATGGGAATACTGTCACGCGCTTTCATTTTATATAGTTGATTAATCTTCTTTGGTTTTATAAGTGTTGTGTGGGTGAACCTGTGCTAATGTACCGACCTTACTTGGACCAATACATATTTGTGATTAAACCCTTGCAAGCATTCACAACTACAAGAAAGCAATTAAGATAAAACCTAACCACAACCTTAAACTCTGAGATCCTACACTCCCTTGTGCAATGGTTTCCTAACAGGGGTTCAGGTTTCTGTCACTCCAGCAACCCCACAATTAGTAGCCAAATACACAATGCATTTCCCTAGGACCATAAATGGTGAAGTATCATGTAGTCGACGTTTACATGACACCAATAGAAGAATAGCACCACAACTTAAATATTAAACCATTGAATAATACCTCAACACAATTCCACTACTAACAACATGAATTCTCCCATGTCCTCAAGAACTAAACGAACTACTCATGAGAAATCATATGGATCAATATCAGAGATGATATAATGATGGATAACAATTTGAATATAAACAATAATTCGATGGTTCCACTCACAAGCATAAACTATAATAGTAATCAATACCGGGAAAGTTTCCCCTAAGAACTATGCAAGATTCAACACAATTGTTACAACAGGATGGAGTGGTGATGATGGTGTTGGTGGAGATGATTGTGTGGATGATGATGATGATCCCGATGAAGTCTAGCTTGATGATGGTGTTGATGGCAACGATCTCCCCTCTCCGGGAAGGAATTTCCCCGGCAGAAATCTGTCTGCTGGAGAGCTCTTTCTCTCTTGGTGTTTTTCGCAACGCAGAGGCGGCGAAATCTTTCTGTGGTCGCTCCCCTGGTTTTAGGGTTTCAATAAAAAGATATAGGTGAGAGGGTGGAGCCAGAGGTGGGCCAGGGTGGCCACACCCCCTATAGGCGCGACCCAGGGTGGCCCGCGCCTAGGGGGGTGTGGGCCCCCTGTGGCCCAACTCCGCCTCCCCTTCTGGCATCCTTCGTCTTCTGGGAAAATATAATTTTATGTAGTTTTTCTCGTGTTTTTCTGATCTTCTCTAAATTGCATCAAAACACCGCTTTTTCCATCAGAATCCTGACTCCGGGAGTTCATCCTCCAAGAATCATCCAACATGCAAAAATAGATGAAAAGACATAATTAACACCTCTTAATAAGAAATATATCAATGAATAGAGGAAATTATGATATAGAATGGTGATGCAAATTGGACGTATCAACTCCCCCAAGCTTAGACCTGGCTTATCCCCAAGCGAAAACTGAGCTCATTAAACATGTCCACAGGTTTATGGAGTGAAGTGTCGATAAAAAGAATACGGACAAGAAGCATCACACTTACCAATACACAACTCATAGAAGGAAGCAACTTACCATTACATAACTTAGCTTGCAACAAGCATGTGAGTCACAATAAAGATGCATAAAGATAAATCATAATTGGGATTGGCAAACTTTGTTCTTGGTCAGAGAACAGTTGGTAAACATTTTTCAAGCAAAGCTTTTGTAAATAAGTTTATAACAAGAGTCCTTTTTCTCAAACATAAAAGGCTTTTCACAATGATGGCTTACAGAGTAATAATCATTTAGATAGGAGTCTTGTGCAAACAAGGAAGATAAAGAACATGATTGAATAAATCATCATATGAATGCTTGAAACACAACAACTCAAATGCTTGCTGGAGATAGAAAGGAATAGGTTTACTGTCACATCCCAAAATTCTCCAAATTTTGAAATGTGAAAAATAAATAAACAAAAGAAACAAATGTTGAAATTTAGGGTGAAAAGAAACTTTTTGCTTCTAAATGGAAACATCAAAACCCTACTTAAACAAAATTTGAATGAAAAGGCAAAAAACAAATATTTCAAATATCAAATGCATTCATGCATGGAAAGAATCTTGAATTTAAAACACTTGGAAAAGTTAAACCAAAACCCTTAATCTTAATGAGGGAAATCATTTTCAAATCACCCAAAGACCATGGCTTTGTTCCATCTAAAATTTTGGTAACAAACATTTATAAATGATCAAAAATGTTAAACAAAAATATTATAAAACCATGGAAATTGGTTTCATTCAATTTGGATCCATGGATAAAAACTTATGAATTTAATAAGATAAAATGAAATAATTTCCAAGGCTAATAAAGCTCCTAGCTAAAATCCATACCAAATCTTGAGCAAAGTAATCCTAAAAGGATTTAAAAAGATAAACAAATATTAAATAAAATTATATAAATTGGAATCACCAATTTTGGAACTATAAATAAAAAGATATGGATTTTATAAGATAAAGAAAGAAATAATTAAATAAGAAATAATTGAAAAGACAATTTAAATCTTGAATTAAATCCATAAACAAATGGAATAAAAGTTTACTAAATAAAATAAAGAAATAAAAGATTATTTGAATAAAATTATATGGGCTTGAACCATATTTAATTTTATTTAAATAAAGACAAATGCCTGATTTAAATAAATAATAAATCATAAGAGAATATTTGAAATATTCCAAAATGAGTTAATCGATCAACACATAACATGATTAAAGCCTACTGAAGAGATTTGGAATTAATTTGGATTCAAATTAGTTTTAAATCAAATTGGTTTGAGTTAAAATAGAAATCAGAAATGGAAAAAGAAAGGGAATTCAGAAAAAATAGAAAACGACCAACCCACCTACCCAGTACCCCTAGCCTAGCAGGCGCAACTTACAGCCCACCCGGCTCTCACCCCACTCTCCTCGTAGAAACTTTTCCTACCACGACATCTACCCTCACCCCACTTACTTCGCGACCCCGCCCTGCCAACTCATCATCGTCTCCACCAGCGTTGACCATGCCCTTCTTCCCCTCTGCTGTTTCTGGCCGTAAATTCTCGGCTTCAATTCACGTTAATGCTACAGTGAATCCTCCCCATGAACGTGCCCTCTTAACCACCTTTGTATCCTCCACATTTCCCCTCAACCAGCGCCACCGGAGATCCCCTAGGCTGCCCCAATTTAACCTCGCGCCACCGCTGCTCCGACGTGCTCCGGCGCCAATTCTGGCCAGCCCAGACCACCCCTACCCTCTGGCTTCCACGAGCTTGCTTGCCAACACCATGCGCACCTGCTGGCATACTCCGTTTGCCCGCGCATGCCCCACATCCTCTTCCTTGTTGACGTCTGAGCGCCACCATCGTCTGCCGCAACTCCGACGAACTCTCTCGGTAGCTTCCGTCCGCCCCTCTCTTTCTCATTGATGCTCTCGCACTCTCCATGATCTCACACGTCTAATGCCACCTCTGGTTTGCCTTAGCACGCTCTGTAGGTTCGCCTTCGACAACGCCTGAGCACACCCGACAGTAGCAGCAACTCCGGCGAGGAATCCACGAAGACTCTGTGCGCCCCTGCCCTCCTACGGCCACCTTGAGCATCACCGTGACTTTGCGAACCTGGTAACGCTCTCCTTCCCCTTCCTTGCTTCCTAGAACCGCCGGACCGCCACTGACCAAGCGCCGCCGTCGCGCGTCGCCAGCCAGCGCCGCCCATCTGTGGTTGGTATGCTCTGGACCGTTAGATGCGAATCTAGTGGATAGGGTTAGATCTTAGACGAAGCGGTATGAGCTGATCTATGCCGTTCGATGTAACTTAGATCCTGCGACCTGTATAGCTCGATCCAACTGAATCGGTATCAGCCAATAAGAAACATACGCGTGGCCAAACCTTTCAGACAAAATTCCAGAAAATGGTTTTGAAAGTTTAAACTTGCAAAAATCATAACTTTTGATCTGCTTGTCCAAAAATTACAAACTTTATATCAATGGATTCGGAAAAATTAAACCTTTGCAACTATGGCCTTAGTTTAGTATTTTATTATGAAAAATTAGGTGATTTTGCAGAAACATTATTAGGACTATTTTGGATATAAAAATTGTTTTAAAAAATGATTTTTGGGTAAAATATTTTGCAAATGATTTGTTTTGAAATCTCTAACCCTAAAAACTAACATTAGAATTTAAAAATATATCTTGTGACACTAGGGAATTATTCCTTAGAATAAAAGTATTCTAGTAAAACAAAAATGATTTAAATTACCAAATTTCACTAATTTGACCCCAATGGCTTTGCCACTTTTATAAATGACCAGTAGGTGTTTTGAAATGTTTAAAGCCTTGTTAGAAACCACATTTACAAATAAAACAACCTTTTGCATGCTTGCATGCATTTCTTTGTTTTTATTATTTTGTGTTGTGAATTGTTTGAATGCTAGTTTTGAATGTGTGCCTTGCTTGATTGAATTGTAGTGAAATTTGAAGTGTGACAATTACAAGATCAAGGAGTTTACCTAGATTATATACTAAAAAGGCAAGTGGTGCTTCATATATTTTGTCCTATTATTTTGACTATGCATTAGTGATATTTTGAGTAGGACTTGCATGGAATTTTCTAAGTATAAGCTATGCCATGGGAAATCCTATATGTTGTCTTAGTAGAATTATCCTAAGTTAGGAAACTTGCCATGTTATCATGCTTAGCTTAGATAATAGAAAACCAGGGTGGATTATTCATGCTATGAAATATTTCTAAGTCTATGACTTGTGTTTTTGCCTAATAAAACAACTATATGAATGAATCACCTGTGTGGAATGGAAATAATGGTTTGTGTTGAGTGGTTACCCAGGGCCCATTTATATGGCCTACCCTGTGTATCACACTTGTGGAAAGCCACCCAAGAACAAAGATATTTGAGATGTTCTATGTTGATAAGCTTCTAGTGCAGCCACATGGCATATGGGCTCTGCCTTGATCATATAGGTTGCAATAACTTAGCCAGATGGACAGATGGTGGTAGGGGTGATAGGATGGAACGCGTCCATTTGGTCTAAGGGAAGGCTTCTGAAAGATCTCGTCTCGATGCATGTCTAGTCTTGTGGGGAAAGTGCACCACTTCTCGAGAAGGTAAAACCTAAGTACTTAGCCGTGTCCCCGGCAATGGACAATTTGAGCATCAAAGACATTGAAACTATCAAGGATCTCCTCATCCCAATTTCTAAGTTAAAAACTTGTGGTTGCACAAGGGATAAAGGTTCACCAATTTCTATTGGTGGTTCCTTGGGTGATTTTGACAAACAAAAACTCAATGTTTTCAACTAATAAGGAAAACCTTATTTTGAGCAAAGCAAGCCTAAGATACACTTAGCCAAATGCATATAGATGTTAGATACCACTATTCTACCATAGTATCACTTGCCAATACAATTCAAATGTATTGACCCTTGTGGATGTAACTTATTATGTTGCAGGTTTGTTTGATGTTAGTGAAGTTTGTTGAGTAGGGATTACAAGTCTACAACCAACATGATTGCATGTGGCATATGAATATGAAGGTCTCCATGCTATATAGTTATATCCGTTGCATTGTAATAAGATAGCCAAATGATCTGTGTAAGATGTAATGAATTATTTTATTCCTGGTTATAAGTTGTAATATGACCTTTGTTTCTTGATATTACATCTTAAACTGTGGATGCTAGCTATTCGATCCAGGGACTAGCATTGTAAACATAGGGATCTCTACCTTATCAGGTTGGGACCTCTACATTTACTGACTCAACTTAGAAGTAGAAGAAAGGCCCTTCATAGAGGGAAGCAGGGATTTCAAGTTCATAAAGGGCTTTCAAAAGATTGTGGTACTTACTAGCTTTGAGCTCTCATTGCCCCTATCATAAGCATCTTTAGGTGATTAAGGTTAAAGTGAACAAGGATGGAGTATATGCTTGACGAAATATAAGTTGGAAATCTCATGTCTCTTGAGTACGAGGGCCGCTCCTCATGCTACTCAACTTTAGTTACCGATAAGTTCTTGTCATAGTAAGTACATGTGTATCATAGAGAACCGCCAACGAGGTACCCCTTGCACATGATACATGTGGCATCCCGCAAAACCACTACTAGAAAATCGCGTTGTTTTTTTTTGCATTGCATCGTCATGACCGCATGCTCATGTCATCATGCCACATTGCATTTGAGCATCGTCATCATCTTGCATTTGCTTGCATAAAACTATTTTCGGAAAAACCTATTTTTGTTTTCTAAACGCCCCGTCTTTGTTCAAACGCAAAACCCGGGTCTCCGGATTATTTTGTTTTGTCTGCTATCGGTCTGCAAAAGCCCTGTTTGAAATAAATAAAATATTTAATTATTTTTAGTGGGGCAGTCGAACGGGCCGATTCGACCCAGTCGACCACCCCCGGAATAAAATCGGTCCACCTAGAACCTAAATCTATTCCCACCCAGTCCTAATCTACCCACCAACCACAACTTGCCACCTCACCCCTGGACCCAATTCCCTACCCACCTTGCCACCTCACCAATCGCCCTATTTCCCCCCTCTCTCTCTTTCTCACACAGCCCCATCTACCCTCTCTCTCTTACACCCTGGCCCCACGCCACACACACACACAGCAAACACACAACACCACACACCCACGCCACCTCCCCACACCGAATCCCCACCAGCCCCGCCGCCTGGTCCCACCCGTCGGCCACTCTCTCCACTCACCCCGCCCGGACCCCACCTGGCCCCACCCCCAGGCCCCGCGTCCCCAGACCCCCACCTGTCGGCCTCCCACCCCACCGACGCGCCCTCCCCGCGTGTCCTGCCCCCACCAACCGCGTCTCCCTCTCCCTCCTCTCTCCCCCACGCCCCCCCGCAGCCTCCTCCTTCTTCCTCCCCGCGCCAGCCGACCCCCGGACCCGCTCCGGCCTCCCTCCTCCCCGCGCCGTCGCCTTCCACCCCCAAGCTCGCCGTGGCGCCGCCCTGCACCTCCTCCTCCGGCCCGCCCGCCATCACCAGCACCTGCTGCCCGCCACGAGCTCGCCGCCTCCTCCCTCCTGCGACCTCCTCGGCCTCCCGCTCTTCTCCCATCGCCGCGGAGCTTCCCGCCTCCTGCGCCCGCCGCTCTCCCGAGCGGCGACGCCCAACAGCTCTCGCTGGCCTCCTCCCGCCCACCGTCGCGCCCCGGGCCTCCTCTTCCGCGCCTCGCCGCCCGACCCGACCGCGAGCTCCCGCCGCCCGCCGCCTCGCCACGAATCCCGGCTCCGCCCTCGCCTCCGCCGAGCGCCGCCACTCGCCATGTCCTTCCGCCTGGCGACCGCCTCCGTCCACGACACTGCTCTGTCCCAGAGCCGTCCGCCACCTCCTTCGTCGCCTCCTGCCGAGCCCGCCCGCTGTCGTCCCCGACCCGATGCCCCAGGCCGCCTCTGCCTCACTCGGCTCGTCGCCGTGTATTCGTGTTCTTATGTTGGGATATGTGCTGTTGGTACTACAACGAGCTCGTGAAGACGTGTGTGACCAAGTCAAGAATGACTATGTGCACTGAGGTGAAGAGGTTGCTGCGTGTGTAATCTACTCGAGGGTTTCATACTTTTGGTGTTTTGTTCCGTCAAGTTTGTCGAGGGGGGACCGACGACCCCAGTCTCGAGGATCCGATGCCCGGACGTCAAGACCGCCACGTGGAAAAACCCAAGAACCCGAAGACCGATTCCGCTGAAACCCCAAGGTCGTCGACATGGAACCATCGGGCCACGTAAGACCATCGACGCCACACCCGAGTCCGGCACCGACACCCGACAACCTCAACATTTGACGCCAAGGTCTTCTCCCCGGAACGTCGAGTGCTCCTTTCCGGATCCGAAGCCGCCAAGATCGCCATGGAACGACAAGCCCTTCACCCCGGACGTCAAGTCTGACCCGAACCGCGGACCCGACAAGGACTTCACGACGACAAGAACGACAGCGACCAGGGCGAGTCCGATGCGCCCCCGGCACCAAACCAAGTCCTGCTTCCCGGAGGCGACAAGATCTACCTCAGTTATCCGAGAACGATCCCGCCGAGACCGAACCCCAGATCCGAACCCTGAGACCAACCCCGAACCCTCGGAACACCAAGATCGCCAAACCTCCATGTGTGACCCTTAACCGAGAACCCTATTTTCATAAATTGTCAACTACATAAATTGTTGCATATTTAATTGATCATGCATGCATATTTGTGTGGTTTGGGGGCCTTATGCCGATTCACCTTATAATTAAATATGGGGCCCATATGCGGGCAAATCTAGTCTTATATTGGCCTCATTTAAATTGGTGTAGCGAACCGGTGCTATCTCTTGCCATGTTAATACAACATTTAAATTGCAGGGTACCTAAACAACTTGAACCGTTTAATTAATTGTCGGGACCCTGGTTCCACTTAATATTGCCCAATTGCATCGCATCTTTGCCATGCCATACATCATACATGCATCATGCCCGATCTTTTGCCGTAGTATTAAATATTGCATCCGGTGTTTCTTCTAGTGTTTTGGTTCTTCGCGGATAAGGCCGTTGAGTTGATGCGAGTGTCGACCCGATCTTCGGTTGAACCTTCGGCAATGTTTTCAGGCGAGCATCTTCCCCTTTCTACCTATCTTACTTTTATAGTATTTATTCCCTCCTGTTGATCTATTGCTATCTGTGTTGCGATGCTCTAGTGTTCGTACCCGTGATATCCCTCGTAGCCTTATATTGCCTTGGACACCTCCTATTACCTGTTGTTTGGTAGATAGTTGGACTTGCGCGTCGTAGTCGCTTGCTCAAGTGCTGTCGCCCACGATTGTTGGAATATTGCCGCATGTTTGGTGTTGGAGATGATCATGGCTTTACTTATCGTTCACTTTAATTACTGTTTAACAACTAAAATTGAAGTAAGTAAGCAGAGGCACATGTGGGCAATAGATGTTATTTGGTTGTTAACCGTCCACTTGTGTCCCGTAGGACCCCGAGTACTTGATACCTGTTCCTTGAATATTCGCGCTATCCACATCCGGGAGGATTATGGGACCCCCCTGAGCCAGAGCTTGATTCATTCTTATTTCTTGGGGCCACAAACTAGTTTGAGGTTTTAATTACTATCATGTACTTATGCCATGCTATCGCTTTATTACGATTGTGCGAGGAGCACACTGTACTGTTTAGGATCGGGACACGTTTTCGCGGTGTCGACAAGCCCAGTTTTGGGTTCCCAGTCGTTCACAGCCGTCCACCCAAATCTCGGGTCCGTCTCGGAGTCACTAACTTGCTATGGTGTACTCCAAGGGGTGGCCCCCTGAAATATTTCTGAATCCTGTGATTGCTTTGTCGTGAAGGCCTCGTTGGGTTTTGATTTGGTTTTTCCGAGGTTGATCGAGTGTGTGTTGCTATTTGTGCACCCCGGCCGGGTAAAACTTTCTGAAAGCCGTGTTCACGGTTATGGACGACTTGGAGCACAGTATCTCGATCATAGACAACTATAACTAAAGTAGTGCTATAAATTTGACTTTATAATGACTAGTAATCAGCTTCACTACAATGGAATGGCTAAATAAAAACTGCCAACAATTGCTTGTTTGGGTTGTCGCTTGCGACCGCTGTACCTGACTAGTAAGTATTGCAACTATAACGGAATTGCTAAATAAAAGTACCAACAACTGCTGGGTTTTGGGTTATCTCATGCTAATGGTACCTGACTAGTAAGTGTTGCAACTACAACGGAATGGTTAACTAAAATGGCCCACTGCTTATTTTATCAGGATGATTATCTACATCTGACTATTAAGTGCTGCAACGATAACTGAATAAATAAAACTGCCAACTGTGTGAGTTCCTCGGTTGACTTCCTCGTTTGGTCTCGAGGGGGAAACACCAGGATGGGTTTGTTTGATGGTCGTATCAGATTGGTTCCGAATAGGTCTTTCTTATCCCTCTCTGATAGCCGCCAGTTGTACCGAGTCTCCATAGGTTGTTTAGTGCAGGCTGCCGATGCCGCTTCAGTCCACCATACCTATGTAGGCGAGGACCACCGAATTCTAGTCTCGCGGTGTACTGGCCTCAGTACTGACGCTCCTCTTTTTCCTTTGCCCTTTGTCGGCACCCCTTTTGTTTAAGCAGGTTTTGAGATCGACGTCGTTAGCAGGGCTACCCTTCCGGCTTGGCACAGGTTATGGACGCCATTGGTTATTCTTCAGGGCTCTTAGCCCCATTTGCATCTTGTCCGTAGCTGGACGCTCTATCGTTTTCAAGGTGATTTGGATCTTTGTATATTATATCTGTATTCTTGACTCATTGAGTCGCTGTTGTATATATATCTGTTCTGTGGGTCCCATCGAGGACTGTTGTGTAATGTTATTACTTCGTTTTCCACCCGCACAAAAGTGCCTGGTGGGCACCTTTGAATCGTTTCTATGTGGGTTTGGCGGGAAGCGCTGAAACTTGCATAGGTCCGATTCTGAGGGTGTTACAATACATGAGCTATCCCATAATCAAAATGACAAGGCAAGGATATAGTGAGCATCTCAGTGATCTTTTTATTTGCTATTTGCACAGGTTTTTATTGAGGATGCTTCACAGATAGCTCACTATGGTTATGCTGCAAGTTTCCACCATGATTAGGCATGGCTTAGGCTAGCTGCCCAGGCGTTTCTCTAACACACATACATAACTCCATGGACTTACAAGCTCTCCTTTTATTTCACACCGACGACATCTGCAAACAAAAGAGCAAGATATCAACTGTGTACAATGTACAAGTGCAATGGTGAAAGCGTTCCCTGTGACAGCACGGTTCTGCTAATCCCAACGTATAGGTGCAAGCATATACAACTTAGATGAAACAATGGTTCAAGTTTATTAGGGAAAATAAGGTGTTCAATCAAGTTCGTGAGAGCTTTACTAACTAGTTTTATCATAACAAAATAATTTTTAATTTGAAAGACACATGAAGCTTGAGAATTTACTTGGAATAGCAATAATGCTAATAGGTAGATATGGTGGACACAAATGGCATAGGTTTTGGTTTAAGGGATTGGAAGCATGAGAAGTATTCCCTCTCAGTACAGGTTTTGGCTAGCCAGGCTGGGTAGCAAGCAGAAGAGTTGAAGGAAACAAGCAAACATACAAGTAATAAAGTCAAACATGCAATCTTCCTTGAAGACACAAAATATCTTAAATAAAGAATACTAAGCATATGAGCCAATCAAGAAATAAAATAAATGATACAAGATACCTGTAAGTGCTTTTTCTTTTCCTTTCAAACCTCAAAAGGTGTTTCTACTGACCAGAGCTCGGTTTGCCAAAACCAATGTAGATCTACTTGATGCTCCCAAAGTGATACCAATACTGATCAACAAGATCAATCATATAATAGAGATTGCAAACTAAAATAAGAAGTGCAAAAAGTAAAAGATGAAACTTCTCATTAATAATCCATAAAGGCACTCACACCAAGGGATACATAGATAACCAACTAAAGGAGAGATACTTCCACAATGCAAACCAACCTATAAGATAACTTATCTACCCAAGATACGAATCTACTAAAAAGGTAAAAAGATAAAAGATAATGATGTGATACCGCGACACTCCCCCAAGCTTAGAACTAGCCAAGGGGATGCCAAACCTGATGACAAATTACTCCTTTTGTGGTGATGGTGTTCCCTTGTCATCACCAGACTTCCAAGGTAAAAGCACCCCATCCACGAAGGATGTCTTGGTCTCAAATATCCTGAAACTAGCAACAGAGTTTATGTGTTTAAACCTAGCCTCATACTCACAGTTTTGATTTTGTATGTCGTAGAGTTGTGCTTGCAATTGATTGGTGGTTTGAATGAGTGAGAGTATTTCATCTCGAAACTCATCAACCTCCTCCTTATGCTTGGCTATGAGTTCTGAACTCATCTTATGGATGAAGTCCACTTCGCGTTTCGCCATCTTCTTCTACCTAAAAACTTCCTGCTCCAGTGCTTCCATCATATCTTCGAGGCTGCCTTCTCCTTTAGGGCCATGTACTTCCTTCATCTGTACCATCCCATCCTTGAGTAACAACTCCTTGGGGTGAACCTTCAACTCGTACATGTACGGGTTGATGACATCCGCGGAGGAATCCTCCATGGGTGATCCAGAGGAAGACATTGTGATTCCAAAACTGAGAATCTGCCTGATGTCTACGCACTTCTATTCTTGTAGACAGTTGTTGGGCCTCCAAGTGCAGAGGTTTGTAGAATAGCAGCAAGTTTCCCTTAAGTGGATTGCCCAAGGTTTATCGAACTCAGGGAGGAAGTGGTCAAAGGTATCCCTCTCAAGCAACCCTGCAATCAAGATACAAGAAGTCTCTTGTGTCCCCAACACATCCAATACACTTGTCATGTGTATAGGTGCACTAGTTAGGCAAAGCGATAGTGAGATACAAGTGGTATGGATGATTATAAGACAACAGTGCCAAAAAAGAGCTTAATGGGGTGGAAGAGACTGGAAGCAAGCAAACATGTAACATATCTAGTTGTAAATGGTGTTTCAATATTTAGAAACAAGGTCTAGGGATCATACTTTCACTAGTGAACACTCTCATATATAAATATATTCTCTTCATGATACTACTCTTAACTACTCTCCGGTTGGACACTCTAATCCATGGTAGGGCTATAACAGCACTCCTCAAAGTCCGCCTTCCCTGATACGTTGGAAACGTATCTATTATTTTTGATGTTCCATGCTTGTTTAGTATCTACTTTGCTTTGCTTTGTCTACACTTTGAGGTGTTTTTATATGTTTTCTGGAACTAACCTATCAACAAGTTGCCACAGTCCTAGTTGCCTGTTTTCTTATGTTTTTGGTTCTAGAAAGGCAGAAAATCAATATTCTCGGAATTGGACGGGACAAAAGCCAAAGTCAATATTTTACCGTGGGCAACACGAAGCCAGAAGGAGAGACGGAGGGGCGCCACAGGGCGTCCAGACCCCCTAGGCGTGGGCTCACCCTAGGCCGCGCCTGGGTAGGGTGTGGCCCCCCTGGCCGCCTCCCAGCCTCGCCTCTTCGCCTATAAGAAGCCCCCGATGCAGAAACCCTAGGAACCCGATCAAAACTTCACGAAACCGTCTGTAGTCGCCGCCACCATTGTCCCTAGATCGGGGGGATCTAAAGTTCTTGCCAGCACCATGCCGGAGGGGAGATCATCCCGGAGGCCTTCTTCTTCGGTATGAAGCGTGAGTAGTTCCACCTTGGACTACGGGGCCATGTAGTAGCTAGATGGTTGTATCTCCTCCTTGTACTTTCATGTATAGATCTTGTGAGCTCCGTTCATGATCAATATCTAATCTATTTGTAATCATGCATGTTGTGTTTGTTGGGATCCGTTGGATATTGAAATTACTATGTTAGATTGATTAATGGTTTTGTCTTATTGATTCTATCATGTCTCTGTTGTTTGTGATCTTGCATGCTCTCCGTTGTTAGTAGCTATCTTGGCCAAGTAGTTGCTAGTGACTCCAAGAGGGGGTATTTATGCTCGATAGTGGGTTCATGCCTTTAGTTTCCAAGGGAAGTGACAAAAATCTCTTCGGTTGTAGATGTGTTGTTGCCACTAGGGAGAAAACAACGGTCTCTTGTTCATGGAGCAAGTGGATTGTTTACCTTATACACTTTGCTTAAAGAAGTTGTCTGTTGCTTGCAACTTAATACTGGAGGGGGTTCGGATGATAACCTGAAGGTGGACTTCTAGTCATAGATGCAGTTGGATGGCGGTCTATGTATATTGTTGTATTGCCCAATCGAATCTCATAGGATCTTTTTGTCTAGTATTACATTGTTATGCCTTGCTCAGTTCCTGTCAATTTCCCTGCTGTAATTTGTTAACCCTTCATGACATGTTGTTTATCTAAGGAGAGCACCTCTAGTGAACTATGGATCCCGGTCTATTCTTTACCATTGATACATCTTCCACTGTTTACTTGCTGCAAACCACTCATCACCTTCCACACCATACAGTTAATCCTTTGTTACAGCAACCAGTGAGATTGACAACCTCACTATTTGTTGGGGCAAAGTCTTGAGTTTGTGTTGTGCAGGTTTACACGTTGCTTGCAACACTTGTGTGACATTTCCTTCCTCCTACTAGTTCAATAACCTCGGTTTCTTACTAAGGGAAGACTTGTTGCTGTGCTGCATCACACCTTACTCTTGGGGTTTCCCGGTGAAGCGCTCCGACATCAACCAAGCGCATCAACAAGTTTTCTGGCGCCGTTGCCGGGGAGGCTAAGGACGTCTTTACAAGGGGAGTCCTCCTCAACCTTTCTCTTTACTTTGTTTTTAGTTTGCATAGTTTCTTTTGCTTGGTTTTGTTTGCCTCTTTTTATCAAAAACTCCAAAAAAATAGTTTAGTTTGGTTTGCTTTCTATATTCAAAAACACAAAAAATTAGTTCTTACCCTAGTTGCTACCATGTCTGGTTTTGGTCCAATCTCTGTGACACCTATGGAAGAGATCTTCACTTTTAAGCAAAAAAAGTGAAGAGAGTTTTAAAGAAGCTTGGTCTAGAATCTCTGCTTTACAAAGGGAAACTGAGCCTAAGATGAGTCTTAGCTTGGTTATTAATAGTTTCTACTGCGGTATTGCTCTTTTATAGATATGATTTGGATGCTGTGGCTGAGAAATATATTTTTATATGTACTGAAGCTTTTGATGCCATAAAAAAATTGATTATAATTTATAATACGCATGGCAAGTCTGATTCCTCTTTCATAGACATTTTTGCTAGGTTGAACACTATTGAGTCCAGTACTGCTGCTTTGAACAGTTGCTATCACACACTTAGGGCGTACCATGATTATTTTCTAATAAATTCTGAGCCTTCAAAGTGGTTTCCCACAATCAAAGTCTCTATAAATACTACACTTTTTGATGCTCGTTGTGATATCATGTCTGAATTTTGCCTTATGCCTAAAGATATTTATGAGCCTTTGAGTCTTTGGGGGATTTCTAAAGGAGGAGAGGAAATCTCTCTTACTAATAATACCACTTTATTACCCATTGGAATAGCTGAAGGTGTGTTTACAAAAATCTCAGGGAAAATGGTGTCTAGTGATAATCTTGTTATTGAATGTGTATGCAAAGGACATATCACACTTGAAAGATCCCTACTGAAACACCTTGGAGCAATAATAGATGTGGGAAAATGCATTATGAATTTTGCTCCTCCAGTAAGCAATCATATTTTCCCTAAAGAGAAGAAGAAAGGTAAGAAAGGAAAGAACAAGAGAGCTAATGCATCATTTGAAAATACTTGATTTCTTGCTTCTTGTGCCTAACTTAAAGGCGTTAAAGAAAAGTACTTGTTGGGAGATAACCCAAGAGTTTCCTTGAGTCTTGGAAGTTATTACTTCAGTAATGACCTCTCCTTATATTTTATGTTTGCTTTTTGTGCCAAGAATGACCTCTAATGAGAGGGATTTAGAGAAGTAAGATTTGGGGAGTTGCTGTCCTGAAACAGATTTCGGTCCTCCACCATAAAAATTTGTGAGGAGTCTCTGTAAGTCGGAATAAGCTGAAAATTTACGAATAAATCCCCCAGTATGTTAGATAACTTCCGTTAGTTCAACACTTTTTTATTTGAGCAACTGAAGATTTTAGAAAAAATCGCTTTCTACCTGCTGGTCTGTTTTGACAGATTTCTGCCATTATTTGCATTTGCTTCTTATTGATTCCTTTTTTAGTTCTTTTTTGGGGAATTGAGCTTTTTGAAGGAGTTTCTACAGTAGCTTGTGTTTTTAGTGAAATTTTTTGCTGTTCCAAAGCTAATCCTAAAGGTCTATTATCTTTTGAATACACTAATGTTGCTAATGAAGATTGTGTGAAGTTTTGTATGAAGGAAAAATTTCAGGTGTAGAGAAAGAATGATGTAATGAGATGAAGAATGGACAAAAGCTCAAGCTTCGGTATGCCACCCCGGTGTCACCCCAAGAAATATCCAAGAGGTACAAGTGTCAAAGATTGGGGATGCCCAAGGCATCCCCTTCTTCATCCATAAAAATCTCAGGTCTTTCTAGACACTTCGTTTTTATTGTTTTATGCACTATTGTGTTGTTCTTGGAGCGTCTTAGTTTTTGTTTTCTTTGCTTAGTTTGTTTAGTTTGCTTGAATAAAGTAGTTTGGACCCCCGTTCTCGCTGTGTTGTTTCAAATAAGTCGATTGGTGTTGGAAAGGAGTAGAAAGTTCTTGTTTGGAAGTGCAAGAGGAGTTTGCATTGACTGTGACTTACACTTTAGCATGACATGCTAGGTGTTGTTTTTACCTTATGCTTAGTGATTATTGTTGTAGAATGTCTTGTTCCAAACAATTGGGATTGCTTAGTGTGCCTTGAATAAATTATGCGTTGTTTTAGCATACAAAAGCATAGTATTGTGGTATTCTCCTTTGATGCTTTGTTTGGGTTGACTTGGCACATGATCACACCATGTTATGACTATTACAAGGCACCATAGCCTCTTTGATCATTTATTCCTTGACTTGTAGTACCACTCTATGCTTTGATTAGTAATGTTTTGTCGCTCTGCATGATTATGACCATTATTGCTCTCTTAGTTGGTTGCTCCCGGTCTTTTGCTAGCCTCCACTTGTATGAGTAAGCTCTGCTCATTCTTCCAACTCCCAAGAAACCGAGTTATTCCAAAGTGTCCACTATAAATTCCTATACATGGTGTGTCACACCACTCCAAGCATATTCTTGTTTTCAACTATCTTCCAATTAAAAAGTATTTTGTTATGTGAAAACTTAGTGATTACAGCCCTCACGAACTTGATGGCACACTTTATATTCTTTGCCCCAAATAAACTTGAACCATTGTGTCATCTATGTTGTATATTCTTGCACTTATACGTTGGAATTAGCAGAACCATGCCGTCATGGGGAACGTTTTCAACATTGCACTTGTACTTTGTACACAGTTGATATCACGCTCTTTTGTCTATGGATGTCACCGGTGTGAAATAAAGATGGAGCTTGTAAGTCCATGGAGTTATGTATTTTGTGTTAGAGAAACGCTTGGGCCGCTAGCCTAAGCCATGCCTAATCATGCTGGAAACTTGTAGCATCACCATAACGAGCTATCTGTGAAGCATCCTCAATAAAAAGCTATGCACATAGTAAATAAAAAGATCGCTGAGATGCTCATTGTCTGCTTGCCTTGTCATTTTGGTTATGGGATAGCTCCTGTACCATGTGCTAGGGGTACCCTGTTGGCGGTTCTCTATGATACGCATGTACTTACTATGACAAGAACTTACATGTGACTGAAGTTGAGTAGCATGAGGTCTGACCCTCTTATTCAAGGGACATGAGATTGCCAACTTATACTTTTTCAAGCATATACTCTGTCGGGGGGATAACCCCCAGGTGGGGAAAGCCAGACATAAGTAGGCCGACTCCAGAATATGCAGGACGCCTGGCCTCCAGGAAAAACAACTCTAGCCGACTGGCGAGCAAGCCCGACTGGGCTTATAACCTTCCCGGCTGGCCCGTCTAGCTGGTGGCCAGAAGAACCGGCCGGGTGTCCGTTTCCACCCGTCTCACCTCGGATTCGATGGAGAGCACGGAAGGGCTGACGCTCCGTGCGGGGTACGCTTTTGGCTCTCCCTCGTCATCAAGGAAGCTGGCATGCCATCATGACCAACGCTACCCGACAAAGATAAAGCAAGATGGTCGGCTGGACTGGTGAAAGAAGTCCGGGTGACCGTCAAAGCAAGGGTGACACCCCAAAGGAAGCCCGGGTGACCGCTAAAGAGAAAGGTGACGCTAAAAGAAGGGCGGACTGGGTCCTGGCCCACCGGCTGGGCCCTGCAGGCGGCCCTTCCCTGTAAACCCATATCCAAACAGTAAACCCTAGGACCCAATCTGTAATCTGCCCCCCAGACCAGTATATAAGGGAGGGTAGAGCTAGGGTTCTAGGTAGGCAACAATAGAAGGATAGAAGTGTTAGCATCAAGTTCCCATCTTCCTCTAGCTCTCGATAGTAGCTAAGGAAACAACTCAAGGAGCATCTGTACTGAGTATCAGCTCCCATACATAGTTCATCTTGCAGGAGTAGGGGTGTTACCTCGCCAAGAGGGCCTCGAACCTGGGTACGTCCCTGTGTTTGCAGTGCACCGTGCCAAACCCGTTGCGTGAGCCACCGAATGCATCCGTGTGTCCCTTCTTTGCCATCCCCGATGGCTCTACCGTGTTCCACACCACGACAGTTGGCACCCACCGTGGGGCACAACGCTTCGGCTAGGATCATCTTCCGCATGGGACTTCCGCCTGTCGCCGGAGAACTTGTGGCCTCTGGCCTCGTCCTCACGTTGGGTGCTTCAGACTGCGTCATCAACAATGCAGCGTGCTTCGCCGGAAATGCCTTCCCCGCCGTTGGCTCCATCATGCATTTTGGAGACGTCCGCGTCTACGTCGCCACTGTCACTGAGGGTTTCCCCAGCGTGGTCACCCCCATCCTCGACGTGCCCCTCACCCGCGTCCCAGCCGTAGGGAGTGGTCGCATCAAAGTCATGATGGTAAACGCTCGCGAAAACCATCGGTAGCCTCAAGAACGTCGGGCAGGAGGAGAAAACTCCGTGCCCGAGCAAGAGCAAGACCCGCTCACCGCCTCCATCCAACACTTGCGCGCTTTGGTCGTCGTCGAGACGGATCCAGCGGCTGCAGCGGCAGCGCTCGAAGCTACGCGCCAAAAACTCCTAGAGGAAGCCACCAAGGTCGTGGCTAACCAGCGTCGGCTGAATGCCACCATGCACGAGTACAACGCGGCTCACGGTTTCACTAGGAAGATCCAGCACCGGGGGCGCGACCTAGCATCAGAACTGGACCACGATGCCGACTCGCATCCAGGTGTGGCGCGGCCTGTCTACAACACTCCCGCCAAGAACATGAGGGAAACCGAGGCAGCGGCCGCGGAGCTAAAGCACCTTGAGGGCGAGGAACTTTGTCGCCAGCAGGAGCGTGTGCAGCTCCTCGTGGCCACTGCGAACAAGCAACAAGCCGAGGGAGTCCCCAGCTAGGTGGGAAATTCCCGCGACATCGTCGTCCGCAAAGGCGCAGACCAGACGGCGCATGGAGGAAGCAAGCATCAACAAGCCTCTTCTCCAGGAGGTGTTGGGCAAAACAGCCGCCCGCGTGGCAAATCTGGCAACCGCGGTCACCACAACCGGGACTCTGCCGCCTCCAGCGTAAGTTGCGCAGGCGGAGCTTCTGAGGGGAAAAAGACGCGAGCACCGGAGGAGGAAGCAGACACGAACAAGGACCCGCCTGCGTCGTGCTTGAAGGGCTGGCTCGGTCCCCGAGAACCGGCAGGCGCGCGGGAGCGCATCGACCTCCTGGTGCAGTCACGCACCTTGGAGGAGGAAAGTCCGGCTGGCCCAAAGTGTTTCGGCCCGCGCATCCGGAACGGGCCGTTTCCGAAGGGATTTTTGCTCCCAAGGGACACACCAAAGTACAACGGAACCGTCAAGCCCGAGGATTGGTTGGTCGATTACACCACTGCAATGGGAATCGCCAATGGCAACCTCCGCCTGGCCGTCCGCTACGTCCCCCTCATGCTCGTCGACTCGGTGAGGACATGGCTCAATAGCCTCCCCGACAACAGTATCAACGCATGGCTGGACTTCAAAGAAGCGTTCATCCGCAACTTCACCAGAACATACAAGTGGCCGGGTCGGCCTCGCAAGCTTGCCCTCTGTGTACAAGGCAAGGACGAGTCGCGCCTACCTTACCCGATGGACCAACATGCACAATTCGTGTGAAGGGGTGCGTGAGCACCAGGCGATAGACTTCTTCACCAACGGCTGCCGAGACGGCACCATGATGAAGCACAAGCTCAGCCGGACAGACCCGCAAACCATGGCCTAGGTCTTGGCCATCGCGGACAAGTACGCCACCGCGGACGCAGCAATGAAGAAGCCCATCGTGGAGGATGGACAAGGCCAAATCGTCACGGACGAGCAGGCGGAGTGACGCCAGCCGGGCGACCATCATCCCAGGCGGCACGGTCATGATAACTGCCATGGCAAGAGGAAAGATGACCAGCCGGATAGCCGATATGGTACCAAACAAGTAGCCAAGGTGCATGAGGATCCGGCTGCAGGGGGCAGCCGAAGGCAGAGGCCAGACGACAGGCTGCCTCGGCCTAAGTACACCATGGAGTCCATGCTCGACGGGCCATGAAAGTTTCACAGCGGCAGCAACAAGCCCGTGAATCACACGACGTGCCAATGCAGCTGGACAAAGAAAATGGTCGAAGCCGGTGGACTCCCACCACCACCTCCACCGCCAGCCGGAGGCCCACCGGATAACACGGAACGGCGCAACCGCCGCGAGGATGACGAGGATGGTTACCTGCGGCAGGTGGGTAATTACCACATATTCCTGGCGGAGCCGGAAACGAAGCACGCCAAGCGGAGACGCGAGGTAGAGGTGAACGCAATCGTGCCACCCGTCCCCCAGTACCTACACTAGTCCGACCAGGCGATCACCTGGAGCAAGGAAGATCATCCGGCCGTGTTGCCAAGCCCTGGCAGCTACGCGTTGGTCTTGGACCCCTCATCATCTCCAAGAAGCATTCATGCCGCTTCTCTTGGGTACTGATCGATGGAGGGAGCAGCATCAACCTCCTTTACCGGAGCAGCCTCGAGAGGCTGGGCATCAGTGAGTCCCAGCTGGAACCCTCAAGCACTTCATTCCACATAGCAGTACCAGGGCCATCGCACTCCCCAATCGGCAAGATCCGGCTGGACGTCCTCTTTGGCAGCGAGAACAACTTCCGCCACGAGCCAATTTGGTTCGAGGTCGTGAATCTCTCTAGTGCCTACCACGCCATACTAGGGCGCCCATCTCTGACCAAGTTCATGGGAGTACCGCACTACGCATACCTCAAGATGAAGCTGCCGGGCCCAAAGGGAGTGATCACTATCGATGGATGCTACAAGCGTTCGATCGAATGCGCTTCAGACGGTTCTAAGATGGCCGAAGCAATGATCATCGCTGAAGAGAAGCGCGTCATAATGCAGAACGTGGCGGCTCTGCAGAAGGATATGCCAGCTGGAGAGCCCAAACTGGCCGGAGAATCACAGTTCAAGCCCTCGCAGGGGACAAGGAAGATCCTGCTGAACGAGGAGGACCCAAAATAAGAAGGTATGATAAAGTGGTATCTCGCTTGCCTTTGTTTGTAGAGCACAAAATAAATGCCAAGGCACCTCTGAAGTTCAAGTGAAGACTAGAAGTAAAGATATCAGAGATACAAGCATCAAAGTCATGACATAATTAACCAAGTTTTGAGACAAGCACATTACACTAAGAATGACAACTATGCTCTCAAGAAGGTGCTCATAGAATAAGTGGTGACTCAACAAGGAAGTGAAAAGGTTTTGAAAAGTTTGAAAGGCTTCCAAATGCTGAAAGTAAGGTACTCATTAGCTTTGAGCTCTCATTGCCCCTATCATAGGCATCTTTAAATGCTTAAGGTGAAAGTGAGGTCCAATATGAGTTATTTGCTTGACAGACCATAAACTGAAAATATCATGTCCCTTGAATACGAGGGCCGCTCCTCATGCTACTCAACTTTAGTTACCGGCAAGTTCTTGTCATAGTAAATACATGCGTATCATAGAGAACCGCCAACGGGGTACCCCTTGCACATGATACAAGAGCTATCCCATAATCAAAATGACAAGGCAAGCAGACAATGAGCATCTAAGCGATCTTTTTATTTGCTATTTGCATAGGTTTTTATTGAGGATGCTTCACAAATTTCTCATTATGGTTATGCTGCAAGTTTCCACCATGATTAGGCATGGCTTAGGCTAGCAGCCCAAGCGTTTCTCTAACACATATATATAACTCCATGAACTTACAAGCTCCCTTTTTATTTCATACTGACGACATCTGTAAACAAAAGAGCATGATATCAACTGGGTACAATGTACGGGTGAAATGTCGAAAGCGTTCCCCGTGACAGCACGGTTCTGCTAACTCCTAGCCTATCATTTGCAAGAATATAACTTTCATGGACAATCACAACGGTTCAGGTTTATTAAGTGCAAAAAATAAAGTGTGCCATCAAGTTCGTGAGAGCTTTACTAACTAACTTTCTCATAACAGTCAAACATTTTATTTGGAAGAAAATGAGGCATAATAAATATGCGCGGAATAGCAAATGATGCTAATAGGTAGGTATGGTGGACACTGTTGGCAATATTGGTTTTGGGGATTTGGAAACACGAGTAGATCTCATACTCAGTTAAGTGAAGGCTAGCAATAGGAAGGGAGCGACAAACGAGAGAGCAATAACTGTCATAATCATGCTTGCAGCAAAACATGACTAATTATGGCATGAAAGTGATACAAGAACTCTGAGGCAAAATAAATCGAGGCTTACTGACTATTGTTTAGTCATACGCATGCGTGAGCATGTGCCAAGTCGATTCACATGAAACATTCAGAGGAGGATACCACAATACCATACCAAGTTATGAATAGAACAATGCAAGAAAACATTCATATGACATGCTACAAAATATTAGAAAGATGGAGCTAATAATAAGAAAGTAAGAACTGCTAAGCATCCATAAATAACATACACCTTGCATGAACAGACTAAGCATGCCCACAATGATGAGTATATGTACAAAAATGAAAACAAATAGAGTTTGTTACCAGCCTCTTACCACACCTCAAGTTGTCTTAATCTTCATTATTGCCCTTCACTTGTTTGGATTGAATAATAACATGTAACCAAACTCGACTGAGGACTGCTGAACCGTGCAAAGAACTTCACAAAACCAAAGAGGAACAACAAATATTTTTGGTGTTGTCGATTTTTTTAAAGCAAGCACACAAAGCAAAAACAAACAAAGCAAAATATTTTGTATTTTTCTTTAAGGCAAACCAAAGCTAAAAAAGCAAAGAAACAAAATAAGAGAAACAACGAAAATATTTTTGGTCTTTTTGTGTTTTGGTAAAGCAGAAAGAAGAACCAAAAAGAAAGCGAAACATGGATATACAAAGAACCGATGAAACATGATATATAGATGAGTGTGATGTCGGTGTACCTCCCCCCAAGCTTAGGCTTTTGGACTAAGTGGGTCTCAATCCCAAGGTGACCAAGAAGGTGCACCTCCGTAATACGATGAAGAGGCTCCTTCGTCCTGTTATGAGCTCGAGGACGCCCTTGTGTAGTGCATAGAGTGGTCATAAGAGGGCGCGTCCCCCTGGTAGTGTCCGTGGAAACCACGAATGCATAGCTGCTCGTCCATCTCCTCCTTGGAGCGTGACCAAGGTCCCTGGCAAATACTAAACAAAGTGGTTTGGGGCAAAGGAATTTCTCTCTCTTCCCCGTTAGTAAACATCATCCTGTAAACCATACTCTCAAGGGTACAGCTGTAACATCCCAAAAATACTAAACTTAAATCATTAAACTCTAATCATCAAAATTAGGGTTAACATTCTAATTAAAATTATGGAAGCATGCATGTGAGTATGCATTTCATTTTGAATTCTTTTGAACCACCTTGTTTGTGTGTTCCTTTGCTTGTAAATGGATGCTTAGGTGAAATAAACATCATCTAAACATTTCCCACACTTTTCACAAAGACAAGTAAATCAAAACAAATAAAATAAGAGAATGCTCATTTTGACCAATTTAACTCCCATGCCTACTTTGGCTGTCTCAAACTTTCAGAACCCAACAGAAACTTTTCTGGATCTTTGCACCCCTTGATTATACTCATAACCAAGTATCAAGGACCACTTTGTGATCATCCAGAAACTTTCAAATGCATAGTTTAAATGGCAATTCAAAATTGAATCTTTATCATATGGGAAGATCCCACTTTTTCAAAAACCACTCAAACAAGCTCAACTTTCAAAACCCAAGCATCTGCAGACTCACCAGCACCAATCTAGCGCACCCACCAAAAATCTTTTCAAAATTCAAAACTTGAATTCATGCGGCCATTTCATCAAACACTTGGCAGACACAAATCAAACAAAATCAAAACACTATAGTGTGGAGTGTTTTGAGCCTAACTGGTTCCCTATCTCGCTCACAACCATCTCAGTAGATCATCTAGCAAGATTAACCAAGCACTAGCACCACTGTGAGCTTGCCAATATCATCAATGGTGAACAGCCGAGTGCATCCTTGCCACCCCAGTGTAGACAGCAATCTAGGAAAGAAACTAGCCATGCCAACCTTGTCTGGGAGATCACCCATGCCTCACCGCCCCCTCTCGACCCGCCCTGCCTCGAAGACACCGACCAGAGCACCCAGGAACGACACGCCCGTGCCTCTGCCAACCGTGCCGAGCATGCGCCAGAGCGCCACCCTCGACCGAAGCCCACAGACCGCGTGCCGCCCTCGCCACGTGCATACACGATCACCACCGACATCCCCGTTCGCCGCCCCATGCCGCACAACCACCGCTCGCCGTTGAAGACGCCGCCTCTGCCGCGCAGAGCGTCGCGTGTTGTAACACCCTCAGAATCGGCCCTATGCAGGTTTTAGCGAAACTCGCCGAACCCACATAGAAACGATTCAAAGGTGCCCACCAGGCACTTTCGTGCGGGTGGAAAACAAAGTAATAACATTACACAACAGTCCTCGATGGGACCCACAGAACAGATATATATATACAACAGCGACTCAAAGAGTCAAAAATACAAATATACGGTACAAAGATCCAAATCACCTTGAAAACGATGGAGCGTCCGACTACGGACAAGATGCAAATGGGGCTAAGAGCCCTGAAGAATAACCAATGGCGTCCATAACCCGCCGTGCCAAGCCGGAAGGGTAACCCTGCTAACGGCGTCGATCTCAAAACCTGCTTAAACAAAAGGGGTGCCGACAAAGGGCAAAGGAAAAAAGAGGAGCGTCAGTACTAAGGCCAGTACACGGCGAGGCTAGAATTCGGCGGTCCTCGCCTACATAGGTATGGTGGAATGAAGCGGCAGCGGCAGCAAGCACTAAAAGACCTATAGAGACTCGATACAACTGGCGGCTATTAGAGAGGGGTGTGAAAGACCTATTCGGATCCAACCTGATACTATCATCAAACAAACCCGTCCTGGCGTTTCCCCCTCGAGACCAAACGAGGAAGTCAACCGAGGACCTCACACAGTTGGCAGTTTTACTTATTCAGTTATAGTTGCAGCACTTTACTAGTCAGGTTTAGATATTCATCCTGATAAAAATAAGCAGTGGGCACTTTTAGTTGACCATTCCGTGACAGTTGCAGCACTTACTAGTCAGATACAATTAGCATGAGATAAACCCAAAACCCAGCAGTTGTTGGTACTTTTACTTAGCCATGCCGTTGTAGTGAAGCTGATTACTAATCATATCGGAAACAAGTCAATTAAAACAATAAACTTTAGTTATAGTTGTCTATGATCAAGCCGTGCTCCAAGTCGTCCATAACGCGGACACGGCTTCTCGAAAAGATTTAACCGCAGGGTGCACCAAAGTATCCACGCACTTGACCCTTTTGCGGATCGGTTAACATACACCCATCGGTATGTCGGCGGGGCCTAAGTCACGACGTTCCTGGACAAAAGCAAGCACGGGGGCCACCCACTAAGTACACCATAGCGAAGTCGGCGGTCTCGAGACGGACTTAGGGTTTTGCGACAATGGATGTAAACGATGCAGATCCCCAATCGGGGACTGCCGATACATGAAAACATTCCGCTTCCTAAACGATGACAGTGCTCCTCACACAATCGTAAATAAAGCATGGCATAGGTACATGATAGTAAATAAAACCTCAAACTAGTTGTGGCCCCAGTACAATACTTTGAAATCAGTTAATAATCGATGGGGCCCATATCTCCCCACCGTGGTTAGCGCTCGATCTCGGAGCAGTGTCAAGAACTGGTCCTACGGGACACAAGTGGGCGTTCGGAAAACCAACATTACCTATCACCCACCGATGCCTCTGCTTAATTCAATTTTAGTTGTTAAACAGTAATTGAAGTGAACAATAAGTAAAGCCATGATCATCTCCAACGTTAACATGCGGCACTTCTCCAACAATTGTGGTACTTGACGACAAGCAAAACACCTGAGCAAGCGACTACGACACGCGGGTCCAACCATACACCAAACAACAGGTAATAGGATGTGTCCAAGGCTATATATGGCTGCAAGGGATATCACGGGTACGAAACTAGAGCAACGCAACACAGATAGAAATAGATCAACAGGAGGGAAGTAAATACTATAAAAATAAGATAGGTAGAAAGAGGGAGATGCTCGCCTGAAAACATTGTCGAAGGTTCAACCGAAGATCGGGGCGAAGCTCACATCAACTCAACGGCCTTATCCGCGAAGAAGCAAATCGCTAGAATAAACACCGGATACAAGATTTAATACAACGGCAGAAGATCGGCATGATGCATGTATGATGCATGACATGGCAAGGGTGCGATGCGATTAGGTCATGTTAAGTGGAACCGGGGTTCCGACAATTAGTTAGATGGTTCCAGTTATTTAGGAGGCCTGCAATTTAAATGTTGTTTTAACAAGGCAAGATAAGATACCGGTTCGCTACACAAGTTTAAATGAGGCCGATATGAGACTAGATTTGCCCGCATATGGGCCCCATATTTAATTATAAGGTGGATCGGCATAAGGCCCCCAAACCACAGACGAGGATGCATGCATGGACAATTCAATATGCAACAAGTTATAGTATGTTATAAAAATAGGGGTTCGGGAAGGGTTCACACATTAGGGTTCGACGATCTTGGGTTCCGGGGTTCGGGGTCCGGTCTCAGGGTTCGGGGTTCGACGGAAGCGTTCTCGGACTCCGGGATCGTTCTCGGATATCAGGGGTAGTTCTTGGCGCGTCCGGGTGCGGGACTTGGGTCGGTGTCGGGGCGCGTCGGGTTCTTCCGGGTCAATGCCGTTCTTGTCGGTTCCACGGTTTCGGTCTTCGGGATCCAGAGGAAGAACTTGGCGATCGGTCATGGCGTCCTCGGTTCCGTGTAGACGATCATGGCGTTCCGAGGAGAAGATCTCGTCACTCCAGGAGATCTTGGGGTTCCTCGTCGACGGCCTTTGGGTACGGGGGTTTTGGCGGTGTTCGGGTTCGGATCCGCGATGAAGACCTTGGGGCACCATGTACATGTACATCCTTCGCATCCATCGACATCGAGCCGGTCTTGCCGGTGGACTACCGTGTACGAAGATCTTGACATACGGCGGGATCGGTCTCGGGTTCGGGCGTTCTTGGCGTCTACGAGGTAGGTCTTGGCGTTCACCTCGACGACCCTGGGGTGGTTCTGACCGGCCGCGATGCGGAGGAGGCCCTTGCGGATCCTGGCGTCGGCGCTCTGGACGGGCCCGGCGAGCTGCTGGGGCCGGCGGGGAGAGCGGGCACGGGGTGGTACTGGGCGGCGGCTGAGACGGGCGCGTCGGGGTCGGGCTCGGCCGCGCAGCCGCGGCGAGCGAGCGCCGCAGTGAGGCCGGCCAGGGAGGAGGGCCGGAGGCGGGGCGGCGGTAGCGCGCGGGCGGCGAGGCGGCGCAAGCATGAGGCGGCGTCAGGGGCGCTACAGCGTGGGAGGTCTCGAGGTCCGCGGGGGCGGTTGGTGGAGCGCCGGGAGAGGCGACGGTGGGGTCGAGCGGGCGCGGGCAGGTGGAGAAGCGGTGGAGCCAGGCCGGCCAGGCGAGCTTGGGGCGGGGAGGGCCGCGGCGGGAGGAGGAGTCTTGGCCACCTTGAGAGTCTCGGCCACGCTGAGGGTTGCGTGGTCGCTGGGTGGGACCCAGGCGTGGGGCGGGTGTCGAGGCCACGGGAGGCGTGTGGAGGGCGCGTGCCGGCGCGTGTCCGGCGCGTGGGAGGCGCGTGCGTGGCGCGGGTCAGGCGCGTGCGTGGCGCGGGTCATGTGGGGGGGGCGTGTGGCTGCCTGGTGGGACCCAGGAGGTGGGCGGGGCCACGCGGGCTGAGAGGAGAGAGAGAGAGGGTTTTGTCCAGGGGTGGGGACGGCTGTGTGGGTCCGGGCTGGCAGAGGGAGTGGGTGAGGGTGGAATGGGTGAAAAAGGGAGGGAGAGGGGGCTGGATGGATGAGGTGGCAGGTGGGTAGGAAAAAGGTGGAGGGATTAGGTGGCAGCCAAGGATTGGTGGGTAGGAATAGATTGGGTGGGGTTAGGTTTTAGAGGGAGCTGTTTTAGTTTTTGTGTTTGTTTAGTTCTGTTCAAAATAAAACAAAGCCACTTTGCAAAATAATTTTTAGGGAAACAAAATATCCGATACGCTCGGGGTTTTGTCTTTAAACTAAAGAGGGGTGTTTGTACAAATCAAAACTAGGCTTTTCGAAATAATGCAGACAAACAATGCATGATGATGACGATGCAATGCACAAAAACAACGCGATTTTCTAGTAGTGGTTTTGCGGGATGCCACAATTCGACACCACTAACAATGGATCTCGCCCTCGAGATCCGCCTCATGGTACCGGAAGGAAGGTCGGCGATCTGCGTCTTCTCGCTTCGTGTAGATCTTCGCGACACCACTAACAAGGATGCTTTCTTCGTCTTGAAATCGGGCGACAAGACGTCGTTGATCCCATTCGTCAAGAGAACACGCCGGATAAACAACGAACGAAGTTAGAGGTAAGGCCACCCCTAACTTTCATGGACGGAGTAAAATTGCATCGATCCACCATTCAATATACAAAGCAAATGATAAGAGTAGTGGTATGGTCGCGACTCCATCCCGCACTCAAAGCATTACTCTGTACACGAACAGATAGATTATGCAACTAACCCTCGAGATTCAGACTGAAGATCTCGACAAGCGAGGTTCGGATCAAAGGAGTGATGCAGACTCTGCATCGGATCTGGCGTAGATGCTGTCGTCGCGTCGGAAAACACCGGAAGGCACAAACAAAGAACAAAGAATGGTAACACCGTAGACGGATTCATCAGGCAGCTTGAACACCGGACGGTAGAACACCGTTATCAAAGAAGGAAGCGAAACCCTGAAGGTACGACGGAACCCAACCACGAGAAATCCTGGACTCGAAGAAAAGATAAGAGAGAAGATTCAAAACACGTCGAGATAAGAGGAGAATAGCAGAAGGGTAAGGAGTAAAATCAGACCTAATCAGAACTATCCAACCGATTTTGCAAAATAATTTTGACACTCTACTTCGGCCGTTAGCTAGGTTATCCTACATTTGGACTTGTGGGTATCGCAAGCTGAGCTCGATACCACTCAGAACACCCTCGAATCGGCCCTATCCAGTTTTAGCGAAACTCGCCAACCCGCATAGAAACGATTGAAGGTGCCCACCAGCACTTTCGTGCGGGTGGAAAACAAAGTAATAACATTACACAACAGTCCTCGATGGGACCCACGCAGAGATATATATACAGCGACTCAAAGAGTCAAGAATACAAATACGGTACAAAGATCCAAATCACCTTGAAAGCGATGGAGCGTCCGACTACGGACAAGATGCAAATGGGGCTAAGAGCCACGAAGAATAACCAATGGCGTCCATAACCTGCCTGGCCAAGCCGGAAGGGTAACACCGCTAACGGCGTCGATCTCAAAACCTGCTTAAACAAAAGGGGTGCCGACAAAGGGCAAAGGAAAAAGAGGAGCGTCAGTACTGAGGCCAGTACACGGCGAGACTAGAATTCGGCGGTCCTCGCCTACATAGGTATGGTGGACTGAAGCGGCAGCGGCAGCAAGCACTAAACGACCTATAGAGACTCGATACAACTGGCGGCTATCAGAGAGGGGTGTGAAAGACCTATTCGGATCCAACCTGATACTATCATCAAACAAACCCGTCCTGGCGTTTCCCCCTCGAGACCAAACGAGGAAGTCAACCGAGGAACTCACACAGTTGGCAGTTTTACTTATTCAGTTATAGTTGCAGCACTTTACTAGTCAGGTTTAGATATTCATCCTGATAAAAATAAGCAGTGGGAACTTTTAGTTGACCATTCCGTGACAGTTGCAGCACTTACTAGTCAGATACAATTAGCATGAGATAAACCCAAAACCCAGCAGTTGTTGGTACTTTTACTTAGCCATGCCGTTGTAGTGAAGCTGATTACTAATCATATCGGAAACAAGTCAATTAAAACAATAAAATTTAGTTATAGTTGTCTATGATCAAGCACTGTGCTCCAAGTCGTCCATAACCGCGGACACGGCTTCTCGAAAAGATTTAACCCTGCAGGGGTGCACCAAAGTATCCACAGGCACTTCGACCCTTTTTGCCAAATCAGTTAACATACACCCATCGGTATGTCGGCGGGGCCTAAGTCACGACGTTCCCAGACCCAAAGCAAGCACGGGGGGCCACCCCACTAAGTACACCCGCAACGAAGTCGGCCGGTCTCCGAGACGGACTTAGGGTTTGCGACAATGGCTGTAAACGACAGCAGATCCCCAATCGGGGACTGTCGATACCGCGAAAACATTCCGCTTCCTAAACAGTACAGCGTGCTCCTCACACAATCGTAAATAAAGCAGTAAAGCATGGCATAGGTACATGATAGTAAATAAAACCTCAAACTAGTTGTGGCCCCCAGTACAATACTTTGAAATCAGTTAATAATCGATGGGGGCCCATATCTCCCCACCTGTGGTTAGCGCGCTCGATCTCGGAACAGGTGTCAAGAACTCGGGTCCTACGGGACACAAGTGGGCGTTCGGAAAACCAACATTACCTATCACCCACCGATGCCTCTGCTTAATTCAATTTTAGTTGTTAAACAGTAATTGAAGTGAACAATAAGTAAAGCCATGATCATCTCCAACGTTAACATGCGGCACTTCTCCAACAATTGTGGTACTTGACGACAAGCAAAACACCTGAGCAAGCGACTACGACACGCGGGTCCAACCATACACCAAACAACAGGTAATAGGATGTGTCCAAGGCTATATATGGCTGCAAGGGATATCACGGGTACGAAACTAGAGCAACGCAACACAGATAGAAATAGATCAACAGGAGGGAAGTAAATACTATAAAAATAAGATAGGTAGAAAGAGGGAGATGCTCGCCTGAAAACATTGTCGAAGGTTCAACCGAAGATCGGGGCGAAGCTCACATCAACTCAACGGCCTTATCCGCGAAGAAGCAAATCGCTAGAATAAACACCGGATACAAGATTTAATACAACGGCAGAAGATCGGCATGATGCATGTATGATGCATGACATGGCAAGGGTGCGATGCGATTAGGTCATGTTAAGTGGAACCGGGGTTCCGACAATTAGTTAGATGGTTCCAGTTATTTAGGAGGCCTGCAATTTAAATGTTGTTTTAACAAGGCAAGATAAGATACCGGTTCGCTACACAAGTTTAAATGAGGCCGATATGAGACTAGATTTGCCCGCATATGGGCCCCATATTTAATTATAAGGTGGATCGGCATAAGGCCCCCAAACCACAGACGAGGATGCATGCATGGACAATTCAATATGCAACAAGTTATAGTATGTTATAAAAATAGGGGTTCGGGAAGGGTTCACACATTAGGGTTCGACGATCTTGGGTTCCGGGGTTCGGGGTCCGGTCTCAGGGTTCGGGGTTCGACAGAAGCGTTCTCGGACTCCGGGATCGTTCTCGGATATCGGGGGTAGTTCTTGGCGCGTCCGGGTGCGGGACTTGGGTCGGTGTCGGGGCGCGTCGGGTTCTTCCGGGTCAATGCCGTTCTTGTCGGTTCCACGGTTTCGGTCTTCGGGATCCAGAGGAAGAACTTGGCGATCGGGTCGCGGCGTCCTCGGTTCCGTGTAGACGATCATGGCGTTCCGAGGAGAAGATCTCGTCACTCCAGGAGATCTTGGGGTTCCTCGTCGACGGCCTTCGGGTACGGGGGTTTTGGCGGTGTTCGGGTTCGGATCCGCGACGAAGACCTTGGGGCACCATGTACATGTACATCCTTCGCATCCATCGACATCGAGCCGGTCTTGCCGGTGGACTACCGTGTACGAAGATCTTGACATACGGCGGGATCGGTCTCGGGTTCGGGCGTTCTTGGCGTCTACGAGGTAGGTCTTGGCGTTCACCTCGACGACCCTGGGGTGGTTCTGACCGGCCGCGATGCGGAGGAGGCCCTTGCGGATCCTGGCGTCGGCGCTCTGGACGGGCCCGGCGAGCTGCTGGGGCCGGCGGGGAGAGCGGGCACGGGGTGGTACTGGGCGGCTGAGACGGGCGTCGGGCTCGCCGGCGGGCTCGGCTCGCACGGCGGCCGGGCTCGCGGCGGGCGACGCCGCGGCAGAGCTGGGCGCCAGGGGAGGAGGTGCGGGGGCGAACGGCAGTGCGCGCGGCGCGGCGTGCATGGCGGCGAGCGCGCGTTGCGGCGGGAGGCGGCGTCGGGGCGCTCGGCGGGGAGGTCTGAGGTCCGGCGGGGACGCTGAGGGCGGCTGGTGGAGCGCCGGGAGGCGGCGAGGTGGGGGTCGAGCGGCGCTGAGCGGCGGTGGAGGCGGCCGGGCAGCCGGGCGCGGGCGAGGTGGTCTGGCGATCTTGGCGAGGGAGGAGCGCGGGAGGAGGAGTCTTGGCTGCAGGAGTCCGCGCCATGGGTTGCGTGGTCGCGGTGGGACCCAGGCGCGGGCGTGGGGCAGTGTCGGTCCACGCGGGAGGCGTGTGGGCGCATGCCGGCGTGTCCGGCGTGGGAGGCGCGTGCGTGGCGCGGGTCAGGCGCGTGCGTGGCGCGGGTCAGGCGCGTGCGTGGCGCGGGTCGTGTGGGGGGGGGCGTGTGGCTGCCTGGTGGGACCCAGGAGGTGGGCGGGGCCACGCGGGCTGAGAGGAGAGAGAGAGAGGGTTTTGTCCAGGGGTGGGGACGGCTGTGTGGGTCCGGGCTGGCAGAGGGAGTGGGTGAGGGTGGACTGGGTGAAAAAGGGAGGGAGAGGGGGCTGGATGGATGAGGTGGCAGGTGGGTAGGAAAAAGGTGGAGGGATTAGGTGGCAGCCAGGGATTGGTGGGTAGGAATAGATTGGGTGGGGTTAGGTTTTAGAGGGAGCTGTTTTAGTTTTTGTGTTTGTTTAGTTCTGTTCAAAATAAAACAAAGCCACTTTGCAAAATAATTTTTAGGGAAACAAAATATCCGATACGCTCGGGGTTTTGTCTTTAAACTAAAGAGGGGTGTTTGTACAAATCAAAACTAGGCTTTTCGTAATAATGCAGACAAACAATGCATGATGATGACGATGCAATGCACAAAAACAACGCGATTTTCTAGTAGTGGTTTTGCGGGATGCCACACGTGTTCCAGACCAACCCGCACCGCCCCACGTCTCGTCACCGTATCATTGAGCATCGCCAGGGAACACCGCACCGTCCCCTACCTTCGCCCATGCCAAAAGCCGTATGTACCATCGCCCCCGACGAGCTCAGCGTGTGCCCCGTCGGTCCCCTCGCTCGACTATAAATAGAGGACACCCCCAGCCGAATTGAGCACACCATTCTACTCCCCTCTCCTCACTGATCGTGCCACACCATTCCCGGAGCAAGCGAGCAACACCTCGTCGGAATTTCACCGGAGCCCGACGCCTCTAGAGAAGAAGGGAGCCAGCGATTGGAGCCGCCCCAGGAGGATCTGGCGGTACCAGGAGATTCGCCATCGTCGACTTAAATGGATTCGCCTCGACCCTCGCTTTGCACCCCGGTGAGCCCCCATCAACCCCCACTGGCCGCGCTAGGTTTCTGTCTCGCCGACGTTGCCCAACGTCGACGATGACTCTCAGCCGTTGGATTTGAACCAGATCGAACGACCCACATCACCCCATACCGCTTCGCACCCCCCTGTCTCACTGATGAGTGGGGACAGCCACTTAAACAGCCCGCAGAAGCACTGTGCTTAGCAGGCCGGCCCGTTAACTTTTCCCGTGCAGCCCAGTTATTTGAATTAAACCTTTTTCATTTTATTTCAAACTCACTTCTGTACCCAGTTTCAAAAATTAACCCAGATTGATTCAGTGCACCAAATTGAATGAAACCAATTTTGTTAGAAAGGTCTAGGAATTCTGAATCCAAGCCCGTTGGATTCAAGTCATTTGGATCTATCGATCAACCATGGTAAAAATAACAAGGCAGAAGCTTTTCTGCATTCAAACATTTTTCAAATTTAAACCATAATAGCTTTTGAGTTGATTCCAACTCTCAAAAATCACATTTAACCATACCTTTCAGAATATATAAAAATATATAGGTTTATTTACAGAAATGATGTTCAAGTAATAAAACAATGCCACATAGGCATTTCTAGTCACTTTATTTAATTAAAATAAAAGGGTAAAACCTTATTAAATTGTGACACCACTTTAAATCATATTCCCATGGACTAAAATATGTGGTGATGACATGTGTCAACATGATCCCATGTTTGGTTTGGAGAATATTAAATCTTAAGTAGTTTTTCAATGAGTAGAAATTACTTTTTTAAAAATAAAAGGAATTAAACCAAGCCTAAGTCTTGTAATGTTAGTGATGATGCTAGATCATCTATAGGACCCTTGTGTGTGAGGATTGCAAGTAGTTAAGTATTGTTTGGTGATTTTGTACATCGTATTTATTTATAGACGCTAGTACCGACCAAGGATACGAGGAAGAAGGAGGATACTACGAAGAAGAATCCGAGGAGAACTTCAACCACTGCTCTGCACAAGGCAATCTTTACTAACCAAGTGGACCAATGCAATCTAACCCTTGCAAGATATTCCACTGATGCAAACAAACCCTTACTTGTTACCATACCAACTATATGCCTTAAGCATATGTGATCATACCCCCTTGATAACCCAATCCTAGTTTTATTTGCAAGCTTTCTTTTTTTTACCAGAGCTACTTCCTTAGAGAGTACTCAAGTGACTTGTAGATTCTAGAAAGATATAATTGAAGGTTGCATAAAGAGCATAAAATTTGGCCTAAGCTAGAAACCTTGATACCTTCCTAAGATATAAGGTTGTACCTAGTTGAAACTCCACTAGCTTACCACCCCTCATTAGTACTTACTCCCACTTGTAGATGCTACTGCTAAGCATAAAACTTGACCAACTGTAGATGGGAATACTTGGTGAAATTGGTTATGAAAACCTTAGAATGATGGATGATTCTACTGAGATGTTTTGACATGTGTTTCCGAACACCTGATGATTTTGGTGATGAAACTGTTGAGGCATGAGCCTTACCCCTTTATAAAACTGATGGTTGTCAGGATGCGATACCATTCCAATTTTATCGTACAACCATAATACCCGAAGATTGGGTAGGGCTTGACTGGAAACTTATATACCTTAGTATTAGTTCCCTCGCGGCCAAGGTCTGAGCTGACGCTACCTTGTGAAGATTGTCCACCTGTGCAGTACCCAAGATGACAGTTGGTCATGGTTGGGAGGCCAGACTCACAGGAGAGGTGCTTATACTAGGGCGTGTAATTGAAAGGTTAGGATTGATTATCCGCATACTGAGTATGGTGAATTCAGGATTTGTTCCTGACGGATGTATCGAATATTGTGGTGAAAGTGTACAATCTCTGCAGAGTGTCAAACTATTTGAATAGTCGCGTCCGCGGTTATGGACAGTTGGAGTGGCCATACTGTTCCCCCGTCAGACTTTTCAAAAGGACTTGTGAAAGGAATTGAGACTTTGACTTGACCACAACAGGGTTGTGATATGAAATACAAATTCCCATTTAGGTGTTATAAAACTTCAACTAGCATTCATTGCTCCTAGACTTAGTAGAGATAAATCTGGATTTTGCAAAAACAACCCTAGAGCCTAATGTCCTATTATCAAAAACCCTTTTTACTTGTTAGTATTAGTTTGCGAGTACTTAAAGAGTACTCATGGCTTTGTCCCTGGCTATTCCCATGGCCAGACTATGAAGAGGATTACTTGGAGGATGGACCCCAGGATGATTACGACAACTAGGATCATCTTCCATCGTCGGCATTTCCTATGACCCCGAAGATGGAGTTTCGCCCACGCTACCGTTATTATTACGTATTCCGCTGCTTGATGTTGTATTAAGAACTGGATCATGAGATCCCTATTTGTGTAAGAACTTATGTACGGTTTGTAATGGATGATGTACTATGGTATCCAATTCTGTTATGTCTCGCAAAAATGGTAATCCTGGGATTGCTATGTATGGCATAACAAGCATCTGGGATTAAAAATCCGGGTGTTGACAAGTTGGTATCAGAGCCATCCTGACCATAGGAGACCCTAGTTAGACTGGACGTTTGAATCAAAAACTTAGTTTCAAAACCAAAGAAACCAAATATTTACAAAAACTTATTCTTATTCTTACCCCTTGGATTCTCTCCTGAAAATTCATGTTCTTCAAAAACCTTTTGCAAAATACAATAAATTTTGACACACTGGATCACTATACTAACTTACTCATCCTATATTCTTATAGATGGACGTGAAGTACAACAAGTTTTATCAGTTGGGGAATGGAGGATACCTTATCTTTGAGAGGGATTTGGACCAGCTTTCGGAACTTCTGGAGCGTCCGCACCTCGAGTTCTTCGGAGCTCAGCTCAATGATCAAGGAGAAGATCTGCAGTGGCTAATTGTTGCAAGTCTCCGAGGAAAATTTGAACCTCCCACTATGGAAGGAATTCAGTTTACCTTAAGAGAGAACAACTGGCTCGATGGACTTGCCAGGGTCATGCAGGAAGCTTTTTCCCGTCTGTGTGGGCAGAGCATCAATTAGATCAAGGGTACTCGCTTTGAGTTTTGCCCAAGGCGTAATGCAAATGGACAACCACTGGAAGCCCCATACCACCCCGAGCTAAAGACTCAATTGGACCACCTCAGCTTCATGATGTACGATCGTCAGCAGGAGTTAGACAACTGCCGTGACTACTCCAACCACAAGTCTGCCATCATCAAGACGAAGGATCAAACCATCGCCATGCTAGCAAAAGATCGCAAGTCTTACCGCCGTCATCTCAACAAAAAGGAGCGCATCATTGCCTGTCTTTGCCACCGCATCTCATCTTTGGAGGAGACCATCCACGAGAGAGACATGAAGTTGGAGGAAAGGGAGAATGCCGAAGAGGATCTTCATGGAGACCCCTACTCGTATCTCAGCGATGACAATGATTTTCTGGAGGGTCAGGATATCAAATTCTTCACCGATGAGGATGATTTCGCCTTCATCGATGATGATGAGGATGATGAAGCCACAGATTCCGAGGAGTAGTAGCACTTGAGCACTAGCGTAGTGAGTAGTATTCGGTCCCCCTGTATCGTAGTTCTCAGAATGGTTCTTAAAACCATCTGATTTCCTTTGTTGTGCTGTGTGTTGTATCGTGTGCTATGAATGAATGAATGAATGAATGAATGAAAAAGCAAGTTGCCGGAAAATCTGAGTCAAACTTTAATTTTTTTCCAAAGTCCTAGAACCGTAGAAATTTCCCTCTTTTCTCATGATCTATCTCAATCCTCAGATGCCACGTGGAGGAAGTGGTTCATCCCCGGACCCGATGTTGCAGATTCTGCAAATGTTGACTTCTGACCGTGAAGCTGAAAGAGCGGAACGTCAAGCCAACCTAGCCACCCTTCAGCAGATATCCCAGCTTGCCCACAACAACCAAGGCCATAGAAATCAGGACAACCATGGATCTAAGCTCAAGAATTTCCAGAATACCAACCCACCTGTTTTCACTAAGTCAGAAGAGCCCCTAGACGCCGACGATTGGCTGAAACCATGGAAAATAACCTAGAAGTCGCCAGAGTGGAAGCCAACGAGAAAGTTCTGTTCGCCACCCATTATTTAGCCGGAGATGCCAGGGCATGGTGGAACAGTGTTCGCGCAATGTCCGGAGGCCAGATGATGACCTGGGAGGAATTCAAGGTCAAGTTTAGCAGAACCCATGTGCCACCAGGTTTGATCAAGAGAATGAGAGACGAGTTCAGAGAGCTGAAGCAAGGAAGGATGACTGTAGTGGAATACCGTGACAAATTCTTGTCATTAGCTAGGTACGCCCCGGATGAGATCGACACCGAAGCCAAGAAGAAAGAAAGATTCCTGAATGGTCTGCATGATGAGATGCAGACAGTGTTAGTCAATATCCCCTTTGCTGATATTGAAGCCCTTGTCGACTTAGCTATCCAGATGGAAAGAAATATCAACCAAGCCAATGAGAACCGCAAGCGTTGCATGATGCATTAGCCAGGAACCCATCAGACCCCAAAGTATCGCCCCAACCCATCTCCAGGATTTGCCCCAAGAACCAACAGACCCCCGATGAACCGTCTGACCTATCCCAACCGTGGAAACCCTAGGCCCGGAGGAAATCACAACAACCTCGGCAACGCTAGCAATTTCAATCGTGCCCCACCCAAGTTCACGGCAACAATGCTACCGCCAACACCAACACTGCACCTAGGACTGGAAGTAATGTTGTGCCTGTAGCAGCAAAGGACAAGTCGCAAGTGACTTGTTATGACTGTGGAAATAAAGGCCACTATTCCAACGAGTGCCCCAACAAGAAGAATGCTACACCCCCCAATGCCAATGTCCCAGCTCAGCAGCAGGGTCGTGTTCAGCCAGGAAGAAGATTTTACCCAGGGAATTCACTCAACCGCAACGGCCGTCTTTTTCTCATGCATGCTGAAGAAGCTCAGAAAGCGCCAGACGTAGTGCTGGGTATGTTTTCTGTTAATTTAGTACTTGCACGAGTGTTGTTTGATTCTGGTGCATCGCACTCATTTGTCACCGAAGAATTTGCATGCACTAGTAAAATTCAACCAACCAAACTGAAGCATGTTATGATTGTTCAAATTCCCGGATCAACCACCAAGGCTAGGCAAATTTGCAAAGCCGTCCCTATCCGAATCCATGGCATAGATTTTTATGCAAATCTAATAGTACTCGAAACTAACGGTTTGGAAGTAGTACTAGGAATGGATTGGATGTCCAAACATAAAGGATTGATTGACTGTGCCAAGAAATCCATAACCATGACCAGTACCGCTGGAATATCAGTCGAGCATATATCTGAAACCTTACCTCGCCAATTCAAATGCAACAAGAGTATAGCCCAACCTACCATTGACCAAGTCCGGATAGTCTGTGAATACCCCGATGTATTTCCAGATGTTTTGCCCGGTATGCCCCTAGATTGGGATATCGAGTTTATCATCGAACTAATCCCCGGAACTGGACCCATAGCCCAGAGACCCTATAGTATGAACCCGTCAGAGCTCGCAGAACTGAAGAAGCAACTGGATTCCATGCTGGAAATTGGATTGATTCAACCCAGTGCGTCACCTTGGAGATCACCTGTCTTGTTTGTGGACAAGAAGGATGGAGGTAACCGTTTGTGTACGGATTATCGGAAATTGAATGATGTCACCATCAAGAACAAGTACCCCTTGCCCAAGATATAAGATTTGTTTGATCAGTTGACCGGTGCCAAAGTGTTTTCTAAGATTGATCTTAGAACCGGGCATCATCAACTCAAAATTATGCGAGAGGATATTCCAAAGAGCCTTTACCACCAGATATGGATTGTATGAGTATACAGTCATGTCTTTCGGACTAACCAATGCCCCCGCTTATTTCATGAATCTCATGAATAAGATTTTTATGGACTTCCTGGATAAGTTTGTCGTTGTTTTCATCGACGACATTCTGATTTATTCCAAATCAGAAGAAGAACATGAGCTACACCTAAGGACCATTCTTGGAACCCTTAGAGAGCATCAGCTGTATGCAAAGTTTAGCAAATGTGAAATCTGGTTACAGGAGGTAGGATTCCTCGGTCACATTGTATCAGCCGGAGGAATTTCCGTTGACCCTGCCAAAGTGAAAGATGTAGAAGATTAGCAAGCCCCAACCACTCAAACCCAAGTTCGTGCATTTCTCGGATTGGCGGGATATTACCGCAAATTCGTAGAAGGATTCTCTAGTATCGCCAGACCCATGACCCAATTGCTGAAGAAGGAAAAGAAGTTTGAATGGACCGACAAATGTGAAGCAAGTTTTCAAGAACTCAAGAGGAGATTGATTTCATCCCCAATCTTGATCATGCCAGATATCACGAAGCCCTTTGATGTGTATTGTGACGCATCCAAAATCGGTCTCGGATGTGTGCTAATGCAAGAAGGCAAGGTTATATCTTATCTGTAAGGTTCCCAACCTTTAATAAGGTAGAGATCCCTGTGTTTACAATGCTAGTCCCTCGATCAATAGCTAGCATCCACAGTTAAGATGTAATATCAAGAAACTAGGGTCATAATACAACTTTATAACCAGGAATAAAATAATTTATTACATCTTACATAGCTCATTTGGCTATTACATTACATTGCAGCAGAATATCTATAAGCATGGGGTCCTTCATCTTCAAAGTTCCACAGGCAGACATGTTGGTTGTAGACTTGTAATCCTAATCATTAAACTTCACTAATATCAAACAGAACCTGCAACATAACAAGTTACATCCACAAGGGTCAATACATTTGAATTGTATTGGCAAGTGATACTATGGTAGTATAGTGGAGTCTATCATCTATATGCATTTGGATAAGTGGATCTTAGGCTTGCATTGCTCAAAATAGTTTTTCCTTATCATTTGAAAACACTAGGTTTTTGTTTGACAAAAATCACTCGAGGAACCACCAATAGAAATTGGTGAACCTTAAACCCTTGTTCAACCACAAGTTTTTAACTTAGAAATTTGGATGATGATATTCTTGATAGCTTCCATGTCTTGATTCTCAAATTGTCCTTTGCCAGGGACATGGCTAAGTACTTAGATTTTACACTCTACAGAGGTGGTGCACTTTCCCCACAAGACTTGGTTTCACCAAGACAAGATCTTTCAGAAGCCTTCCCTTAGACCAAAATGGACGTGTTCCAACCTAACAAACCCCTACCACCAACTGTCCATTTGGCTAAGTTCTTGCAACCTATATGATCCAGGCAGAGCCCATAATGCCAAGTGGTTGCACTTGAAGCTTCTCAACATTTGACATCTCAAATCTCTTTGTTCCTGGGTGGCCATCCACAAGTGAGACACCAAGTTTTCCCCAGCATGCTGGACTTGGTGATGCCCAAGTTTCCCCCAGCATACTGGACTTGCATGACCACTCAACACAAACCATTCCTTCCATTCCACCCAGGTGATTGATTCACTTAGTTGTTTTATTAAACAAAAACACAAGTCCTCAGACTTAGAAATTTTTCCATGGCATGAATATATATTCCACACTTGTTTTCTACTAGCTAAGCTAAGCATGATTGTAGTAGGAATCTTAACTTAGGAAATTCTACTAAAGTTTCATCTACTAGGATTTCCCTTGGCATAGTTTATACTTAGTAAAAATTCCATGCAAGTTCTACTTAGAAATATCACTAATGCATAGTGAAAATAATGGGACAAAAGTATAAAGCATCACTTGCCTTTTTGGTAGAGAGTATAAGTTCACCTCCTTGTTCTTTGCAATGTTCACTCACTTCAAATCACTACAATTCAATCAAGCAAACAATATTTCAAACTACCATTCAAGCAATTCATCACATAAAATAATAGAAACCAAACAATGCATGCAAGCATGCCAAATTTTGTTTTATTTACAAAAGTGGTTTATAATAGGTTATAAACATTACAAAACACTTATTGGTCATTTTATAAAGTGGCAAAATCATCTGTATAAGATTTTACTTCATAAACCATTTTTAGATCAAGTCATCATTTTATGTGGTGAAGAAATGCTTTTAATAAGGCAAAATTCTATAGGTTTCACAAAATATGTTTTCAAACCATACAACCTTGTGTTTAGGTTCAGAGAGTTTATTTCCAAAACATTTCTCAAAGATTTTCTTCCAAAACCATTTTTAATAAATAAACCACATTTTTATTTGACTAGAAATGGTTTAAATCAGAGATTTATTCTTTTTCTTCACCAAATACATTTTTGAAACCACAATTTGTTTCCTATGGTCAGTAGGTTCAAAACACACCATCTGCCAAAGATTTTATCCTCAAAAACATTTTGGAATAAATTTTGTATCCAAATCACGCATACACAAGTTTCTGCAAAAACAATCAATTTAACAGAATCTTTTTACTAAACAAATGGCATGGTTGTCTAGGGCTTGTTTTTCTGAATCCATTGATATAAAGTTTGCAAAATTTGGACGTGTAGACTAAAAGTTATGAATTTTTCAAAATGGGACATCTAATAGAAAGTTTCTGGTTTTTTAAATCAAACAGAGGCCACGTGTCGTGTTTTAATTCGCCGGTACCGCTTCGGTTGGATCAAGCACTCAGAGGCGTTGGATCTAAGTTAGATCGTGCAGCACAGAGGCGAGCGTACCGGTTTGTTTAGTTAATCTATCGCGTACACACGATAAAGATCCAACGGCTAAGACCAACTAGACCAAAGACTGGCGGCGCTCAGTGGCTACGCGTGGCGGCGACGCTCGGCTAGCGGCGCAGCTGGCGCTAGAGGGAGCAAGGAATGAGGAGAGGTGTCTCACTGTGATCGCCGTGGCACGGGGATGCTCAACCTGCCCTTGGTTGGTGAAGGGGCGCACGGGGGCGATGACAATTCCTCGCCGAAGTTGCTCACCGGCTCGGGCACGTGTTGACGTTGTCAGGGACGAGCTCCTAGGGCGTAAAAAGGCAAGGAAGCATGTCAGGGAGGTGCGCACGGTCTCGAGAGTTGCAGGAGTACTCACCAGAACACGAGGGGCGCTCGGGGTTGGCGTCAGTAGTTCGCCGGAGAGGTAGCAGACGGCGGCGCTTGTTTAGTGATGTCATTGTCGACGATTTACAGCACGCGCGGATGAACGAGCGACACTGGGAGGTGCGCCATGAGTTGGGGAGTATGTGAGCTTGGTCGAGGAGGCAAGGGGCGGTCTGGCTTCGTCGGAATCGGTCGGGAAAGTTGTCGCAGATGGCGGTGTAGGCGGCTGAGGCGTGCTGGGGAAGGCGGGCGGGGAAAATGGAGAGGGGAGCCTGGCGCTTATCACTGCATGGTCACGACGAGGGATTAACGCGGTATTAAAGCGTATTGACGTCGGCGTTTAACAGCAGAAACGGCGAGGAGGAAAGGGGCGTGGTCACCGCGTGGAGGGAGACGGTGACGTGGCTGTGGGGTTCGTCTGCCAGTGAGAGAGGAAGAGAGGGGATGGGGTCCACGCGTCATACACCGTGCGGGTAAGATATTTGGTCTGAAGCGTTTTCTGCGGGAGAGGAGTAGTGGGCTGGCTGGGCTTAGTTGGGCCAGGCTAGTTGGGCTGGGTTCTTTACATATTTTTTTGTTCTGTTTTGTTTTTCTTTTTCCTTTCTTAATATTCTGTTTTGATTTCAAATAAGTAATTCAATCACTCATTTGAATTCAAAATTTTGTCAAATTTTGTGTAGGTTTAAATATTGATTAATGAAACATTCTGAACTCATTTTAGAATAATTTATTTATTCTTTTTAAGGTCTTTTAATTATTCAATATAGGCTCTAGTTTTAATTCAAATGAGATTTAATAATATTTCAAACACCATTTAAATTTTCTAAATCCTTTCAAATCTTTCCAGTAGGTTTTTATTTGCTTAATGAGGTGTCAAATAATTCATCTTGAATTATTTGGAAGAGTTTTTAATATGATTTATTAATCATTTAAAATTTGGATTTGTCTTTATTTCAATGGGATTAAATATGGTTTTAATTCCCTAAGTTTTTTTTGGAAGATTTATTTTATTTAAGTTGATTAAACAACTTTTATTCCACTTGGGTAAATTCCAAAATACTATTTTCTCAAGAATTATATTATTATTCTTCTTAAAGATTTGTCTTTATTAAAATAGGGGTAGAATGGTTAATGCCATTTTATTTTATTTTGGAAATTCTTTATCCTTTTATTTTATTTGGATTTGGATTATATTCATTCCATTTGCTTAATGGATTAGGCCAAGATTTATTTGGTCTTTCAAATATTCTTTATTTTAATATTTCTTTCTTCATCTTATAAAATCCTTATCTTTTTATTTAGAGATCCAAACTTGGTGATTCCAATTTGTAAAATCTTGTTTAATATTTGTTTATCCTTTTAAATCTTCTTTAGGATTAATTGCTCACCAATTGGTTTGGATTTAGATAAAGGCTTTATTAGCTTTGGAAATTTAATTTCCTTATCTTATTATATTCATAAGATTTTATCTATGGCTCCTATTTGAGTGAAACCAATTTATATGGTTTCTATAATATTTTCATTTGTCTTTCTTGATCATTTGTAAATGTTTGTTGACAAGATCTTATATGGATCAAATCCATAGGCTTGGAGATACTTGGAAATGATTTTATTCCATTAGGGTTTAGGGTTTGGTTTTATTTTTTTCCAAGTGTTAAATTTCTAGATGCATTTTATGAGGAATGCATTTCTCTTGATTTGGATTTTGTTGGATTCAAACTTTAGTTCCAGATGGGATTTTAAGTTTCCATTTAGAAACAAAAAGTTTCTTTTCACCCTAAAATTCAACAATAATTTATTTTGTTTATTTTATTTTTCACATTACAAGATTTGAAAAATCTTGGGATGTGACATTATCTATCCCGACAACTGAAGCAACATGAGCAAAACTAAGCAACCCATGACCTCGAACTCGCAGCCGTAGTTCTAGCCCTGAAAACATGGAGACATTACCTGATGGGAAACCGTTGTGAGATCTATACGGATCACAAGAGCCTAAAGTATATATTCACTCAGAAGGAGCTGAATATGAGGCAGACAAGATGGATTGAGCTAATCAAGGATTACGATCTGGACATTCACTATCACCCTGGTAAAGCCAGTGTGGTAGCCGATGCCCTTAGCAGATTGCCGTGACGCTTGAACTCCATGATTTTGAAGGAGCAACCAAGTCTGCACAAAGAGATGGAAGATTTTCGAATAGAATTAGTAAGTGAAGGATTTTTGGCTAGCATAGAACTCCAGCCCACTTTGATCAGTCAGGTTAAAGAGGAGCAAAAAGGAAATGCTAGTATCGACGGAATCAAGCGTCGTATCGGTACAGGCAAAGTACCTGGATTCACCGAGGACGAAGAAGGAGTTCTGTGGTACAAAGGAAGCCTTTGTGTACCAACAGATTTTGAGTTGAAAGAAGTCATTTTGAAGGAAGCTCATGATACTCTTTATTCTATCCATCCCGGAGGAACTAAGATGTATCAATATTTAAAAGAGCAATTTTGGTGGCATAAGATGAAGAGAGAAATCGGAAGCTATATCGCCAAGTGTGATATTTGTCAGCGAGTCAAGGCAGGACATCAAAGACTCGCTGGATTGTTGCAACCCTTGCAGATTCCGGAATGGAAATGGGATTCTGTTGGAATGGACTTTATCACTCGACTGCCTACTTCTAGTAGGGGAAATGACTCTATCTGGGTCATAGTGGACAGATTGTCCAAAGTTGCCCATTTCTTGCCCGTCAAGACCACATATCAGAGTTCGAAACTAGCAGAGTTGTACATCGCTAGAATAGTTAGTTTGCATGGAGTCCCCAAGAACATCGTATCAGATCGAGGAACTCAGTTTACCTCGAGATTCTGGAAGGAAGTCCAAGAAGGTTTAGGAACCCGCCTAGATTTCAGTACCACGTATCACCCTCAGACCGATGGACAAACGGAGCGAGTAAACCAAATACTCGAAGATATCTTGAGAGCATGTGTGTTAGAATATGGATCCAAGTGGGAAGACATGCGCCGTTTGCAGAATTTTCATACAACAACAGTTATCAAGCCAGTTTGCAAATGGCCCCCTTTGAATTCATGTACGGAAGGAAGTGTCGCACCCCTTTGAACTGGTCGGAAGTAGGAGAGAGTCAGATTTTTGGACCCGACATCCTACGAGAAGCAGAAGAGAAGGTTCACAAGATTCGTGAGCACCTCAAGACAGCCCAATCTAGACAGAAGAGTTACGCCAACAAGAGACGTAGAGACCTCTCCTTCAACATAGGAGATTTTGTTTATCTGAAAGTGTCGCCATTGAAGGGAATGCAGCGTTTCCAACTCAAGGAAAGTTAGCCCCCCCCGATATATCGGACCTTTCAAGATTCTGAACCGTCGAGGAGAATTATCGTATCAATTGGAACTACCCGAAGAGATGCCAGCCGTGTGCAATGTGTTCCATATCTCACTACTTTGCAAGTGTCTCGAAGTCCCCGAGAAGACCGAAGTGTTTAAAAATATCGACCATCGGACCATAGAGATCAACGATGACCTAACCTATCCTGAAGTACCCATCTGTATTTTGGAAGAAGCTTTCAGAACTACCAGAACCCGAAGCATCAAGTTTCTCAAGATTCAGTGGAGCAACCACACAGAAGAGGAAGCTAACTGGGAGCGCGAAGATCACATCAGGACGGAGTTTCCCGATCTCTTCAAATCCTAGGTAATCTTTTTTGTCCTTTTTCAAATCTCGGGACAAGATTTTGTTTAAGGGGGGAAGGTTTGTAACATCCCAAAAATACTAAACTTAAATCATTAAACTCTAATCATCAAAATTAGGGTTAACAAAGACTTTTCTAATTAAAATTATGGAAGCATGCATGTGAGTATGCATTTCATTTTGAATTCTTTTGAATCACCTTGTTTGTGTGTTCCTTTGCTTGTAAATGGATGCTTAGGTGAAATAAACATCATCTAAACATTTCCCACACTTTTCCCAAAGACAAGTAAATCAAAACAAATAAAATAAGGGAATGGTCATTTTGACCAATTTAACTCCCATGCCTACTTTGGATGTCTCAAACTTTCAGAACCCAATAGAAACTTTTCTGGATCTTTGCACCCCTTGATTGTACTCATAACCAAGTATCAAGGCCCACTTTGTGATCATCCAGAAACTTTCAATGCATAGTTTAAATGGCAATTCAAAATTGAATCTTTATCATATGGGAAGATCCCACTTCTTCAAAAACCACTCAAACAAGCTCAACTTTCAAAACCCAAGCATCTGCAGACTCACCAGCACCAATCTAGCACACCCACCAAAAATATTTTCAAAATTCAAAACTTGAATTCATGCGGCCATTTCATCAAACACTTGGCAGACACAAATCAAACAAAATCAAAACACTATAGTGTGCAGTGTTTTGAGCCTAACTGGTTCCCTATCTAGCTCACAACCATCTCAGTAGATCATCTAGCAAGCTTAACCAAGCACTAGCACCACTGTGAGCTTGCCAATATCATCAATGGTGAACAGCCGCGTGCATCCTTGCCACCCCAGTGTAGACAGCAAGCTAGGAAAGAAACTAGCCATGCCAACCTTGTCTAGGAGATCACCCATGCCTCACCGCCCCCTCTCGACCCGCCCTGCCTCGAAGACACCGACCAGAGCACCCAAGAACGCCGCGCTCGTGCCTCTGCCAACCGTGCCGAGCATGCGCCAGAGCGCCACCCTCGACCGAAGCCCACAGACCACGCGTCGCCCTCGCCGCATGCATACACGATCACCACCGACCCAGGAGACCGCCAGACGTCCCCGTTCGCCGCCCCATGCCGCACAGCCACCGCTCGCCATTAAAAACACCGCCTCTGCCGCGCAGAGCGTCGCGTGTTCCAGACCAACCCGCACCACCCCACGTTTCATCACCGTATCATTGAGCATCGCCAGGGAACACCACACCGTCCCCTACCTTCGCCCATGCCAATAGCCGTCTGTACCATCGCCCTCGACGAGCTCACCGTGCGCCCCGTCGGTCCCCTCGCTCGACTATAAATAGAGGCCACCCCCAGCCGAATTGAGCACACCATTCTACTCCCCTCTCCTCACTGATCGTGCCACACCATTCCCGGAATAAGGAAAGCAACACCTCGTCGGAATTTCACCGGAGCCCGCCGCCTCTAGAGAAGAAGGGAGCCAGCGATTGGAGCCGCCCCAGGAGGAGCCACCGGTACCAGGAGATTCGCCGTCGTTGACTTCGTCGTTTGCCCGCCTCGCCGACGCTCGCCTGCACCACGATGAGCCCCCATCAACCCCCACTGGTCGCGCTAGGTTTCTATCTCGCCGGCGTTGCCCAACATCGACGATGACTCTCAGCCATTGGATTAGAACCAGATCGAACGACCCACATCACCCCATACCTCTTCGCATCCCCTGTCTCACTGAAGAGTGGGGTCAGCCACTTAAACAGCCCGCGGAAGCACTGTGCTTAGCAGGCCGGCCCGTTAACTTTTCCCGCGCAGCCCAGTTATTTGAATTAAACCTTTTTCATTTTATTTCAAACTCACTTCTGTACCTAGTTTCAAAAATTAAACCAGATCGATTCAGTGTACCAAATTGAATGAAACCAATTTTGTTAGAAAGGTTTGGGAATGCTGAATCCAAGCCCGTTGGATTCAAGTCATTTTGGTCTATAGATCAACCATGGTAAAAATAACAAGACAGAAGATTTTCTGCATTCAAACATTTTTTAAATTTAAACCATAATAGCTTTTGAGTTGATTCCTACTCTCAAAAATCACATTTAACCATACCTTTCAGAATATATAAAAATATATAGGTTTACTTACAGAAATAATGTTCAAGTAATAAAAGAATGCCACATAGGCATTTATAGTCACTTTATTTAATTAAGATAAAAGGGTAAAACCTTATTAAATTGTGACACCACTTTAAATCATATTCCCATGGACTAAAATATGTGGTGATGACATGTGTCAACATGATCCCATGTTTGGTTTGGAGAATATTAAATCTTAAGTAGTTTTTCAATGAGTAGAAATTGCTTTTCTAAAAATAAAAGGAATTAAACCAAGCCTAAATCTTGTAATGTTAGTGATGATGCTAGATCATCTATAGGACCCTTGTATGTGAGGATTGCAAGTAGTTAAGTATTATTTGGTGATTGTGTACATCGTATTTATTTATAGACGCTACTACCGACCAAGGATACGAGGAAGAAGGAGGATACTATGAAGAAGAAGCCGAGGAGAACTTCAACCACTGCTCTGCACAAGGCAAGCTTTACTAACCAAGTGGACCAATGCAATCTAACCCTTGCAAGATATTCTACTGATGCAAACAAACCCTTACTTGTTACCATACCAACTATATGCCTTAAGCATATGTGATCATACCCCCTTGATAACCCAATCCTAGTTTTATTTGCAAGCTTTCTTTTTTTATCAGAGCTACTTCCTTAGAGAGTAATCAAGTGACTTGTAGATTCTATAAAGATATAATTGAAGGTTGCATAAAGAGCATAAAATTTTTCCTAAGCTAGAAACCTTGATACCTTCCTAATATATAAGGTTGTACCTAGTTGAAACTCCACTAGCTTACCACCCCTCATTAGTACTTACTCCCTCTTGTAGATGCTAGTGCTAAGCATAAAACTTGACCAACTGTAGATGGGAATACTTGGTGAAATTGGTTATGAAAACCTTAGAATGATGGATGATTCTACTGAGATGTTTTGACATGTGTTTCGGAACACCTAATGATTTTGGTGATGAAACTGTTGAGGCATGAGCCTTACCCCTTTATAAAACTGATGGTTGTCTGGATGCGATACCATTTCAATTTTATAGTACAACCACAATACCCGAAGATTGGGTAGGGCTTGACTGGAAACTTATATACCTTAGTATTAGTTCCCTCGTGACCAAGGTCTGAGCTGAGGCTACCTTGTGAAGATTGTCCACCTGTGCAGTACCCAAGATGACAGTTGGTCATGGTTGGGAGGCCAGACTCACAGGAGAGGTGCTTATACTAGGGCGTGTAATTGAAAGGTTAGGATTGATTATCCGCATACTGAGTATGGTGAATTCAGGATTTGACACACTGGATTATACCTGGTTTCATTGTTGAGTGCAGCAGCTAGAAAGGCCAAATGATAGTTGGAAATATTGCTAATGTTCTCCCTACCAAGAATACTAGTGGCAAGATAATAAGCAAAATATCTAATAGTTGGGAGTTGAATATTTCTTATCTTTCCGCGCTGGGATCTGCAGTCATCATCATTGGTTATCCCGTAGTAGATCTCCAACAAATTAGCGGGTTGAGCTGGAATATTCTTCATCATCCCAGCCATGCCAATACCCAAGATTTTGCAAAATTTCTTCATTGTCATGGTGAAGGGCCTATTATATATTTTGAATGACACCTCTGACGTGAAAGGGTTGTTGGTAAAAGAGAAACTCTCCACAAAAGTTTTGGTGAGCATAGCATAATTCTCACTCTCATCCTGCATATAACTAGTTATTCCAACCCTCCGAACCAAGGTTAGGAAATCATTGAGAATCCCTGCAGCCTACAAAAATGTAGGACAAGGGAAGGTAGAAGGGTGCGCATCCCCCTGATCTCCCTTGTTGCCAAAATGCGGTGTAATCAGATCCTCATTATATGATGTCCTAGCTTGGTAGGATGATCTTCAAGGCCTTGCCATCCTAGGTGCATCACTCTTAAACACTTCTCCAAAGGTGTGGTTGTCTATGACCCTTTTTTCTGAAATTTCTAGACAAACATCAAACCAAGTGTTTTCCATGTTGATAAATGTTGAGAAACTACTATAGGAACTTGCTAGAGGGCTAAACATGCATCAAAATGAAATCTATAATCATAGAAGAAGCATGCAAGCTCACACAACCTGACACCTATCGCAGCAAAATAATCAAGATACAATCTACCAATCAAAAATCTAATTGGCCAAGCGGAGGAGGCACATACCAAGGAGCAATCCCTCCAAAAATCAGCATCAAAGATGTGCTGAGCAAGGATATCGAAAATTGGGAGAAAGAACAGCAGGAAATCGAGCTTGAGAAATTTTTTGGGTGTTTTTTGGGAGAGAGAAAGAAGTAGCTGGAAGGAGGCAACTTGGAGGGCCGCAGGTGGGGCCCACCCAGGCTAGGCGCACCCTGGGGCTGGCCGCGCCACCAGGGGGTGTGCTGGCCTGGTGGGTCCCCCTGGGCCACTCCAGGTGTCCCTCTGCCCCTTTTTCGAGGAAAAAATTAATATGAATTTTCTGGAATTTTTCGGGAAACTTTATTTTTGGCCAATTTTCAGGTTATGAAAATTGATTTTCTCGCAGAAAAATCTTTTTTAGAAGAATCAAAAGAAAACCAAAACTACAGAAGTTTTAACACACTCTAACAAGCAAAAAACTAGCAAAACTAAAGCTAACAAGAGAAAGAGCAAAGACCAGGAAGGAGAAAAATAAAGTGAGCAAGTATAACCACTGTGAAAGCATTGTTTTGTTCATTAAAATCCCTTTGTTAACAAGGTTGATCAAGTCTTGTTACCAAAACAATTTCAAATGAGACAAAACTTTGCATTCCACAAAGTGATTATGTTACCTCAAACTTGATAGCAATAGTCCCAATCATAATAGTTTCAAAACTTCCTTGTGGAATGGGACAATATATTTCTCCAATTTTGATGCTCTCAACATTTTCAGTGGAATTCAGGCAATATCTCTTATCAATCTTCTTGGGGAAATATACAATATGCTCTTTGTCATTAATATTAAAAGTTACTTTTTGTAACATCCCAAAAATCTTGATCATGATTATCAAATTCTAATCACTAAAATTAGGGTTGACAAAAACTTTGATTAAATAAAAACCAAATGAATGCATGTGTGTATGTGATGATTGTATGAATGCATGATGGACTTGTGTGATTAACATAAATGGCAAGGAATGGTTTAAAGATGAAAATAACATCATTTAAAGCATTTCCAAGCAGAAACAAATCAAGAGAAAATCAAAAACAAAACAAATAAAGCAAATGGTCATTTTTGCCAATCTTGCTCACTAGGTCACTTTGAGTGTTTCTAGTCTAAGATTTCAAACAGAAAATTTTCCATTTCTTTTCACCCCTTGCAAGAGCAAGTAAAAGTGAATCAAATCCCACCTTTCAAACTTACAGAAACATTTTGCAACTTGATTCAAAAGACAATTGAAAATTGAATCTATAACATATGTGAAGATCACACATTTTCAAAACCCAACCAAACCAGTGCCCCTTGACCAATCCAACTAACCCAATACTCCCTAGTATGTAACTAGCAAACCCAGCAAGTTTGAATCCAAAATTTGAATTTGAATATCTTTCGGCCATTTCATCAAACACCTTGTAATCAGCAAACAAACAAACAAACATCAAACACTATTAGTAGCAGTAATTTTGGCCAACCTTGTCCCCTTTCTAGATCACTCTACACTCTCAGTAGATGATCAAACTAATCTAACTAGCCTTAGCACCACTGTGAGCATGCATAGCCATCAATGGTGACCTTGCCGAGAGCACCCTTGCCACCCCCATGTCGCCAGCGAGCTAGGAGAAGCTCTAGCCTCGCCAACCTTGTCTGGAGCACTAACCACCATCCACTGCCACCCCTTGTCCAATGCTCGAGCCTTGCCATCCCCTGGACCACACGACAAGCTCGTGCCTAGTTTCTCTGCGTGTGTGCCGAGAGCGCGCCAGTGCTCCATCAGCGACACGAGCCCACAGACCGCGTGTTGTCCTTGCCGCTTGCGTGCGTGATCGCCAGCACCCCAGCAACCCGCCAGACAACCCCGTTCGCCACCACGCAGACCATGGACATTGTGCAGAATTAAACTTGTCGTCGGACCCGCCCAGAGCATCGCGACGTTCCGACCGTTCCTCGCCGCCCCACACCGCGCCATCAAGCCGTTGAGCTTCGCCAGGAGGCAACACACCGTCCTCTATCGTTGCCCATGCCATTAGCACGCTGTGCCGACGACCACGATGAGCTCCACCTGTGCCCGTCGGTCCCCTTCAGGCACTATAAAAGGAGGCCATCCCCGTTGGATTTGAGCACACCATCTCACTCCCCACCTCTCACTGATCACACCCACTCACCCTTGGAGCAAGGCGAGCACCAGGTGGCCGGAATTTTACCGGAGTTCGCCGATGTAGAGGAGTAGAGGCGCCATCGATTGGAGCCGCCCCAAGAGGAGCTACCGGTACCAGGAGGATCGCCGTCGTCGACTTCGTCGTTCGCCCCCATCGCCGACCAGCGCCGGAGCCCCGGTGAGCCCCCGTCAATCCCCACTGGTCGCGCTAGGGTTCAACTTTGCCGCGTCTTGTTCAGGCGTGGACGATGAACCACAGCCATAGGATTAGAACTAGATCGCACGTCCTAGATCGTCCCGTACCCCTTCGCCACTCTCTGTCTCACTGACGAGTGGGGACATCCACTTAACCAGCCCGCGCGCGTTGTGCGTAGTGGGCCGGCCCAGTTAAACATCCCACGCGATCAATTCCAGTCTGCTTCGATTTTCCGTATCGCTCCAGGGAAAATAATAACTTTGGCTTTTGTCCCGTCCAATTCCGAGAATATTCATTTTTAGCTTTTCTGAAACCAAAAACAACAGAAAACAGGCAACTGGCACTGTGGCATCTTGTCAATAGGTTAGTTCCAGAAAATGTATAATAATACCTCAAAGTGTAGACAAAACATAAGAAAAATGATGTAAAACAAGCATGGCGCATCAAAAATTATAGATATGTTTACGATGTATCACTGCCTGACAAAAACATATCGAAACAAAAACACGACGAGAACACTATATACAAACCTCGGGGGATCTGGGGGTTATGTATTACGAATTTATATGACATAAGGAAGGCACTGTGCGAAAACGGGGCGGAGACGGACTCCAGGGGGCTCACACCCCCTGGTGGTACGGCCAGATGGGGCCCACGCCATTGGTGGGTGTGGCCCCACCTGGGCTCCGTTTCCTCCTCTGTTTCATCTCGTAACCTTCCATATGTAATAAAAACATCAAAAATATAAAGAAAAAGGTTTTTCACGAACCTTCTATTTGAAGCACTTTTACCTATTCAGAGACAGACTCTGCCAATTCTGGAGTTTGGTTTCTAATAAATTCTTTTGGAGTCACCACTTGAATAATATCAACATCTTTATTATAGGAATCTCCAGAAATATAATGTTTGAGCCTTTGACCATTCACCACCTGTGTAGTGTTGTCCTTCAAAGAAGATATTTTAATATCCCCTAAACGATACACCTCCTCAATAACAAAAGGTCCTTTCCATTTTGAGAGTAGTTTCCCTGCAAAAAAATCTGAGACGAGACCTATACAAAAGAACTTTCTCCCTTTTGAGAATTCTCCTATCATGCCATCTTTTTACTTTTTCCTTAAAGAGTCTACCATTTTCATAAGCTTCACTTATCCACTCATCTAAGGTATTCAAGTCAAGCAATCTTTTCTCACCAGCAAGTCTAAAATCTCTTTTCAGTTCTTTCACTGCCAAATAAGCTTTGTGTTCTGATTCTAGAGGCAAGTGACAAGCTTTACCATAAACCATTTTGTAAGGAGACATTCCCATAGGATTTTTATAAGAAGTTCTATAAGCCCTTAAAGCGTCATTCAAATTTTTAGCCCAATTTTGTAGGGTTTCGTAGCATGGAAAACAAAAATTTTCTGCCGCATACAAACAAACAAGCCAAGATCTATCTACTAGATTGTAGCAACGAGTCAATGGAATAACTCACCCTCGAAGATTCCAAAGTGTTTAACGAGAGCGGATTCTCGTGGGTGATGTAGTCGTACTCTTCCCGATCTCAAGATCGCGTAGACGATCCTTCCGTGCTGCGTTAAAGCGCTCATGATCGGTCACACGTTCGGTACTCGACGAAGACCTTCCTCTCCCTTGTTCCAGAAAATGGAGGTTGTAGCACTCTCCTCGCGATTCCGGCAGCACAACGGCGTGGTACCAGAAGTAGAGGGGAGATCTCGCAGGGCTTCGCCTTAAGCCAGAGCGAGTATGGTGGACTATGAGAGAGCCCTCGACGATCTAGGGTTTAGACACGCCGAGGAGGAGGCTTGGCCGACGTCTAGGGTTGCTAGGCGATGGCGGTTTTGCCCTAGGGCGGCGGCGGCAGGAGGAGGTGGCGGCGCCGGCGGCTAGGGTTTAGAGGTGGAGGTGTTGGGTGTCTAGGAGGGGAGCCCTGCCCCTCCTTTTATAGGTGGAGGGGCCCAAGGGAGTCCCTCCCCAACTCGGCTTCAAGGTGGGCCGGCGGTGGAGGGGAGGAACTCCTCCCCCACTCGGTTTCCACCTCCCTCTCCACTTCCCAAAAATAGCCGTTTGACTTTCAAATTGGCGTTTGACTTTTTCAAACTAGGATTTGATTAAACCATTTATTTTGTTCAGAGATGACACCTAGTACATGATGCAATCATACCAACTTGATGTAACACATTCATGTACCCTTCCCCTCCGGAGTGCCGGACATTCCGAAACCTTCTAGAACATTCCCGATGAAAACACCGGAACTATTCCCCAACTCCGAAACAGGACTTTCCTTATATGAATCTTATTCTCCGGATCTCCTCGTGATATCCCGAATATCATTCGAGACTCCGAACAACATTCGGACTCTTTCTCATCATTCCATAACTACTCAAACAATGTCGACTCCTTAAGTTTGTCTCCCTACGGTTCGTGAATTATGCGGACATGATCGAGACACTTCTCCGAACAATAACCAATAGAGGAATCTAGAAATTCATATGGCTCCCACATATTTCTACGATTACTTTGCGATCGAATGAACCACTTACATACGATACCAATTTCCCTTTGTCTCACGATAGTTTACTTATCCGAGGTTATGATCGTCGGTATCTCTGCATACCTAGTTCAACCTCGTTACCGATAAGTACTCTTTTCTCATTCCCGTGATATGTGATCCCTTGTGATCCAGTCACATGCTTGCAAGCTAATTGGATGACATTTCACCGAGAGGGCCCAGAGTATATCTATCCGTCATATGGATGGACAAATCCCACTCTTGATCCATGTGTTTCAACCAATACTTTCCGAACACTCAATGCCACCTTTATAGCCACCCAGTTACGGTGTGGTGTTTGATGTCATCAAAGCATCCATCCGGTAAAGGTGATATGCATTATCTCATGGTCGAAGGAATTAGGTTACTATGTATCAGAAAGCATATAGCAATTGAACTATTAAAATGACTTGATCTTTATGCTACACTTATCTATAGGAGTATGTACATCATATCATTCTCCTAACGATATGATCTTGTTGTTAATAACATCTCAATGTTCATGATAGGGAAACCACAATCATTTATTAACCAAGAAGCTAGTGATGTATAGAGGCTTTACTAGGGACTTCAATTTAATTTTACAATTCACACAAGTATTAATGTTTCCTTGTTAATACTATTATAGTATGAATGTAAACATTTATCATAAACACAAAGATATAATAATAACTACATTTATTATTGCCTCTAGGGCATATCTCCAACAAATTTTTCCTAGATCTATTAACAGTATTTTGCAAGACAGATTTAATTTCTCTATTTGAAAGTTCTACTTGTCCACTGTTTTGGGGGTGATACGCTGAAGCAATTCTATGGTTAACATTGTATTTAGCAAGAGTCTTCCTAAAACCACCATGAATAAAATGAGAACCTCCATCAGTCATGAGATATCTAGGCACACCAAACCTAGGAAAAATAACATCTTTAAGCATTTTTAAAGAGGTATTACCATCATCACTGTTTGTAGGTATGGCTTCTACCCACTTTGTAACATAATCAACAACAACAAGAATATGAGTATACCGTTTTGAAGGAGGAAAAGGACCCATAAAGTCAAATCCCCAACAATCAAAAGGTTCAATACCAAGAGAGTAATTCATAGGCATTTCATTGTGTCTAGAAATGTTACCAACTCTTTGACATTCATCACATGATAAAATATAATTCCTTGCATCCTTGAAAAGAGTAGACCAGTAAAAACCAGATTGTAAAACCTTTTGTGCAGTCCTATCCCCAGCATGATGTCCTCCATAAGCACGGCCATGACATTTTCTCAATATCTCTTGTTGCTCATATTCTAGGACACATCTCCGCATAATACCATCTACTCCTTCCTTATATAAATGTGGGTCATCCCAAAAGTAATGCCTTAGATCATAAAAGAATTTCCTTCTTTGCTGGGCTGTAAAGGTTGGAGGCAAATACTTGGAAACAGTAAAGTTAGCATAATCATCATACCAAGGACCCTTTTGCGGGCTTACCCTTATTGCAGCCAACTGTTCATTTAGAAAACTATCATTGACAGGCATAGGGTCAAAAGAAATGTTTTCCAAACGAGATAAGTTATCAGCAACAGGATTTTCAGCACCTTTCCTATATACAATATGCAGACCAAACTCTTGTAAAAGCAACACCCATCTAATAAGCCTAGGCTTAGCTCTTTCTTTGTCATAAGGTACTTAATAGCAGCATGATTAGTGGTAACCTTTGAATCAACAATATAAGGTCTAAAATTATCACAAGTAAAGATTACAGCTAAGAACTCCTTTTCAGTAGTAGCATAATTCTTTTGAGCAGCATCTAGAGTCTTTCAAGCATAATGAATAACATTCAACTTTTTATCTATTCATTGCCCAAGAACAGCACCCACAGCAAAATCACTAGCATCACACATAATTTCAAAGGGTAAATTCCAATTAGGTGGTCGAACAATAGGACGGGTAGTCAAAGCTTTCTTCAAAGTTTCAAAAGCTTCCTTACAATCATCATCAAAAACAAAAGGTACATCTTATTGAAGAAGATTAGTAAGGGGTTTTGAAATTTTGGAGAAATCTTTAATAAACCTCCTATAGAAACCAGCATGACCAAGGATACTACAAATACCTTTTATATCCCTAGGGCAGGGCATCTTCTCAATTGCTTCAATTTTGGCTCTGTCTACTTCAATACCTCTTTCAGAAATTTTGTGTCCAAGAACAATCCCTTCATTAACCATGAAGTGGCATTTCTCTCAATTAAGAACAAGATTAGTTTCTTCGCATCTCTGTAAAACTCTATCAAGGTTGTGCAAACAATTATCAAAAGAAGTTCCATAGACGGAGAAATCGTCCATGAAAACTTCCACAATTTATTCACAAAAATCATGAAAGATAGCAGACATACATCTCTGAAAGGTAGCAGGAGCATTACATAAACCAAAAGGCATACACCTATAAGCATAAGTTCCATAGGGACAAGTGAAGGTGGTTTTCTCTTAGTCTTGTGCTCTCACAGCAATTTGAGAGAACCCAGAATAACCATCAAGAAAACAAAAGTGAGTCTTTTTAGACAATCTTTCTAGCATTTGATCAATAAAAGGCAGAGGATAATTATCTTTCTTAGTAACTTTATTAACCTTTCTAAAATCAATGCACATCCTATAACCAACCACCACTCTTTGAGGTATAAGCTCATTATTTTCATTAGGCACAATAGTGATTTCCCCTTTATTTGGGACATAATGAACAGGGCTAACCCATTGACTATCAGCAATAGGGTAAATAATACCAGCATCAAGGAGTTTTAATACCTCATTTGTTACCACATCCTTCATCTTAGGATTTAAACAGCGTTGATGTTCAACAACTAGTTTTGCATTAGGTTCTATATTAATAGCATGCTGACATATAGTAGGAGAAATCCCTTTTAGATCATCAAGAGTATACCCCATAGCTCCTCGGTGTTTCTTCAATATTTTCAATAATCTTTACTCTTCCTTCCCTGAAAGTTTAGAACTATTAATAACAGGATATATTTTCTTATCATCTAGATAAGCATATTTAAGATCATCAGGTAGAGGTTTTAAATCGAAAACAGGGTCCCCTTTAGGTGGTAGTGTGGTACCCAAATCTTCCACAGGTAGATTATGCTTAAGTAATTCAGATTGACGAAGGAAAACCTCGTCAATCTCATTTCTTTCCTTCATGAACACCTCACTTTCATGATCTTCCATATATTGCTGTACATTGTTAGGAGAAAGAGAAATAGCAGAGAGTTGTTCAATCCTGAAATCCTCATTAGGCAATTCATTTTCATAAGGAGTTTTAGCAAATTTGGAAAAATTAAACTCATAAGATTCTCCATCAAACTTAGTTAAAACTTTCTCCTTCTTACAATCTATAATAGCCCCACAAGTATTCAAGAAAGGTCTACCAAAGATAATAGGACGGGTTTTACTAGCTTCTGAACCAACTACTAGAAAATAGCAGGATATTTAATCTTACCACAAAGAACCTCCACATCTCTTACAATGCCAATTGGATAGACTGTCTCTCTATTAGCAAGGTGAATAACCACATCAATATCCTCAAGTTCACAAGGACCAATTTCATGCATAATTTCCATGTAAAGCTCATAAGGAATAGCACTAGAACTAGCACCAATATCACATAAACCATAATAGAAATGGTCACCAATTCTCACAGAAAGCACATGGACACTAGTTTTTGATACGTTCAAAACGTATCTACTTTCTCGAACACTTTGCTATTGTTTTTCCTCTATACTTGTGTGATTTGGATACAACTAACACGGACTGACATTGTTTTCAGCAGAATTACCTTGGTGTCTTGTTTTTGTGCAGAAAATGAACTATCAGGAAAAATCCCGGAAAATATGCCAAAAACTATTTTTCACCAGAAGATCCACGGAGCCAGAAGGGGAGACAGAGAGGAGGCCTAAGGGCCCAGACCCACCCCAGGCGCGAGCCCACCTGACCTCGCGCCTGGAGGGTGTGTGGCCACCCTAGGCACCTCCTCGGCCTCCCTCCGTGCCTATAAGTTGCCTTCTGACCTAAAAACTCAGGGGGGTCGATAGTTTACAGAAAGAGTTCTGCTCCGCCGCCGCCACCAGAAACCAAGATTCAGATCCAGAAACTCCGTTCTGGCACCCTGCCAGGACGGGGAATTTGGAGAGGATCATCGCCATCATCATCACCAACGCATCTCCATCAACCACTGATGTTTCCCTCATCCATGAGTGAGTAATCCCCCACTGTAGGCTTGGGGATGGTAGGGATTGGATGAGTTCTATCATGTAATCGAATAAGATATGTTAGGGCATAGTGCCTAGTTTCTCTTGTGCTATTTGACTTTGTTGCAACTTGTTGTGCTTAATGCTTGTCACTAGGGCCCGAGTGCCATGATCTCAGATCTAAACTTATTATTGAATCATTATGATAGTGTTGTTTGTGATCTTATCTGCAAGTTGTGTACACATATCATTGTCCGGATCCAAAGGCCCCAAAGTGAAAATAATTGGGACAACCGGAGGGGATGGCTATGGTGTGAGGATCACATGTGTTCATGGAGTGTTAATTCTTTGCTTCGGTTCTCTATTAAAAGGAGCACCATAATTGCCAGTAGTTCCCTAGAGGCCCCGCTGCCACGGGCTGGCTGGACAAAAGATGTTGTGCAAGTTCTCATTGCGAGCACGTATGACTATGTTTGGAGCACATGCCTAGGATTGTTTAGTACTTGGATGCTTGTTATTATTTATCTGCAATGCCCTAGATATTGAAATTACATGTTTAGACTCGTCCATTCAAGGACTGTCATCCATCCCTATGCCTACCGCACTTGAATCCTACTGTTATCGTTACTGTTACTATTGCTACTATTTCACTTTGTTGTTGCTTTGCTGTTGCTACTGCTAAACTTCTGTGAGCAAGAACTATTTCCAGGTGCAGCTGAACTGACAACTCAGTTGTTAAGGCTTGCAAGTATTCTTTGGCTCCCCTTGTGTCAAATCAATAAATTGGGTAATACTACCCGCGAAGACTGTTGCAATCCCTATACTGTGGGTCATCAAGACTATTTTAAAGGCGCGTTGCTTGAGCATAGCTTTATTTGTAAGTTCACTTGGATCTATTATTGTTCACTGCTACTCCTTTCATCATGGGGAAGTCTCGTGATGGAAAGTTCCCTATTTTACCATCCACTACAAGAGGAGGTACAATGCTAAACACCTCTGCTGCTCTTGATTCACCGTCTGTTATAAGTAAGCTTGTCACACCACCACCACATACTCATGCTACACACACTGCTACTATTGCTGAGTCTGAAACTTCTTTTGATGCTCATGATGTTACTTCTACTGTGCTTGATGCGAGTGGTTCATTAGGTCCTTTTCTAGATGCTACTATGGCTAGTCTAGGAAATACTGAAACTCCTAGTGAAGACAATGTTACACCTGTTATCTCACTTGAGGCTAGTGACAGTTATGATATTAATGATGGTTACATTGAGTTCACTGATGATTTTGTTGAAGAGTGCCAAAACACACATGGTACTAGTGCTATTAAGAGTCTCCTTGCTAGACGTACTATTATGCCTAAGTTGTCCTCTGATCCTAAGTTTGCCACTTCTTCCATAGATATTAAAGATAAATATTATGATTTCTCTCTTGATTTATCTTATTTAGATATTGTTGTCAAAGAACCTTTTTGTGGGACTGAAAATGAGAGTGTCGTGGCTCATATGAATGAGCTTTCTACTATGAGTGCTTTATTCTCTGATGATTTTAAGATGTGCAAGTACTTTGTTGCTAAGATCTTCCCTTTTTCACTAAAAGGAGAAACTAGGGCTTGGTTTAATATATTACCTCCTGGTTCCATTGATAGCCCTGATTGCTTGATTGCTTCTTTCTTCCATAAATATTTTCCTCCCAGTGCTAGACATGCTGCTTTGCAGAGACTTTTTTATTTTAAACAGGGAGAAGAAGAGAAATTGCCTGAGTCATGGAAAAGATTTTGTGCCTTAATTCATGCACATCCTGGATGTCCATTACCTAAGAATGAGCTTCTTGATCTTTATTATAATGGACTAACTGATGATTCTAGGACCTACCTAGATAGCTTTGTTGATTGTGTTTTCAGGAAAAGGACCCCTACAGATGTTGGAGAACTAATGACCAAGATAAGCAAGAATTATGATGATTGGACTTCAACTGAGCTGAAAACACCTGAGCCTATTACTCCTGAACCAGTTTTTCCTGAACCAGTTCCAACACCAACAACAAAGAAGAGGAGAGTTATTGCATTATATGATGAAGTGATGAAGGAAGCTAAGAAGTGTCTAAAGGAGAAAGGTATAGAGATGAAGATGTGAAGAATCTACCTCCTATAGAAGAATTATGTAAGCCAATTCCCCACTCATCTACTATTGAGGTACACTCTCTCCAAAACTTTGATGAAGGTGATATTCCTTATGGGAAGCCTCATGATCAATGCTTAGAGGAACTTGACATTTTTATTGTTAAACAAGGTCACTTTAAATAAACAAGTTCAGAATCATTTATTGGAAAACTCTAGGGCTATCCATGAGTTGAAAGATATGTGGAAAGAACTTATAATGATATTAAAATGCTTTGTAAACACTTTTAAATGGTTCAAACTCAACTTGATCAACTTGCTAAGGTACAAAAAGATATGCTAGTTAATGCTTCAGGAGATAAACATGCTTATGGAATTAGAACTAGGAGTGGTATAGCTACTCAAGATCCTTTATATCATGAAGGACACCCTAAAAGAATTGAGCAGGATTCCAAACAAGGTGAAGAGAGTGGTAGCACTCGTAAGAGGAAGAAAAAGAAACATAAAGTAGTTGACGAACCACTTGAACCTGCTGTAGATTCTAATAGTATATCTGTCTCTGATGCTGAAACTGAGAGTGGTAATGATAAAAATGAGTCTCCTGATAAGGAGGAAGGTGAGGAAGAACCTGAGAAGCACACTAAGAACACTAGGTACACCAAGAAATATTTTATTGCTAATAAACATGGTAAAGAAAGAGAACCTTGGGTGCAGAAACCTATGCCTTTTCCAGGTAAGAAACACAAGTCAAAGGACGAAGAACACTACAACAAGTTTTGTGAGTGGATGAAACCTTTATTCTTGCAAATTCCTTTGACTGATGCTATTAAGTTTCCTCCTTATTCAAAGTATATGAAGGATATTGTCTCTAATAAAAGGAAGATTCCTAATGAGGAGATTTCTACTCTACTTGCTAATTATTCCTTCAGTGGTAAGGTTCCAAAGAAACTTGGTGATCCAGGTATACCAACTATTCCTTGCTCTATTAAGAATAATTATGTTAGAACTGCTTTATGTGATTTGGGAGCTGGAGTTAGTGTTATGCATTTTTCTCTCTATAAGAGACTCCGGCTAGAAAAGTTGATACCAACTAATATTTCTTTGCAAATGGCTGATAAGTCAACTACTATTCCTGTTGGTATTTGTGAGGATGTTCCTGTTCAATTTGCTCATAATTGCATGGTCTTAACTGATTTTGTTGTGCTTGAAATGCCTGAAGATGATAATATGTCTATTATTCTTGGGAGACCTTTTCTTAATAATGCAGGTGTTGTCATCAATTGCAATCAAGGAAAAGTAATATTCAATATTAATGACAAAGAGCACACTGTCTATTTTCCCAAGAAGGTTGTTAAGAGCTATTGCCTGAATTCCATTGAAAATATTGAGGGCATCAAGGTTGGAGAAATATATTGTCCCATTTCATAAGAAAACTTTGAAACTATTATGATTGGGACCATTGCTATCAAGTATGAGGTAACATAATCACCTTGTGGAATGCAAAGTTTTGTTTCATATAAGATTATTTTGGTAACAAGACTTGATCAACCTTGTTAACAAAAGGATTTTAATGAACAAAATAATGTTTCCACTATGGTTATACTTGCTTTCCTTTTCCTTTCTCATTCCTTGTCTTTGCTTTAGCTTTAGTTTTGCTAGTTGTTTGCTTGTTTGAGTTTCTTAGAGCTCCTGTAGTTTGGCTTTTGGTTTGCTTTTGCTTCTCCTGAAAAAACTGTTTCTGCGAGAAAATCAATTTTCATACCCTGAAAATTGGCCAAAAATAAAGTTTCCTGAAAAATCCCAGAAAATTCAAAATAATTTTTCCTCGAAAGAAGGGGCAGAGAGGTACCAGAGGTGACCCAGGGGGCCACCCCAGGCCACCACACCTGTGGTAGGCGCGGGCCCACCACTAGTGGTGCCTAGGGGGGTCTGGCCCACCTGGGCCCCTCTAGGCTGCCTCCTCAAATCCACCTTCTTTCTCTCTCCCCAAAAACACCGGAAAACTTGCTCAAGCTCGAGTTCTTGTTGTTCTTGCTCGCGATTTTCGATCTCTTTGTTCATCCCATCTCAAGTGCTGATTTTTGGAGGTTTTGCTCCTTGGTATGTGCCTCCTCCACTTGTCCAATTAGATTTGTGATTGGTAGATTGTATCTTGAGTATTTTGCTGCTATAGGTGATAGGTTGTTTGAGCTTGCATGCTTGTTATTTGCTTAGAAACTTAGTTTTGATGCATGTGTAGTCCTCTAGCAAGTTCCTATAGTAGTTGCTCATCATTTATCAACTTAGAAATCACTTGGTTTGATGGTTGTTTAAAAAAATTTGAATAGGGAAGTCATGGACCACCACACCTTTGGTGATATATTTGAGAGTGATGCACCTAGAAGGGCAAGGCTTCCAAGGTCATCCACCAGTTCTAGACCCTCATACAATGAGGATCTCATCACTCTGCGGTTTGGTGACGAGGGAGATGAAGGGGATGCGCACCCCTCCACCTTTCCTTGTCAAACTTTCTTACGAGCTGCTGGGATTCTTAACGATTTCATGACTTTGATTGAGAGGGCTGGTCTAACAAGTTTCATGCAGTATGAGAGTGCACAATATGCTTTGCTTACTAAAACATTTGTGGAGAGTTTCTCCTTTACCAATAGTATGTTCAATCCTTCTGTGTTGTAACATCCCAAAAATCATGATTTCAAAGATTGCATATCATCCATGCATGCATAATCATTTAGGGATCAATTTCAAAGTCATTTCAAAGAAAACAGAAGCATTGAGTGCTTATTATTTTATGTAGACAAGCATTGATCCAATGCTACTCTCTAGTGAGAGAATATTTGTTTCAAACCAAGATTTGTTTGTTCATAAGTTGGTTTGGTTGAGTTCCAAAGCTTGGACAAAAATTTCCAAAAACAAAATATGGTTTTAAAACCATTTTCATGTCTTTATCAAATCTTGTGCTAAGGCACTGTTTTTTTTAAACTCCAATGGAACCAAGCAAGCCTCGTGAGACAACATAGTTTTGTACTAAAAAATTTGCAGGTTTCATTTTACAAAAATCTAGAGCAAGTTTGAAATCAAACACATTTGAAAACATTTGAATTTGATTCCTGGAAAATCAAACATAAATGGAAAAAGAGAAAAGAATTAGAAAAGGGTCGGCGCTACTAATCTAGACCAGAACCAGATCCAGCCCAAAAGCCCACCCTGGCCATTCCCCCTCTGCTTCTTCTCTCACCCGCACCGAACCATCCCACACCGTCGCTGACTAGTGGCCCCTCTCCATGTCACCTTCTTCTTCCCCAAAATCACGCTATGATCCTTTCATTGTTACCTCGCCGCAGTTAAGCCCCCCGCTTAAATCCCATTGATGCAGGGAGTAATCCTCGCCCCCGCTCCGGCTATTTAATACCCTTCCCTCTCCGCATCTTTCCCCTCACTCAACGCCTCTTCTCTGCCACCAGACTGCCCACAATCCCACTTGCACCGCCGCGGTACTGAGCGTCTCCGGCGTTCGATTCCGGTAAGCATCGACCGCCCCCTGTCTCTGATTCATACGAGGATTATCAGTGTGTCCTTGCGCATCTTCTCATGCCCTTCTTTTTCTCTGTATCGCCCTAGAGTGTCGCCATCGTCCACCTCTGGAAGCAACCGAAGCTCAGCGTAACTCCGGCGACACTCCCTAGTAGTTTTCGACCGCCCCTTCCTCTCTATTGGATACTCGCATGTTCACCTGGCTCGTGCGCATCTAACGGCACCCCTGGTTTGTCTTAGTGCGCACCACAACCTCACCCCGGACGACGCCAGAGCTTGCCCGACGACAGGCTTCACTCCGACGAGCAATAGCGCCCGAGTCCGAGCGCCCCTGTCTCTCCCTCGACCACCTCGAGCACCGCAGCGACCACGCGAACACCGTAAGCACCCCCAATCCTCCCCGAGTGACCTAAATCGCCGGCAACTTCTCTGACAGAGCGCGCCGCCGCCACTTGCCGCCGCTGGCGCCGCCCCACTATGGTCACTTGATCAGCAGCCGTCAGATCTAGATCCAATGCACGCGATAGAATCATTTAGCGAAGAGGTATGTGTTAGATCTAGCCGTGCGATTTCATTTAGATCATGCGGTCCACACTGGTCGATCCAGCCGAACCGGTACGGGCCAATCAGAATACGCCGCGTGGCCTGCGTTTAGATTTAAAAACAGAATTTAGATCTATTAGTGATTCAAACTTGTAAAATTCATAACTTTTGATCCACACGTTCAAATTTTGTAAATTTTATATCATTGGAATCAGGAGAAAGAATCCTATCTGTTTATGCAATGTGTTTAATGTTTTGCATCTGTAAAAATGGTTATTTTTGCAGAGACATTTGTAGGCTTAATTTGAGTATGGAAATTATTTGAAAAATGTTTTAAAGATCAAATAAAGTTTATTTTGAGTATCTTGGTCTTGTTTATGTTTTAGTACTATACCCTTTTCTTGTTTGGTGCAGGAAAATCATCATATGGCATTTGCATGCATTCATATATTTTTGTTTGTATATTTTGTTATGTGATTTTGGTGCCATTATTTCATGTGTAGATTTTGGTGCTAATAGTGATTGTGGTTGTGAAGATTGATGCTACTCCCCAAACTACCAAGGCAAGTGGTGCTTCATGTTTTTATCCCTATATTTTCACCTATGCATTAGAAATATTTTGTATAGGACTTGCATGGTTATTTTACTAAGTATCTATATGCTATGCTTGGGAAATCCTAGTAGTTGTAGAATTGTTAGAATTTCCTCTAAGTTAAGATGCTTACTATTGCCATGCTTAGCCTAGCTAGTAGCAACCAAGGGTGGATTATATATTCATGCTATGTGAATTATTTCTAAGTTATTGACTTGTGTTTTTGCTTAATAAAACAACTAAGTGAATGAAACACCTGGGTGGAATGGAAAGAATGGTTTGTGTTGAGTGGTTACACAAGGCCCATTTCTATGGTTTACCTTGTGTATCTCACTTGTGGAAAGCCACCCAGGAACAAAGGGATTTGAGATGCCAAATGTTAAGAAGCTTCTAGTGCAGCCACATGGCATTATGGGCTCTGCCTGGATCACATAGGTTGCAATAACTTAGCCATTTGGACAGTTGGTGGTAGTGGGATGATAGGTTGGAGCAACGTCCATTTGGTCTAAGGGAAGGCTTCTGAAAGGTCCTGTCTTGGTGAAAATCAAGTCTTGTGGGGAAAGTGCACAACCTCTGCAGATGGAAGAATCTAAGTACTTAGCCATGTCCCTGGTATTGGAAAACTTGAGCATAAAGACATGGAAGTTATCAAGAATCTCCTCATCCCAATTTTCTAAGTTAAAACTTGTGGTTGAACAAGGGTGAAGGTTCACCAATTTCTATTGGTGGTTCCTTGGGAAAGTTTTGTCAAAGAAAAACTTAGTGTTTTCAACTGATAGGTAAAACCTATTTTGAGCAAAGCAAACCTAAGATACACTTAGCCAAATTCATGTAGATTCTAGATGCTAATATTCTACAAAGGTATCACTTGCCAATACTATTCCAATGTATTGACCCACTGTGGCTGTAACTTGTGATGTTGCAGGTTACTCTGATGATGATTAGGGGTTATGAGTCTACACTCAACATGCTTGCCTATGGCACATGAAGATGAAGACTTATTTATATTATTCTATTTTTGAACTCTTGTATTAGGTCTGTGGCCATGGAGTTGTAAAAGACTATGTTTGTCTCTGGAATGATATGTAATAATGACCTTTGTATCTGTGTACTTCATCTTAAACTATGGATGCTAGCATTGATCCAGGGACTTGCATTGCAATCACAGGGATCTTTACCTTTATAAAGGTGGGATCTTACAGATGGTATTAGAGCACTGTGTTTCCTGTAGGATTATGACCCTAGGATTGGATTAGAAACCACTAATGAAAAAAATCAACAATTTCCACACTTGTCTTTTTCTTCTCGTAAACTTTTCTAATTCTTCTTTCTTATATCTATTTGTAGATGAAGTCCATCAACAAAGCTGTAAGGAAGGGACCACTCATGACCATGACCCTAGAGTGTGAGACTAAATTTCCAAAGGCCCTCAAGAACCTTATGGTTACCATGGGGATACATGGTGCAGATGTGTACAAAGGTTTCGCTGTGATGGATGAAGGAGAAGAATATTGGTGGGTGCAACTTCACTTGTACAAAAACAAGGAAGACAACCACAAAGAATCAGGATTCTGTATGGTCACCAACTCAGTGATGCACACCACATTCTTTGATTCTGCAAGGGATGCAGCTTGGAAGGCCATCAAAGAGCTTGGTGATAGACTCAAGTGCAGAATGCTCAACACCCAAAATGACCTTATAGAAGAAAAGAAGCATACCCAAGAGTTGGAAAATACCAACCAACAACTAAGAGAAGACACCATAGACTTGATTTGGGAATCTTGTGAACAAGATAGGCAGATGGCTACTAAGGATGCTTTGATAGCCATTTTGTCTAGTGAGTGAGAGTTGTAGCGTACTTCGCTAGTTGGACCACCACACTCATCATTTTATTTCCAATTATTTTGTCTAAGTTATGTTGAACCTTGAATAATTGTAATGGATTTATGTATGCCATGACTTGTGTGTTTGTTTGCAAATGATATGCTTGTGCTACCTTGCCTTGTGTATTTCTGTTGATGTTGTTTCTAACTTTTCTCTATCTTATAAAATAGATGCCTAATGTTACTATCAGCACGACTGAAGAGTTCAAGGGAACTCGTTTTGGCACTCGTCTTATTGAGCTCACTAGTGTGCTCAATCTTCCGCTTCCTAGCATCATGATGCTTCCCCTCACCAAGTTTGAGAGGAAGGACCTTTGGGGCTTCAAGGTTACTCAGCCAGGACGCCAGACTGAGCCAGCCATGGAGGCCATCACTTTCAAGCTAATGCATGATGACAAATAGAGAGGCCTAGAGGTAGTCATGCATGATTTACTTGGGCGTTTGCTAGGGAGACACTCTTGGGAGATTAGAGGTACTGATTTCCACACTTTCGGCAGATCCGATTTGTTTGTACCTTCAGGACCTAGAGGTTCTACTTAGGCACCTAGATAATCAGAGGACCAACGTCATGCTTAGCAATGACGAACTCCAGGTGCAGCTTCGTGAGAAGGACAAGCTCTTCGCTGAGCAAGAAGAGATAGTCAAGGAAATGGAGGCCAAGTTTGAGAGTCAGGATAGAAAGTTCAAGAGAAAAGAGTCCAAGATAAGAACAAGAGGATTCGAGAGATGACTGCAGAACTAGAGGCCAAGGACTTCGAGCTTGAGCATCAGCAGGGTGTGATTGAGAGACTTCGTTCACAGAAGAGGGCTCTCAAAGCCAAGGTAGAGGCCTTGACTACCAATGTCGAGGAATACAAGACCGCTATGGAGAATGCAGGTCTTACACTTGTTGATGAGGAGGTTGATGCAGAGGAGTATAGATGACTACTCATTGATTTATCATTTACCATGTTTATGTTTATTGAGTCGCAATGACCATCCAACATGTGGATGGCTTGCTATTGGTGTGTTTGCTTTTAAAAAACTTGTTGTCTATGTTGTTGAACTTTTGTTATTTTGATGCTTGTTTGTGATTGTCTATGTGATGTATTGTGCATGTTAATAATCTATGGGTATCTCATTCTTATCCTTATTGAAAACCACAGATGCCTCCTCGATGTGCCAACCCCAACCCGAACAACAACAATGTCACCCCCGAGATGCAGCAGTTGATGACAGCACAGGCACAGCTGATGCAGATGATGACCACTTTCATGCAGAACCAGAACAACAACAACAACAACAACAACAACAACAACAACAACAACAACAACAACAACAACAACAACAACAACAACAACAACAACAACAACAACAACAACAACAACAACAACAACAACAACAACAACAACAACAACAACAACAACAACAACAACAACAACAACAACAACAACAACAACAACAACAACAACAACAACAACAACAACAACAACAACAACAACAACAACAACAACAACAACAACAACAACAACAACAACAACAACAACAACAACAACAACAACAACAACAACAACAACAACAACAACAACAACAACAACAACAACAACAACAATTAGAACAACCCGTCAGGTTTTGACATGCTCACCAGATTCCTAAGACTGAGGCCTACAAAGTTCTCAGGAACTACTGACCTCATGGTGGCCAATGATTGGATACGCTCAGTGAACAAGGATTTGGTAACTGTCGACTGCACCGACGAGGAGAAAGTCAGATTTGCAGCACACTTGTTGGAAGGACTAGCAGCTACTTGGTAGGATAACTTCCAGATCACCACTCCCATTGAGGATGTGACATGGGCTATCTTTGAAGATGGTTTTCGTACAGCTCACATCTCATCCGGAGTGATGAGATTGAAGAAGAAGGAATTTCATAATCTAAAACATCGCACCGCAGCGTGGCTGAATATATTGAAGAATTCAACAATCTGACGCGTTATGCACCGGATGAAGTTGATACTGATGCCACGAGGAAAGAGAAGTTCCTCGAAGGACTGAACGATGAACTGAATCTGTAATTATCTGTGGCCTATGTCCCCACCTATCAATCTCTTTGTGACAAGGCTGCCATCTTGGAGAGTAAGATGAAACAGGTTGAAAGCAGAAAGAGGAAACACAACTCTGACAAGCACAGCTCGGGATCGTCTCACAAGCGATCCCATTATGATGATAGTGGGAATTCTGGATCCCACAAGCATGGAAAGTACAACAGCCACCACAACCACAACCGTCATCATGACAACAAGCATCACCGTAGTCATGACAATGACAAGTACAAGAACCATAAGGGTGGATACAAGAGACACCACAATGGAAGTGGAAGTGGTAGTGGAAGCCAGCCTGTCAAGAAGGATCTTAGTCAGGTTGAATGTTTCAAGTGTAAGAAGATGGGGCATTATGCAAATGAATGCCCAGAAAAGAAAGTTGAAGGACCCAACAAGCCCAGCCCTTTCCAGAAGTGACAAGTGAACCACATCAATGTGGAAGAAATCTATGAGGAACTTGATGCTGTTGCTGGTAAGTTCAAACTCAATTCTGTTCCCACATTTTTTCTCTTTGATACTGGCGCATCGCATTCATTCATATAAAGAGCATTTGTTGAAAGAAATGAACTTCCAGTAGAAACTATTGGGTGTCCTATAAAAGTAAGTTCTCCTGGCAGAGAAATGATAGTGAACTCAGGATGTCACGATCTAATCATAGAGTTTGGGAAGTATAAGTTTCCCGCTAATCTGATAATCCTAAATTCCCAAGGATTGGACGTCATTTTGGGAATGGACTGGATGACCAAACACAAGGGAGTGCTAGATTGTGCCAACCATACTGTCACACTCACAACCCCATAAAATAAAAGGATAAGATTCAAGACTAACTTTGAATCAAAAGGGAGTAAGCTAAATTATCTTAAGGGGGTTAGCATAGATAGTGTGCCAATTGTGAGTGAATATCCGGATGTGTTTCCGGAATAATTGCCGGGAATGCCACCAGATAGAGATGTGGAATTTCTGATTGATTTGCTACCAGGATCAGGACCAATAGAAAAGAGACCTTACAAGATGTCAGTTGATGAGTTGAAAGAACTCAAGAAACAACTTGGAGAACAGTTGCAGAAAGGATTTATTCAACCAAGTTCGTCATCTTGGGGAGCACCAGTCTTTTTTGTGGAAAAGAAAGATAGAAGTCAAAGGCTATGCATAGATTACCGTTCACTCAATGAGGTGACAATCAAGAACAAATACCCTTTGCCTAGAATCAATGACTTGTTTGATCAGTTAGAAGGAGCATGTGTATTCTCAAAGATTGATCTCCGGTCAGGTTATTTTTAGCTTAAGATAAGGGAAGAAGACATACCTAAGACAGTTTTCACCACTAGGTATGGATTGTATGAGTACACCGTGATGCCATTTGGTTTGACCAATGCACCAGCTTACTTCATGAATATGATGAACAAGGTGTTCATGGAGTTCCTTGACAAGTTTGTTGTCGTTTTCATCAATGACATTTTGATCTACTCCAAGAGCAAAGAAGAGCATGAAGGACATTTGCGTTTGATACTTGATAAGCTTAGAGAGTATAAGTTGTATGCCAAATTCAGCAAGTGTGAATTTTGGTTAAATGAAGTTGGATTTCTTGGACACGTTGTGTCAGGAGATGGTGTAGCAGTTGATCCCGCTAAAGTGTCAGCTGTAACTGAATGGGAATATCCTAAGTCAGTAAAAGAGGTTCGTAGTTTCCTTGGCTTGGCAGGATACTACAGAAGATTTATTGAGAATTACTCCAAGGTAGCTAAGCCAATGACAGAGTTGCTAAAGAAAGACAAGAAATTCGCTTGGACTGAAGGATGTGAGCTCAGTTTCCAAGAATTGAAGAAGAGACTAGTGACAGCACCAGTCTTATGTCTGCCAGATTTGGAGAAAGATTTCCAAGTGTATTATGATGCATCTCACCATGGATTAGGTGCAGTTCTAATGCAAGAAGGGAAAGTTGTGGCTTATGCCTCGAGACAACTCAAAACTCATGAGGTAAATTACCCTACTCATGATTTAGAGTTAGCCTCTATTGTCCATGCACTCAAAACATGGAGACATTATGTTTTGGGAAAGCGATGTGAAGTGTTCACAGATCACAAAAGTTTGAAGTATATCTTCACCCAGAAAGAAATCAACATGAGACAAAGAAGATGGCTAGAACTCATCAAGGACTACGACTTGAGTTTGCAATATCATCCCGGTAAAGCAAATGTTGTAGCGGATGCTCTAAGCCGTAAGGTATTTGTGAATGGCCTTACTAAGGGAGAGTTGCCAGATGATCTGTGTGCCCAATTTAGAGATCTCAGATTGGAGATTGTGCCTGAAGGACATCTCATGTAATTGGATGTTCAACCCACTTTGTTGGACAAAATCAAAGAAGCCCAAAAGAGAGACAAGGAAATTGAAGAGATTAAGGAAAAGATTGGCAAAGGAAAAGCCAAAGGATTCCATGAAGACGAATAGGGAACTTTATGGTATGGAAACGTATCTGTGTTCCACAAGATCCGGAGCTTCGGAAACTGATTTTACAAGAAGCGCACAACTCACCATATTCCATTCATCCGGGTAACACCAAAATGTACATGGATATGAAGGAAAGATTTTGGTGGAATAATCTCAAGGACATAGCCGAACATATTGCTTTGTGCGATGTATGTAGTAGAGTGAAAGCGGAACATCAGAAACCAGCAGGATTGCTACAACCACTACCTATTCCTGATTGGAAGTGGGACAAGATTGGCATGGATTTCATCACTGGATTGCCAAGGACCAGGTCAGGATATGATTCTATTTGGGTAGTAGTGGATTGCCTAACTAAAGTGGCTCATTTCATACCAGTGAAAACAACCTACACAAGTGCTAAGTTGGCCAAGATCTAAATGAATAGGATTGTATGTCTGCATGGAGTACCCAAGAGTATTGTGTCTGATAGGGTAACTCAGTTCATTTCTCATTTTTGGAGGCAACTACATGAGTCATTGGGAACGAGATTGGAATTCAGCACTGCTTTTCATCCCCAGACTGATGGACAGACAGAAAGGACCAACCAAATTCTTGAAGACATGTTGAGAGCATGTGCTCTAGATTATGGAGCTAGTTGGGATGAAAGTCTGCCTTAAGCAGAATTCTCTTACAATAACAGCTATCAAGCCAGTATTGAGATGGCACCATTTGAGTTTATCTATGGGAGAAAGTGTACCACCCTATTATTATGGAATGGTGTGGGAGAAAGAAATTTGTTCGGACCGGAACTAATCAAAGAGGCTGAAGAGAAAGTTAAGCTAGTTAAGGACAGACTGAAGATAGCACAGTCCCGACAGAAGAGCTACGCGGATCCTAAGCGTAGAGAAGTCACCTATGAAGTAGGTGATAGAGCTTATCTTAGAGTGTCACCACTTCTTGGAGTGAAGAGGTTTGGAGTCAAAGGAAAATTGGCCCCAAGATATGTTGGACCATTCAAGATTCTGAGTCATAAAGGAGAAGTAGCTTATGAAATTGAATTGCCAGAATCATTGTCTGCAGTTCACAATGTGTTTCATGTGAGTCAGCTAAAGAAATTCCATCCAGAGATGGAAGAGACTTCTTTGAAGGATACTATAGCTTTGGAGGAGGTTCAATTGGAAAGTGATCTCACTTATGAGGAAAAACCTATCAAGATTCTTGAGACTGCAGAAAGAGTTACTCGGACTAAGACTATCAAGTTCTGCAAAGTTCAATGGAACCATCATTCCGAAGAAGAAGCAACATGGGAAAGAGAAGATGATGTTCGGAAAGACCACCCTCACCTATTTGCAAGCCAATCCGAATCTCGAGGGCGAGATTCACCTTAAGGGGGTTAGATTTGTAACATCCCTAAAATCATGATTTCAAAGATTGCATATCATCCATGCATGCATAATCATTTAGGGATCAATTTCAAAGTCATTTCAAAGAAAACAGAAGCATTGAGTTCTTATTATTTTATGTAGACAAGCATTGATCCAATGCTACTCTCTAGTGAGAGAATATTTGTTTCAAACCAAGATTTGTTTGTTCATAAGTTGGTTTGGTTGAGTTCCAAAGCTTGGACAAAAATTTCCAAAAACAAAACATGGTTTTAAAACCATTTTCATGTCTTTATCAAATCTTGTGCTAAGGCATTGTTTTTTTTAAACTCCAATGGAACCAAGCAAGACTGGTGAGACGGCATAGTTTTGTACTAAAAAATGTGCAGGTTTCATTTTACAAAAATATAGAGCAAGTTTGAAATCAAACACATTTGAAAACATTTGAATTTGATTCCTAGAAAATAAAACAGAAATGGAAAAAGAGAAAATAATTAGAAAAGGGTCGGCGCTACTAATCTAGCCCAAAACCAGATCCAGCCCAAAATACCACCCGGGCCATTCCCCATCTGCTTCTTCTCTCACCCGCACCGAACCAACCCACACCGTCGCTGACTAGTGGCCCCTCTCCATGTCACCTTCTTCTTCCCCAAAATCACGCGCGCAGTCACTGCTCGCCGTTACCTCGCCACAGTTAAGCCCCCCGCTTAAATCCCATTTATGCAGGGAGTAATCCTCGCCCCCGCTCCGGCTATTTAATCACCTTCCCTCTCCGCATCTTTCCCCTCACTCAACGCCTCTTCTCCGCCACCAGGCTGCCCACAATCCCACTTGCACCGCCGCGGTACCGAGTATCTCCGGCGTGCGATTTCGGTAAGCATCGACCGTCCCCCTGTCTCTGATTCATACGAGCATGATCAGTGTATCCTTGCGCATCTTCTCATGCCCTTCTTTTGCTTTGTATCGCCCTAGAGCGTTGCCATCGTCCACCTCTGGAAGCAACCGAAGCTCAGCGCAACTCCGGCGACACTCCCTGGTAGTTTTCGACCGCCCCTTCCTCTCTATTGGATACTCGCATGTTCACCTGGCTCGTGCGCATCTAAAGGCACCCCTGGTTTGTCTTACCGCGCACCACAACCTCACCCCCGACGACGCCAGAGCTTGCCCGACAACAGGCTTCACTCCGACAAGCAATAGCGGCCGAGTCCGAGCGCCCTTGTCTCTCCCTCGACCACCTCGAGCAACACAGCGACCACGCGAACACCGTAAGCACCCCCACTCCTCCCCGCACGACCTAAATCGCCAGCAACTTCTTTGACAGAGCGCGCCGCCGCCACTTGCCGCCGCTGGCGCCGCCCCACTATGGTCGCTTGATCAGCAGCCGTCAGATCTTGATCCAACGCACGCGATAGAATCATTTAGCAAAAAGGTAGGTGTTAGATCTAGCCATGCGATTTCATTTAGATCGTGCGATCCACACTGGTCAATCCGGCCGAACCGGTACGGGCCAATCATAACACGCCGCGTGGCCTGCGTTTAGATTTAAAAACAGAATTTAGATCTATTAGTGATTCAAACTTGTAAAATTCATAACTTTTGATCCACACATTCAAATTTTGTAAATTTTATATCATTGGAATCAGGAGAAAGAATCCTATATGTTTATGCAATGTGTTTAATGTTTTGCCTCTGTAAAAATGGTTATTTTTCAGAGACATTTTTAGGCTTAATTTGAGTATGGAAATTATTTGAAAAATGTTTTAAAGATCAAATAAAGTTTATTTTGAGTATCTTGGTCTTGTTTATGTTTTAGTACTATACCCTTGTCTTGTTTGGTGCAGGAAAATGATCACATGGCATTTGCATGCATTCATATATTTTTGTTTGTATATTTTGTTATGTGATTTTGGTGCCATTATTTCATGTGTAGATTTTGGTGCTAATAGTGATTGTGGTTGTGAATATTGTTGCTACTCCCCAAACTACCAAGGCAAGTGGTGCTTCATGTTTTTATCCCTATATTTTCACCTATGCATTAGAAATATTTTGTATAGGACTTGCATGATTATTTTACTAATTATCTAGATGTTATGCTTGGGAAATACTAGTAGTTGTAGAATTGTTAGAATTTCCTCTAAGTTAAGATGCTTACTATTGCCATGCTTAGCCTAGCTAGTAGAAACCTGTAAGGTTCCCAACCTTTAATAAGGTAGGGTCCCCTGTGTTTACAATGCTAGTCCCTGGATCAATAGCTAGCATCCACAGTTAAGATGTAATATCAAGAAACAAAGGTCATAAAACAACTTTATAACCAAGAATAAAATAATTTATTACATCTTTCATAGCTCATTTGGCTAATAAATTACATTGCAGCAGAATATCTATAAGCATGGGGTCCTTCATCTTCAGAGTGCCACAGGCAGACATGTTGGTTGTAGACTTTGTAATCCTAATCAACACACTTCACTAAATCAATCAAACCTGCAACATAACAAGTTACAGCCACACGGGTCAATACATTTGAATTGTATTGGCAAGTGATACTATGGTAGTATAGTGGAGTCTATCATCTATATGCTTGTAGAGGTCACAATCTTAGATAAGATAGAGCCTCCTGTGTTTACAATGCTAGTCCCTGGATCAATAGCTAGCATCCACAGTTAAGATGTAATATCAAGATACAAAGGTCATAATACAAATTTTATAACCAGGAATAACATAGTTTTATTACATCATACATAGCTCATTTGGCTATTACATTACATTGCAGCGGAATAACTATAAGTATGGGTCCTTCATCTTCAAAATGCCACAGGCAGATGTTGGTTGTAGACTTTGTAATCCTAATCAAACAATCTTCATTCAAATCAATCAAACCTACAACATTACAAGTTACAGCCACAAGGGTCAATACATTTTGAATTGTATTGGCAAGCTTCACTTCTCTGTATAATAAGAGTGGATCCTATCAATACATGCATATTTGGCTAAGTAGAGTTTAAGGTTTATTTGCACAAAGCAATATTTTATCCTATCTTTTCAAAAATGGTTTTGGTTCTTTTGTCAATCTCTTTTCCAAGAATCCCTTGAACTCCTTGGTAGAAACTCAAGTGTTCAAGTCCTTGTCAAAATCTCTTGAGCCACTTGGTAACCCCAAGTGCAACAAGCTTTAAAATCTCATGAGTTCCTTGGTAACCCCAAGTACAACATGCTTTAACAAAATATCTTTGAAATCCTTGGTAGACACACAAGGGCATCAAGTTTTTATTTTAGAAGTTAGAATGTCGAGATCTCCCATAGTTCAAACTTTAGTTGCTCAGTATTGTCCATAACTGGGGACACGGCTAAGTACCTAGATTTTATTAACTTCTGCAGAAGGAGTACAATTTACCCACATGTCACAATCCCATCTTGTTGCCACCAGTGGCCTACTGGATTAGTGCTCACCAAGATGGAGTACTGCATCGAGAGTGTGACGAAGTATTTCCAAAAGGTCCTCCCATACATCATTGCTAGCTTGTCTTCAGCCCCCATGAAGCATTCCAGATCCCCATGTCCGGTAACTAAAGACAATGTATGGGTCTTCCTAATGTAGTTGACTATGCCAGAGCCATAATAGCATGTGGTTGCACACGAAAGCCACAATTGGAGAAACTTGTTCAATCTCTAAGTTTCCTAGGTGGTTTTCTTTTGGATCACAACACAAAGTGATTCCCATAAACATGGTTCCTTTTGTTGCCACCTTCTCCAAAACTTAAAGTATCCACCACCTAGGTGGTTCATTGAGTCCTTGTTTTATTATGTAAAACATAAGTCCTTTTCTCATCCTTTGTAAAATCTCAACATGTATCTCTTTCCAAAATAAGGCATGGCTAAGCATGTAATAACTACAATATTTTCACTAAGGAGTGTATAGGGAATCCTATTAGGATTTAGCATAGCATAAGTATAAAGATATCTTTTCATGCATGTTTTCATAATCCACTAAGTATAATGAAAATAGTAGGGCATTTGTATGATAGTGTAACTTGCCTTTTTGGTAGGGAATGAGGATTCACTCTTTTGATCTTTCTAGTCTCACACTTTGCAAATTTCACTACAAGTCAATCAAGCAAACATAGTATCAAGTAGCATTCCAAACCAATATTCAAACAACATTTCACACACACAAAGCAATGGATTTTAATTCATGTATGGGAACATGCTTAAGATGGTTTTATTCACAAGGAAGGTCTCCACTAGGCTTATAACTTTGTAAGATCCAACTTGGTCCTTTACCAAAATGGCAAAGTCATTAGTTAGAGGGTTTTGCCCAAAACTATTTTTAAAATCCATTCAACATTTCATGTGGTGAAAAATATTTTTTATCAAAGCAAGATTTTATGTTTTTCACCAAGTGAGTTGCCATTTGCAAAGCTTGGTGTTTTGGGTCAGTAGGTTTGGTCCAAGACATTTTCCCAAAGTTTTTTCTTTGCAAAAACATTTCCATAATAAAATCAATAATTTTATTTGGCTAGAAAATGGCCAAGTCAAATAATTCAACCTAAATTTTACCAAAATCATTTTTAACACCAATGGTTGGTTCCTAGGGTCAGTAAGGTCACAACAAATCATTTTGCAAAAGTTTTAACCCTAAATTCAATTTTAAACAATTTTTCTACTCTAAATAAGCATACAAATGAATCTGCAACAATAAGCAAACAAACAGATACTATTTGCTAAACCAAGGGCATGGTTGGCTAGGTCTTGATCCACTGATTCCAACGATATAATGTTTGCAAAATTTGGACGTGTGGATCAAAAGTTATAGGGTTTTTAAATTGCAATTCAAATCTGGTTTCTATCTGTTTTTAAATCATCAGCTGGACACGCGGCGACTTCCTATTCGCTTGCCGTTCGTTGGATCACGCGGCGACAGCCGTTGGATTTAAGTTAAATCGGGCGGCGCGCAGAGGTTACTTATCGCTTCAGTTACGTTCTATCGTGGCCATCCGATTACGATCTAACGGTGCTAGGCACACCTGCCACAGATGGGCGGCGCTGCGGTGGCTACCGGCGGCGGAGCTGTCGGTTGACGACGATGCCGATGCTACAGGTGGTGAGGGAGAAAGGGGAGATGCTCACCGGGCTCAGGGGGTCACGGCGATGCTCAACATGCTGATGGCTCGACGAGGGGCGCGCAAGGTTGCGATTAATTGCTCGCCGGAGACGTGGACGCCGATGGTCCCGAGCTCGTCGAGGGTGGAGCTGTGGTTCGCCCCGAGGGGAAATGAAAACGCAGTTAGTCGCGTAAGATCAAGGCGAAGCTTCTCGCGTGAAAGAGAGGGCTCGGGGTGGTCAGTTTTTACCAGGAAACGTCGCCGGAGGTGGTTGCAGACGCGGCGGCGTTCGGAGCTTGTCGGGGACGGGTCTGCGATGCACGCTAGGACAAATGGAAGACAGTATCGATGCGCAAGACCAAGGCGGTGTTGTGTGCGTGATCTAGGAGGCGCGGGGTGGTCGGAGTTCACCTGAAATGCTCAACGAAGCAATGGCAGACGGCGGCGCACGCTCGGTGTCGTCATTGCCGATGCTCAGCGGCGTCCGCGGTCGAACGGGTGATACGGGGAGAAGCGTCTGGGAGTGGGGAAGTTGCCCGCGTGCTCAGGGAGGTTCGGGGTGGCGTGTACTGGCCTGAATTGGCCGGAGACGGTGGTCGGAACAGAGGAGCTCGAGGAGGAATTGGGGCGGCCTGGGGGCGTGCTTGGGGAATGAGGCAGAGGGGAAAGGGGGAGGAGTCACTGGCGTTTAAGACTGCGTGATCAAATCGAGTAACGGTGGTCGCGTTAAGGCGAATTAAGTCTGCGCATTCATCGGCAGGAAACAGCGTCGAGGGAGGAAGAAGGGGTCGCGCGGGGAGGACGATGAACAGAGGAAAGTGGGGCCGTTGCGTCAGTGGGAAAAAAGGAGAGGGGGAGGTCCACCAGTCATTGGTGTTGCGGGTCAGGGAATTGGTGCCAAACGTTTTTCTTTGGGGAAAAGAAGTTGGGCTGGTTGGTGGGCTTCCTGGGCTTGGCCGGCTGGGTCAGGTCCATTTCATATTTTTTCTGTTTCTGAATCTTTTTCCTTCTTCTAATTTTATTTCCTATTTTGAATTTCCAAACAATCAAACAAGGTTCAAATCAATTCGAACAACACCCAACTTTGTAATATTGAAATTAGTTTCTGTTCAGTAACATGAACCAAAAATTCAAATTAATAATTTTATTAATAGGGTCCATTAATAATTAAATAAAATGGCCTTAGTTATTAAATCAAATAGAGTTTGATTTTATTAATAAAATCTTTATTTGAAACCTAAATATTTTCAAAACCAAATCAGTAGGTTTAATAAAGAGTACTTGGAGATTTGTTTAAAACAAAATAACCTTTTTATTTTAGAGTCCATTATTAATTAAATACAATAGACTTTCCTTATTAAATCAAATAGGATTTGTTTTATTGAGATGTTTATTTTGAAATCTAAAAATAAAGCTAAAACACTTTAGTAGGTATTATTTGTGAATATCAAATATTTTGGAAAACTTATTTTAAATAATTTAATAAGTTTTGATGTTTGGTAAAACCTTTTTATTTAAATAAAATTTGGATATTGATTCCTTATTATTTTATTTAAGCAATCCTTTATTATTTTTAAATAAACCTTTGCTATAAAAATAAAATGTTTTAATTCAAAAGCTTGGCCAAGGTTTAGTTTGGCTTTATAAATATTCTTTATTTATAAACTTCTATTTCATTTGAAAACAAATCTTTTCATTTAATTGTTTCAAAATAGTATTTCCAAATGTTTTTATTTTTCCTTTTATTAAATGTTTATCTTTTTAAATCCCTTTAGTATTTATTTAATTCAAATGGGTTTGAAGTTCCAATTGAATTCAAAAAGTTTCTTCCGGCTCTGAAAATCCAACAAAGTCTTATTTTATTCCTTTATTTTCACATTACAAGATTTGGAAAATCTTGGGATGTGACAGGCTACCACCCTTAAAATAAATCTCGTCCCGAGATTTGGGAAGGATGGGGTTACAAGCAAGTTCAAACAACTAGGGTACTACCACCCTTAAAAAATTTCAAACAAAAATTACATATTGTCCTTCTTGGGATCCTGGGGAAATTTCTCATGGCAACTATTGCATAGTGACCCTTATTTCCATACTTGACTCATGGGCCAAGGTTGAGCTTCTCCATAGGCTTGTTCAACTTGGTCTTCATCTTTTCTGGACAATTGCTTGCATAGTGTCCTAGATTCTTGCAGTTGAAACAATGGATATCTTGGAGTTCTTTGCATTGTTCTTGTGGACAAGTTTCCACATAATGGCCTGGTTCTTTGCAGTTGTTGCACACCACTTGGTCAATTCCCTTATTCTTGTTCTCTGGGCACTCACTGGAATAGTGTCCCATTTCCTTACATTTACGGCATTGCACAAGGTGCATGTCCTGTCTTGGTTTCTTGGGTTTCTTTGATCCTTTGAATTGGGTTGTCTTGTTTGGAGGTAGGAGTGGTCCTTTTCCTTTGGTAGACTTGGATCCTTCTTGTTTCCTTTGTTCTACCATGGAGTAGATAGGACATTGGTTAGGAGTATGATCACTTCCTTCACATAGGTAGCAAGTAGCTTGAGAGGTGGGACATTGTCCAACAGGATGATTTTCTTCACAGTTAGGGCATTGACCTTCATGCTCCTTGGAAGTATGATCCTTGTCTCCACAAATAATGCAGGCTGGTGCTCCATCTAGAACAATATTCTTGTCATTCTTGTTATCATAAACTCTTTTGGGATAGCTTTCTTCCATGCTGATCATTTGATTAGTCACCTTAAGCATCAGTTGGGATTGTTCCTCCAAAAACTTTTGTAGTGTTGGATCTTTATCACTATTGTTGGCTATGAACTGAGCTGTCAGTTGGTTTAACTGGTTCTGGGTTGCTATGAGATCTCTCATGTTGTCCTCTTGGTTGGTGTTGGTGTCATCCACTTTGATGTTGGAGTGTTTTGGAGTAGTCATCTGTTTGGGTTGAAGGGAGATTAGAATAGGCAAAAGGTTTTTCTAAGGAAATATTTCTAATCACACACATCACAATTCACACAAGCAATGTGCATGCAATCACAAACCAACACTTCACTCAAACAACAAAGTTCAAGCACATACTTAGGCAACAAAATATTTTTGTTACACCACATAAGTTGGTGTGTTTAACTTAACTATAATATGGTGGTCCATCTATATGGTTCACTTGTGATCTTTCCATCATTCTTGGTTGCTTCTTCTTACATGAGATCAAAGTTTCCTTGAGAAAAACTCCTTGGTCACAAACTTCAAGTGATGCAAGCTCCTTCTTATTTTGCATTCCCTCAGTCTCTAACTCTTGAGTAAGATTTCCTTGTTTCACTTGTGGTCCTTAGTAGTTTCCAAGTTGGAAGTCCTTGGTGAAAATGCTGAAGATGTTGAAGTCATTAGAGTTTAATAAATTGAAGAAGTCCTTTGCACATAGTGTAGTCCTTGGTCATGGGTAGGTTTTCCATCAAGTTGAAGTAGAAGAGAAGTAGAGTTGAAACCAAAATGGTTGAGGAAAGAGATTACAAGTTTTTGTAAATAAGTTTTTGGAACAAAACAACTCCTATTTTTCTAAGGGTTTTTGTCCAATCCTAGGTTTACAAATCCTATAGGAAACACAATGCTCTGATACCATCTGTAGAGGTCCCAATCTTAGATAAGATAGATCCTCCTGTGTTTACAATGCTAGTCCCTGGATCAATAGCTAGCATCCACAGTTAAGATGTAATATCAAGATACAAAGGTCATAATACAAATTTTATAACCAGGAATAACATAGTTTTATTACATCATACATAGCTCATTTGGCAATTACATTACATTGCAGCGGAATAACTATAAGTATGGGTCCTTCATCTTCAAAATGCCACAGGCAGATGTTGGTTGTAGACTTTGTAATCCTAATCAAACAATCTTCATTCAAATCAATCAAACCTGCAACATTACAAGTTACAGCCACAAGGGTCAATACATTTTGAATTGTATTGGCAAGCTTCACTTCTATGTATAATAAGAGTGGATCCTATCAATACATGCATATTTGGCTAAGTAGAGTTTAAGGTTTATTTGCACAAAGCAATATTTTATCCTATCTTTTCGAAAATGGTTTTGGTTCTTTTGTCAATCTCTTTTCCAAGAATCCCTTGAACTCCTTGGTAGAAACTCAAGTGTTCAAGTCCTTGTCAAAATCTCTTGAGCCACTTGGTAACCCCAAGTGCAACAAGCTTTAAAATCTCATGAGTTCCTTGGTAACCCCAAGTACAACATGCTTTAACAAAATCTCTTTGAATTCCTTGGTAGACACACAAGGGCATCAAGTTTTTATTTTAGAAGTTAGAATGTCGAGATCTCCCATAGTTCAAACTTTAGTTGCTCAGTATTGTCCATAACCGGGGACACGGCTAAGTACTTAGATTTTATTAACTTCTGAAAGGTACACTTTACCCACATGTCACAATCCCATCTTGTTGCCACCAGTGGCCTACTGGATTAGTGCTCACCAAGATGGAGTACCGGCAGACTGAGAGTGTGACGAAGTCTTTCCAAAAGGTCCTCCCGTACATCATTGCTAGCTTGTCTTCAGCCCCCATGAAGCATTCCAGATCCCCATGTCCGGTAACTAAAGACAATGTATGGGTCTTCCTAATGTAGTTGACTAAGCCAGAGCCATAATAGCATGTGGTTGCACACGAAAGCCGCAATTGGAGAAACCTGTTCAATCTCTAAGTTTCCTAGGTGGTTTTCTTTTGGAGCACAACACAAAGTGATTCCCATAAACATGGTTCCTTTTGTTGCCACCTTCTCCAAAACTTAAAGTATCCACCACCTAGGTGGTTCATTGAGTCCTTGTTTTATTATGTAAAACATAAGTCCTTTTCTCATCCTTTGTAAAATCTCAACATGTATCTCTTTCCAAAATAAGGCATGGCTAAGCATGTAACAACTACAATATTTTCACTAAGGAGTGTATAGGGAATCCTATTAGGATTTAGCATAGCATAAGTATAAAGATATCTTTTCATGCATGTTTTCATAATCCACTAAGTATAATGAAAATAGTAGGGCATTTGTATGATAGTGTAACTTGCCTTTTTGGTAGGGAATGAGGGTTCACTCTTTTGATCTTGCTAGTCTCACACTTTGCAAATTTCACTACAAGTCAATCAAGCAAACATAGTATCAAGTAGCATTCCAAACCAATATTCAAACAACATTTCACACACACAAAGCAATGGATTTTAAGTCATGTATGGGAACATGCTTAAGATGGTTTTATTCACAAGGAAGGTCTCCACTAGGCTTATAACTTTGTAAGATCCAAATTGGTCCTTTACCAAAATGGCAAAGTCATTAGTTAGAGGGTTTTGCCCAAAACTATTTTTAAAATCCATTCAACATTTCATGTGGTGAAAAATATTTTTTATCAAAGCAAGATTTTATGTTTTTCACCAAGTGAGTTGCCATTTGCAAAGCTTGGTGTTTTGGGTCAGTAGGTTTGGTCCAAGACATTTTCCCAAAGTTTTTTCTTTGCAAAAACATTTCCATAATAAAATCAATAATTTTATTTGGCTAGAAAATGGCCAAGTCAAATAATTCAACCTAAATTTTACCAAAATCATTTTTAACACCAATGGTTGGTTCCTAGGGTCAGTAAGGTCACAACAAATCATTTTGCAAAAGTTTTAACCCTAAATTCAATTTTAAACAATTTTTCTACTCTAAATAAGCATACAAATGAATCTGCAACAATAAGCAAACAAACAGATACTATTTGCTAAACCAAGGGCATGGTTGGCTAGGTCTTGATCCACTGATTCCAACGATATAAAGTTTGCAAAATTTGGACGTGTGGATCAAAAGTTATAGGGTTTTTAAATTGCAATTCAAATCTGGTTTCTATCTGTTTTTAAATCATCAGCTGGACACGCGGCGACTTCCTATTCGTCGGTACCGTTTCGGTTGGATCACGCGACGACAGCCGTTGGATTTAAGTTAAATCGGGCGGCGCGCAGAGGTTACTTACCGCTTCAGTTACGTTCTATCGTGGCCATCCGATTACGATCTAACGGTGCTAGGCACACCTGCCACAGATGGGCGGCGCTGCGGTGGCTACCGGCGGCGGAGCTGTCGGTTGACGACGGTGCCGATGCTACAGGTGGTGAGGGAGAAAGGGGATATGCTCACCGGGCTCAGGGGGTCACGGCGATGCTCAACGTGCTGATGGCTCGACGAGGGGCGTGCAAGGTTGCGATTAATTGCTCGCCGGAGACGTGGACGGCGTCAGATGATCCTGGAGCTCGTCGAGGATTGAGCTGTGGTTCGCCCCGAGGGAAAATGAAAACGCAGTTAGTCGTGTAAGATCAAGGCGAAGCTTCTCGCGTGAAAGAGAGGGCTCGGGGTGGTCAGTTCTTACCAGGAAACGTCGCCAGAGGTGGTTGCAGACGTGGCGGCGTTCGGAGCTTGTCGGGGACGGGTCTGCGATGCACGCTAGGACAAATGGAAGACAGTATCAGATGCGCAAGACCAAGGCGGTGTTGTGTGCGTGATCTAGGAGGCGCGGGGTGGTCGGAGTTCACCTGAAATGCTCGACGGAGCAATGGCAGACGGGCGCCAAGACGCCGTGTCGCTGCTGCCGATGCTCAGGGGCGTCCGCGGTCGAACGGGTGATACGGGGAGAAGCGTCTGGGAGTGGGGAAGTTGCCCGCGTGCTCAGGGAAGTTTGGGGTGGCGGGTACTGGCCTGAATTGGCCGGAGACGGTGGTCGAAACAGAGGAGCTCGAGAAGGAATTGGGGCGGCCTGGGGGCGTGCTTGGGGAATGAGGCAGAGGGGAAAGGGGGAGGAGTCACTGGCGTTTAAGACTGCATGATCAAATCGAGTAACGATGGTCGCGTTAAGGCGAATTAAGTCTGCGCATTCATCAGGAAACATACGAGGGAGGAAGAAGGGTCGCGGGGACGATGAACAGAGAAAGTGGGGCGTTCGTCGGTGGGAAAAAAAGGAGGGAGGTCCACATCATTGGTGTTATGGTCAGGAATTGGTGCCAAACGTTTTTCTTTGGGGAAAAGAAGTTGGGCTGGTTGGTGGCTTCACGGCTTGGCATTGGTCAGTCCATTTCATTTTTTTACATTTACGAATCTTTTTCCTTTTTCTAATTTTATTTCCTATTTTGAATTTCCAAACAATCAAACAAGGTTCAAATCAATTCAAACAACACCCAACTTTGTAATATTGAAATTAGTTTCTGTTCAGTAAGATGAACCAAAATTTCAAATTAATAATTTTATTAATAGGGTCCATTAATAATTAAATAAAATGGCCTTAGTTATTAAATCAAATAGAGTTTGATTTTATTAATAAAATCTTTATTTGAAACCTAAATATTTTCAAAACGAAATCAGTAGGTTTAATAAAGAGTACTTGGAGATTTGTTTAAAACAAAATAACCTTTTTATTTTAGAGTCCATTATTAATTAAATACAATAGACTTTCCTTATTAAATCAAATAGGATTTGTTTTATTGAGATGTTTATTTTGAAATCTAAAAATAAAGCTAAAACACTTTAGTAGGTATTATTTGTGAATATCAAATATTTTGGAAAACTTATTTTAAATAATTTAATAAGTTTTGATGTTTGGTAAAACCTTTTTATTTAAATAAAATTTGGATATTGATTCCTTATTATTTTATTTAAGCAATCCTTTATTATTTTTAAATAAACCTTTGCTATAAAAATAAAATGTTTTAATTCAAAAGCTTGGCCAAGGTTTAGTTTGGCTTTATAAATATTCTTTATTTATAAACTTCTATTTCATTTGAAAACAAATCTTTTCATTTAATTGTTTCAAAATAGTATTTCCAAATGTTTTTATTTTTCCTTTTATTAAATGTTTATCTTTTTAAATCCCTTTAGTATTTATTTAATTCAAATGGGTTTGAAGTTCCAATTGAATTCAAAAAGTTTCTTCCGGCTCTGAAAATCCAACAAAGTCTTATTTTATTCCTTTATTTTCACATTACAAGATTTGGAAAATCTTGGGATGTGACAATGCTTTTGGCTAAGTGGAGTTGAGGCTTGCATTGCTCAAAATAGATTTTTCCTTATCATTTGAAAACACTAAGTTTTTGCTTGACAAAAATCACCCAAAGCATCTACCAATCAAAGATTGAAGATCCTTTAACCCTTGTTCAATCCCCAAGTTTTAACTTAGAAATTTGGATGATGAGATTCTTGATAGCTTCCATGTCTTGATGCTCAAATTGTCCTTTACCAGGGACATGGCTAAGTACTTAAATTTTACACTCTGCAGAGGTGGTGCACTTTCCCCACAAGACTTGGTTTCACCAAGACAAGATCTTTCAGAAGCCTTCCCTTAGACCAAAATGGACGCGCTCCAACCTATCAAACCTCTACCACCAACTGTCCATTTGGCTAAGTTATTGCAACCTATATGATCCAGGCAGAGCCCATAATGCCAAGTGGCTGCACTTGAAGCTTCTCAACATTTGACATCTCAAATCTCTTTGTTCCTGGGTAGCCATCCACAAGTGTGATACACAAGGTAAACCATAGCCATGGGCCTTGTGTAACCACTCAACCAAAAACCGCCAAGCAAGTCCCTTTCCACCCAGGTGATTCATTAACTTAGTTGTTTTATTAAACAAAAACACAAGTCCTCAGACTTAAAAAAAATTTCCATAGTATGAATGTATATATATTCCACCCTTGTTTTCTATTAGCTAAGCTAAGCATGATAGTAGTAGGGATCTTAACTTAGGAAATTTCTAATGAGGTTTCATCTACTAGGATTTCCCATAGCAAGGTTTATACTTAGCAAAAACTCCATGCAAGTTTTACTTAGAAAAATCACTAATGCATAGTGAAAGTAATGGGACAAAAGTATAAAGCATCACTTGCCTTTTTGGTAGAGTATAAGTTCACTCCTTGTCCTTGCTACAATCACACTCTTCAAGTCACTACAATTCAATCAAGCAAGGCACAAGTTCAATCTACCAATCAAGCAAAACATCACATAAAATGATAAAGTCAAAGTAATGCATGCAAGCATGCCAAGCTTTGTTTTATTTGGAAAAAGTGGTTTCTAAAGGTTCACAAACATTTGAAAACACCTAATGGTCATTTTATAAAGTGGCAAAGTCATTTGCAAAAGGTTTCCCTTTATAAACCATTTTCTAAACCAAGTCATTATTTTATGTGGTTTGAAAATGTCTTTAGTAAAGTAGTAGTTCTATAGGGTTCACCAAATACATTTTCAAATCATAAAACTTGGTGTTGGGGTCAGAGAGTTTGAAACAAAACATTTCCCAAAGGTTTTCTTCCAAAACCATTTTTAATAAATAAACCATATTTTTATTTGACTAGAATTGGTTTTAAATCCAAGATTCATTCTTTTCCTTCACCAATATATTTTTGAAACCACAAAGTGATTCCTATGGTCAGTAGGTTCAAAATACACCATTTGCCAAAGATTTTATCCCCAAAATCTTTTTAGAATGATTTTCACATCTTAAACAAGCATACATAAGTTTCTGCAAAAACAAACATTTTAATAGAAGCTTTTTGCTAAAAAAATGGCATGGTTGGCTAGGGCTTGTCTTGATGATTACATTGATATAAAGTTTGCAAAATTTGGACGTGTGGAACTAAAATTATGCAATTTACAAAATTGGAAAACTAATAGATCAAATTCTGTTTAAATCAAACAAACTGGGACACGCGTCCTATTCCTATTCGCCGAAAACGTTTCGCGTGGATCAAGCGACGCAGGCCGTTGGATCTAACTGACATCGCACAACGCAGGTTCACTCTTTCCCCTTCAGTTAGTCAATCTATCCAAGCCATCAGATGCAGATCTAACGGTTCCTATCGCTTTGACCAAATAGCAGCGGCGCTGGCGGCGACTGTGCGGCGGCGGCGCTCTGGCGGCGAGGTTGCCGGTGATACAGGAAGCAAAATGGATGGGGAATAAGCTCGTCGGGTTCGCTGGTTCGTGCTGATTCTCAACGTAGTCTTCACAAGGTCAGGGGCGCACGGGGGTGAGGACAATGGCTCGCCGGAGTTGCTCCTGGCGACGGGTATAATCGGGCGTCGTCGAGGACGTTGCTACAGCGCACGCTAGGACAAATGGGATACAGGGTCAGATGCGCACGGTCCTGGCGATGATGAGTGTGTGAAGGAGAATGAGAGGCGCGGTCAGGTTCTTACCAGAAGTTTCGCCGGAGTTGGAGCAGGAGGCGGTGGTGTTCTGGTGTTGACGTTGTCGATGCTAGGGGCACGCGCGAGTGAGGGGAAGGCACTGGCAGGTGCAGGGGATGATGGCGAGTGAGCTCGTGTGCTCTGGAAGCAGTGGGGCTGGCGGTGGTGGACGGAATTTAAACGTGAGCTCGCCGGAGACAGCGGGGTTCAGGCTTGCGATTCGAGCAGCCTGGTGGCGATGAGCAGTTGGCGTTTGAGGGGAAAGGTAGAGGGAAGAGAGGCGCTTATGAGGGCGAGGCTGTTTAATCATGGCGTTCTGCGAATTTATGCGAGCATTCAACGGCGAAGCAGTGGGTCGTGGCGGGTGAGGAAGAAGGTGAGCTGGCGGTGGGGCCTAGCGTCAACGAGATAGAGAGGGGTTCGGTGGGGCCTACTCATCGGTGGTGCTGTGAGTTGAACACGGTGAGGAAAAGCAACTGGGGAAAGAGGAGGTGGGCTGTTGGGCTTAGTGGGCCAGGTTGGGTTGGGTCGACCTTGCTCTTATTTTTTTCTGTTCTGAATCTTTTTCCTTTTTCCAATTCAATTTCTGTTTTGAAATTCAAACAACAAATCAAACACTCAAATCAATTCAAACTTCCACCAAACTTCTATTGAGTTTTAGTTCTGTTTAATCAACACAAATCCAAAGTCCAAAAATAAAATAATATTTTTATTCTTTTTAGGATCTATTTAATAATTAAATAAAATAGACCTTAATTATTAATTCAAATAGGTTTTGATTTATTTAATAAAATCTCCATTTGAAATCTAAATAATACCAAATAAAATCATTAGGTTTTATTTGAGAATATAAAATACTTGGAAAACTTGTTTAAAATAATTTAATAAGTTTTAGTGTTTTATTAAAATGGAAAAGCCTTTATTTTAACAAAATTGGGAATTAATAAATCCCCATTATTTTATTTAAATAAACCTTTACTATTTTTGTCAAATAGAAATATTTTTTTTTAAGGCTTTGGCCAAGATTTAATTTGGCTCTATAAAATAATCTTTATTTATAATTCTATCCTTTTCTTTTGAAAACCAAATCTATTTAAATCCCTTTAGGATTCTATTAGATCCAAATAGGTTTTGAAAGTTTCCAATTGGAATCAAAAAGTTTCTTTTCACCCTGAAAATCAACAAAGTTTTATTTTATTCATTTATTTTTTTACATAAAAAGATTTGGAAAATCTTGGGATGTGACAGGCTACCACCCTTAAAATAAATCTTGTCCCGAGATTTGGGAAGGCTAGGGTTACAAGTAGGCTCAAAGCATCTAGGGTACTACCACCCTTAAAAATTTTCCATCTAGATTACACATTGGCCTTCTTGGGATCTTGGTGTAACTTTCCTGGACAGAGGTTTGCATAGTGGCCTAGTTCCTTGCATTTGAAACATGTGTAAGGTTGAGGTCTTGAGGTGGCTTCTCTGGACAATATGATGCATAATGTCCTAACTCTTTGCACTGGTTGCACATCACTTGGCTAATATCCTTCCTCATCTTGGGTTTCACTAGCTTTTGTTTGTCTTCTTGGCTCTTCTTCTTTTCTGTCCATTCACTGGCATAGTGTCCCATCTCTTTGCAATTATAACATTGCAACTGGCTTTTGTCCTTCTTTTTCTTTTTAGGTCTCTCCAAAGCTAGGAGTTCTTCTAGTTCATGTTCTTCATATCTCACCTCAAAGGTGGGAAATCTTTCTCTCTTCTTGGGGCAGTTACTAGAGATATGACTTTCTTCTTCACAATTAGGGCATTGATCTTCATGCTCCTTGCATGTATGATCCTTGTCTCTACAAATATTGCATGCTTGGGTTCCTTCTAGAATAACATCTTTGTCATCCTTGTTGTCATTAGCTCTTTGGGAAAAGTTTTCTCCCATGTTGATCATTTGAGTAACCAATCCTTGCAACAATTGGGATTGAAGTTTCAAAATCCTTTGTATGGATGGATCTAGTCCATTGTTGTTGGCTAAAAGCTGAGTTGTCTCTTGGCTCAACTGGTTTTGGGTTACTATGAGTTCTCTCATGTTGTCCTCTTGGTTGTTGTTGGTGTCACCATCCTTGATGTTGGAGTCTCTTGGAGAAGTCATCTGTTTGGGTTGAATTGGGATTAGAATAGGCAAAAATATTTCTAAGGGAATAATTCTAATCACACACATCACAATTCACTCAAGCAATGTGAAGCAATCACAAGCCAAACATTTCACTCAAACAACAAGTTTCAAGCATATTTTTAGGAAACCAAAAATATTTTTTTTATACCACATAAGTTTGGTGGATTTGGCTTAAACCAAATATGGTGGCCCATCCACATGGTTCACTTGTGATCTTTCCATCCTTCTTGGTTGATTCTTCTTATATGAGATCATGGTTTCCTTGGGAAAATCTCTTGGTCATAAAACTTCAAAGGTGATGGTGGCTCCTTCTAAGTTGTGTTTCCTTAGTCTCCAAATCTTGAGTAAAATTTCTTGTCTCACTTGTCCTTAGTCATATCCAAGGTTGAAGTCCTTGGTGAACATGCTGAAGATGTTGAAGTCATTGGAGTTGAAGATGTTGAAGTCATTAGAGTTGAAGAAGTCCTTTGCACATGGTGAAGTCTTTGGCCATGGGGTAGGTTTTGTCCATCAAGTTTGAAATAGAAGAGATGTAGAATCAAAACCAAAATGGTTGAGGAAAGAGTTTACAAGATTGTTTGTAAATAAGTTTTGGAACAAATACAACTCTTATTTTTCTAAGGGTTTTTGTCCAATCCTAGGTTTACAAATCCTACAGGCAACACAATGCTCTGATACCATCTGTAAGGTTCCCAACCTTTAATAAGGTAGGGTCCCCTGTGTTTACAATGCTAGTCCCTAGATCAATAGATAGCATCCACAGTTAAGATGTAATATCAAGAAACAAAGGTCATAATACAACTTTATAACCAAGAATAAAATAATTTATTACATCTTTCATAGCTCATTTGGCTAATACATTACATTGCAGCAGAATATCTATAAGCATGGGGTCCTTCATCTTCAAAGTGTCACAGGCAGACATGTTGGTTGTAGACTTTGTAATCCTAATCAACACACTCCACTAAATCAATCAAACCTGCAACATAACAAGTTACAGCCACAAGGGTCAATACATTTGAATTGTATTGGCAAGTGATACTATGGTAGTATAGTGGAGTCTATAATCTATATGCTTTTGGCTAAGTGGAGTTGAGGCTTGCATTGCTCAAAATAGATTTTTCCTTATCATTTGAAAACACTAAGTTTTTGCTTGACAAAAATCACCCAAAGCATCTACCAATCAAATATTGAAGATCCTTTAACCCTTGTTCAATCCCCAAGTTTTAACTTAGAAATTTGGATGATGAGATTCTTGATAGCTTCCATGTATTGATGCTCAAATTGTCCTTTACCAGGGACATGGCTAAGTACTTAGATTTTACACTCTGCAGAGGTGGTGCACTTTCCCCACAACACTTGGTTTCACCAAGACAAGATCTTTCAGAAGCCTTCCCTTAGACCAAAATGGACACGCTCCAACCTATCAAACCTCTACCACCAACTGTCCATTTGGCTAAGTTATTGCAACCTATATGATCCAGGCAGAGCCCATAATGCCAAGTGGCTGCACTTGAAGCTTCTCAACATTTGACATCTCAAATCTCTTTGTTCCTGGGTGTCCATCCACAAGTGTGATACACAAGGTAAACCATAGCCATGGGCCTTGTGTAACCACTCAACCAAAAACCGCCAAGCAAGTCCCTTTCCACCCAGGTGATTCATTAACTTAGTTGTTTTATTAAACAAAAACACAAGTCCTCAGACTTAAAATTTTTTCCATAGTATGAATGTATATATATTCCACCCTTGTTTTCTATTAGCTAAGCTAAGCATGATAGTAGTAGGGATCTTAACTTAGGAAATTTCTAATGAGGTTTCATCTACTAGGATTTCCCATAGCAAGGTTTATACTTAGCAAAAACTCCATGCAAGTTTTACTTAGAAAAATCACTAATGCATAGTGAAAGTAATGGGACAAAAGTATGAAGCATCACTTGCCTTTTTGGTAGAGTATAAGTTCACTCCTTGTCCTTGCTACAATCACACTCTTCAAGTCACTACAATTCAATCAAGCAAGGCACAAGTTCAATCTACCAATCAAGCAAAACATCACATAAAATGACAAAGTCAAAGTAATGCATGCAAGCATGCCAAGCTTTGTTTTATTTGGAAAAAGTGGTTTCTAAAGGTTCACAAACATTTGAAAACACCTAATGGTCCTTTTATAAAGTGGCAAAGTCATTTGCAAAAGGTTTCCCTTTATAAACCATTTTCTAAACCAAGTCATTATTTTATGTGGATTGAAAATGTCTTTAGTAAAGTAGTAGTTCTATAGCGTTCACCAAATACATTTTCAAATCATAAAACTTGGTGTTGGGGTCAGAGAGTTTGAAACAAAACATTTCCCAAATGTTTTCTTCCAAAACCATTTTTAATAAATAAACCATATTTTTATTTGACTAGAATTGGTTTTAAATCCAAGATTCATTCTTTTCCTTCACCAATATATTTTTGAAACCACAAAGTGATTCCTATGGTCAGTAGGTTCAAAATACACCATTTTCCAAAGATTTTATCCCCAAAATCTTTTTAGAATGATTTTCACATCTTAAACAAGCATACATAAGTTTCTGCAAAAACAAACATTTTAACAGAAGCTTTTTGCTAAACAAATGGCATGGTTGGCTAGGGCTTGTCTTGCTGATTACATTGATATAAAGTTTGCAAAATTTGGACGTGTGGAACTAAAGTTATGCAATTTACAAAATTGGAAAACTAATAGATCAAATTCTGTTTAAATCAAACAGACTGGGACACGCGTCCTATTCCTATTCGCCGAAAACGTTTCGCGTGGATCAAGCGACGCAGGATGTTGGATCTAACTGACATCGCACGGTGCAGGTTCACTCTTACCCCTTCGGTTAGTCAATCTATCCAAGCCATCAGATGCGGATCTAACGGTTCATATCGCTTTGACCAAATAGCATTGTGGCGGCTGTCATGGCGGCAGGTTGCCGCGATACTGAAGCAAAATGGATGGGGAATAAGCTCACCGGGTTCGCTGGTTCGTGCTAATTCTCAACGTAGTCTTCACAAGGTCAGGGGCGCACGGGGGTGAGGACAATGGCTCGCCGGAGTTGCTCCTGGCGACGGGTATGATCGGGCGTCGTCGAGGACGTTGCTACAGCGCACGCTAGGACAAATGGGAGACAGGGACAGATGCGCACGGTTCTAGCGATGATGAGTGTGTGAAGGAGAATGAGAGGCGCGGTCAGGTTCTTACCAGAAGTTTCGCCGGAGTTGGAGCAGGAGGCGGTGGTGTTCTGGTGTTGACGTTGTCGACGCTAGGGTGCACGCGCGAGTGAGGGGAAGGCACTGGCAGGTGCAGGGGATGATGGCGAGTGAGCTCGTGTGCTCTGGAAGCAGTGGGGCTGGCGGTGGTGGCCGGAATTTAAACGTGAGCTCGCCGGAGACAGTGGGGTTCGGGCTTGCGATTCGAGCAGCCTGGTGGCGATGAGCAATTGGCGTTTGAGGGGAAAGGTAGAGGGAAGAGAGGCGCTTATGAGGGCGAGGTCGCGGGGCTGTTTAATCGCGGCGTTTACTACGAATTTCCCCGAGCATTCAACGGCGAACGGCAGGCGTGGTCGGGTGAGGAAGAAGGTGAGTGGCGGTGGGCCTAGCGTCGACAAGATAGAGAGGGTTCGTGGGGCCTACTCATCGATTACTGTGAGGTTCGAAAACGGGTGAGGGTAAAGAGGAGGTGGGATGTTGGGTTTAGTGGGCCAGGTTGGGTTGGGTCGACCTTGCTCTTATTTTTTCTGTTATGAATCTTCTTCCTTTTTCCAATTCAATTTCTGTTTTGAAATTCAAACAACAAATCAAACACTCAAATCAATTCAAACTTCCACCAAACTTGTATTGAGTTTTAGTTCTGTTTAATCAACACAAATCCAAAGTCCAAAAATAAAATAATATTTTTATTCTTTTTAGGATCTATTTAATAATTAAATAAAATAGACCTTAATTATTAATTCAAATAGGTTTTGATTTATTTAATAAAATCTCCATTTGAAATCTAAATAATACCAAAATAAAATTAGTAGGTTTTATTTGAGAATATAAAATACTTGGAAAACTTGTTTAAAATAATTTAATAAGTTTTAGTGTTTTATTAAAATGGAAAAGCCTTTATTTTAACAAAATTGGGCATTAATAAATCCCCATTATTTTATTTAAATAAACCTTTACTATTTTTGTCAAATAGAAATATTTTTTTTCAAGGCTTTGGCCAAGATTTAATTTGGCTCTATAAAATAATCTTTATTTATAATTCTATCCTTTTCTTTTGAAAACCAAATCTTTTTAAATCCCTTTAGGATTCTATTAGATCCAAATAGGTTTTGAAAGTTTCCAATTGGAATCAAAAAGTTTCTTTTCACCCTGAAAATCAACAAAGTTTTATTTTATTCATTTATTTTTTTACATAAAAAGATTTGGAAAATCTTGGGATGTGACACAACCAAGGGTGGATTATATATTCATGCTATGTGAATTATTTCTAAGTCATTGACTTATGTTTTTGCTTAATAAAACAACTAAGTGAATGAAACACCTGGGTGGAATGGAAAGAATGGTTTATGTTGAGTGGTTACACAAGGCCCATTTCTATGGTTTACCTTATGTATCTCACTTGTGGAAAGCCACCCAGGAACAAAGGGATTTGAGATGCCAAATGTTAAGAAGCTTCTAGTGCAGCCACATGGCATTATGGGCTCTGCCTGGATCACATAGGTTGCAATAACTTAGCCATTTGGACAGTTGGTGGTAGTGGGATGATAGGTTGGAACGCGTCCATTTGGTCTAAGGGAAGGCTTCTGAAAGGTCCTCTCTTGGTGAAAATCAAGTCTTGTGGGGAAAGTGCACAACCTCTGTAGATGGAAGAATCTAAGTACTTAGCCATGTCCCTGTTATTGGACAACTTGAGCATCAAGACATGGAAGTTATCAAGAATCTCATCATCCCAATTTTCTAAGTTAAAACTTGTGGTTGAACAAGGGTGAAGGTTCACCAATTTCTATTGGTGGTTCCTTGGGAAAGTTTTGTCAAAGAAAAACTTAGTGTTTTCAACTGATAGGTAAAACCTATTTTGAGCAAAGCAAACCTAAGATACACTTAGCCAAATTCATGTAGATTCTAGATGCTAATATTCTACAAAGGTATCACTTGCCAATACTATTCCAATGTATTGACCCACTATGGTTTTAACTTGTGATGTTACAGGTTACTCTGATGATGATTAGGGGTTATGAGTCTACACTCAACATGCTTGCCTGTGGCACATGAAGATGAAGATTTATTTATATTATTCTATTTTTGAACTCTTGTATTAGGCCTGTGGTCGTGGAGTTGTAAAAGACTATGTTTGTCTCTGGAATGATATGTAATAATGACCTTTGTATCTGTGTACATCATCTTAAACTGTGGATGCTAGCATTGATCCAGGGACTAGCATTGCAATCACAGGGATCTTTACCTTTATAAAGGTGGGATCTTACATGTGTCTTTCAGAATTTATGGCAGGGCTCATTCTATGACATTGAAGAAATTTTGCAAGGCCTGGGACTTGGTACAACTGGGTCATCAAAGAAGATTACAGATCTACATGCTGATCTGTAAGAGCTTTACCGAGGAATAACCAATGGTGATGACCGCAGAGCTTAGCGAGGGAAGATAAAGAACATCCAACTTCTAGCAATCAGGTATTTTGCCTGCTATCTTACCACCAGTGTTCTTGGTAGGGAGAACACTAGTAATATATCCAACTATCAATTGGCCTTCTTAGATGTTGCGCTTTACGGTGAGGATAAGTATAATCTTGGTTCCCTCATTGCTCGTCATTTAGCTACTAAGGGACAGATTTAAGGGGGAATTATTGCTACTCGTATTGCTGCTACCTTGGACATTGCTATTGATCCACATGATACAGTTTTGGCTCCTCTGAGGCTTGATCTTACTGCCATGAAGGCTCACCACTTTTTCACCACTAGCTCTACTCTTGAGAACTTGGTTTATAGAATGCTGTTTACTGACGGGAAAGAGAGAGAGATCCCTCTACCCCAAACCACTTTGTCCAGTATTTCTCAGGGACCTTGGTCACGCACGAAGGCGGAGATGGATGACAAGCTGCGCTCTCTCAACTTCCACGGGCACTATCAGGGGGAAGCGCCCTCATATGACCTGCGTATTACACAGGGGAGGCCTCGAGCTCGTACCAGGACGAGGGAGTTTCCTCGTCATGCTACGGAGACGCATCTACTTGGACACCAAGGGATTAAGCCCCACTTAGGCTAAAAGCCTAAGCTTGGGGGGAGGTATACCGACATCACACACTCATATATATATCATGTTCGGTCGGTTCTTTGTATATCCATTGTTTCGGTTTCTTTTTGGTTTTTGTTGCTTCTTTCTAAAAACCCAAAAATATCAATAATATTTTCGTTGTTTCTCTTGGTTTGTTTCTTTGCTTTGGTTTGCCTTAAAAGAAAAATCCAAAAAGATTTTGCTTCGTTTTTGTTTGGTTTTTCTTTGTTTGCTTGTTTCTAAACAAATCGAAAACACCAAAAATATTTGTTGTTCTTCTTTGGTTTTGTGAGTTCTTTGCAGGGTTCAGCCGTCCTCAATGGATTTTGCTTTCATGTTAATTATTTAAGTCAGACAAGTGAAGGGCAATAATGAAGATTAAGACAACTCGAGGTGTGGTAAGAGGCTGGTAACGAACTCTATCTGTTTCATTTTTGTACATATACTCATCATTGTGAGCATGCTTAGCCTGTTTGTGTAAGGTGTATGTCATTATGGATGCTTAGTAGTTCTTGCTTGTCTATGATTAACTCCAGCATGCTAATAGTTTGTAGCATGTCATATGAATGTTTGCTTGCATTATTTTATTCATACTTTGGTATGATATTGTGGTATCCTCCTCTGACTGTTCATGTGAATCGACTTGGCACATGCTCACGCATGCATATGACTAATCAATAGGCAGTAAGTCTCAATGATTTATTTTGCCTCAGAGTTCTTGTATCACTTTCATGCCATAGTTAGTCCTATTTTGTTGCAAGCATGATTATGATAGCTATTGCTCTCTTGTTTGTCGCTCCCTCTCCTTTGCTAGCCTTCACTTGCACTGAGTACGTGCTCTACCTGTGCTTCCAAATTGTCGAAACAAATATTGCCAGTTGTGTCCACCATACCTACCTATTAGCATCATTTGCTATTTCAGTGCATATTCCATATGTCGTGTTTTATTCCAAAATAAAATGTTTGTCTATTTTGAGAAAGTTAGTTAGTAAAGCTCTCACGAACTTGATGGCACACTTTATTCCTTGCGCTTAATAATCTTGAACCATTGTGACTAGTCCATGAAATTTATATGCTTGCTAATTATATACTGGAAGTCAGCAGAACCGTGCTATCATGGGAAATGCTTTCAACACTTTTTGGATATCTCATCCAATTGATTCCTTGCTCTTTTGTTTATGGATGTTGACGATGTGAAATAAAAGGGGAAGTTGTTAGTTCATGGAGTTTATATATTGTGTTAGAGAAACGCTTGGGCCGCTAGCCTAAGCCATGCCTAATCATGGTGGAAACTTGCAGCATCACTATAATGAGCATCTATGAAGCTTCCTCAATAAAAAGCTATGCATATGGTAAATAAAAAGATTGTTGAGATGCTCATTGTCTACTTTCCTTGTCATTTTGGTTATGGGAAAGCTCCTGTACCATGTGCAAGGAGTACCCGTTGGCGGTTCTCGATGATATGCATGTATTTACAATGACAAGAACTTTCAGGTGACCAAAGTTGAGTAGCATGCGGAGCGACCCTCGTACTCAAGGGACTTGGGATTTCCAGTCTATGGTCTGTCAAGCATATGATTCAGAGTGGACCTCACTTTCACCTTAACCACATGAATATGCCTATGATAGGGGCAATGAGAGCTCAAAGCTAATGAGTTCCTTCCTTTCAGCATTGGGAAGCCTTTCAAACCTTCACAAAACCGTTCTCACAACTTTGTTGAGTCACCACTTATTATATGATCACCTTCTTGAGAGCATAGTTTTCATTCTTGTGTTTGTTCCAAAACTTGGTTAATTATGTCATGACTTTGATGCTTGTATCTCTGATATCTTTACTTCTAGTCTTCATGTGAACTTCAAAGGTTCCTTGGCATTTATATTGTGCTCTTCAAACAAAGGCAAGCGAGATACCACTCTATCATACCTTATTATGAGCATTGCAATGTTGCTTATGTTTATGTTTCATGCTACTTATTATTATTGAGTTGGTTTCTCTTCATAGCTTGCAATTACTATTGAGTAGACTTAGTTGCATACTCCTTATTATGAATTTTCTAAGCATATACTCCTATGCTGAGAATATTTACATCATATGAAGCAAAGTGTTCGTGAAAGTTCTTTTATCGCACTCAGTTTTCAACTAAATTGCTTGAGGACAAGCAATAAGCTAAGCTTGGGGGGAGTTGATATGTACAAAACGTATCTACTTTCTCGAACACTTTGCTATTGTTTTTCCTCTATACTTGTGTGATTTGGATACAACTAACACGGACTGACGCCGTTTTCAGCAGAATTACCTTGGTGTCTTGTTTTTGTGCAGAAAATGAACTATCAGGAAAAATCCAGAAAAATATGCCAAAAACTATTTTTCACCAGAAGATTCACGGAGACAGAAGGGGAGACAGAGAGGAGGCCTGTGGGCCCCAGACCAACCCCAGGCGCGGGCCCACCTGACCTCGCGCCTGGAGGGTGTGTGGCCACCCTAGGCACCTCCTCGGCCTCCCTCCACGCCTATAAGTTGCCTTCAGACCTAAAAACTCATGGGGGTTTGACTGTTTTCCAGAAAGAGTTCCGCGCCGCCGCCGCCACTAGAAACCAAGATTCGGATCCAGAAACTCCGTCTGGCACCCTGCCGGGACGAGGAATTTGGAGAGGATCATCGCCATCATCATCACCAACGCATCTCCATCAACCACCGATGTTTCCCTCATCCATGAGTGAGTAATCCCCCGTTGTAGGCTTGGGTATGGTAGGGATTGGATGAGTTCTATCATGTAATCGAATAAGATCTGTTAGGGCATAGTGCCTAGTTTCTCTTGTGCTATTTGACTTTGTTGCAACTTGTTGTGCTTAATGCTTGTCAGTAGGCCCGAGTGCCATGATCTCAGATCAAAACTTATTATTGAATCATTATGATAGTATTGTTTGTGATCTTATCTACAAGTTGTGTACACATATCATTGTCCGGATCCAAAGGCCCCAAAGTGACAATAATTGGGACAACCGGAGGGGATGGCTGTGGTGTGAAGATCACATGTGTTTACAGAGTGTTAATGCTTTGCTCCGGTGCTCTATTAAAAGGAGCACCTTAATTGCCAGTAGTTCCCTAGAGGCCCCGCTGCCACAGGCTGGCTGGACAGAAGATGTTGTGCAAGTTCTCATTGCGAGCACGTATGACTATATTTGGAGCACATGCATAGGATTGTTTAGTACTTGGATGCTTGTTACTATTTATCTGCAATGTCGTAGATCTTGAAGTTACATGTTTAGACTCGTCCATGCAACGCCCCACATCCATCCCTATGCCTACCGCACTCGAATCCTACTGTTACCGTTACTATTACTATTGCTATTGTTTCACTGTTGTTGCTACTGATAAACTTCTATGAGCAAGAACTATTTCCAGGTGCAGCTGAACTGACAACTCAGTTGTTAAGGCTTGCAAGTATTCTTTGGCTCCCCTTGTGTCAAATCAATAAATTGGGTAATACTACCCGTGGAGACTGTTGCGATCCCCTATACTTGTGGGTCATCAGTTTTCTAGCTTTTCTAGGACGAGAGACAATATTAGAAGCGTCTTCACAAAAGACAATGTGCTCATCCTCTATATTTTTAGTAACAAGATCTTTCACAATGGCTACTATAGGTTCAATATTTATTTGTTCATAGGGTTCCACAGTTTTCTTTGCACTTTTGCTAACCACATTAGCTATGATAGAATGTTCCTTTACCTTAGCCGAAAAAGGGATTTTCTCAACATAAGGTTCAGGCAAAATAGGATCAACGGTACAAACTTCAATGCTAGCAAGAATATGGGTAACAATATCTTTATAAGGTGCATGGTACTTGTCCCACTCCTTTTTGGGAATTTCAATATAAGAGGCAAAGGCCTTAAAACAATTTGCAAGAACTTGATAATCAAGACCATACTTAGTAGTAATATCACGAAAGTCATCAGTTCCCATAAAATATTTAATGCATTCATAATCATAGTTTATACCTGACTTTCTTCATTTGTCATTCTCCCAAGCTTCAGTGTTCTCTTGAATATGGTCTAGAAGATCCCATTTAGCTTATTCCTTCATACATGTGAATGATCCAGTACAAGAAGCATCTAGTAAATCTTTATCATGAAGAGAAAGACTTGCATAAAAGTTATTAATGATAATATTATTGGGGAGTTCATGAATAGGACATTTAAGCATTAGTAACTTCAATCTCCCCCAAGCTTGGGTTGTACTATCTCCATCACAAGACCAAAAGTTATATATTATATTCCTATCCTTATGAATCTCGCTGGGATGATAGAATTTAGAGTAAAAGAGAGATATTATTTCCTCTCATTCCATGGATTGTCCATTCTTCAGCAACTTATACCATTCTTTATCTCTTCCTTTCAATGATATAGAGAGTAAATTCTTCTTCACCTGTTCAATTCTGATACCTGCACACTTAAACAACCCACATAATTCATGGATAAAAAGCAAGTGATCACCAGGATGGACAGTTCCATCCCCAAAATAGTAATTATCCATAACACGATCAACAATACTTGTAGGTATCTTAAAAGGATCTATCTCAACAGGTGGTGGTTCATCTACTACCCTATCAGTGGTAGTAGTTTTCCCAAACAGGAAACCAAGTGGTTTATCCATATTGGAAACAAAGTAACAAACAGAAATAAAAAGTAATACTCATAGTAGAAGTTTCCTTTACCAGTTCCACTCTTCAATAGTGTTTTACTCCCCGGCAACGTCGCCAGAAAATAGTCTTGATGACCCACAAGTATAGGGGTTGTATCTTAGTACTTTCGATAAATAGGAGTGTCGATCCCAACGAGGATCAAAAGGTGTTGACTAGTGGTATGGAGCAGGAAATATCTGTAAATACTTAGCAAACGGTTTTTAGGGGTTTTCTGATAAAGCAAGGAAATAAAGTGCAAGTAAATAAGGACAAAAAATAATTGCAGCAAGTGGCCCAATCCTTTCTTAGCAAAGGACAAGCCGGTGATAATACTAATAAGGACCAAACATTCTCGAGGACATATGGGAATATTGTCACGCGCTTTCGTTTCATATAGCTGATTAATCTTCTTTGGTTTTATAAGTGTTGTGTGGGTGAACCTATTCTAATGTACTGACCTTACTTGGACTAATATATACTTGTGATTAAATCCCTTGCAATCATTTGCAACTACAAGAAAGCAATTAAGCTAAAAACCTAACCATAGCCTTAAACTCTGAGATCCTACACTCCCTTATGCAATGGTTTCCTAATGGGGGTTCAGGTTTCTATCACTCCGGCAACCCCACAATTAGTATCCAAATACACAATGCATTCCCCTAGGCACATAAATGGTGAAGTATCATGTAGTCTATGTTCACATGACACCACTAGAAGAATAACACCACAACTTAAATATTAAACCATTGAATAATACCTCAACACAATTCCACTACTAACAACATGACTTCTCCCATGTCCTCAAGAACTAAACGAACTACTCACGAGACATCATATGGATCAAGATCAGATATGATATAATGATGGATAACAATGTGAACATAAACAATAATTCAATGGTTCCACTCACAAGCATCAATTACAATAGTAATCAACACCGGGAAAGTTTCCCCTAAGAACTATGCAAGATTCAACACAATTGTTACAGCGGTATGGAGTGGTGATGATGGTGCTGGTGGAGATGATGGTGTGGATGATGATGATGATGATGATGATCCCGATGAAGTCTAGCTTGATGATGGTGTTGATGGTGACGATCTCCCCTCTCCGGGAAGGAATTTCCCCGGTAGAAATATGTCTATTGGAGAGCTCTTTCTCTCTCGGTGTTTTTCGCCCCGCAGAGGCGGCGGAATCTTTCTGTGGTCGCTCCCCTGGTTTTAGGGTTTCAAGGAGAAGATATAGGCAAGAGGGCGGAGCCAGAGGTAGGCCAGGGTGGCCACACCCCCTGTAGGTGTGGCCCAGGGTGGCCCGCAACTGGGGGGTGTGGGCCCCCTGTGGCCCAACTCCACCTCCCCTTATGGCATCTTTCGTCTTCTGGGAAAATATAATTTTCTGTAGTTTTTCTGGTATTTTTCTGATCTTCGCGAAATTGCATCAAAACACTGCTTTTTTCCATCAGAATCCTGACTCCGGCAGTTCATCCTCCAAGAATCATTCAACATGCAAAAACAGATGAAAAGACATAAGTAACACCACTTAATAAGAAATATATCAATAAATAGATGAAAATTATGATATAGAATGGTGATGCAAATTGGACGTATCAGCACTTTTTAAGTACTGAGGCAAAATATAGATATTCTTTTGGAGATGCTCTAACATACAAACTGTGTACGTAGGGGAAGATCTGGTGGAGCTCCGGAGGTGCCATGGGCGATGTGACACCCTTTTAAATATAGTTTCTTTATCTAAGTATTTGAATATGTGACCGCGCACATCATTTAGAAAAGCTAAAGGTACTCACTTCCATAATGGGAGATACGTGATACGTCGGAAACGTATCTATAATTTTTAATGTTTCATGCTTGTTTAGTATCTACTTTGCTTTGCTTTGTCTACACTTTGAGGTGTTTTTATATCTTTTCTGGAACTAACCTATTAACAAGTTGCCACAATGTCTGTTGCCTGTTTTCTTCTGTTTTTGGTTCCAGAAAGGCAGAAAATCAATATTCTCGGAATTGGACGGGACAAAAGCCAAAGTCAATATTTTACCTAGGGCAACACAAAGTCCAGAGGAGAGACGGCGAGGCGAGCCAGGGCAGCCAGACTCCCTAGGCACGGCCAGGGTGGGCCCGCGCCTGGGCAGGGTGTGGCCCCCCTGGTCGCCTCCCAACCTCGCCTCTTCGCCTATAAGGTGGAATTACTCACGCATCATATGGTAGCTAGATGGTTGTATCTCCTCCTTGTGCTTTCATGTATAGATCTTGTGAGCTCCGTTCATGATCAAGATCTAATCTATTTGTAATCATGCATGTTGTTTTTGCGGGGATCCGATGGATATTGAGATTACTATGTCAGAATGATTAATGGTTTTATCTATATGATTCTATCATGTCTGTGTTGTTTGTGATCTTGCATGCTCTCCGTTGTTAGTAGCTATCTTGGCCACATAGTTGCTAGTGACTCCAAGAGGGGGTATTTATGCTCGATAGTGGGTTCATGCCTCTAGTTTCCAAGGGAAGTGACAGAAATCTCTTCGGTTGTAGATGTGTTGTTGCTACTAGGGAGAAAACAACGGTCTCTTGTTCATGGAACAAGTGGATTGTTTACCTTACACTTTGCTTAAAGCAGTTGTCTGTTCCTTGCAACTTAATACTCGAGGGGGTTCGGATGATAACCTGAAGGTGAACTACTAGTCATAGATGCAGTTGGATGGAGGTCTATGTATATTGTTGTATTGCCCAATCGAATCTTATAGGATCTTTTTGTCTGGTATTGCATTGTTATGCCTTGCTCAGTTCCTGTCAATTGCCCTGCTGTAATTTGTTTACCCTTCATGCCATGTTGTTTATCTAAGGAGAGCACCTCTCGTGAACTATAGACCCCGGTCCAATCTTTACCATTGATACATCTTCCATTGTTTACTTGCTGCAAACCATTCATCACCTTCCACACCATACAGTTAATCATTTGTTACATCAAACCGGTGAGCTTAACAACCTCACTTATTCGTTGGGAAAAAGTCTTGAGTTTGTGTTGTGCAGGTTTTCACGTTGCTTGCAACACCTTTGAGACGTTTCCTTCCTCCTACTGGTTCGATAACCTCGGTTTCTGTGGTGACCCAGCATACCACTGCATGTGTAGTACACTATAGTTGTTGACATGACATCCACAGAACACCGGTCAGTAAATATCACATCCCTCAGAGTGGTACAACAAAAACATTGTGGGTCCATATTACAAACATTCACACATTATTATTATTACAATACCAGAAGTTCAAGACTTTGAAAAGATTCATCTTACAAACCAAAATATAAAGTGTTTCAGTGGAATTTAAAAGTAACAACTGCAACTAAGAGTTGAGCTCAGCAGCTTATTCTATATGGTTCGTGCTGCTCGGCTCCGTCGGTTACTTCTAACTAGGGTACTTAGTTCAACTCGTTGGCATCGACACCATAGCGGATTTCGTAATCCACTCCTTCAACACCTCCTGACAGGTCAGGCTCCTCGTAGAACACATCTTCTTGGCATTCGGCTGCATACATTGGCATGTCATCGGGATCCTTAGAGTCTAAGCAAGGGATCAAAGAAAAGGACGAGAAACAGCGTTACCCAGCAAGTTCATTATATGCAAGGTGGGAATTTTGATGCTCTAACTACCACCTCAGACTATAAGTCCTTGGCACTATGCAGTTTTTGTAAATCTTTCTTCAAAGATTGATTTTATTATGAAAATCTATGACCATCAGCCTTCACAGGTTGACCAGAACTTTCATGGAGTTCCTTTCCTGTTGCGTTCGTAGATCCTTCCCGGAATAGGGAGTAACAAGTTACAATTCTTACACTCTGCAGAGGTGCGTTACTTTACCCATGAGAGATCAACTCCTTGTTGCACAACCGGGCGTACTTTCCCGTCCACAATTCCATGATGTGGGGCCCAGTAGGTGATCCAAGCCAATCACTGCCCCCTTCGCGACCTCGCATGCCTCCTTGGTGTACACCATGCCGACATATTGAATTACGATAATGGTTTGTACATACCGTTAGATGCCAGAACTATCGTGGGACGTTGAGGGTTCCCACCCATATGTTGCATATCCTCTACCAGTTACCAATTAATATGCACGCTACGAGTGATAACATCCACGACCTGCACATCCGGCTACATGCGAGAGGAAGAAGATACAGCTGGCTTCTCTGTCTCATTCCAAATCTCATGGCTAACGCGTGATATACGGCGCTAGAATCACTGATGCCATGGGTTATTAAGTCCCTAATTGATCATCATTGTTGCAAATAGAACTCTAAGTTCTTTTGCTCCATTATATCATCACTTAGGATGATATCTTAAGATTTCTTTATTTGAGAAAATAATATTTTCTTTCTTCAGAGTATATATGATAGCACACAATTTACAAATACTTTGATAATGACTCTTCAAAGGACATGAGCAAGTGATGAACTTGCCTTGTGATTGCAAGGTAGTGAAGTCGGATGCTTGCACTAGACCTTGAGCTTCTATGTCTACAAAACATCATTATTGCCCGGTAAGGACAATATTTAAAGAAGCAAAATAATTATGCAAAGTAATGTAATGCATTATTTAGTTTGGTGTGTATTCTCCCCCATTATTTTAAATTATAAAAACTCTTTTCATAAGTAAAGAATTTATAAATATTAATTATTAATATTTATTTAATATTGTATTCCGTATTTTCTTTCATTTTATTTGAATTTTACTTATTTAATAATTCCTTTAAGAATTTATCATTAACAAAATATATAAATTATTTGTTTAGTATTTTTTAAATACTACAATATTGGAATATAATAAAAGTGATTTTTATTTATTTTATCATCTTTCTTTAATTTTATAAAATTCCATAAGGAATATATATTATAAAATTCTTGATAAAAAATATAGACCTAAAATTTTATTTCTTAATTTATTTAGATAGATTGAATTATTGTGAATCCAAAAATATTTTATTTATAATTTTTGGATTTTTATTTGATTTTCTAGAATTTATATAAATTCAGGGGCATTTTGGTCTTTTCTTAATTATTAAAACTTGCTTTAGGTGATTGGGCTGGCTATGTTGGGTTTATTGAGCCGTTTTGGCCCAACTAGGCAGAACCAAAATGACTCCCCGAAGGGGTCCTGGCCCAACCAGCCCACTCTCTCTCTCTCTCTGTCTCCCTCTCGTTCTCATCTTCTTCTCCTCCCTCGACCCCGTGGTCGGCGATGCCACCGCTGGCGATTCACGCCGCCGTGGACTTCCCCGGCCGCCGCCGTGATGCATGGGGTGGTTGTTGACCCTGCTCCTCCTTCCTGTCCATCTCGATTTGGACCTGGGGCCCTCCTGTGGCCAGACCGGCTCCGTCTCGAACCCTAGGGTTTGGGGTGGTGCTGGTGCTACTGCTGCCGCTGATCCCGTGTGCTGTGGTGGTGTTCCTCGCCTTCAGGTGTGGCTGTGGTCGCCGCCTCGGCGTGGTCTTGGTCATGGCGCTTTGGGGTGCTCCCCGTCTTGTGCTTGTCGACACCCTCTGCTTCCTCTTCTCGCCCACAATAACAACCTTTAGTAAGTTGTTCTATCATCCTCTCGTGTCCTCTGTGCTATGTCACCCTGTGCTATGTGTTTCTAGTGGCTACCCCTGGCTAGTGTTCATTTTCTGATTAGGGTTCATATCCTAATTAGGGTTCTTGTTCTGATTAGGGTTCATATCCCTCTGTTGATCATATATATGATGATTTGGATCTAGTAATGATGATCCATAAGCATGATGAGTGGTTGTTTGATGTGGATTACTGCTTATAGTTGTCTCTAGTGATGCTAGTGGCTTGCCAAATTGATTCCATTGGTTAATTTGATATGGTTCAAATGATAGTGTTACTGTAGAATCACTACTTGGAGATCCTAGTGATTTGAGAGTTCACCACTGTCATTACTTGGTTATTGACAGTGATTTGTGAGTGATGTAGTCACTATATTTGTAGTTGTTACCTTATGGATTCATATACAGTTTGAGATTAATTGGTCTCTTACAGTGATGTTATGTATACATATTCCTGGATCTGATTCCTGGTGATTGGTACCAGGAAGATGATGCTTAGTTGTCCATGAGTTTATCTATGAAAGCTAGATGCTTAATATGCTTGGTTTAGAAGCTGCTCTTGTGGCACCATATTAAAATGGCACACAAGTCTAGGTTATACTACTTGGCTTGATTTTGTTCATGCTTAAGATTTGCTTAATATCAGAGATAAGTGAAACTTCTTTCCTTGAACCCTAAAGCCTATGATGTTGGTCTGAGGCTTAGGGACTAGGTCCTTATCTTGCTGTTCCTCATAGATCTGTTCTGGTAGTGATACCAGCTACTGATTCTTGAGGCAAAGTTGGAAAAAATGATTTGTAGGCTTATTAAGTTATATAGATCCATAAGATCTAGAAATTCTAAGGTGCTACTCCTATTTAAGAGATGTGCCTAGAAGTCCATATCTTAGCTATATTTATTCTTGGAATTTAAGATATGGCCTGATAGCTAGGATCAATGAGGTTTTTCTGAGATCCTGGTTGGATCTATATAGTTTTCTGATGGCTTTTAGTGTTTAAAATCTTCAATGATGGACTCACCTCATTTGGGTGTTTTCTGAGAAGTTGAGTACATGACAACACATGAATTCTTGTCTAACTTAGGTAGATGAATCATGTGATGGTCTTTTACTACTCACCAGAATAGTGGAGTTGTTGGGGTTGCAACTTGTTGATCTTGTGGCTTGATCTTGCTAGTTGGGTGGCTAGCCTAATCTGGTGCTTCTCCTAATGCTACTCCTGCTGCTTCTAGCTCCTGGAACTTGTCCTTGTTCTTGCTGTCCACCTCCTGGTCCTGTTAGCTTGGCCTTGTTCTTGCTATCCACCTGATCCACCCCCTCCTTATGTCACCATCTTGATGAGATGATCAAGTGTGTGGTTGGTGTGATCTGGTTTGGTTTGGTTTGGTTTGGCTTGATGTGTATGAACAAGGAAATGGTGTTGGGGTGTTTGCCCACGGCTGTGCTGAATAGTTTTTTTGTATGGGCTATTGTAGCTGTGTTAACAGCACACACACACCATGCATTTAGGTGTGTGTGCTGCATGTGTGCCTGCTACACCCTTGTGGATATGCTCAGGGAATGAAAGTTACCTTTTATCTGATTACACTTACCTATCTGGTGAAACTTGGCCCTCTTGTTGTTTGGAGTAATTTGACTTATAGCTTAAAAAATATGAAAGATTTAGTTTTTTCATATTGGTGAAACTTGCCCCTAAAGATTACTCAGTGAGGTAAAGTTGAACAGTGCAACTCATTGTCACTACTGAGAGTAACATATCCCAATCTTTTATTTGCTTTCTTTTAGTTTGTGATTTGTTTTGCAGGTATAAGACTTGAAGATTCAAGATTTAGAATAGGTCTTCTAGATTCAAGATTTAGAATAGGTCTTCTTTTTAATAGAATAATTCCATTGTAATATTTTTTGTAATCTTTATTTTATCCTTTTGTAATAAAGATTGTAATATTACTCAATATATGAATGTTCTTCTTTTATTTTATTTACTATTGTAAATATCCTTGATTACTATTTTAAGTTACATTTTGTAACTTATTTATTGAATAAAGATATGGGATGAATTGTAAAATCCCTAAATCATTTTTTCAAAGCTTTGCATATCATCCATGCATGCATATTCATTTAGGGTTTAATTTCAAACTCTTTTGAAAGAAACAGAAACTTTGGGTGCTATTATTTCATGTGAACAAGCTTTGCTCAAATACTACCCTCTAGTGAGAGAAAAATTGTTTTAATTGTTTTAAACAAATATTGTTGGTTCATAGGATTATTTGATAAATTTCAAAGCTTGGAAAAATTTCTCAAAACAAGGAAACAAATTCAAAACCATTTCTTTGTCTTTATTAAACAATGTTGTTTATGTTAAAAATTCCAAAGTACAAAACTAATTTTAAAATGCACAACATTGTTCTGCAACCAAATGTGTACAAGTTTTACTTTATAAAAATCCAGAGCAGGTTTGAATTCAAACACATTTAAATCAATTGAAATTGATTCGTGGAAATTCAATCATAAAAAGAAAAAGAATAAGGAAAAGGAAAGAGGCCGGCGCCAGCTTTTCAGCCCAACAGCAGATCCAGCCCAGCAAGCCCACCCGGGGGTCTTCCTCTCTCTTTCTCACTGCAGCAACTCACGCCCTCCCTCGCTGTCAAGTGGACCCTGTGCCAGGTCAGCTCGTCGTCCCCAAAATCCCGCCCACGACCAGGCCCTCGCCGTTTCTTTCTCCCTTCACTGTCGCGTTTCAAATCTGGTTAAATGCTGTTGATTGCTAGCGTGATCCTCGCCTCCGCTCCGGCTACTTAAACCCCTCCCCCTTGCGGCCATTTCCCCCATCATAGCTAGCCAGAAGCGTCGCCAGGCTCCGCGAATTCTTGCTCGCACCGTCGCTGTTCCGACAAGCTCCGACGACTAATTCCGGTAAGCTCCAAGCGCCCCTCGCCTCCTGCTTGCCTCTATCAGGTTCGTCATGTCTCTGTGATTCATCTAATGCCTTTGGTTTGCCCGCGCATGACCCAGGTCGCCGTCCCCGACCACCTCAGCGAACGACAGAACCACCGTCTCAACTCCGACGAGCATTAGCGGTATAAATCGAACGCCCCTTGACCTCGCGTGCATACTGTCAGATTCGCCTTGTCTTTGCACAGCTATTAACACCACTGACTCGTGCTAGGGCGACCCAGAACCTCGGCAACGACCACGTCTGCAAACACCCGACGCCGCGCACAACTCCGACGAGCCCCAGCGACCTCTACGGTGCGCCCCTTCGCCAACGAAGACCACCTCGAGCACCAGCGTCATCACGCAAACTCGGTGAGCTATTCCACTGCCTTCCTCGCTTCCTGTATCGCCGGCAACATCATCGCCCGAGCGCGCCGCCCATCTTTGGTCAAACGCTTGTGCGCCGTTGGATCTTGATATGATGCGTAGAATTAGATCACTTAGCGAAGTGGTAAGTTTAGATCTGAGCTGTGCGATGCACTTTTAATCTAACGATCTAGAAAGCCTAATCCGCGCGAAACGGTATCAACCAATCAGAGAGCGTCGCGTGGCTAGTTCTTTGTTTTAAAAACAGAATTTAGATCTATTAGTGATTCAAACTTGTAAAATTCATAACTTTTGATTCCCACATTCAAATTTTGCAAATTTTATATCATTGGAATCAGGAGAGAAAATCATATCTGTTTATGCAATGTGTTTAATGTTTTGCCTCTGTAAAAATGGTTGTTTTTGCAGAAACTTGTGTAGGCTTATTTTGGATATAGAAATGATTTGAAAAATGTTTTAAAAATCAAATAAAGTCTATTTAGAGTATCTTGGACTTGTTTATGATTTAGTACTGTTTACTTGTCTTGTTTGGTGTAGAAAAATCATCACATGGCATTTGCATGCATTCATATATTTTTGTTTGTATATTTTGATATGTGATTTTTGTGCCATTATTTTATGTGTAGATTTTGGTGCAAATAGTGATTCTGATTGTGAAGATTGTTGCTACTCCCCAAACTACCAAGGCAAGTGGTGCTTCATGATTTTATTCCTATATTTTTCAACTATGCACTAGAAATATTTTGTATAGGACTTGCATGAATATTTTGATAAGTATCTATATGCTATGCTTGGGAAATCCTAGTAGTTGTAGAATTGTTAGAAATTTCTCTAAGTTAAGATGCTTACCATTGCCATGCTTAGCCTAGCTAGTAGCAACCAAGGGTGATTATATATTCATGCTATGTGAAATATTTCTAAGTGTTGGACTTGTGTTTTTGCTTAATAAAACAACTAAGTGAATGAAACACCTGGCTGGAATGGAGAGAATGGTTTGTGTTGAGTGGTTATACAAGGCCCATTTCTATGGTTTACCTTGTGTATCTCACTTGTGGAAAGCCACCCAGGAACAAAGGGATTTGAGATGCCAAATGTTAAGAAGCTTCTAGTGCAGCCACATGGCAATATGGGCTCTGTCTGGATCACATAGGTTGCAATAACTTAGCCATTTGGACAGTTGGTGGTAGTGGGATGATAGGTTGGAACGCGTCCATTTGGTCTAAGGGAAGGCTTCTGAAAGGTCCTATCTTGGTGAAAATCAAGTCTTGTGGGGAAAGTGCACAACCTCTACAGATGGAAGAATCTAAGTACTTAGCCATGTCCCTGGTATTGGACAATTTGAGCATCAAGACATGGAAGCTATCAAGAATCTCCTCATCCCAATTTCTAAGTTAAAACTTGTGGTTGAACAAGGGTGAAGGGTCACCAATGTCTATTGGTGATTCCTTGGGAAAGTTCTATCAAATAAAAGCTTAGTGTTTTCAACTGATAGGTAAAACCTATTTTGAGCAAAGCAAGCCTAAGATACACTTAGCCAAATGCATATAGTATCTAGATTGCTAATATTCTACTAAGGTATCACTTTACAATACTATTCCAAAGTATTGACCCACTGTGGTTATAACTTGTGATGTTGCAGGTTATTCTGATGATGATTAGGGGTTATGAGTCTACACTCAGCATGCTTGCATGTGGCACATGAAGATGAAGACTTATTTATCTTATTATATATTTGAACTCGTGTATTAGGCATGTGGCCATGGAGTTGTAAAAGACTATGTTTGTCTCTGGAATGATATGTAATAATAACCTTTGTTTCTATGTACTTCATCTTAAACTGTGGATGCTAGCATTGATCCAGGGACTAGCATTGCAATCACAGGGATCCTTACCTTTATAAAGGGAGGGATCTTACATTAATATTCATTTTCTTGATTATGTCATTTATTTACAGTTTTAGTTACTAATTGTTAACTCTTGATTAAATCAAATTACTCAAAAAAAATTCTAATTCCTTTTAAATTATAAATCTAACACTCAAGTTTTAATTAAAAATTCATTTCCCAAAACACATTCATCCACAAATATCATATCAAAGTTTATAACGATCATTCTCCAAGGCTATTCCTAATCTTAAAGAGTGAAAGAAACTTTGATCACTTCAAGTTTTTATTTGGCGAAAATTTTACCCACATTTTTACAGATGAATGCATGCAATTGCACAGATTCATAAATCTACCCTTCATTGGTTCCTAAATGCTGGGATGTTGCAGTTTCTTACTGAGGGGAAACTTGCTGCTATGCTGCATCACACCTTGCTCTTGGGGTTTCCCGACAAAGCGCTCCATGTTGACCCAGCGCTGCATCAAGCTTTTTCTGGCGCTGTTGCCGGGGAGGCTAAGGACGTATTCACAAGGGGAGTCCTCCACTTCCTTTCTCTTTACTTTGTTTTTAGTTTGCTTAGTTTCTTTTGCTTGGTTTTTTTGCCTCTTTTTATCAAAAACTCCAAAAAAATATAGTTTAGTTTGGTTTGCTTTCTCTATTCAAAAACACAAAAAATTAGTTCCTGCTCTAGCTGCTGCTGTTTTTGGCTTGCCCACCTTTGCCAAAATGAACTCTGCTGAGAACACCAAGTTGTGTGACTTCACTAGCACAAACAACAATGATTTCCTTAGCACTCATATTGCTCCACCTGCTCCTGATGCTACCTTTTATGAAATTAAGCCTGCTTTATTGAATCTTGTGATGAAAGAGCAGTTTTCTGGTGCTAGTTCTGATGATGTTGCTGCCAATCTCAATAAATTTGTTGAACTTTGTGAGATGCAAAAGTATAAGGATGTAGATGAAGATATTATTAAGCTCAAGATTTTTCCTTTCTCCTTGAGAGGAAAAGCTAAAGAATGGTTGCTATCTTTGCCTCGAAATAGTATTGATTCTTGGACTAAGTGCAAAGATGCTTTTATTGGAAAGTACTACCCTCCTGCTAAGATTATATCTATGAGAAGTGACATTATGAAATTTAAACAACTTGATAATGAACATGTTGCTCAAGCTTAGGAAAGAATGAAATCTTTGGTTAAGAATTGTCCCACTCATGGACTCACTGCTTGGATGATTATCCAAAACTTTTATGCAGGTTTGAACTTCTCTTCAAGAAACCTGTTGGATTCAGCTGCTGGAGGTACCTTTATGGGCATCACTTTGGGTGTTGAAACAAAGCTCCTTGACAATATGATGGTTAACTACTTTGAATGGCACACTGAGAGAGCTCCACATGGTAAGAAGGTAAATTTTGTTAAAGAAACCTCCTCTTTGAGTGATAAGATTGATACTATAATGGCTATGCTTGTTAATGGGAAAACTCCTCTAGATCCTAATAGTGTTCCCTTAGCCTCTTTGGTTGCTCAAGAATAGCAAGTTGATGTGAACTTCATTAGAAACAAAAATTTCAACAACAATGCCTATAGGAGTCAATTTGGTGCTAAAAACTATAGGCCCTATCCTCCTAATAATGGCAATACCTATGGAAACTCCAACAACAATGCTGGAAGTGCCCCCTCTGAACTTGAAGCTATGCTCAAAGACTTTATTAGTAAACAAACCACTTTCAACAAGACTATAGAGGAAAAGCTTTTAAATGTTGAGAAAAATATATCCTCTTTGTCTAAAGCACGTTCTTCCTTGGTTAATAAAATGGCTGCTAAACCTGAAACCATGGAAAGTACCTTTGCTACTACTCATGCCATACAAGTTACTATTGATGAAAATGTTAGACTGTTAGCTCAACTTCATGCTAAGTGGGAAAGGGAAGCTAAAATTGATAGAAACAATAGTGTGTGCACCATCACCACTAAACCACAAGTAGTCTCTATTCCTCCTCCTACAATGCCTAAGCCTAATGAGTCTACTACTAGTGATGCTAAGTTTGATTTTGATATAGATGGTTGCAATATTTCTGATGTGATTTTGTTCCTGCAAAAACTTGCTAGAAGTCCTGATGCTAGTGATATGCATGTTGCTTTCACTAAACACATTACAAATGCTCTTGTGAAGATTAAGGAAGACAAGGTAAAACACAAAGCTTCTATTCCTAGGAAAGTAGAAGATAGTTGGGAACCCATTATTAATATGCAAGTGAATGACTTTTATCTCAAAGCTTCATGTGATCTTGGTTCTAGTGTCTCTATTATGCCTAGGAAGATTTATGAAATGCTTGATTTGCCACCTTTGGAAGATTGTTATTTGGATGTCCCACTTAATGATAATCCTAAGAAGAAACTCATGGGGAGTATCAATGATGTTCTCATTATGGTTAACAATGCTTATGTCCCTGTTGATTTCTATGTTTTGGATGTTGAATACAATGCTTCTTGTCCTATTACTTTGGGAAGACCTTTTCTTATAATTGTTGGTGCCATCATTAATATGAAAGAAGGCACCATTAAATATCATTTTCCATTCAAGAAAGGTATTGAACACTTCCCTATGAGGAGAGATAAGTTGTTTTTTGCTCCTCCTTTGAAAGCAAGTTTTGATGTTAATGCTTCTTCATTTGAAAATACTTGATTTCTTGCTTCTTGTGCCTAACTTAAAGGTGTTAAAGAAAAGTACTTGTTGGGAGATAACCCAAGAGTTTCCTTGAGTCTTGGAAGTTATTACTTCAGTAATGACCTCTCCTTATCCTTTTTGTTTGCTTTTTCTGCCAAGAATGACCTCTAATGAGAGGGAAGTAAGATTTGGGGAGTTGCTGTCCCAAAACAGATTTCTGTCCTCCACCATAAAAATTCGTGAGGAGTCTCTGTAAGTTGTATTGAGCTGAAAAGTTACTAATAAATTCCCCATTATGTAATCTAACTTTCGTTTGTTCAACAATTTTTTATTCGAGCAACAGAAGATTTTCGAAAAAATTGGTTTCTACCTGCTGGTCTGTTTTGACATTCTGCCATTATTTGTATTTGCTTCTTATTGATTCCTTTTTGAGTTCACTTTTGGGTAATTGAGCTTTTTGAAGGAGTTACTACAGTAGCTTGTGTTTTTGGTGAAAAGTATTTATGTTCCAAAGCTTTGCCTAAAGGTTTATTATCTTTTGAATACACTAATGTTGTTAATGAAGATTGTGTGAAGTTTTGTATGAAGGAAAAATTTCAGGTGTAGAGAGAGAATGATGTAATGAGATGAAGAATGGACAAAATATCAAGCTTGGGGATTACACCATGGTGTCACCCCAAGAAATATCCAAGAGGTACAAGCATCAAAGCTTGGGGATTCCCAAGGCATCCCCTTCTTCATCAATAAAAAGCTCAGGTCTGTCTGGACACTTCGTTTTTATTGTTTCATGCACTATTGTGTTGTTCTTGGAGCGTCTTAGTTTTCGTTTGCTTTGATTAGCTTGTTTATTTTGCTTGAATAAAGTAGTTTGGACCCCTGTTCTCGCTGTGTGGTTTCAAATAAGTCCATTGGTATTGGAAAGGAGTAGAAAGTTCTTGCTTGGAAGTGCAAGAGGAGCTTGCATTGACTGTGACTTAGACGTTGGCATGACATTCTAGGCGTTGTTTTGACCTTATGCTTAATGATTATTGTTGTAACATGTCTTGTTCCAAACAATGGGATTGCTTAGTGTGCCTTGAAGAAATTATGCGTTGTTTTAGCATGCAAAAGCATAGTATTGTGGTATTCTCCTTCAATGTTTTGTTTGGGTTGACTTGGCACATGCTCACACCATGTTGTGACCATGACAAGTCACCTTAGCCTCTATGATCATTTAGTCCTTGACTTGTAGTACCACTTTATGCTTTGATTGATAATCTTCTGTCGCTCTGCATGATTATGGCCATTATTTCTCCCTTAGTTGGTTGCTCCCAGTCTTTTGCTAGCCTCCACTTGTATGAGTAAGCTCTACTCATGCTTCCAACTCCCAAGAAACCAAGTTATTCCAAAGTGTCCACTATAAATTCATATGACTGGTGTGTTACACCATTCCAAGTATATTCTTGTTTTCATCTATCTTCCAATTAAAACTATTTTGTTATGTGAAAACTTAGTGATTAAAGCCCTCACAAACTTGATGGCACACTTTATATTCTTTTCCCCTAATAAAATTGAACCATTGTGTCGTCTATGTTGTATATGCTTGCACTTATATGTTGGAATTAGCAGAACCATGCTGTCATGGGGAATCTTTTCAACATTGCACTTGTACTTTGTACTCAGTTGATATCATGCTCTTTTGTCTATGGATGTCACCGGTGTGAAATAAAGAGGGAGCTTGTAAGTCCATGGAGTTATGTATTTTGTGTTAGAGAAACGCCTGGTCCACTAGCCTAAGCCATGCCTAATCATGGTGGAAACTTGCAGCATCACCATAATGAGCTATCTATGAAGCATCCTCAATAAAAAGCTATGCACATAGTAAATAAAAAGATCGCTGAGATGCTCATTGTCTGCTTTCCTTGTCATTTTGGTTATGGGATAGCTCTTGTACCATGTGCAAGGGGTACCCCGTTGGCGGTTCTCTATAATACGCATGTACTTACTATGACAAGAACTTACAGGTGACTGAAGTTGAGTAGCATGAGGTGTGGCCCTCGTATTCAAGGGACTTGAGATTGACAACTTATACTTTGTCAATCATATACTCCATAGTTTGTTCACTTTAGCCTTTTAATCACTTCAAGATGCTTATGATAGGGGCAATGAGGGCTGAAAGCTAACACGTACCATAATTTTTGGAAGCTCTTTTTGACACTTTAAATCCCTGCTTCCCTTATGAAGGGCCTTTCTTCCACTATTATATTGAGTCTCCACCTTCTACCTTTAGGCACCATTAAGAGAGCATAGTTTTCATTCTTAGTTCTATGTGAAGTGTCCCAAAACTTATTGATTGATGCATATTGTGATATTACTTGTTCTTGTGTTACTTGTATCTAGTCACTCTTATGAACTTTGAAGGTGTCATATGCATCTATTTGCTACTCTATGAGGGACAAGCTGATTGCCACTATGTCATGTTTTCTGTATGTGAAACAAACAAAAGTTTTTCAATGCATGTTATTCATGATCTTTGTTTGTAGCCTTTCATGTTGCATGCATAGTTACTTTGCCTTATTGTTAGAACTCCATCTTTCATGCACATGTTTAGAGTTCTTTGATCCTAGCTTTCAATGTTTGCAAATGGTTTGATCTTGGTTTTGATGGTGCATGTCACCTTAAAAATTATTCTTTTTATCACTTACCTACTCGAGGACGAGCATGAGTTAAGCTTGGGGATGCTTGATATGTCGGAAACGTATCTATAATTTTTGATGTTCCATGCTTGTTTAGTATCTACTTTGCTTTGCTTTGTCTACACTTTGAGGTGTTTTTATATCTTTTCTGGAACTAACCTATTAACAAGTTGCCACAGTGCATGTTGCGTGTTTTCTTCTGTTTTTGGTTCCAAAAAGGCAGAAAATCAATATTCTCAGAATTGGACGGGACAAAAGCCAAAGTCAATATTTTACCGTGGGCGACACGAAGTCTAGAGGGGAGACGGAGAGGCGAGCCAGGGCATCCAGAACCCCCCTAGGCATGGCCAGGGTGGGCCCACGCTTAGGCAGGGTGTGGCCCCCTGGTCGCCTCCCAGCCTCGCCTCTTCGCCTATAAGAAGCCCCCAATGCATAAACCCTAGACACCCGATCAAAACTCCATGAAACCGTCTGTATCCGCCGCCACCATCGTCCCTAGATCAGGGGGGATCTGAAGTTCTTCCCGGCACCCTGCCGGAGGGGAGATCATCCCGAAGGCCTTCTTCTTTGGTATGATGTGTGAGTAGTTCCACCTTGGACTACGGGTCCATGTAGTAGCTAGATGGTTGTATATCCTCCTTGTGCTTTCATGAATAGATCTTGTGAGCTCCGTTCATGATCAAGATCTAATCTATTTGTAATCATGCACGTTGTGTTTGCGGGGATCTGATGGATATTGAGATTACTATATCAGATTGATTAATGGTTTTGTCTATATGATTCTACCATGTCTGTGTTGTTTGTGATCTTGCATACTCTCCGTTGTTAGTAGTTATCTTGGCCACGTAGTTGCTAGTGACTCCAAGAGGGGGTATTTATGCTCGATAGTGGGTTCATGCCTCTAGTTTCCAAGGGAAGTGACATAATTCTCTTCGGTTGTAGATGTGTTGTTGCTACTAGGGAGAAAACAACGGTCTCTTATTCATGGAACAAGTGGATTGTTTACCTTACACTTTGCTTAAAGCAGTTGTCTGTTGCTTGCAACTTAATACTGGAGGGGGTTCGGATGATAACCTGAAGGTGAACTACTAGTCATAGATGCAGTTGGATGGAGGTCTATGTATATTGTTGTATTGCCCAATCGAATCTTATAGGATCTTTTTGTCTGGTATTGCATTGTTATGCCTTGCTCAGTTCCTGTCAATTGCCCTGCTGTAATTTGTTTACCCTTCATGCCATGTTGTTTATCTAAGGAGAGCACCTCTAGTGAACTATAGACCCCGTTCAAATCTTTACCATTGATACATCTTCCACTGTTCACTTGCTGCAAACCATTCATCCCCTCCCACACCATACAGTTAATCATTTGTTATAGCAAACCGGTGAGCTTGACAACCTCACTTATTCGTTGGGGCAAAGTCTTGAGTTTGTGTTGTGTAGGTTTCCACGTTGCTTGCAACACCTTTGAGACGTTTCCTTCCTCCTACTGGTTCGATAACCTCGGTTTCTTACTAAGAGAAAACTTGCTGCTGTGCTACATCACACATTGCTCTTGGAGTTTCCCGATGAAGCACTCCAATATGTAAAGCAAGTGGTAACGCCATATTATATAAAAACGGGCGAGTCAATGAACAAAGTATTGACGATTGTCGGCATTAACTTTGCTAAGATAATTGTAGCAATCATAGATCCTAAACTTGAATCTAACTATCTCTCTGATTTTAAGAGAATGTCTATATAGATTGGCAGGAGATAGTTACCTAAAAGTTATCTCTGCGGAGTCATTGTAGCATGTAATTTGATAAGTATTTGGGTGTCGAGCCTATGAGAAGATGAAAGTAAACTACCTAAATCCTTATAACCCACTTGCATGGCTCTATGTGCAATGCAATAAAATAAAAGATGTGAGTGTTAAATTTAGTGATACTACTAACTAGAAAGTTGTGAACTAGAACAACTAAGTGATAAAAGTAAAGATGCAAAGAAAGTTTAACAAAAAAGGTAATGCAGATAAAAGTAAAATTATAGTGTAACTCAAAGGAACACGTGTTCTAGAAAATGGTTATTCCATTTGTTTTGGTTGTCACAATCAGTGAATCACGTCATGTTTTATATCATCTAGATGCATAAGTATTAAATACCTTAAAGCATAAAGAACTCTATGATTAAAACACTAGGCCTAGAATCTAGAGCATAATATATTAATTAAGGAAAAGTCTAGCATCAACACGCCTAATCATCACATATATATTTTATAAGGCTATTGTTTCTTCTAAGGAGCCACAAATAGGTGTACCCACATAAATGCGCAAATACATCCCCTAGTGATTGATCCCTAGCCTGTTTTCACGCAAGAAAGAGAGTTATTAAGATATAAAACCCAACCATCACTATTAGTTTTAAGTTCCCCATTAGTTTATTCCACGTTAACTAACACATTATTAGTGAATATGCATCTTGAGATTTGGGACCCTATTTTTTGTCATTCCAGCCATCCCTCCTCCCAAACACATGCAACAGTGACAACCTTATGCATCCTACAACATATGTGTGCACACATACATTGTACATAAGACTACATGGAATATAATATACATGTATGCAACCATAAACATACTATTTCACCATAGCCATGAGCAAGTTACTACTAAAAATAGACATAAAGACACAATAGAGCATGGGAGAATAATATATTGCATCAAACATCATGTTTGCCAAGAGATTGCAGTAGAAATAATGAGGATGTACTATAGAGATGATGGATAAGAGCCTCCCAAGGGGGAGAGGCGTCCACGACGAGGGAGAGTCAGCGCCGCTGCGGGAACCTACAACAGGAAGGCGCAGGCGGCCCTAGGGGCGACGACCGCCCTTGGTGCCCTTCTTTCTTGTACCTTCTTGATCCTGTAGAGGAGGCCTCCCCTTTGAAGATGGGATCCAAAGGATGGCAATTTTGTGGCCGCCCCAAAACCTAGGGTTTCCCCCTTTATATATACTTTTGCAATGTACTTGGCCACGAGATTGATGTCCCCTTTGATCCAAGGGACCTTGTGTACCTCTAGAACCTTTCCAGGCCTTTCATATGTTCCTCATGAGCTAGCCGTGTCTTGTCTTAATTCATGAAGTATGGAAGGATTTGGAGTAAATCCGTCACAACTTTCGGACTTCTGAAATCGCTTTTGGACTCTTTAGTAAAATGGATGTTCACTCGCATATGAACTCGGTTTTGTACATTCTTTATATCAAATGAAACCTCATGAAATTTCCCACAACTTTCATCTTTTATGTTTTTCCATTTGACATCATCTTTAGGCTTCAAGTGGAAAACTATAAAAACAGTCATGCAGGCACATATTCTAGAGACTCTGAATTTCATCATGTTGAGGGATTTTCTTCCATATTTGTGCAATTTCTACACAACAAAATGTAAAATAATAAAATATGCACTCTTGTAACTATTAGTAGGTTAATATGGATAAATATAATATATTTTTGACACAAAGACAGTGGGAAAGTCTACCACTGTGTAATTTTCATTTTTATAAAAAAAGGGGGGCACTATACATGGTGGGAGTCACAGAAAAAATAGAAAATTTATAAAGTATCTATCCAAGCCTGCATGCCTTCAAGTAGGCTGGGTTTGATTCTATGTCTAATGTCAGCTACTGACGATTTGAATATGCTATAACAGTTATCCATGCACCTAATATGTTGATCGAAGATGATGTTATTCATGTGACTCCATAAGCTCCAGCATCCTGCCATCATAGTGATGTTGAAGAACTGATTCGACGATCTGTCATGTGCCTCTTGGATCATACTAATTAATGGATAATCAGTGTTCCATTCAATTCCAAGTTTCCACCAGAAATTTTGACTAAAATCACACTTGAAGAAGAGATAATCAACTGATTCAATAGTGTCTTCCTCACAAAGGACACATGTGTCATCCTAAATGTTGAAATTTTTTCTAACAAGAAGATCTCTGGTATTTAGTCTGTCATTTAGTAGCAGCCAGAAGAAAAACTTATGCTTGGGAAGACATGAGGATTTCCAAATCCATTCAAAAGGCTTTGGTGCATCAGGAGCTTTGACAAGAAGGTCATATACCTTTTTAGTAGAGAATCTATCACCATCCCATGAGAATGTCCATTTGTCCTTCTCTAGATCATTGGAATTCTGGAGGATTATAGATAAACTGTTTATCTGGCTATCTGCAATAAGAGATAGTGGCAGTTGAAACATATCCGCTAACTCCCCTGCAATCTAATATTGTTTGGCTTCATGGGTTCTGATCTTTGGCTTTTTGGCAAAAGAAAATAATTCAGGGAACTTGTTACATAGTTCAGTGTCATTCCATTTGTCATGCCAAAACATAGTGCTATTTCCCTGACCAGGGACAATAGTGGTCATTTTCTTGAAATCCAACAGAAATGAGAGGCAATTTCTCTACCAGAAAGATCCCTTGCAGGAGTTGCAATCTGGTAGGGTGCCATTTTGGTAGTATGCTTGCCAGATAAGGTTGACCCATGGTATATCCAGGCAGTTGAAGAATTTATATAGATTTTTTATCATCATTGCCTTGTTATGTTGCTTCAAGTTTAAAATTCCCAGTCCACCTGCTTTTTTGGATAAGCAAACTTTGTCCCAAGCCACCAGACATTTCCCTTTTTTCAATGTCTTTCCCATGCCATAGAAAAGTTCCGGTGAATTTGTTTGTTTGTTAAGAAATTTAACACAATAAACTACAATATTATGTTTTGTTTGTTAAGAGATTGTCTATAAAATGTGGGATTTTTTGCAAGCGAATTTTAAGAAACGAGGTGGTTTGGAAAAAAAAAGCAAGGTTCACCGCCAAAGGTTTACTCAACTACTGGGTGTCGATTTTAAGAAAATTACTTCACAGTCATGGATGTTAGTATGTTACACCATTTAGATATTTGATCTCAATGCCAATCAGTGTGGGCTTAACGATGAAATTGATGGTTGCCATTTTTACCTCTATGGTAACCTTCATTCGGATATTTACATGAATGTACCCTAAGGATAACCCTATTTCAAGCCAAGCTAAAGGGTGGGTCTATAGAGTGTTATTCTAAAAAAAAGTCATTGCACTAGAAAAATCTAATGGGATGTGATACAATCGTTTAAGTGATTTTCTTCATAAAAAAAGCTACATCAGAGGATTTCCCATGTATTTTTATACAACAATCCCAAGATGGACCGTGTATAACTAGGCATATATGGACGAATTGTATATATAATTTTTACACCCGGAGATGTTGATGAAGTGAGTTCCTACTGGATATCGGAATTCAAGATAAAAGCATAGGTAAACCTAGCGTTCTCTTGATGAAATTCTAGAGCACTCTGCATACACGTAGAAGGTGTCAGAGATAGAAAAAACATAGGTAAACCTAGTGTTCTTTTGTTGAGATTTTAGTGCATCGGTCCCCATACACGTAGAAGGTGTCACATATATTTCGGTTTAATTAGACATATCCTTCTAATACCCTCAATAATTAGGATCTTTACAACAAGATAAGGATCCATTTAGGCTTAAAAATAGAGGGGAGGAAATCGTGAGAGTGCAATTTTCCTACTACTCGAGGTACCTAGAAAATTGGACACGGTCAGACGTAGCGCTCCATGCCAATTTGCTTGCTACGTACCGTTCTAAGCCTACCAACAGACAACGAAAAGACATCAAAAACGTCTTTTGATACTTGTAAGAGACCAAAGATCTTGGACCGCTCTATAAGAGGTATGTTGATATGTTGATCTCGAGTACCAGTCAGACCGGCGCACTTTTAAGTTACATATTATACACATTTTTCTTTGTGGTGAAACTATAATTTTTAGAAAATTTCTATGTGAAGTCTTGTATTGACTTTTACGAACCATTTAGGAATTATAACACTCTATGAAGCATCACGAGAGCGTGTGACTTCGACGGATGATTCGCCATGTGCGCTGAACACCGCACAAGTCCCCATCAATATCTATGGAGATGCACTTTGTGTTGCGACGAGTAATCTTATAAAGCATATCTACCACAAGTTTTTTTATGCGCATGTGGCGCAAAATATGAGCGAGATGAGAATCCCACATACTAAGTCATGTGAAAATTTTATTGATTTGTTCACTAAATCATTAGAGGGTAGGATGAAAATGGAGTAGAAACGGACATAATACAATGGTGTCACATTTGTTTTCATATTTTTGTGCAGAAGTGAAAACAGATACAAAAACTTTAAAAACAAAAACTAAAATAAATATTGTCAGAAACATATATGGATCAAATATAGTGCCGATACGGAGCTATATAGATGTTATCCGAAACTAAAAGAACCCTCGATTCATGCAAAAAAATCTCAAACATTCAAGCAAACCAACAAAACTTTCCTAATTCTAGCATGATGCTCGTTTTACATGGGATTAAGGGAAAAGTCAAATTGCAGGACCTCCTCGAATGCAAAGGGGTTACGTGGTCCCTGGTTTTCAAATGTGCCCTTCTCAAAGTTTGGCTTCAAGTTACAAGCATTAGGCGTCCTTCTCGGAAAAATTCCTCAAGTTACAAGCATTTGGCTGCAGATTTACCTACCTTGTGCGTTTTATGAAATAGATTTTTTTTGGTACGACGCATGGGTATGTTATTAGAGCATATCCAACCGACGCGCTATATCGTCCGCGCGCTAAAAAACTATCGGTATGCAACGCGCTGAGCAAAAAAATTCCCTTCAGTAGACATCGTAAACCGCGCGGCGATGCAATTTTTTTGGATGCGCTGCATTTTGCACTATCCGGAGCGCCAATGCGACGCGTCCGCTGCAGCGCGCGGCATCTTCTCCCATGGGTGCGAACCACCAACGGCTGGAAATTTCATCCCGCACTCGCGCCTTCATTTTCCCCACCTGCGCCGCCACCGAGCAATTTCGCCTGCGTTGGTCGATTTCGCCACCGGCCCCGCTCGACTTCGCCGCCGCACCATAGATTCGCCTCCCCGCGCCTCCTCCCAGCGTTTTTGAGTGCTCCGCCGCGCTGTACCGAGCGGGCGCCTCCGCCACCGCCGCCACCGATGGGCACAAGACCCGCTCCATCAACGACACCTAGCCTTCCTCCTCTTGCTAGCGGTGCGCTCCAGCGACGACCATGTTGTTCTCAAGCCTACTTGCAACATGGCGCCGCCAAGATGCTTGCCGATTTGCTCGCAAGGTATGCGCCTACACCGTCCGTCAACATTTTGTGTTCGAATTTTTAGCTAAAAGGTAGTAGTAGTAAAATCATTTCATCTGTATATTTGTAGAGTTTATCGTACGATTCATCAGACGACGAGTACGATATAGAGAAGATAACATATCCATATTATTGGCATAACACGTCATTAAAAGCCAAAAATAGGAGGATCGGTGTTCGGTAGACATAAATTATGGAGAGAAAGGATTGAAGGGCACGAAAAGTTGATACGGTCGTATTTCAATGAAAATTCAATATTTCCCGAAAGCTATTTTTGGCGGTGTTTTCAGATGAGCATCAACTTGTTCAAGCACACCGCAACGTAGGTGATGAATATGATCGGTTCTTTGAGCAACGAAGAAATGTCGCCGAAGAACTTGGTCATAGCACCTATCAGAAGGTCACCGCCGCCTTGCATTTGTTGGCATACGGTATACCAGCGAATCTAATTAACAACCACTTGGTCATGGGTGAGAGCACTTCTATCATGCGTGTCAAGCGCTTTGCCGTAGCAATTGTGAAGGTTTTCGGATCCACATACTTGAGATCCCCCAATGCTCAAGAAACGACAAGACTTTTGGAGTTCAACGCTGACTGGGATTTCCAGGTATACTTGGCTCAATTGATTGTATGCATTGGAGTTGGAAGAATTGTCCAGCGGCATAGCATGGACAATTCAAAGGGTACAAAAAGAATGTCACTATAGTCCTTGAAGCGGTCGCCGATCATGAGCCTTGGATATGGCATGCATTTTTTGGAAGCCCGGATCTTGCAATGACATCAATGTTCTTCAACGGTCACCACTAATGACAAGACTCTCAATGCGGGAAGGTTCATTGGTGGAGTTTGAAGCAAATTGCCACAAGTACAACTATGGCTACTTTCTCGCCGACGACATCTATCCAAGGTGGCAAACATTTGTGAAGCCGGTTATTCAACCACGAGGTAAGAAACAAATCCAATTTCATAGTGCGCAAGCGGCGGCTAGGAAAGATGTAGAGAGAGTATTTAGGATTTTGCAAGCCCAATTTGCCATCATGAGGGGTCCGGCTAGATTTTAGGACCAAGAGTGCCTTTGGTATATCATGACTGCTTGTGTCATCGTGTATAACATGATTATAGATGATTATATAGGATGATCGTGAGGAAAATGTGGATCATACCCACTACGAATTGATGGGGTTTCCGTGCAAGTGAGGAGGTCCGCACATAGGATTGCCCAGTTTATTGTCTTGTATCATTCCATTTGTTCCAACGAAACATATGATGAGCTCCAAGAAGATCTCATGGACGAATGGTGCAATTGGCATGGACAACAATAGTGCTTACTTCTAATTTGCATATTTGTTGTATTGTTTGAAAACTATGTTGTATTGTTGATCCATAAACTTGTTGTATTTGTTGTGAACAATTTGATGTACTTGTTGTATTTGTTGTAAACAATTTGATGTATTTGTTGTATTTTTGGTGCATTTATTCATTAATTTTGGAAGCTTGTTTGATCTCGTTGAACGCGTAGCGCTGTGCGAATGTTGTTTTCCAGCGCTACTGCGCGCTGTAGTTTTGAGCGTCTGGTGAAGGACACTTTTTTCGGCTGCGCTCGCGCTGCGGTTTAACGCCTTCAATGGAAAAAAAACTCAGCACGCTCTAAAATGTACAACTTAGACCCAATGACGTTTACATGCCAAAATATAGCGAGACTGCTGAAAACGGTGTTAATGTAGGTAATTCGTCTTCCACCCCCACCTCCCATTTCTACTTTGTCCTCGCACGCATTCCTCCCAGCCTCCACTCCACTCCCTCCCTTCCCGCCAGCCGCCTACGCGGCTACGCCTCCCTCTTCCTCACCGTCTCCAACCCCTGGCTAAAACCCTACCGACAACCAACCCCGTCGCCATGGCGCCGCAGCTGCCTCTCTTCCCTCCCTCTGCCTTCGACCGCTACGAGGGCCTCCCCCCCTGTGAACCCAGCCGATTCTCCTCCGACCCTGACTTCGACCTGGGCTTCCTCAAGGCGGCTTTCGACGGCGATCTCCGCCTCGTCAAGAGTACCTACCTGCCTATTATTCTCTTCATTTTCCGGTTCCCGTCTGTTTCCGTGTTGATTTTGGTGCCGATCCGTTTTGCGTTTCAGGAGGGGCGAGGACGGTGGGCAGGGGGGCGGAAGGCCGTCGCCTCGCCGAGAAGCTAGGTGCGGTCAGGGACGGCTACGGCAATGGATTGCTGCACTCCGCCGCCCTCGGCGGCAGCCTGCCCGTGTGCCGCTACTTGGTCGAGGACCTCCGGCTGGATGTCGACGACGTCGGCCCGCAGGGTGCGCTACCTTGAACCCCCCTCCCTTCCTTGCTTAATACTACTAGTACCATAATTAGTTGCTCAGTCTCGAAAAAAAAGTTGCTTTCACTCACTCCCAGAATAAACCTTAACTTTATTTAGGGACTAATAGTGTTTTTTTCCTTCAATTGGTTGAATGTGTGCTAAGCCTCTCTGCTTTGGTGTTGCTGGCAGGAGAAACACCTTTGACCTTTGCGATTAGCCGTCAGAATGTGGATTTGGTGCGTTACTTTCTTGATCAAGGTGCTGATGTACACAAGGTCAACGACAGTGGCAGTACTCCTCTCCATTTCGCAGCCGGAACAAGAGGTAGTATCGATCCCTACGCCATAAGTATCTATCTATGGCTCATACTCATCTTTCCTAGGTGTTCTGTTTCTACATTTGTATTGAGTGAGGACCCATATACAGTGAGACATGGTGTAAAAATTTCTGATTGGACATTCCTTATATATAGTGGCATATATCTGAAGAGAAGGAGTTAAGTGCTGTGTGCTGACTGTCTGGTGAAAGTTCTTTCCTTTGTCCCCGTAGACACTATATCATGCAGAAAAAAATAGTGGCATATATCTGAAGAAAAGGAGTTAAGTGCTGTGTGCTGACTGTCTGGTGAAAGTTCTTTCCTTTGTCCCCGTAGACATCATTTCATGCAGAAAAAAAAATATGCCAGAAAAATAACTAGCAGACCGTTATTTCTAGTTTCATTGTTGGTTTAGTTTAGCCAAGTCCGAAAAGTTTAAAAAATCTTTCCAAAGTCTGCATGTTCTACCAAGTCACAAGCCATAATTATTGACTCTGTATTTCATTATGTCTTCTATCTAGAGTTCTAGACTTGTTTCTCATTTGAAGTGTCTTAGCACATGTTGGATAGGATAGCGATAGCAGATCACGGCCAATACAAGGACTTACAACAAAGAATCTATAGTGGACTAAAGATATATCCTGTATTTCTTATCCAGGATGCTGTGAAATAGTAGAGCTCTTACTCTCCAAAGGAGCTGATGTTGATGCAATACAACTTGGTGGGACAGCACTGCATCTTGCTGCCCGTTATGGGCTGGATGATATTATGAAGGTTCTTCTGGATCACCATGCAGACGTAAGGGTCACTCCCACCATTTCCTTTTCTGAGTTCGCAGGCTATTTAGAATGGTGAAATCCACAATAATAGTTGTTTACTTATTTCATAGTTTCCCTATCCATCAACTTTAACCTATTTGAATTTTTGCATGTGACTGGCTTTGTTGTATTGCACTTGTATTTTTATTCCTTCTAGCTTTAAGCTGTAATCAGGTAGAGCCTGACATTTTCATCTGCTCCAGTTTTCAAACCATTGTCTCATTTTTATTTTCTTGGTAATACGAGCAACATCATTCATTTTTTTTCAAACAAATCATTTTCTCCTTTAGCGCTGAATCTTCATGTTTCACTGCATATGTTCCACCAGTGACCAGGTGGAGAGGTAGACGGAGTCTAGAGACTCGACTGTACAACTACAACCTGCTTATTTTTTCGAGCATATACATAATTGGACGCATATTCATCAACTTCTATTAATTTTATGAGAAGCTAATCCATTTACTTTTGCAATGTTTGTGCACAAAAAGTCTCTTTGGCTCCCGAGCTCCAGTGCTCCCTTTATTTAAAAATTCGAAAACTATATTTACAGGTTTCAAAAAAATCTGACATGTCTCTAGATGTACTCAATGATGTTCCTACATGCATGCAAAATTGCAATGCTAAATTCTTTAAATTCTGGGCTACACAGAAATGAAAATTTCTGATAAATTTTGGGGTTCTGAAAATAGGCACGGTTCACTATACTCAGATCCATACTTTTTTCATTTTTGTGTAGCTCAAAATACAAAGTATTTTAAATTGGGAGTTTGCATGTTTGTAGGATACACCATTGAGTACATCCGAGTTTTTTTTACAACTTATTAAAATTTATAAAATGTATTCGATTTTTTAAAAATAAATTGAACACTGGTGCTCGGGTGCAAAAAATCTCTACTCAGTTTGTGTATACTTATTTTGGTACTTTATTATTTTGACAAAAGCTTTTACTCCCAGTAGGTTATATCTGATATATAGTCTATGCATATATATAGGTCTTGACCCTTCCCCTCCTTTAAGTTGTATGCCGGTTGTAGATAGACGGGATTTCTAACTTCTTATTCTCTTAACAGCACAAGATAGCTTTGGGTGGTACTGGTTATACAGCTCTTGTTCTTGCTACTATTATGTGCTCACTGAAATGCGTGAAGCTCCTGATTGAGGTATGCCATCTTCATACATCTACTTACACAGAATTGTAATAATGTAAAGAATGGATGTTACGGCATTGGGTTTCTGTATTTATCCTCAAATGATTATGACACAATGCACATGTGTGTTCAGGAAAGCATATAACCCAATTTTTTATTGTTAGGCCGGTGCTGATGTGGATGGTAATTGTAAAGAGACACCCTTAATGATCGCTACCACTGCTGGCTCAACTGACATCCTTAAGTGCTTAGTTCTGGCTGGTGCAGATGCTAATATTCCTGACAGTGTAAGCTGTTGTACACTTGTGCCTTTGCTGTTACATGCACTCTTCCGTCTGTACCTAAGAGGACATAGTCTAGTAAATTGTTCAGCATTATTGGGTTTCTATCTTTAGATTGTAAAACTTCAAGAAACATATCTGGGTGAATTTTCTTATTTGGTAGGTCTGTTGTTAGTGTGTGTATTTTTAGCTATTTTAGATTTATCCTAGCACTAGGCAGGGTACACTAAAAAGGTTGTTTCTTACATGAAACAGTGAAGCTGCATTTCAGATTCAGTGCTCTGTTCTGTTTTATTGTTTGGAGAGACATGTGATGATCTAGACTATCTACTAGATTAGAAGAACTCACTTTAGAGTTCAGCTTTGAACATATTTGTGTACAGTGAAACTCGCAAAGAACTTTTTTTGGTTGTTGTATGAAAATATAACAGTTGTTCTTAACAATTTGGAGGAGAAAATGAACCAGACATTGCAAATAGCAGGAAGAGTTACTTCTTATCTGATTCATCCTGGAAGTTGTTGGGATAGTATCATCATCTAGTGACCGCTTATAATAACAAGGTTATTATCGAGTTGTGGTTGCTGTCCTGGACAACAAAATGAAACACTGCTTGCCTTTTTAACACTTCATGTTATGCAAATCTCTGGAATATATTTGATTTTATACCATATGTATGTGCTCAACGCTTGTCCAGATGCCTTGCGGGCTGCAGGTTTCTCATTTTCTGTTTGTCAAATACTAAGTGAAGTTAATCCTGCTTGTTATCTTGGCAGCTAGGACATGTTCCTATAGAAATTGCTGCCCGTTCTGGTAGGCGTGAAGATGTTGAGATTCTATTTCCGGTCACTTCTCGTATTCCAAGTGTACGCAACTGGAGTGTTGATGGAATCATCAGTCATGTAAAATCAGCGCGCCCAGCAAAGGTATAATTTAGAACACCATTATTGTGTTTAAATGCTGAGTGTGCAACCATGCACTTTGGATGTTAGTTTTCGGATGGAGATCTCCCAAATGTGAGGTTTTTGATATTCATTGTTGTAATTTGAGCAAAGTACTTGAAACCACACTTCTTGTCCCTTCTTCCTCTGTTGAATATTTGAAATTTTGAACTACAAATGGTGGCTAATATTTATCTTTATCTGTTCTGTTAAACTTGTCATCTGAATAGTCTTTCATACATGACCTTTGATGGCACATTGCATGCTATGTTTGTAGTATGCAACATGGATAATGATTTATTGTTATCCCTGTGTGTATCAGCAAGATCATAGTTATTTGTTGTGATCTTCTTTGATTCTTGTAAGGAACATAATGTATAATAAATACGCGAAGAGGAAATATAGTTTTTAGTGATGAGATTATGGTCAATGGAATTCTGCAGAGGTAGCCTACCCCAACTTGCTGGTGACTGAAGGCTTTGTTGTTCTTGGGAATTCTGTAGAGGATGCAAGATGGGGTTGTATAAAAAACAAATCAGACTAACTTCAGTCAGTAATATATCAAAAAAAAAATTCCAGTCGGTAATGTAGATTGGGAGGACAGTAGGAACATGTGGGAGTTAAAACAAATCATACAATTCTACCAACTGTTGACACTATGCTTTATCATTCTTTATCCAGAGAGACTGGGAGACGTGATGTCTAATATTAATTAATTTTCAGGACAATTTCATAAACAGTAGAACTATTGAGATGACATATTGCATTGATTCACAGAGAAACTAGTTATATAACACGTGGGAGGGATTAGGTGTACTGAATCTTTATATCATTTGATTATTCTCAATGTTTCAGAAAGGGATGCTTGCTAGTGCAAAATCTAGAGCGCATGAGGCGTTCAAGAATGGGGACTATCTTCTCGCAGCAAAAATTTATACAGAGGTATATTAATCTTGCTTGTTAAAGTTATGGACTTATTGACCTCTCAGAAAAGTTTAAAAAGGCTATCTTGTTTTTCTGAATCCTTCTTGGAATGGCATGTGCTATGGCAATTATGCTTTCTGCACGCCTTGCAGATATGCTAATGTCATGAAGTTGATTGAGATTGCAGATATGCTCTGTCTCTGAGTCCATCCTGTATTCCTGTTGCGCTGCTATTTCTGTAATGTCTTGTAGTGCATACTTTGATCCATGATGCAGTTGGATCAGTGCCAGAACGAACTGTACCTTACATTTCATTGTTGTGGACATAGGAGGCCATGCAGCAGTAGCAACTGCATATGCTTGTAGGGGCAGGATGAGACCAATAGTAGAAAAATGGTTTGGGAAAGAGACAGAGTTCATGGAATTAGCAAGTGGATTCCATATGTGTCAGTAGTCTATTAGGCATTCTGGTCCTGGCTGAATCCTTCTAGGTGAGTCAATCTATAACTTGGATTCAGTTAGGATGTCTAAGTATTCCTTATAAATGGATGATCTGTACGTGGTTCCATAGAAGGAAGGCGGTAAATTACACTATTTCTCGTTTAAGGTTCCCATCCCAGTATATGTCTAATTCGCCTGCTCTACCCTATTTCTTTCAAGCCATGCTGTCTGGCCATCTTCGGCTGCTAGTTACCCTGATGCCTACTTAGGGCAAGTACAATGCGGGCGCTTAGGAGCGACGCTGGGATTTCCTTCCCGACCGTTTTGGCCGATTCCCTATTGATCCCAGGAACTTCGTTTGCGTTGACACAAAACAGAACATCGAGCGCTTAGCAATTTTTTTTGTCCGCCCCGCGATTTCCGTGCGGTCCAGTGCTAGAGATCTGGGCGCTATCTTTTTTCCTTAAATTCCCGTAGCGACTCAAACGAGCGCCCAACGTTGCTGCCTAGGACGCATAAATTATTCTTTTGCACATAAGCGCCTGTACAAGCGTCCAGCACTGTACATGCCCTTAGGTTCACATCATTTGTGGAATACGTTGTAATGAGTCTTTCATGTACTTTTTTATGTTATAGACAGTCTGAACAACTTGTGTTTAGTATGTACATGTGCTCTAGACAATCTGTATTGCACAAGGGTGGATCCAAACAATAAAATTATCTTGCTCACATCATGGCACTTGGGCATCTCTTGTCAAGGCACGTTCATTCCATTAATCAGAGTCCAGAGTGGCCGAACAGAATCGCTGGCTACAAGCATACTTGTCTCATGTGCTGACTGTGGGCCTGTCATTGCACGCAAAAGTCACGAACTCACTATATGTTCAGATGTAGGAGATACCGCCTCCCCAAGCCAGTGGGAAATACATACTTCTCTAGAGATTGGGAGGTGGAGTGGCAAATAGGTTAATGACTGTCCAATAGTAAATGGTATGGTGTAATGAGGTCGGGTGTTTCTGGGAATGTTTTGCAGAATTGTCGGGAAACTAGTACCCAATCATGAGAAGGTTTACTATTCGAGACTCGCCAATGACCGCACAATCTAATTCTGTACCCTATTCTTCTTTTTTAATTTCCACTGTTTTTTTGTATCTCTGTATTGATTTACGTTATCTTTTTTGAGCTATATTTGTCAATGGATTCAAATTTTGTACATCGAGGAGCAGATTATGACTTCACTGGGCAGTTTTCCTCTGACATTCTTATGCAAGTTAATATTGTAATTGATGACTTGTCTTTACTGCATATACATTTTATTCAATTAGTTTTAGTGATTCACTGAAGCACAAGAAAAACCTGTGGGCAAATCTATGAACAATGTGCAGGATTGTGCTAATACTTGTTCCGTTGGCTGTAGGCAATTGAACTTTTCCCTGGCAATGCAACCCTGCTCTCAAATAGGAGCCTATGCTGGCTACGCTGCGGTGATGCGAGGAAGGCCTTGAAGGATGCTCAAGGGCTGAGGATGATGCGACCTGGCTGCCCGAAGGCCTGTTATCGCGAAGGAACTGCTCTGATGTTACTGAAGGTGCGATACGAGGGTTTAGTTCAGTTCTGCATTTTCAGCGGAAAATCTTTTTGAAGTGCATGCCCTGCATTTAATGTGATAAACCTATTTTATGTATATGTACTAAGTACTAACCTTTTGTCTTCAGGACTATCAAAAGGCGTCTGGTGCATTTCTTGATGGCCTTAAACTGGAGCCAGGGAACGTCGAGATCGAAGATGGGTTACGGTATTGTCCTTACCCCTTCTCGCTACATTCAAGTCGAGCGTGCAATGATAACCTCCCAACGATCTTTCTCAATTCTTGTCGTGACGATCTTTCACTCAGAACAGCCCACGGGCATCTTCACTGATAATTCAAAAAAAATGATTTGCAGGGAGGCTTTGGAATCCTTGAAGATAGACCGCAGTAGCCCTGGACTAGATTAGCTGGATCGGTATCCTCAAGTAGATATGAGAAACTTTCTGCTCACCTGATATGCACTGCTCACTGAAGAAACGGAGGTGCCCTGTTTTTTCTGCCCAATAGTGCGTAATTGAAGTGCTTTAAATGAACAAGTTGATTTGGTTTTTTTTATGGCCTTTTTGCTGACCAAGTCAACATGTGATCTTCAGTATGTGTTTTGTGAGTGCTCTTTTGCTTTGTGTCGATGCGTTTATTACGTTCTATGTGGTGTTTTTGGAAACAAAACAAAAAAACTTATGTCATCCAATCATTTCCAATGGACTTTTATATAGTGATGCATTATTTACAGTACCTCAAGTTTCACCCAATGAAATAAAATTTGAAGATGGCAAAAATTCAAGCATTCTTCCGTTCCACGTTTGAGGCGTATACTACCGACCAGTGACCACCAAGCTCATCTGAGTACACCACGCTCCTCCCTGTCCACTTGACCTTCATTGTCACCTCGGCTCCTGATCAGCAGCGCGTGGAAAGTCCTGGCCGCCGTCAAGCGAGTCGCTGCTGACTGCTGAGGCAAAGAGGTGACACGTTGAAAGAAGAGCGGGACATGGTATGATCTACTCCCGCTAGCCAGGAAAAATGTTTCAGGCTAGGACAAGTGACAAAAACTGAACTCAAGGATCAAAACGAGCATCTTGACAGTGTACCAGTGTGTGCTGATGGGCTACTGCACTGTACTACTATTATTCCCTTGATATTTCTTGTTTCTGGAACTGAACTGTGAGTGTTGGGTTCAGTATCAGGATATGCTCTTCCGGTCCGCATGAATTGTCTATATGCTACCTGGAGTGGAAGACCATGTTTTCGGCGCGCCAACTCACCCAGACTTGCTTCCTTTTTAACAAGACTAGGGTGCTGAATTTCATAGGAGAGCAGCCTGCCAAATGCTTAATACCAGACCTCTGATTTTGAGTCTCTGAAAAACATAACGAAACCAAGTGTCCAGAGCGCATTACGGAACTCACAAGAGCTTGACAGAACAACTCATCATACTGTAGAAGATTTACTGCTAATAACTGATCTCCTATTTTTCTCATGCAATACTGGGTTTTTTTTCTCTCTTTGTTGTTGTGGTAAAAAAAAATCTCTTTGAATACTGCCAACATTTGAAAGAGGCACCATGCTTCAGAAACAGAACTCCCTGGAGACTCGTCTACGTCAGGCTCAGTGAATTGGTAAACATCTTACGTGAAGAAAGCTAATACAGGAAGCTCCTGGTGTAATGGATGGCCCTACTCAGGTTGGAAATCAGATCCATGCAGCCCAGAAAAATACCTGCTGTGATAGCTGCCTAGTATACCCATTATAACTTTTCCAAGGCACAGAAAACAAATACGTAACAGAAAGATAAATTAGATGCTATGACCAGGATGTAGGCTTAATCGGCTCTTCACATCTTGATATGATTAGGCCATAAGACTTCAAGGAATCCGAATGAAGGCTTCAAGGAGGTTATGTGTTTATATGCAGTGAAGATCTGCAAGACATAAATGTCGAGCATCCTACGATATGTGCAACATAACCCCCCTCCTCTGTTTCGATTGTAAGGCCCGAATATCAAGTACAGAGATGGTGTGCATAAGAAAGTTTGCAGTGGACCTTTAGGAATGCAACTTATAAGTACCAAACCATCATGGAGTTAAGATTAACACATTGTTAGTGCCCACTGTAGATTTTAGAAGACCCTCAAGAAGCTTCCTTCAGGCAGTTGTCACAGGGGCTAGGACCATCCTTGCACCTTTGTCTGTTGTACTGTTCACCAAAATGACTCAGAAGAGTCTGCCTGCGACATTCAGTCTGGAAAAAAGAAAGGAGGGTTTGCTTACAAATTGATCGATGCTGATGAATTTTCAGCCACACTTGTAGACTTGTAGTTAGCTGGATTACCTTCAGCTCGCAATATGCCTGCATTTTCTTTGCTTGATCCATGGCAGCCTTGAAGGTTTCGCTCTTGAAGTTATCTGCATTCCTCAGCATGCACACGATACGGCTGAAGTCTTTCTTCTGATATAGCACCACACAATGCGCTGGAAGATCGTCTCTTCCAGCCCTCCCAGATTCCTGGTAGTAGCTCTCTATCGATTTCGACAGGGTATTGTGGATAACAAAGCGCTGCATGGTGGAATATCAGGTCGAAGGCTGCAACTACCAAACAATGTGCTGAAGTATATGCGAACAAGGCCTGAAGATACGTACCACATCTGGCTTGTCAATCCCCATGCCGAAGGCTATGGTGGCACATATGACTTTGACCTCTCCTCTGTGCCACTTTTCTTGGACACTGGTACGCTGGCGAGCCGCCAAACCAGCATGGTAATGAGCACACTTTATCTTGTACTTCTCCCTCAAGAATTTGGCAGTGTCCGCACATTCGTTCTTCGCGAGACAGTATACGATACCAGACATGTTCATGAAACGCTCTTTTATGAGCTCACCCAGCTGCACCTGTGGAGTTCTCGTCTTGCCAATCACCATGTAGTTGAGGTTGAGTCTGTCAAAGCTCCTCTTAAGTACCAAAGCATTGGGGATCCTCAAGGTACCAAGGACATCCTGCAGATTACATCAAAAACAAGTTAGTAATTTCAGTTCCAAGCTGTAGTGTGGGAACAGGGGGAGTGCTTTAGTACCTTACGGACAGCTTCAGTTGCTGTTGCAGTTAAAGCCATGATAGGGACTCTAGGAAAGTGCTGTTTGAGGCATCCTAAGCCTCGGTAATCTGGACGGAAGTCGTGTCCCCATTGACTGGTATAGAAACGGGAATCAGTAATATGTCAGGAAAAAAACTGCTTCTGGAAGAATGACAAATGTTGGATTTAAGCATTACCTTACGCAGTGTGCTTCATCAATCACGAATCTTGCTAGCAATCCCTAACAAAAAGTCCAGTTTAGCACATTTTCTTGGGAAAAACAAAAAAGTGTTCTTTTCCAACTTATCAGTAAGCTGGGTTTAGGGTTTATATTACTCATTCACACAGTACAAAAAAAATACTGATATAGGAAGTAGCGTTTAAACAATATAAGATATAAGATAAGTACCCTCTGGTGTAAGCCTCTCAGGATCTCCATAAAGGAATAGTTTCCAGCCATTCTTTCAGGTGTGACATACAGAAGTTTGAAAGAAGGTGTGCCGTTTCTGCAACAAGATGAGTACGTGGGTAACCGAACAAATGGAAGATCATTTCTTTAAGCCCTACACTGGAGAGGATATAAGCAAGAAATCATGTAGTAATAATTAAAGATTATATGAGGTAGGGAATAGTGTTACCTAAGCTGTTGGATAACCGCAGATGCCTGTGATGAAGTTTGCTGAGAATTCAAGAATGCTGCTTGTATCCCAAACCTGAAGGTTAAAGCAACCACCTGATCCTGAATAAGTGACAACAATGGACACACAACAACAGTAACACCTGGGTGCAATGTTGCAGGGAGCTGCAGAGGTAATAAATCAAATGAAGTTTCCAAATCTTGCCATCAAACAAGGTTAAAAGAACAATGGAACAAGACAGAATGTAATGACCTGATAACACAAGCTTTTCCCACCACCTGTTGGCATAAGTACAAAACAGTCTCTGTTATCCAGTGCAGCACTGCAAGCTTCATACTGCAGTGGCCTAAAACTTTTATTGCCAAAGATGACAGCATTTGCAAAATTGATGTCATCTAGACAAGATAGCTGTTCATAACTCAAAGTTTCTCTCCTTTGATGATACACATTCGGCTGTCTCTCTCTATTTGAAGTTGGAGTTGTTGATTCATGTCTCTTGGTTACTTTGGTCACCTTCAAAAAATAGTTTCAAAACACAAAGATCAATGCCTAAAAGATCAGCGGCAGGATTAAAAAAGCAAAACCCTGCAGTATTTTTCACCAGTGAAAATGTCCATCATGTGCAAAGCAGAAACGGAGATGGAAGAAATCAGTACTAGGAAATTGGAATAATTGGCTTACAGTAGATTTTGTTGAGCTTCTGGTCTGTGCTTTAGATTTGCTGGATTGTGCCTGCTTCTGGATGCCGAAAGAATTATCACAGTGGGTGTCTGTTTCGTCAAACATGTCAAAATCTAAATCATCCGAGCAGAAGCTTGAAGTATTTAAACCATTTGGAGTACGTTGACAGGAGGAATCTGTCCTTTTGAACAAAGAGGTATTCCCAGCAACTCCTCCTCCTTCATTTGTTGCATCCTTCATCATCATTTCATTTAAATTGCCACAAGCTTCAGTCTCTATCGCGTTTAGGTCATCCCATTCATCGGTAAGCTGTGTTGCATCAGCCAATGCACCAATGAAATCATCGCCACAGTTCTCCACAGTAATAAAAGCTTGGCCATCCTCTCCTGCGCCAGAACGATAGATTATGACCCAAGTAACCAAACAAATCGAATGGAATGGTAATTAAACTTGTGCGCATAGGACCAACCAGAGAGTAAGCCCAAAACTACATCAAAGCAAAAGCAAATCATAAGGCATGATCTATGGATGGTAAGTAGAATGGATACAAAAGCGTTGTGATCAGAATGCAATACTGCAGTACTGTCAACACAGGTCAACCCAACAGAACAGGTAATAAATTGTCCACATATTCAAAGTAAACTGGTCCTCCTTCCATCATGACCTGATTTTTTCACGGATAACTGACAAGATGGCGTGTTTATAACGCATAAGCGCACTACTACTAGCACCACAACCAAATCATAAGGCATGATCTATTGATGGTAGAATGGATACAAAAGCATTGTGATCAGAATGGAATACTGCAGTATTGTCAACACAGGACAACCCAACAGAACAGGTAATAGATTTTCCACGTATTCGAAGTAAACTGGTCCTCCTTCCATCATGACCTGATTTTTTCATGGATAACTGACAAGATGACGAGTTTATAACGCATATGCGCACTACTCCTAGCACCACAACCAAACCAGCCCCAAATTAAAGTGGCCGTACTTGGGCCGGGCGTCTCTCCCCTGAATTGACACATTCGAACTTCTCATTTCGATCAAATCCCGGGTTTTTTCCATGAAAACAAAACCATCCGCAGCCAATCGGCCATCGGAGCTCCAAGGGCGGAAAGAGGGGATAAGGCGGCGGTACCGTAGATGTTGACGATGCGGGCGAGGCAGTCCGCGGCGATGACACGGTCGAAGCCGTAGTCGACGGCCAGGTCCAGGAGCCGCTGCATCTCCCTCTGGTGCCCCGCCATCTCCAGCAGGCGAGAACGCCTCCGCCGCCCGCGGATGCAGGCAGAAATCAGAACCCTAGCGCCGGTGAGAGGGGCGAAACGCGGGAAAGAGCTGCGGTGCGCGCCACTCCTTTTCGCTTGACTTTTTCTTAGCAGAAGTTGGTTTGGTCTGTTTAGTGGGCTAGTCCGCGATTTGGGCCCTGAACTAAGAAAAAAATGGGCCTAAGAGAGAACAGTGGGAGACAGAACAATACCAGCAGGAAGAAACATGTAAGGGAATGTACAATGATTGATAAGACAGCTTTATTACGTAATCTTAATATAATGATAAAATATTATGTATAATAGATTTTTTTTTAATCTTATCTATAGTGGTAGATATCTCTAAATATGTGGTGAGCATATCGTGCTAAGAGATTATCTCTTGGCTAAGATAAAGATAGAGATCTTTTTTTTCTCTCTTCTCAAACTCAGCAATCATCATATGTGACATTGCTAAGATAAGACCATTATACATGCCCTACGCACTTTTCCGTAACTCCCGTAGGTGTAGCATTACTGTCCATTAGGCTCAGCTAAAATTATCATTCAAAATATCCAACAAGAAATAATATAAACAGTAACACAACTATGTGAAATGATTAAAAAGGTTTTGCTAACTATCAGTCGATCGTAAGCCGTTAGATTGCATCGTTATTTGTGCTATCGATGATCTCAGACTTTCATGTTTGGACATATAAGGTTACACCTAAAATCTCACTACTTGTGCATTGGCTGCAACATAGAAAATGCCCCAGATCATTTGGTTGCTTTCTGATTCGTGCTAGTCATGAGTCGGAACACTGGTACCGAGATTGGTGCTTTATTTGCTTTCATCTGCTTGTTCCTATATTCCATCAAAATAGTAAATAGAAAGAATTTCAAATCATCAATTATAATAATATGGAATTTTTGTGAAGAAAGAGATATCTGAGATTCAATAACGTCAGCTGACTAGGAATTGAAAACCTGACTGGAAAACAAATCCTAATTTTTTTAAAATAATATATATTTTTTATTCAATTTCAAAAATAATACACAAAATGGGGAATTTGTAAATCTAAAGGACACCCGTCTGTTCAAAAGACGATAGACACGTTTGTCCGTTCAAAAGACGACGCGTTTGTCCGTTCAAAAGACGACGGACACGTTCGTCCGTTCAAAAGACGATGTCTAACCACGGGGAAGAATGGAGGGAAAAAACGGCGCGAAAAAAAAAAAGCGCGAAGAGACTGCGGGAAAAACGGCGCGAAATAATTGTTCCGAAACCTAAAACGTATTTGGACGTACACGTAGTGTGCATGATCAATGCCACCTTCTTCATTTCAAAGTCGAACCTTCGTCTTTTAAACGGACGAATGTTGTCCATCGTCTTTTGAACAGACAAGCGTCCTTTAGATTTGCAAATTCCCTATTTCATGTATTATTTTAGAAATTGAATAAAAAATATATTATTTAAAAAAATTAGCACAAATCCAGCCTGAAAAATAAAATGACTTAAAAAAGACAAGAAGAGAGAGGATAGCAATTTCCGAGTTTTTTTTTTTTGGCAAACAGGCATGTTCTGTCGATTTGTACTCTTGTTGCACATTGAAGAGTAGAGCACAGATGAGGGACAGGGACTCCTCTCCTCACGTGCGGCTGCTGACCTTTTGTATGGTTGCACATCTTGCACTTGCTGCGTCGTGCTATTATTTTTGTACTCGTCACTTGCGTTTGTTTTGCATGACCATAGAATCTATCTTTTTTTAATCTATCTGGTATTCCTACTACTACGTTTTTGTTTGTAAGATTCTCAGAAACAGTTTTTGTCTCGCTTTACAAATAAAGCTAAATGGCCAAATCGATATGATGCGATGAGCAAACCTTTTACAAATTATATTATAGATAAACAAAAAAAACAAAATTGCCACTTAAGGCACCGGACCAAAATCGAGGGGAACTGGAGCTCCATGACAACGCCCTTAAGAAGGTAAGGACACATCGTGTAGTCATCTTCGAGACGAAGATGGTCAAGAGTTTTCGCTGAGAGCCCTGTCACGGAGAGGTGACCACAACGACAGACCCAAGAGAGTTACAACACCCGTAAGCGTTGCCACCGTCTGGGCTGGGCTTTTGACCGAAAAAATCTTCCCACCGATCCCGGTATCTCGCATGCCCACTGCCCTAGAGTCAGGCTTCCACCATGCGATCTAGGAGTTGTCACATCCAATGCACTACCATCGCCAGGACCGCCCGTCGCCGCTCCCCGCTAGCCACCTGGCCAACGAAAGAGACCATTACTATCACCGCGCCGCTCACCATAGGGACGTCCACGCAGTCCATTTTTCGAGGCCGCCTGTAACAACCCAAATTTGTGATATATGTAATTAGTAATTAAGCATTGCATGCATCTGTTTAAATCAATACAATATTTGAATGTGAACAAGTTTTTGAATAATGCAAACCCTAAACCCTAGTTCTTTCCCTCTCTTTGAAACACATTCAAATAGTTTTGATATTTTGAAAACTATCCAAATTCATGGAGCCCAAATGGACTAAGAGGGCCCCCACATTGTTCTCAACATATTTATAAAATCCTAGTATTTTGAATTATTTAAAACAGTATTCAACTCATTATACAAAAGAGAGAAAAGGATTTCAGAAAATAGAAAGAAGATCTGGCTAAAAAATAATCCAGAGCTTCCCGGTCAAAGCACTTGCCTCTCCCTTCCTCTTTCCTTTCCTCGCCCACGCATAAGCCAACCTGTGACCCAGTACCCCTTCGTGTATGTTACCTTTCTTCCTCCTCCGGCTAGAAGGACGACACGGTGAAGCTGCTCGCTGTCGTTGTCGTCGTCGTCCATCCGCGCAGCGATGCTCGCTTGCGCCAGGATACACGCTACCGTCATCCATAGCGTCTACAAGTACCCCTGCCGCCGACGGAGATCCTTATCCCTTCCCTCTCTTCCCTATTTCCTTCTCGCCGAAACCCTAGCCTCTCGGAAGCTTCGGGGCGCCGCCATTATAGCCAACCTCCCGTTCATCTGAGCGTGCAGCCGTGATCCTCTGCTTCTCCTCGTTCGATTGCCCCTATTCGTGCAAGATGGGGAGGCCCGAGGCGACGTAATCGACCCCTCCGGCCCTGACGAGCTCTTCCACTGTCGCCATCGACTCCGTCCATCCCGCTCCTCGTCGTTGCCTCCGTTAGATCCGCTGTGAGATTCTGGTCCTCCTGGACCCCTCCTCCCTCTCTGTGTCGCTCTATGCCGTGCTCGCGTCGAGGCTCGCCGTGCGCCGCCGCTGGACATGGTTGTCGGCGAAGCTCCGGTGACCCAAAAGGGGTGGCGCCGCCTCTATCCAGCTCGCCTAGCTCCACTGGTTCGAGCGGGCCTAGTATTTCAGCCCCGCACGCCCGCAAACCGCCGCCCCGCCGCCGATCTGTGGCTCATCGCCGTCGGTGACGTCACCATGGCGTCAGTGAGCGCGGTTCTAACCCAGTCAACCGGCCTCTGGACCCACCTGCTTGCGTGGCAGCTGAGGTGTAACATCCCAAAAATACTAAACTTATATCATCAAACTCTAATCATCAAAATTAGGGTTAACAAAAACTTTTCTAAATAAAAATATAAAAGCATGCATGTGTGTATGCATTCCATTTTGAATTCCTTTGAATTACCTTGTTTGTGTGTTTCTTTGCTTGTAAAAGGATTCTTAGGTCAAATAAACATCATCTAAACAATCCCCACACTTTTCCCAAAGACAAATAAATCAAAACAAACAAAATAAAGGAATGGTCACTTTGGCCAAATTAACCCTCATGCCTACTTTGGCTAGCTCTAACTTTCAGGACTTAACAAAAACTTATTTGGATCTTTGCACCCTTGATATTACCCATAACAAAGTATCAAGTCCCACCTTGTGATCATCCAGAAACATTCAAATGCATAGTTTAAATGACAATTTAAAATTGAATCTATATCATATGGGAAGATCCCACTTTTTCAAAAACCACTCAAACAAGCTCAACCTTCAAAACCCAAGCTTCCACAGACTCACCAGTACATGCCTAGCACACCGACCAAAAATCTTTTCAAAATTCAAAACTTGAATTCATGCGGCCATTTCATCAAACACCTTGCAGATTCAAATCAAATCAAATCAAAACATTATAGTGTGCAGTGTTTTGGGCCAAACTTGTTCCCTCTCTGGACACCACTAGCCTTAGTAGATCATCTAACAAACTTAACTAGTCACTAGCACCACTGCGAGCTCACCAATGTCATCAATGGTGAACAGCCGAGTGCACCCTTGCCACCCACATGTAGACAGCGAGCTAGGAGAAGCACCAAGCCTAGCCAGCATGTCTGGGAGATAGCCCATGCCTCAGCGCCCCCTCTCGACCAGCTCTGCCTCGCAGATAGCAGCCAGAACAGCCAGGAACGCCGCGCACGTGCCGTTGTCGACCATGCCGATGTGCGTCGCAGAGCACGCACCGTTCCCACGCAACCCGACCACCTCGAGCCCTCGCCGCCCACCAACATGCTCCCTACCGTCCCAGGAACACGCCAGACAATGCCCATTTCACCGCCCGTGCCCCGTAGCCACCGCTCGCCGTCGAAGATGCCGCCTCAGCCTCGTAGAGCATCGAGCGTTTTCGGCCGTTTGACACCGCCCCTACACGCGCATTAAAGCCATAGAGCATCGCCAGGAGACCACCGATCGATCGCCACCCTCGGCCATGCCTCTAGCAGCCCGTAGCCGTGTCGCCACCATCGCCTGCCCATCCCGTTCGGTCTCATCGTCGAGACTATAAATAGATGCCTCCCCCTCTCAAACTCTTCACACCATCTCACTCCCCTCTCCTCACTGATCGTTCCACCCCGTTCCCGAGCAAAGCGACGCATCGCCGAGCCGCTGCTAGAGAAGAAGGGAGCCAGCGATTGGATCCGCCCCAGGAGAAGCTGCCGGTACCAGGAGGTTCGCCGTCGTCGACTTTGTCGTTCGCCCGCATCGCTGACCCTCACTTGAGCCCCGATGAGCCTCCCACGACCCCCACCTGCCGCGTTAGGGTTCTGTCTCGTGGCGCTGCCCGACGTGGACGATGAACCAGAGCCATTGGATTAGAACTAGATCCAACGCACCACGTTGCCCCATACCGCTTCGCACCCCCCGTCTCACTGACGCGTGAGGACAGTCACTTAACCAGCCCGCGTAAGCGCTATGCGTAGTAGGCCGACCCATTAGCAGTTCCCGCGCAGCCCAGTCGTTTGAATTTGGATTTTTCCATTTTCATTCAAACACAGTTCTGTACCTAGTTTCAAAAATCAACCCATCTCGATTCAATGAACCAAATTGAATGAAACCAATTTTGTTAGAAAGGTCTGGAAATGCTTAATCCAAGCACGTTGGATTCAAGTCATTTGAATCTATAGATCAACCTTAGTAAAAAATAACAAGGCAGAACCTTTTCTGCATTCAAACATTTTTCAATTTTAAACCATAATAGCTTTTGAGTTGATTCCAACTCTCAAAAATCACATTTGATCATACCTTTCAGAATATATAAAAATATATGGGCTTACTTATAGAAATAATGTCCAAGTAATAAAAGGATGCCACATAGGCATTTCTAGTCATTTTATTTAATTAAAATAAAAGGTTAAACCTTATTAAATTGTGACACCACTTTAAATCACATTCACATGTACTGAAATATGTGGTGATGACATGTGTCAACATGATCTCATGTTTGGTTTGGAGAATATTAAATCTTAAGTAGTTTTTCAATGAGTAGAAATTACTTTTCTAAAACTAAAAGAAATTAAACCAAGCTTTAATCTTGTAATGTTAGTGATGATGCTAGATCATCTATAGGACCCTTTTGTGTGATGATTGAAAATAGTTAAGTATTGTTTGATGATTGTGTACCTCGTATTTATAGACGCTAGTACCGACCAAGGATACGAGGAAGAAGGAGGATACTACGAAGAAGAAGCCGAGGAGAACTTCAACCACTGCTCTGCACAAGACAAGCTAACACTTGCAATTTAGCAAGCTTATACTGATAATGATGCAAGCCTAATACTACCAGTTGAATGTGCAAGCTAACACTTGCAATTATGAGAGTTAAATAACCTATGCAATGCACTAAGCATGCTTGGTTAGATACATTTGATGATACCCAATCCTAGTTTTACCTGCAAGCTTTATACTTTATTTCTTTATCAAAGCTATTACTTAGAGATTACTTAAGTGAATTTGTAGATTTTAGAAAGATAATTGAAGGTTGCATAAAGAGCATAAAACTTGGCCTAAGCTAGATAATCTTTATGTCATCCTAAGGCATGAGATTGAACTTAGTAAAACTCCACTAGTTTACCACCCCTCATTAGTACTTACTACCACTTGTAGATGCTAGTGCTAAGCATAAAACTTGATCAACTTTAGATGGGAATACTTGGTGAAAATGGTTATGAAAATCTTGGAATGATGGATCATTCTATTGAAATGTTTTGGACATGTGTTTTTGAACAACTGATGATTTTGGTGATGAAAATGTTGAGGCATGAGCCTTAGCCCTTTATAAAACTGATGGTTGTCTGGATGCGATACCATTCCAATTTTACCGTACAACCACAATACCCGAAGATTGGGTAGGGCTTGACTGGAAACTTATATATCTTACTATTAGTTCCCTCACGGCCAAGGTCTGAGCGGAGGCTACCTTGTGAAGATTGTCCACCTGTGCAGTACCCAAGATGACAGTTGGTCATGGTTGGGACGCCAAACTCACAGGAGAGGTGCTTATACTAGGGCGTGTAATTGAAAGGTTAGGATTGATTATCCGCATACTGAATATGGTGAATTCGGGATTTATTCCTCACGGATGTATCGAATGTTGTGGTGAAAGTGTACAATCTCTGCAGAGTGTCAAACTATTCAAATAGCCGCATCATGATTATGGACGATTAGAGTGCCATACTGTTCCCCCGTCAGATGTTTTCAAAATGACTTGTAAAATGGATTGAGATTTTGACTTGACCACAACAGAGTTGTGATATGAAATACAAGTTCCCACTTAGATGTTATAAAACTTCAACTAGCTTTCTTCGTTTCTAAACTTAGTAGATGTAAATCTGGCTTTTGCAAAACAACCCTAGAGCTTAGTGTCCTACTACAAAAAAACCCTTCACTTGTTAGTATTAGTTTGCGAGTACTTAAAGAGTACTCATGGCTTTGTCCCTGGCTATTCCTGTGGCCAGACTATGAAGAGGAGTACCTGGAGGATGGACCCCAGGAAGGTTACGACAACTAGGATCATCTCCCATCGTCAGCATTGTCTGTGACCCCAAAGATGGAGCTTCGCTTACGCTACCATTATTATTACGTATTTCCGCTGCTTGAGGTGTATTAAGAACTGGATCATGAGATCCTTATTTGTGTAAGACCTTATGTATGATTTGTAATGGATGATGTACTATGGTATCCAAATCTGTTATGTCTCGCAAAAATGGTAATCCTGGGATTACGATGTATGGCATAACGGGCATCTGGGATTAAAAATCCGGGTGTTGACATGAGGTGGCCTCGGGCCCCTCTGTCAGCCACCGTGGGTAGGCTCTGCCCCCGTGTAAAACAACCCTGACCCCTAGCTGATGTCAGCCTGACGCAATAAATCAATTTAAATTGTTTTAATAATTATATAAAAGGTTTAAATATTATAAAATCAATAACTAATTATTTATAAGTCAGAAAAATATGTATAACATATCAAAATGTTCAGAAAAATGAGATCTATCTAATTACACTATAATCATGCATTGTTAAGAAACTTACATGATAAGTTTAATTAGAAGAATATAGTAACCCCTCACAAGTGATTCTGGAGTTTCCCCGAGTTAGGGTTTATACCCCTCGAAACCCCGATTAAATTGTAGAGCATGTCTTAGGGTTACTTTTCAATACAATTTAACTTGTCATATCATCCATATTGTATGAGCATTGCACATGCCATGTACTGAATGTTGGTTTCCCTTTTCCGGTATTTGGTTCTTCGCGAATAGGAACCGAACCCGAAGTTGAAATCAACAACACCGAAGATCTATGCTTGTCTACTGAAGGACAAGGCAAGCATAGCCTCTTATTCTAAACCTACTTTTACAAAGTATATTACTTTCTCGCTATGATGCACACGATTCCAATGTGGTCTTTTGTCAGTAGCTAGTGTTACCTATCTGCTGCATAGTTTCCCCTTTTGTAGCCTTATACTCTTGATCCACTACTCCTAGCATACCTAGGTCTGGCATTTGAGCGTTGCTAGAGCTTCTGTGATCGACAGCTTAGCCATGCATAGTAACAACGTCTGATCTGTCCGAATAATGAATCAGAGATGCTAGAGAATCTAGAAGTTAGGAGATGGTAACATCATCGAAGAAGTTAACTAAACATGCTAAGGCTTGTATGGGAGGCCACGTTGGATGTGGTATTTGTAGTCTTATGCTCGCCATCACTAGGAACTGAGTTCTTGCCTTTGGAACCGAGATGAGCCTACAACCACACGGGGCTTCGGAACCCCTCGACTGAATAACTTTCCTAGTAGATTCCATGAGTCACATAGTTCGGGCTTTCCATTTGGCATACGCATTGAAAACGTTTTCGAAAGAGGAGGAGAAGGAGGTGCATCATAACAGGTAGGGAAGTGTGGCCGTGGTTGCTTGGGGTGGATGGAGCCCCTGATAAACCAACCTCGCCTGACATCTTTAGGGACCGGCTTCGGGACTTGGCCCGTTACGGCAGAACCATCCCTAGGGCGTGACTCATGGTCTCGACGAAAGAAAGGTAAAGGTCGTGGTCAACCACCCTCTGCCGGCCTTCCAAGGAAGAGGGCTGATAATATTTGGCATTAAGAGTCGGTTGGTACGTGTGGGTAAGGTTGTACACCCCTCCAGGGTATTAATCTTTTTGAAAAGTCGTGTTCACGGTTATGAACGCTTGGTGACCAGATTCTAAGATCATAGATAACATTAACCATTATAAAACTTGTTGATCCACGTGTGCTTAAGGATGCTTCCTCTGGGTTGAGGGGGTGATCCTAGATAGGAGGTCCCATGTAGCAGCCTGGGGACTATGGGATGGACGTCGCTTCTGTTTATGGCCTCTTAGGCCTTTTGCTAAGCTGTTGTGTAGGACAACATATTTGCTTTCGCTGTGTGATGTAATGTTGGGTCTATGACCTCTGGTTTGTAATAACTCTAATATCTTACTCTGCTAAGAGTTTTAACTTATGCAGTTCTGTAATGTTACCGAATCGTACTGTGATCTTCTGTGATTGGAATTGAGCTTATCTTAGATGTGATCTGAGGTTAGTTTAACCCTAATCCCAGGGGTGTTACACCGCCGCACCGGCATCCAAGACCTCAAAGAGTGTCTAGCATGGGCACAACAAAACCACCAAATCGGACGAGAGAGGTCGAGGCCAACCAATAAGCTCTCGAAACACAAGGTGTAACGAGGAAGCCGTCCCCCGCAAGTCACTCGTGTAGTACTTGTAATGGGACTGCCAGGTGGCGTGTGGCCCAAATCTAACACCCGATCCACGCATGGTTTGGGGGGTCCGAGACGGGAACCCCTAAGCGCCCAGCCTTCTGCTGGCGACGCCGTTCGATGACGATGGTGAGAGAGGGGGGAAGGGGGACGAGAACTAGCGGCAACTAGGTCTCCCTCCCGTCGCCTAAGGAAGCAACGGGAGGGTACCCTAGCCGCCCGCTAGATGTGTACTAGTAAATGTAATCTCTGTTTGTAAGAATTGGATCGTTTTGGTCCTACTACTATCCCATTTCATTTCCATTGGAGCGTGGAGTAAAAAGGATTGAAGGAACAAAAACGGGATGCGATAAATATTTGCTGGAAATGGAGACGGTTTGTGAAGTGGACGGGACGCGATAAATATTTTGCAGGGAGGCGAGCTGAGTTGACGCGGACGCAGACAATGATGATTCGCTACTGTACATTGAAATGGAGTAGGGTAGGGTGGGAGGACAGCGTGCGTGTACGTAAGCATGCGTGCAGTTACTAGGAGCGTACGAGTGGCTATATAGGGTGACTGTGCGGAAGGCACGACGACGCAACGCAGAGCAGTGATGAAGAGTAGGAGCAGTAGGGAGCGCGGCACATTGCGTGGGCGCCTGTGCCGGCCGGGGTGAGTGCATGCACGGGGAAACGAAACGGCCACCCTGCTACACACGTCCTGTGCCGTCACACTCTCCCGTCTCCTGTCTCTATCCCTCGGCGCGTCGCCTCCATCGGGACTAGCAACGCAACAATAACTTTGCGAGGACGAGCGTGAGGGCATCTCGGGTCCCATTCATCCGGTCATCCAAAAAAAATCCATTTCTATCCGTTTTATTCGGTCCCGTGGTCTAACCTGTCCGATCGATCGCATCTAGCGGTTCGATTTATTTGTCCGCTTCTTTTTCACTGTTATCGGTTGACACTCTCGTGATGGGACATTAATGACGACGCGACGTCGGCTATCATCGTCGGCGGCGTTTCTCGCTATCGTTTCCTCCGCGCGCCTCGCTTTCCTCGGCGAGAAAACTTTCCGCGCATCCCACGTTGTTTCCCACCTCCGCCGCGGTCTATAAAAGACGATCGTCACGCGGCGGAGACAATAAGCCCCAAAGCAAGAGAAAACTAGCACCCAAAAAAGCTCCAGCCACCAGCAGCCAAGTCTCGCCGCAAGATCGTCACATGGTCCAAGATTCGGAAGATGTGCCGCACTCGCTACTCGGACGTGGAGGTCGACGAGGTCCACCTCGAGGCCACAGTGCTGGCCCGGCGCATGGGCGAGGTGCGGGTGCTGGCCTTCGAGAAGGAAGGTGTAACATCCAAAAAATATTAAACTAAGATTATCAAACTCTAATCATCAAAATTAGGGTTAACAAAAACTTTTCTAAATAAAAATATGAAAGCATGCATGTGTTTATGCATCCCATTTTGGATTCTTTTGAATTGCCTTATTTATGTGTTTCTTTGCTTGTAAATGGATTCTTAGGTGAATTAAACATCATCTAAACAATTCCCAAACTTTTTACAAAGACAAATAAATCAGAAACAAACAAAATAAGTGAATGGTCATTTTGACCAATTTAACTCCTATGCCTACTTTGGCTGTCCCAAACTTTCAGAACTTAACTGAAACTTGTTTGGATCTTTACACCCCTTGATTGTACTCATAACAAAGTATCAAGGCCCACCTTATGATCATCCAGAAACATTCAAATGCATAGTTTAAATGACAATTCAAAATTGAATCTTTATCAAAATTCAAAACTTCAATTCTTGCGGCCATTTCATCAAACACCTTGCAGATTCAAATCAAATAAAATTAAACACTATTGTGAGCAGTGATTGGAGCCTAACTTGTTCCCTCTCTAGCTCACAGCAACCTCAGTAGATTATCTACCTAACTAAACCAAGCACTAGCCCCACTGTAAGCTTGGCAATGCCATCAATGGTGAACAGGCGAAGCTCACCATGTCACCCCAGTGTGGACATCAAGCTAGGAGAAGAAACAAGCCTAGCCAACATGTCTGGGAGCAAGCCAACACCCCACCGCCACTCCATGTCCAGCGCTCGAACGTTGCCAATCCCTGGACCACACGCACAGACCGTGCCCAGCTCGTCATCAACCATGCCGAGCATGCGTCAGAGCGCTACCCTCGACCGAAGCCCACAGACCGCGCGCCGCCCTCGCCGCGTGCATACACGATCACTACCGTCCCACGAGACCGCCAGACATCCCCGTTTGCCGCCCTATGCCTCACAGCCACCGCTCACCGTCGAAGACGCCGCCTCGGCCGCGCAGAGCATCGCACGTTCCAGACCATTTGCCACCGTCCCTACATGCGCATTAAAGCCATAGAGCATCGCCAGGAGACCATCAAGCGATCGCCACCGCCGGCCATGCCTCTAGCAGCCCGTAGCCATGTCGCCACTTTCGCCTGCCCATGTCGTTCGGTCTCGTCGTCGCGACTATAAATAGAGGCCACCCCCAGCCGAATTGAGCACACCATCTCACTCCCCTCTCCTCACTGATCGTTCCACCCCGTTCCCGAAGCAAGGCGAGCAGCGCTTCGCCGGAATTTCACCGGAGCCCGCCGCTGCTGAAGAAGAAGGGAGCTAGCGATTGGAGCCGCCCCGGAGAAGCTGCCAGTACCAGGAGGTTCGTCGTCGACGACTTCGTCGTTCGCCCGCCTCGCTGACCCTCGCCTGAGCCCCGGTGAGCCCCCAACGACCCTCACCCGCCGCGTTAGGTTTCAGTCTCGCCGGAGTTGCCCGACATGGACGACGACCCTCAACCGTTAGATTTGAACAAGATCCCACGGCTCACATCGCCCCATACCGCTTCGCACCCCCTCCACTACTAGAGAAAAGCCTATCCGAGGCGCACCAAAAAGCCTATCCGAGGCGCATATCACATGTGCCTCTAGCTTCAAGCCTCGGGTATTTCTTATGCGAGGCGCATCTGATATGCGCCTCCTATACTTCACATATGCGAGGCGAATATCGATATGCGCCTCGCATAATAATATGCGAGGCGCATATCGATATGCGCCTCGCATATGTGAAGTATAGGGCGCATCGATGCGCCGCATATTCAGTTTCGCCTCGGGTATTTATAGTATATCGCCTCGCATATGTTTGAATCGCCTCGGTATTTATAGTATATCGCCTCAATAGTATCCTATATGCGCTCGTAATATTTTGAAATTCAAGTTTTACAGACCACTATAAATAATAATATACAGATATTCAAATATACAATATAGTCCATAGAATTTTTGAAACTTGCATTTTGCCAAAGCATAATAGAACCAACATGAATACAATACATTACACATCAATCATGACATACAAGTTCATACATCAAGTGTTTGTGCCACAAGTTCACACCTCCGATCGGTACAAGTTCACAATCACATTACACCTTCGAGTACAAGTTCACAATTCACATTACAACTCCAACGACGTAGCTCTACCTAGATGAAGTAGAACACAACCTACAATGAAGATCAACAAGGTGGTGATCACGAGGAAGTTCCTCCACTTCTTCCTTCCATGCCTCCTCCACTTCTCTTCCGCCACCTCTCTACTCTCATAGCCTTGGTAGATGTTGCCCGAGAAGTTGTTCACTTGCTTCTGGCAGTCTTTCCACTCCTCGTACACACCTGGAACCCGACCGACGTACACGACATAACACCTCGACATCTCCTACACATAATAAAGATGATATTACTTATGTCAGTGGAAAGCAATAGCTAGCAGTTCACAAAGATAGAATCATCGGCATTTCGAAGAAAGACCAAAAAAAAGCAAACCAAGAATGACTTGGATTAGTGCCTCATACTTAGATTGGGCACGGAAATAACAATGCTCGTTGTTCGATCTCATGCGGCAAGTAGAGTATATGCCCAAATTACTAGTCTACTTGGCACACAAGATCGAAAAAGTGGCATAGTCATACACGTGACACCACAACACGTTCTAATCATCGGCATTTCGAAGAAAGACCAAAAGAAAGCAAACCAAGAATGACATGGATTAGTGCCTCATACTTAGATTGGGCACGGAAATAACAATGCTCGCTGTTTGATCTCGTGCGGCAAGTAGAGTATATGCCCAAATTACTAGTCTACTTGGCACACAAGATCAAACAGCGGCATAGTCATACACGTGACACCACAACACGTTCTAATCATCGGCATTTCGAAGAAAGACAAAGAAAGCAAACCACAAGAAAGTAGGGAAGCAATGACAAATGAAAAGCAACAAGCACTTAAAATAGTTCGTAACACAAATAACTAGCTAGTGTCTCTCACAATCAAGTTCAACGGTTGACGAAACATATTCTAGAGGTTTTGCTAGGCAAGTTTAACACAGTGATAAGAGGTTACAACACGAGTTCGGAACTAACAGCTAGGTACCCAGGCAATGCAATCATCATGAAGTCTTCTTCGGCTCTTGAGTCGGCTTTGGGGGGGGCATTGATGAAGCCCGACCGAGTTTTCGCCATTTGCATGAACATCCTGCCGTCACCCTGCTGCGCTAAGCGTTCGTCTATCTCCCTGTTGGACGGTGTATAGCCGCCGTGGAAGGTGCCTCCGGCTTTTATGACTCCCTGGTACACGATTGTCGCGATCTCCTCCTGGATGTTGAAGAAGTGTTGCCTGAGGTTGCGAGCCTATGCATGCAAGCTTTTAGCCCACTTCACGAGGTCGGATGGCGTTTTGGTCTCCATGTCATTGAAGAACGCATTCATGTGGTAAATGGCGAAGGCATCCTTCCCATCGCCAGCGGCTGCTTGACGCAAACTTAAATGATGTGGCGGAACACGTGCGTCGCCGAACTTTACATGTGGCCTTGCCGGTTTGACGCCTCCATTGCGGCGTAGCGGTGAGAGCGCCATCAAGAATTTTCTTGATATTGGTGTAGTTTTTGGATCGCCTTGTTTGAGTCGAGGTACAAGGCTGTTGAGTGTTTCAAATTCAAGCTTATGAGCACACTTTTGTCCGATCATCCTCCGTGATGGGATGGTAGGGAAGGAGAATCACACCCTTGTCCGAGTATGTTTGCGGGAAGTTTGAGAGGTAGTCGGTCGCCGGATCTATGGCCTCGGCATCTTCAGACGGCGTCACGCATGAAGTAGGGATCCACTATCCGGATGCCCGGATCTTGTCTCTGGTGATCTCCATGGCCATATTGAGGGAGAAACGGACCAGGGTATTGTGCAGTCGAAACCCGTTCAACATGTCAAACAGGTCGATATGCCGCACGTAGAAGATATCCCCGGGGGGTACAGTGACGAAGCACGGCATATGAGAAGGCACCTTAGCCTTGAAAACGAGGTACGACTGATCGTTGTCGCGAATACGACACTCCTCAATTGTGAGACATCCATAATGAATACTACGCATATGCGAGCCTGCGACCTCGAGCATCGATTTACACATCATTGGTACACGCCACGTCTGCTGATTCTGGCTTGCCCTGGCGCCGTCCGGAAAGAGGATTTGGATCCGGCCCCGATCACCCTTAGGCTTCCTTTGCGACCCTTCTTGCTCTTCGACTTGACCACTGCGTTCACCTCACCGACCGTCTTATGGAGGGTGACGGGCTGATCAAAGGAACCACTGGCCTTGGAGGCTCGGTGAAGGGACAGTGGCGGCGTCTCGACTAGTTGGGAAGAGACACACCTTGCAAGGGGTTTCATTTGGTCTTGGGTCTCGGCAACTTGATGTGTGCTGATGGTCCCTCCCATACAAATCGAAAACCTTGTGTTAACAAACTGGTCACCGTAGTTCGGGTCAATTTCTTCATCATCATCGGGATTACGTGCCATGTTGTCCAAGTCTCCCATCTCAAGTCTTCATCATGTCTGGTTGTCTGCCTCTAGGGTGATGTTGAGCTGGTCCTCTGTCCCCAAACGGATCGCTCTTCGCCATAGGTACAAGTAGCCGGTATTGAGGACCGCTGCCGTGTCCTCATCATCCCATCCTTGAGGTTGAGAGGGAGGTTCCACTTGCTCGTAGCCCGGAAGCACCATACTGTATTTGACCCTCATCATGTCAGGTGGCATTGTGACATTGTGCATTTTGCGGTTCTCTGGTTGAACAATAGTACCCTTGGCAACATCCATCAACTGGCCTCCCACCCAATGCATTAGAGTGCAAGGAGTGTCTCCCTGTGAAAGATCGACATGTAGGCCGAGCGTTAGAAAAACATAGATCAAGTCATCGGTGTGGTTGAGCCTCCCAACTCTCACTTTAATTAGTTAGTTACCTTGAGGACGTCAAACTCGGCCAATGTCGAGGCACCGACGCCGACAGGCTTGACCACGCAAGTGGCGGAGTGGCTGCCTGATGGCACGGTGGTGCGGGCCGGCGCCTTCGCCGCAGTGGGCAAGTTAAGCTCCGGAGCTAGAGGAGTCTCCACCACCACCGGCCCTGCTGGAGGAGTCACCAACGCCTCGGCCGCCACATTGTCCGATTAGGTATTTGTTGAGGTTGGGAACCGGTGGCGGCCCCCGTTTACCACCCTTCTGCCACTTGTTGTACTTTTCCATGTAGACGGGAAGGATGGTGTTGAGCTTCTCGTTCACTTGTGAATGGACTTGTGACTGGACTTGTGACTGGACTTGTTCTTGGAACTTTGTCTCGGCCGAAACACAACCTTGTTCACGACATCTTGGACTATATTTGGAAAGGCTTCCACTGTTCCCTTAGGAGTTTTACCTCGGCGCTTCGGCCTTCTTGCCCTTCCGCTCCGGGGTGCCATAGTACTCGGACCATGATATGCCGCCAAAGCCGACCACGACCAACCGGCCAGGCGCCAGATCGACACTCTTGGTCCGGTTCAGCTCCCTATTAAAAGTGGTGTCCCACTTGGCGACAGGCGGTGGCGCTGACCCATGGGATGAGGAGCTCCTACACCCCTCGTCATGCACAAGGAACGCCAAGCATTTGATCGTAAAAGCTGGACTTCATTGATTAATCATGAATGCAATTAATCGACTTGCATGCAAACTACTTACATATTTTTGCATGAAGTCCGTCACCCTCGAGCAAAGGGGCGGGCTCAAGAAGAATAATCAGAACCCCCTTTCTTCGGCGGGGCAAACCGGGCCCTGACGAAGTTCTTTGCCTGCTCCTCCTTTATGTCGTCAAAGGGACGTGTCAACCCCTTTGCACGAGCGTCGGCGTCCTCCTTATCCCATTTGGGCCTCGCGGCTCTATAACCGCCGGAGCCGAGATGGTGGGTACCAATGTTTCGGGATCTCATATTCTTGCCCTTCTCAGTCCTGGCCTTGCCCAAGGCGGAGTTACATCTGGTCTTGAAAACATTGTAGTCTTCTTCCTTGACCAAAGGCTCCTTCTTGACGAGCTCTGTATAACTTAGCTTCTCCTCGAAAATCAGATTCTTCACCCGAGCCTTCCAGTTTGACAAGGCCTTGGTCATCCTCCCGAGGGCATACTTGTTCACCGGATTCCCTTTGAGATTGTCATTATTTTACTTTTTTTCCTCATCACCCGGAGCAGCGATCTTGCGTGCGACTTAGGAAAAGCTGGATGAGGAAACCCTTGTTCTCTTCGGCCTTTAGGTTCTCCATGTTGATCGTGACGGTGTTAGGAGGATTGCCGCGAGCTGGTTAGAGTAACCCCCAACAAATTCTTCTGGCTCCAAAGGCGCACCTTTAGGGCTCACGCTTGTGATGATGGACCTTTTGAGGTCGACCATGATCGGGGTCCGATCCTTCCGAGACTTCTTCGATGCGCTACCACCGTCTGTAGTAGCTTCACCGCCGCCATCAGTGGTAGTGGCGTCGCCATCGGCGTCGCCATCGGCGTCCCCCATCTCCTCATTGCCCGACGAGGTATCCTCGTCCTCCTCCATCTCGTCGTCTCGCGGAACAAATTCCGGGGCCTCTAGGGATTCCATCTCCGCCTGCTGCTCCCAAAAGGGCTTCTGGCTAGAAGGGCCCGGATCCGACATTTCTAAACACACAAATAAATGAAACTAATAAGCACAAAAATTCATAGAAAATTTTGGCATGAACTTTGCTAATTTTCTATGTCTAGGAGTGCCAGAAATTCGCCAGAACGGAAATGAATCAACATTCCGGCAAAACATTGGCAACTCAAAAAGAAAAACCTGCACAAAAAGGATCAAAACACAGCCATTTTGCTAGCATACATACACAAACACCATGTATATATCATGCTCCAGGCCATACATACACAGAGGCACCATGTATCATCTGTTTGCTTGTCAACAACCTGAGCATGAATAGTAAATGCTTACCAGAACTAAAGGAATAAATTATCCGCAATAGATGGTGTCACGATCTTGAGTTCCGCAATAGATGGTGTCACGATCTTGAGTTCCTGCAATGTCCATCTACGCATATCCAACTCTGAAATTCATCAATTCCATAAAAAAAGTGACATATTTAGGATCTCACCAGCCTCTTTTACTTAAGAATGTCCTTGCAACCAACAAAGATGTTCAGAAATACTTCTATGTCGGTAATGCAGAAAGCAAGTTATGAATCGGCATACACGAGGACCAGTGCCAAAGCTAGACACTACTTTCAGGTTCTTAGCTCAACATAATGATCCTACAAAAAAATGTTGCAAATTTAAACAAAGATGCAATTTCAGTACAGTTAACTCAAACTATAATTGTTCTTAGCTATGATGCTATAACTATAATGCAAGAACCAGGGATTCCTTGCAGCAACCTGACACCCTCTCGCCCTACCATGCAACAAGAGCAGACGAGGATGATGGACAACCACGTCCAGGCTCTGCGATCAGCAGCAACAGGACCGAAACAGAGCTAAAAAGTTATGACAGCGGGGGCAAAAGGCAACCTTCCTCTCTCAGAACCGAAACAGAATCAGTTTTATTATTGTTCAATTTTATATGTGAGTTATCTAACAGAACCATTCAGTGGTTTCTCTTTTGACTCTCTGGGATCCAGTAGCTAGAGTGGTTCAGGTCAACCGTGATGTAATATTGGGGCGGCCTTGGAAGTAAATTAATCACCAGTGAAAGAGGTGCAACAAAATATTGCCCACTTGACTGTACTAGTTTTCATCCTACACAGTGAGTCTTGAATTGATAACCTGCTGACTGGAAGATGAACCAAAAACATAAATCACCAAACCTACTACTACTTCACAGAAAGAACATAGCAGTTGGCATATATGATGAGAACAACATAAGACTCAGCATTGCACTTGCTACCATCGCTGCTCGAGACTGCAAGTTCAAATGTAGGGTTAAATCATGGCTAGTCCTAACATGCCATTCCATTCTGCTACAGGAACAGGAGGATGTCTCAAAACAAGTATACTCAAAACTTTCAGATGATAGCACTGCCCGTCTTTGGCAACCTTCCTCTCTCGATGACACGCAATAACACAAAGACACCCAGATTTAATGGCAACGATGTGACCTAGACAGACTACAACTATGAAACATTACAGCAATTACCATGAATTGGCTGACAGATTGTATGTCAATATGGTGAAGAACATTGTATGCCATCCTTCAGAGAATCAGAGGCGTGGGTGGGTGGGGGGCGGGGACTCACCGGAGAGAGGGGAAGAGGCGTGGGTGGCGGCGGCGGCGGGCTCCTCCCCTTGGGCTTCCTCTTCTTCTGGGACTCCGTAGGCTCGGGGACTTGCACCGTCACGCCGCTCAGATCCGCGCGAAACGCCTGCGGGTGCTCCAGATCGGCGCCGCCAACGTCCTGGAGAAATCGCAGCCGCGCCGTGTCGATCGGAGGTAGTACCGGACCATGATTCCCCAGCGAAATGGAAGGGCGGCGGAGAGACGGAGACGCTCACCACCTTGAGTCGGTGGTCGGGGTCTTTGGGCGGCGAGCTAAGTCGAGGCGAGCTGGGGAGAGAGCGTTGGGGTGGTGAGGTGAGGTGAGATGGAGGGAGGCGGCGATGAGGCCTGCGTGCGTATAAAAAAGTTCGATGGGTACGGTTGCGGCGCATATCGCAAAGTGCGTCTCGTATAATATTACGCGAGGCGCATCTGGGCTAAATGCGCCTCGCATAATATGCACTCCTAGACAAATAGGGCAGTGCGCATGTTTCTATCAACTATCACACAACAACCTAGTGGTAACATGCCTTGTCCTTCACTGCTGGCCACCCAAGTTCGAATCCTAAGGGGGCCAATTTTTTGGAATTTTTTTAAAGGCCAATTTTCATGTAAAAGCATACAAATATGAACTATAAAATATACTACAAATATTTTAAATATTCAAATATTGCTAAAACAACAAAAGTGAGTATTCTCAATGAATGTGTCTTGTCGATACATAATATTCTCAATGCAATATTATTATTACACACACATAATGAAAATTAAGAATGTTTTGATACATAATAGTAGGCCACACACACGACGGTTCTTGACAATGGTCGGAGCGCGCTAGCGTTTCTTGACAATGGTCGTCTTCTTGCCCTTCTTTGTCGCGGTTGCATAGGTTAGGTCCGGGACGTCTTCACTACTTCTCTTGAACGGAAGTCCTTTCTTAGGTAGGGTTGTGGTGTACGGTGTTTGGTTGCCATACCCGTCTTCTATCTTCGGGTCGCCGTTCTGGTCAAAGTCTTGCTCGTTGGCGACTCCGTCCATTCCGATAATGTTCCTTTTGCCTCTCCTGACGACAACCCGGCTAGGCTTTGACGGGTCTTTGATGTACCAGCATTGGTCGACTTTGCTAGCCAAAACCCAAGGCTCATTTCTTGCGGGTGCGTTCGCGCTGGTGGTCTTTAGGTATAACCAGCGTGGTGAAATACCGGTCTTCTTTCTCGACGCTCTTGGCCCACCTGACACGAAACATCGGCACCTTCTCCGTAACATAGTCGAGCTCCCAAATCTCCTCGATCCATCCGTAGTATCTTTCCGGCATGTCGCCGTGTAGAATATCCTGTTACCCGAGTTACGGTAATCGCGATTATTGTCTTTTTCCTCCGTGTAGAATGTGTATCCGTTGATATCGTAAGCTGATAGGTCATGAGGTTGTGCGAGGCGCTCGTGACAATGAGAATATGAGTTTATCTTCCTCCGAGTACTGCCCTGCGGTGGATTAGCTATGACCTTCTCCCTAAACCACCGTGAAACCGGAGTTGTGCTCCTTGATAACATCTTCCTCCCTCGGGACTGGCGCCCGATCAGCGTAATTCTTCTTGATAAACTCTTTGTGCTCATGTATGTATGGATCAACCACTGCAGGTGTTGCAGGCGACCAGGTTTGCTCTTTCAAAGTCCTTGGTTGACCCTCCATGTCGACATGCTTTGCCGCGTCGACCCTCGCGTGACCCCATCCAATGAGCCTCCCGAGGTGCTTGTTGAATGGCATACCAAGAGGGTCTCGGTTTGTAGAAAGTTCGGCGAAGAGATGCACTCTTCGCCGAAGCCGTTTGCTATGCTTCCATCCGGACGGGACTTGTTCTTAACGTATCCCTTGATGTGTCCATTGAGCCTTTCGAGCGGCATCATGCTTCGTAAACGCAGGACCGAGCTGGGCGATATCCTCCACGACATGGAGAAGCGGATGAAGCATGATGTCGAAAGCGGGGAAATAGATCTCGAGCTCGCACATTATCACCACGATCTAGTCCTGTAGCCTCGTGAGCTGCTTAATGCCTATCGACTTCCGAGATGATGTCAAAAAGTTGCAGAGGCCAAACGGTGTTTCACGGATGTGCTTGTCCATTATACCTCGGATCGCGACCGGAGTACTGCGTCATTAGCACGGCGTCGTGAGACTTCATCCCGTGAAGCGCCGCCTCATCTAGCCATCTACTTATCTTCCCAGCGTAGCCGTTGAAATTTGACTCGAGGAGGCACTTCATAAACGTATGGCCTCCTTCTTTTCGAGTGAAGCGTGAGGCCTTGAGCTTGACCTCTCCCTTCTTAACCTTTTTCCCTTGCGGCGGCGACTATTCGTGTTTGTCTCCTCCACCTCGTCCTCCTCATCATCATCGCTAGGTGGTGGTTGAAGTTCATCCCGATGCCCATATGCTTCAAGTCGTTCCTTGCCTTCGCCCATCTTTGGTCTTGTCGGTGTTAAGAGGGTGGCAAGCATACTCGCCACGTTCTTCGTGATATGCATGAGATCAAGGCTACGAGGCACGCGGAGGATCTTCCAAGATGGCAAGTCGAAAAGCACTCGCCTTCCATACCTTCAACAACGGCTCGCTTCTTACGGGTCTTTCTGGCGCAGGCACTCCTTCCGCTTATTCAACAGCTTGTAGATTTCCGCCACTCTTACGGTGTGGATTCCTCGAGCTCGATCGTCCCATCGAGCAGATGTCCTAGCTTTCTCCAGCGTGATTCTTGGGAAGCCACCTCCGAGCCCCAAGGAACACGGTTTTCCCGGACCGGGATCTTTACGTAGCTGGCGATGCGTTGTATTATCCTTGCACCTAACGCACCCATAGAATCCTTGGACCACACCTGAGAAGTATCCGTAACAGGATAGTCTTGCACCGTCGTGATCACCATCACTCTCATGTCAAAGTACTCTTGTCTCGAGGCGTCCCATGCGGGCTCCTTCTTCCCATAACGTGGCCAACTCCTCTTTCAACAACGTGAGATACAGATTGATGTACATGCAGGTTGTTTTGGCCCTTGAACGAGCATACTCATGGTTACGTACTTCTTCTTCATGCACAACCAGGGAGGGAGGTTGTAGATCCATACAAACACGGGCCAGGTGCTGTGTGTGCTGCTCTGGCTTCCAAACGGATTGAGTCCGTCAGTGCTCACGCCCATCCTGAGGTTCCTTGACTCTTTCCCAAAATGTTGGTAATATTGTAGGTCCAACGCCTTCCACTGGCAAGCATCCGAAGGGTGCCTCAACATTTCCTCCTTCTCCGGATCATCGTCTTCCGTCCTCTTTCTTTCCGCGTGCCAGCGCATGAGTTGTGCTTCCTTAGGGTCTGCGAAATACTGCTGCAAACGAGGAGTTAGAGGAAAGTACCACACCACCTTCCTAGGAGCTTTCTTGGTCCCTCTCTTGTATCGAGAGGTCTTGGACACCGGACACGTGGTCTTCTCCGCGTCCTCTCCCCGGTAGATGATGCAATCATTTATGCAGACGTGGTATTTCACGTGCGGTAGATTGAGAGGGCACACGACTTTCTTTGCCTCAGCGATACTAGTCGGACATGTGTTCCCCTTCTTGGGAAGAATATCGTTCCAGAATACAATGTTGTCGTCGAAACATTCGTCGGTCATTTTGTGTTTCGCCTTCATCTCTAGAGCCCTAAGCGTTACATTTAGACGGGTATCCCCGTTGTTGCATCCGTCAAACAATGGAGTGACCGCGTCTTTCTCCATTTGCTCCAGTTTAGCCTTCTCTCTACCGGCGGCTCTGGCGTTACTCGTCTCCTTGAGAAGCAGATCTTGGACATGAGGGTCTCGCAACCAGCTCAAATCATAGTCGGCACCACCTTGATCATCTTCGTGTCCATGCCCGACGCCACCTTGATCATCTTCGTTTCCATGTCCAGTGCCACCACCCTGATCTTCGTGATCATGACTGGCGTCTTGATCTTCGTGATCATCACTGGCATCTTGATCTTCGTGATCATCACGTATCCATCGAGTGTAGCCATCCATGAAACTACGTCGAAGCAGGTGCGACTCCAGCATTCCGGAATCATGCCTTATCAGATACATCACTTGCGGTCCGACATGGACATCTTATCTCTGTCTTGTTTGCACGTTCCATGTCGGCCCTCACGCATGTCATCCACCTATCCACGCGGGCTTTGTTGATCAGTGGTCGGACCATGGCCGCCTGCGTGATACAAAGAGCAAGAGAATAATTAGAGCATATATGGACGTGGATTGCCGGAAAAATTCGGCATGACCTCCCCTAAAAAGAGGACATCCATGAGTGCGTAAATTCGCGGAAAAGAAATAAATCGACATTCCGGCAAAACATTGGCATCTCAAATGAAATCCCTGCACAAAAAGTATCACCACAACACAATCATATAGTCGGTGTCTCCGACAACGCGCATATATGCAAGCAACGCCTTCACGCTTCCTCCAACAACGACTTGCGCAAGAGAGACAGAGGAGAAGTAAATGGACATGTTGTAGATCTAGAGGAGCAAGAGACTTCACTTACATATGGGTGTCAACCAATGGATGTTGAGCAAGCTTCGAAGGTGAATCAATGGGGGAAATGAGGTGGGGAGGAGGAGGGGGGCGACCAGATTTGTCTTGGTGGAGGAGGAAGAAGTGACACAAGTGAGTGGGGTGGTAGTTGCCTCCATGTGCAAAAAGCTGGAAAAAAGTGGTGCCAGCTTATGCGAGGCGCATATTGCACAATATGCGCCTCCTATAATTCAAACTATAGGGGGCGCATATAGCAATATTATGCGTCTGCACGCCACCTACCAGCGCTTGGCCCGCAGGAGTTACCTGAGGCGCATATGGATCATATGCGCCTCGCATATTGTCAATATAGGAGGCGCATATAGCCATATGCGCCTCGCATATTCGTGCACCTACCAACACACGGGCCCACACAGAATATGCGAGGCGCATTCTGGCCATATGCGCCTCGCATATTATCAAATATAGGAGGCGCATATAGCCATATGCGCCTCGCATATTCGTGCACCTACCAACACGCGGGCCCACACAGAATGCGGCGCGATCCATATCGCCTCGCGCATCGATATATAGGAGGCGCATATGACTAGAATGCGCCTCGCATAATATGGGGCTGCTAGATTCTGTCCGTACAGGGATTATAGGAGGCGCATTCTTATCATATGCGCCTCGCCTATTTTTATACTAGAGGCGCATATCGCAAAGTGCGCCTCGCCTATTTTTATAGGAGGCGCATATGCTAAATGTGCCTCGCATAAGCATGTCTCCTATAGCCTTTTCTCTAGTAGTGCTCGTCTCACTGACGCATGGGGACAACAATTTAACCAGCCCGCGTAAGCGCTGTGCTTAGCAGGCCGGCCCAGTATCGCTTCCCGCACAACCCAGTCATTTGAAATTAACCTTTTCCATTTTATTTCAAACACACTTCTGCACCAAGATTCAAAACTCAACCCAGATTGATTCATTGAACCAAATTGAATGAAACCAATTTTGTTAGAAAGGTCTGGAAATTCTGAATCCAAGCCCGTTGGATTCAAGTCATTTGGATCTGTAGATCATCCTTGATAAAAATAACAAGGCAGAAGCTTTTATGCATTCATACATTTTTCAAATTTAAACCATAATAGCTTTTGAGTTGATTCCAACTCTCAAAAATCACATTTAACCATACCTTTCAGGATATATAAAAATATATAGGTTTACTTACATAAATAATGATCAAGTAATAAAAGAATGCCACATAAGCATTTCTAGTCACTTTATTTAATTAAATAAAAGGTTAAACCTTATTAAATTGTGACTCCACTTTAAATCACATTCCCATGTACTGAAATATGTGGTGATGACATATGTCAACATGATCCCATGTTTGGTTTGGAGAATATTAAATCTTAAGTAGTTTTTCAATGAGTAGAAATTACTTTTCTAAAAATAAAAGGAATAAAACCAAGCTTGGGTCTTGTAATGTTAGTGATGATGCTAGATCATCTATAGGACCCTTGTGTGTGATGATTGCAAGTAGTTAAGTATTGTTTGGTGATTGTGTACCTCGTATTTATTTATAGACGCTAAATGCACCAAGGATACGAGGAGGAAGGAGGATACTACGAAGAAGAAGCCGAGGAGAACTTCAACCACTGCTCTGCACAAGGCAAGCTTATACTGATACTAATGCAAGCCAATACTTGCAAGCTATTAACTTAGCAAGCCTTACTAATCAAGTTGACCCATGCAAGCTAATAATTGCTTGCTACCATGCCCACTATATGCCTTAAAGCATATATGATCATAACCACTTGATAAACCAATCCTAGTTTTACTTGCAAGTTTTATAATTTATTTATTTATCAAAGCTATTACTTAGAGTTTACTTAAGTGAATTGTAGATTCTAGAAGGATAAATGAAGGTTGCATAAAGAGCATAAAATTTGGCCTAAGCTAGACAATTTTGATGTCATCCTAAGGCATGAGATTGAACTTAGTTAAAACTCCACTTGTTTACCACCCCTTATTAGTACTTACCCCCACTTGTAGATGCTAGTGCTAAGCATAAAACTTGATTAACTTTAGATGGGAATACTAGGTGGAAAAATGGTTATGAAAACCTTGGAATGATGGATCATTCTATTGAAATGTTTTGGACATGTGTTTCCGAAACACCAGATGATTTATGGTGATATCTATGTTGAGGCATGAGCCTTAGACCTTTATAAAACTGATGGTTGTCTGGATGCGATACCATTCCAATTTCATCGTATAACCACAATACCCGAGAATTGGGTAGGGCTTGACTGGAAACTTATATACCTTAGTATTAGTTCCCTCACGGCGAAGGTCTGAGCTGAGGCTACCTTGTGAAGATTGTCCACCTGTGCAGTACCCAAGATGACAGTTGGTCATGGTTGGGAGGCCAAACTCACAGGAGAGGTGCTTATACTAGGGCGTGTAATTGAAAGGTTGGGATTGATTATCCGCATACTGAGTATGGTGAATTCAGGATTTGTTCTCGGATGTATCGAATGTTGTGGTGAAAGTGTACAATCTCTGCAGAGTGTCAAACTATTCGAATAGCAGCGTCATGATTCTGGACGATTGAGTGCCCATCTGTTCCCCGTCGAGATGTTTCCAAAATGACTTGTGAAATGATTTGAGACTTTGACTTGACCACAACAGGGTTGTGATATGAAATACAAGTTCCCACTTAGGTGTTATAAACTTCAACTAGCTCTCTTGCTTCTGAACTTAGTAGAGGTAAATCTGGCTTTTTGCAAAACAACCCTAGAGCCTAGTTTCCTATTACAAAAAACCCCTTCACTTGTTAGTATTAGTTTGTGAGTACTTAAAGAGTACTCATGGCTTTGTCCCTGGCTATTCCCATGGCCAGACTATGAAGAGGAGTACCTGGAGGATGAACCCCAGGAAGGTTACGACAACTAGGATCATCTCCCATCGTCAACATTGCCTGTGACCCCGAAGGTGGAGCTTCGCCTACGCTACCGTTATTATTATGTATTCCGTTGCTTGTGTTGTATTAAGACTGGATCATGAGATCCTTATTTGTGTAAGACCTTATGTATGGTTTGTCATGGATGATGTACTGTGGTATCCAATTCTATTATGTCTCGCAAAAATGGTAATCCTGGGATTGCGATGTATGGCATAACATGCATCTAGGATTAAAAATCCGGGTGTTGACAAGTTGGTATCAGAGCCATCCTGACCATAGGAGACCCTAGTTAGACTGGACGTTTGAATCAAAAACTTAGTTTCAAAACCAAAGGAAGCAAATATTTACAAAAAACTTATTCCCATTCTTATCACTCACTTCTTTCTTGAAAATTCATGTTCCTCAAAAACTCTTGCAAAATACATAAAATTTGACACACTTGATCACTCTACCAACTTACTCATCTTATATTCTTTTAGATGGACGTGAAGTACAGCAAGTTTTACCAATTGGGAAATGGAGGAGACCTTATCTTTGAGAGGGATTTGGACCAGCTTTCGGAACTTCTGGAGCGTCCTCACCCCGAGTTCTTCGGAGCTCAGCTCAATGATCAAGGAGGATAAGATCTGCAGTGGATAATTGTTGCAAGTCTCCGAGGAAAGATTGAACCTCCCACTGCTGAGGGAATTCAGTTCACCTTAAGAGAGAACAACTGGCTCGATGGACTTGCCAGGGCAATGCAGGAAGCTCTTTCCGTCATGTGGGCGAGTATCAACCAGATCAAGGGTACTCGCTTTGAGTTTTTCCCAAGGCGTGATGCTAATGGACAACCCCTGGAAGGCCCATACCACCACGAGCTGAAAACTCAATTGGACCACCTTAGCTTCATGATGTACGATCGTCAGCAAGAGTTGGACAACTGTCGTGACTACTCCAACCACAAGTCCGCCATCATAAAGACGAAGGATCAGACCATCGCCATGCTAGCGAAGGATCGCAAGTCTCGCCGTCGTCAGCTCGACAAGAAGGAGCGCATCATTGCCCGTCTTCGCCACCGTATCTCGTCTTTGGAGGAGACCATCCATGATAGAGACATGCAGTTGGAGGAAAGGGAGAATGTCGGAGAGGATCTTTGTGGGGACCCCTACTCCTATCTCAGTGATGATGATGATTTCCTGGAAGATCAGGCTATGGATTTCTTCACCGATGAGGATGATTACGCCTTCATCGATGACGACGAGGATGATTAGGATGACGAATACACCGACTCCGAGGAGTAGTAGAACTTGAGCACTAGCGTAGTGAGTAGTATTCGGTCCCACTGTATCATAGTTTCCAGAATGGTTCTTAAAACCATCTGTTTCCCTTTGTTGTGGTGTGTGTTGTACCGTGTGCTATGAATGAATGAATGAAAAGCAAGTTGCTAGAAAAATATGAGTCAAACTTTAAAAACTTCTCAAAGTCCTAGAACCTTAGAAATTTCCCTCTTTTCTCATGATCTATCTCAATATTTAGATGCCACGTGGAGGAAGTGGTTCATCCCCGGACCCGATGTTGCAGATACTGCAAATGTTGACTTCTGACCGTGAAGCTGAAAGAGCCGAACGTCAAGCCAACCTAGCCACCCTGCAACGGATAGATCAGCTTGCCCACAACAACCAAGGCCACAGAAATCAGGACAACCATGGATCTAAGCTCAAGAATTTCCAGAACACCAACCCACCTGTTTTTACTAAGTCGGAAGAGACCTTAGACGCTGATGATTGGCTGCAAACCATGGAAAATAACCTAGAAGTCGCTGGAGTGGAAGCTAACGAGAAAGTTTTGTTCGCCACCCACTATCTAGTCGGAGATGCCAGAGCATGGTGGAACAGTGTTCGTGTAATGACCGGAGGCCAGATGATGACCTGGGAGGAATTCAAGGTCAAGTTTAGCAGAACCCATGTACCACCGGGTTTAATCAAGAGGATGAGAGACGAGTTCAGAGAACTAAAGCAAGGAAGGATGACTGTAGTGGAATACCGTGACAAATTCTTGTCATTAGCTAGGTATGCCCCGGATGAGATCGACACCGAAGCCAAGAAGAAAGAAAGATTCTTGAATGGTCTGCATGATGAGATGCAGACTGTGTTAGTCAATATCCCCTTTGCTGATATTGAAGCCCTGGTCGACTCTGCCATCCAAATGGAAGGAAAGATCAACCAAGCCAATGAGAACCGCATGCGTCGCATGATGCACCAGCCAGGAACCCATCAGAACCCAAAGTATCGCCCTAACCTATCTCCAGGATTTGCCCCAAGAACCAACAGACCCCCGATGAACCGTCCTACCTACCCCAACCGTGGAAACCTAAGGCCCGGAGGAAATCACAACAACCCCGGAAACTCTAGAAATTTCAACCGTGCCCCACCCAAGTTCAACAACAATGCTACTACCAACACCAACACTGCCCCGAGGACTGGAAGCAATGATGTGCCTGTAGCATCAAAGGACAAGTCACAAGTGACTTGTTATGACTGTGGAAATAAGGGCAACTATTCCAACGAGTGCCCCAACAAGAAAAATGCCGCGGCCCCCAATGCAAATGCCCCAGCTCAGCAGCAGCGTCGTGTTCAGCCAGGAAGAAGGTTTGCCCCAGGGAATTCGCTCAACCGCAACGGCCGTCTTTTCCTCATGCATGCTGAAGAAGGTCAGGAAGCGCCAGACGTCGTGCTGGGTATGTTTTCTGTTAATTCAGTACTTGCAAGAGTGTTGTTTGATTCTGGTGCATCGCATTCATTTGTCACCGAAGAATTTGCATGCACTAGTAAAATTCAACCAACAAAACTGAAGCATGTTATGATCGTCCAAATTCCCGGATCAACCACCAAGGCTAGGAAAATTTGCAAGGCCGTCCCTATCCGAATCCATGGCATAAATTTTCATGCTAATCTGATAGTACTCGGAACTAAAGGTTTGGAAGTAGTACTAGGAATGGATTGGATGTCCAAACATAAAGGATTGATTGACTGTGCCAAGAAAGCCATAACCATGACCAGTACCGCCGGAATATCAGTCGAGCATATATCTGAAACCTTACCTTGCCAATTCAAGTGCAACAAGAGTATAGCCCCACCTACCATTGACCAAGTCCGGATAGTCTATGAATACCCCGATGTATTTCCAGATGGTTTGCCCAGTATGCCCCCAGATCGAGATATCGAGTTTATCATCGAACTAATCCCCGGAACAGGACCCATAGCCCAGATACCCTATAGTATGAACCCGTCGGAACTGGCAGAACTAAAGAAGCAACTGGATTCCATGTTGGAAATGGGATTGATTCAACCAAGTGCGTCACCTTGGAGATCACCTGTTTTGTTCGTGGACAAGAAGGATGGAGGCAAACGTTTGTGTACGGATTACAGGAAGTTGAATGATGTCACCATCAAGAACAAGTATCCCTTTCCCAAGATATAAGATTTGTTTGATCAGTTGACCGGTGCCAAAGTGTTTTCTAAGATTGATCTTAGGACTGGCTATCATCAACTCAATATTCGTGCAGAAGATATTCCCAATACTACCTTTACCACCCGATATGGATTATATGAGTATACTGTTATGTCCTTTGGATTAACCAATGCCCCCGCTTATTTCATGAATCTCATGAATAAGATTTTTATGGACTTCCTGGATAAGTTTGTCGTTGTTTTCATTGATGACATTCTGATTTATTCCAAATCGGAAGAAGAACATGAGCTACACCTAAGGACCATTCTTGAAACCCTTAGAGAGCATCAGCTGTATGCCAAGTTTAGCAAATGTGAATTCTGGTTACAGGAGGTAGGATTCCACGGTCACATTGTATCAGCCGGAGGAATTGCCGTTGATCCCGCAAAGGTGAAAGATGTCGAAGATTGGCAAGCCCCAACCACTCAAACCCAACTTCGTGCATTTCTCGGATTGGCGGGATATTACCGCAAGTTCGTAGAAGGATTCTCGAGTATCACCAGACCCATGACCCAATTGCTGAAGAAGGACAATAAGTTTGAATGGACCAACAAATGTGAAGCGAGTTTTCAAGAACTCAAGAGGAGATTGATTTCAGCCCCAATCTTAATCATGCCGGGTATCACAAAGCCCTTCGATGTGTATTGTGATGCATCCAAGATCGGTCTCGGATGTGTGCTAATGCAAGAAGGCAAAGTTATATCTTATATATCTCGACAACTGAAACAGCATGAGCAAAATTACCCACCCCATGACCTTGAACTCGCAGCCGTAGTTCTAGCCCTGAAGACATGGAGACATTACCTGATGGGAAATCGTTGTGAGATTTATTCGGATCACAAGAGCCTGAAGTATATATTCACTCAGAAGGAACTGAATATGAGACAGATAAGATGGATTGAGTTAATCAAGGATTATGACCTAGAGATTCACTATCACCCCGGTAAAGCCAACGTGGTAGCAGATGCCCTTAGCAGATTGTTGTGCCGCTTGAACTCCATGATTTTAAAGGAGCAACCAAGATTGCACAAAGAGATGGAAGATTTTCGAATGGAATTAGTAAGTGAAGGATTTTTGGCTAGCATAGAACTTCAACCCACTTTGATCAGTCAGATCAAAGAGGGGCAGAAGGGAAATGCTAGTATCGACGGAATCAAGCATCGCATTGGTACCGGCAAATTTCCCGGATTCACCGAAGACGAAGGAGTTCTGTGGTACAAAGGACGCCTTTGTGTACCAACAGATTCTGAGTTGAAAGAAGTTATTTTGAAGGAAGCTCATGATACTATTTATTCTATCCATCCCGGAGGAACTAAGATGTATCAAGATTTGAAAGAACAATTTTGGTGGCATAAGATGAAGAGATAAATCAGAAGCTATATCGCCAAGTGTGATATATGTCAGCGAGTCAAGGCAGGACATCAAAGACCCGCTGGACTGTTGCAACCATTGCAGATTCCGGAATGGAAATGGGATTCCGTTGGAATGGACTTTATCACCGGATTGCCTACTTCTAGTAGGGGAAATGATTCTATCTGGGTCATAGTGGACAGATTGTCCAAAGTCGCCCATTTCTTACCCGTCAAGACCACATATCAGAGTTCGAAGCTAGCGGAGTTATACATCGCTAGGATAGTTAGTTTGCATGGAGTCCCCAAGAACATCGTATCTGATCTAGGAACTCAGTTTACCTCGAGATTCTGGAAGAAAGTCCAAGAAGGTTTAGGAACCCGCTTAGATTTCAGCACCGCATATCACGCTCAGACCGATGGACAAACGGGGCGAGTAAACCAAATTCTCGAAGATATGCTGAGAGCATGTGTGTTAGAATATGGATCCAAGTGGGAAGACTGTCTGTTGTTTGCAGAATTTTCATACAACGACAGTTATCAAGCCAGTTTGCAAATGGCCCCTTTTGAATTCATGTACGGAAGGAAGTGTCGCACCCCTTTGAACTGGTCGAAAGTAGGAGAGAGTCAGATTTTCGGACCCGACATCCTAAGAGAAGCAGAAGAGAAGGTTCACAAGATTCGTGAGCACCTCAAGACAGCCCAGTCCAGATAGAAGAGTTACGCCGACAAGAGACGTCGAGACCTCGCCTTCAACATGGGAGATTTTGTGTATCTGAAGGTGTCGCCATTGAAGGGAATATAGCGTTTCCAACTCAAAGGAAATTTAGACCCTAGATATATCGGACCCTTCAAGATTCTGAACCGTCGAGGAGAAGTGTCGTATCAATTGGAACTACCCGAAGAGATGTCAGCGGTGCACAATGTGTTCCATATCTCATTACTTCGCAAGTGTCTCGAAGTCCCCGAGAAGACCGAAGTGTTCAAGAATATCGATCACCGGACCATAGAGATCAACGATGACCTGACCTATCCCGAAGTACCCATCCGTATTTTGGAACAAGCTTTCCGAGCTACCTGAACCCTAAGCATCAAGTTTCTCAAGATTCAGTGGAGCAACCACACAGAAGAGGAAGCTACCTGGGAGCGCGAAGATCACATCAGGACGGAGTTTCCCGATCTCTTCAAATCCTAGGTAATCTTTTCGTCCTTTTTCAAATCTCGGGACGAGATTTTGTTTAAGGGGGGAAGGTTTGTAACATCCCAAAAATATTAAACTGAGATCATGAAACTCTAATTATCAAAATTAGGGTTAACAAAAACTTTTCTAAATAAAAATATGAAAGCATGCATGTGTGTATGCATCCCATTTTGAATTCTTTTGAATTGCCTTGTTTATGTGTTACTTTGCTTGTAAATGGATTCTTAGGTGAATTAAACATCATCTAAACAATTCCCAAACTTTTCCCAAAGACAAATAAATCAAAAACAAACAAAATAAGTGAATGGTCATTTTGACCAATTTAACTCCCATGCCTACTTTGGCTGTCCCAAACTTTCAGAACTTAACAGAAACTTGTTTGGATCTTTACACCCCTTGATTGTACTCATAACAAAGTATCAAGGCCCACCTTGTGATCATCCAGAAACATTCAAATGCATAGTTTAAATGACAATTCAAAATTGAATCTTTATCATATGGGAAGATCCCACTTTTTCAAAAAACACTCAAACAAGCTCAACTTTCAAAACCCAAGCATCTGCAGACTCACCAGCACCAACCTAGCACACCCACCAAAAATCTTTTCAAAATTCAAAACTTGAATTCTTGCGGCCATATCATCAAACACCTTGCAGATTCAAATCAAATAAAATTAAACACTATTGTGAGCAGTGCTTGGAGCCTAACTTGTTCTCTCTCTAGCTCACAGCAACCTCAGTAGATCATCTAGCTAACTAAACCAAGCACTAGCCCCACTGTAAGCTTGGCAATGCCATCAATGGTGAACAACCGAAGCTCACCATGTCACCCTAGTGTGGACAGCAAGCTAGGAGAAGAAACAATCCTAGCCAACATGTCTGGGAGCAAGCCAACACCCCACTGCCACTCCCTTTCCAGCGCTCGAATGTTGCCAACCCCTGGACCACACGCACAGACCGCCCAGCTCGCCAGCAACCATGCCGAGCATGCTCCAGAGCACCACCCTCGACCTAAGCCCACAGACCGCGCGCCGCCCTTGCCGCGTGCATACACGATCACCACCGTCCCAGGAGACCGCCAGACATCCCCGTTTGCCGCCCCATGCCTCACAGCCACCGCTCGCCGTCGAAGACGTCGCGGCCGCGCAGAGCATCGCACGTTCCAGACCATTTGCCACCGCCCCTACATGCGCATTAAAGCCGTAGAGCATCGCCAGGAGACCATCAAGCGATCGCCACCGCTGGCCATGCCTCTAGAAGCTTGTAGCCATGTCGCCACCGTCGCCTGCCCATGTCGTTCGGTCTCGTTGTCGTGACTATAAATAGAGGCCACCCCCAGCCAAATTGAGCACACCATCTCACTCCCCTCTCCTCACTGATCGTTCCACCCCGTTCCCGAAGCAAGGTGAGCAGCGCTTCGCCGGAATTTCACCAGAGCCCGCCGCTGCTGGAGAAGAAGGGAGCCAGCGATTGGAGCCACCCTAGGAGAAGCTGCCAGTACCAGGAGGTTCGCCGTCGTCGACTTCGTTGTTCGCCCGCCTCGCAGAACCCTCGCCTGAGCCCCGGTGAGCCCCCAACGACCCTCACCCGCCATGTTAGGTTTCAGTCTCGCCGAGTTGCCCGATGTGGACGATGACCCTCAGCCGTTAGATTAAAACAAGATCCCACGGCTCACATCGGCCCATACCGCTTCGCACCCCCTCGTCTCACTGACGCGTGGGGACAACGACTTAACCAGCCCGCGTGGCCTTAGCAGAGCCGCCCAAGATGTCTTCCAGCATCCCAGTCATTTGAAATTAACCTTTTCCATTTCATTTCAAACACACTTCTGCACCTAGATTCAAAAATCAACCCAGATCGATTCAGTGAACCAAATTGAATGAAACCAATTTTGTTAGAAAGGTCTGGAAATTCTGAATACAAGACCAGTTGGATTCAAGTCATTTGGATCTGTAGATCATCCTTGGTAAAAATAACAAGGCAGAAGCTTTTCTGCATTCAAACATTTTTCAAATTTAAACCATAATAGCTTTTGAGTTGATTCCAACTCTCAAAAATCACATTTAACCATACCTTTCAGAATATATAAAAATATATAGGTTTAATTACATAAATAATGACCAAGTAATAAAAGAATGCCACATAAGCATTTCTAGTCACTTTATTTAATTAAAATAAAAGGTTAAACCTTATTAAATTGTGACACCACTTTAAATCACATTCCCATGTACTGAAATATGTGGTGATGACATGTGTCAACATGATCCCATGTTTGGTTTGGAGAATATTAAATCTTAAGTAGTTTTTCAATGAGTAGAAATTACTTTTCTAAAAATAAAAGGAATTAAACCAAGCTTGGGTCATGTAATGTTAGCGATGATGCTAGATCATCTATAGGACCCTTGTGTGTGATGATTGCAAGTAGTTAAGTATTATTTGGTGATTGTGTACCTCATATTTATTTATAGACGCTAGTACCGACCAAGGATACGAGGAGGAAGGAGGATACTACGAAGAAGAAGCCGAGGAGAACTTCAACCACTGCTCTGCACAAGGCAAGCTTATATTGATACTAATGCAAGCCAATACTTGCAAGCTATTAACTTAGCAAGCCTTACTAATCAAGTTGACCCATGCAAGCTAATACTTTCTTGCTACCATGCCCACCATATGCCTTAAAGCATATATGATCATAACCACTTGATAAACCAATCCTAGTTTTACTTGCAAGCTATATACTTTATTTCTTTATCAAAGCTATTACTTAGAGTTTACTTAAGTGAATTGTAGATTCTAGAAGGATAAATGAAGGTTGCATAAAGAGCATAAAATTTGGCCTAAGCTAGACAATCTTGATGTCATCCTAAGGCATGAGATTGGACTTAGTTAAAACTCCACTTGTTTACCACCCCTTATTAGTACTTACCCCCACTTGTAGATGCTAGTGCTAAGCATAAAACTTGATTAACTTTAGATGGGAATACTTGGTGAAAAAATGGTTATGAAAACCTTGGAATGATGGATCATTCTATTGAAATGTTTTGGACATGTGTTTCCGAAACACCAGATGATTTATGGTGATATCTATGTTGAGGCATGAGCCTTAGACCTTTATAAAACTGATGGTTGTCTGGATGCGATACCATTCCAATTTCATCGTACAACCACAATACCCGAGAATTGGGTAGGGCTTGACTAGAAACTTATATACCTTAGTATTAGTTCCCTCACGGCGAAGGTCTGAGCTAAGGCTACCCTGTGAAGATTGTCCACCTGTACAGTACCCAAGATGACAGTTGGTCATGGTTGGGAGGCCAAACTCACAGAAGAGGTGCTTATACTAGGGCGTGTAATTGAAAGGTTAGGATTGATTATCTGCATACTGAGTATCATGAATTCAGGATTTGTTCCTGACGGATGTATCGAATGTTGTGGTGAAAGTGTACAATCTCTGTAGAGTGTCAAACTATTCGAATAGCCGCGTTACGTACAGTTGGAGTAGCCATACTGTTCCCCCGTCAGATGTTTCCAAAATTACTTGTGAAATAATTTGAGACTTTGACTTTACCACAACAGGGTTGTGATATGAAATACAAGTTCCAACTTAGGTGTTATAAGCTTCAACTAGCTCTCTTGCTTCTGAACTTAGTAGAGGTAAATCTGGCTTTTTTCAAAACAACCCTAGAGCCTAGTGTCCTATTACAAAAAAAACCTTCACTTGTTAGTATTAGTTTGCGAGTACTTAAAGAGTACTCATGGCTTTGTCCCTGGCTATTCCCATGGCCAGACTATGAAGATGAGTACCTGGAGGATGGACCCCAGGAAGGTTACGACAACTAGGATCATCTCCCATCGTCAGCATTGCCTGTGACCCCGAAGATGGAGCTTCGCCTACGCTACCGTTATTATTACGTATTCCGCTGCTTGTGTTGTATTAAGACTGGATCATGAGATCCTTATTTATGTAAGACCTTATGTATGGTTTGTAATGGATGATGTACTGTGGTATCCAATTCTGTTATGTCTCGCAAAAATGGTAATCCTGGGATTGCGATGTATGGCATAACAGGCATCTGGGATTAAAAATCCGGGTGTTGACAGAAGGCGAGATCGCCGAGTGTGCGCTACAGCGGGTGGTGGAGGCGGAGGCAACGGTGTCTCCCAATGGGCGGTGACCGACATACACCACGTCGCCGCCAAGGAGGCGATGGAGGCGGTGGCCTTGGAGGCCGCATTAGCAGCTCTTCGCGAGATCCGCCACGAGGGGGCCATGACCATGCTGGAGGAGGTGGCCAAGGAGGCCGCCAACTCCGCCATTCGCGAGCTTCGCTGATGACCCACAAGTATAGGGGGTGTATCGTAGTACTTTTGATAAATAGGAATGTTGATCCCAGCAAGGAGAAGAAGGTGTTGACTAGTGGTATGGAGCATGAAATCTCTGTAAATACTTATGAAATGGATTTTTAGGGGTTTTCTGATAAAGCAAGGAAATAAAGTGCAGGTAAATAAGACAACAAACAATTGCAGCAAGTGGCCCAAACCTTTCTTAGAAAAGGACAAGCAGGTGGAAATACTAATGAGGACCAAATGTTCTCGAGGACACATGGGAATACTGTCAAGTGATTTTATTTCATATAGTTGATTAATATTTTTTGCTTTTATAAGTGTTGTGTGGGTGAACCTGTGATAATGTACCGACCTTACTTAAACTAATACATACTTGTGATTAAACCTCTTGCAAGCATCCGCAACTACAAGAAAGAAATTAAGATAAAAACCTAACCACAGCCTTAAACTCTGAGATCCTACACTCCCTTGTGCAAAGGTTTCCTAACGGGGGTTCAGGTTTTTGTCACTCCGGCAAGCCCACAATAAGTAGCCAAATATACAATGTATTCCCTTAGGCCCATAAATGGTGAAGTATCATGTAGTCTACGTTCACATGACACCACTAGAAGAATAACACCACAACTTAAATATTAAACCATTGAATAATACCTCAATACAAATCCACTACTAACAACATGACTTCTCCTATGTCCTCAAGGACTAAACAAACTACTCACGAGACATCATATGGATCTAGATCAGAGATGATATAATGATGGATAACAATCTGAACATAAACAATAATTTAATGGTTCCACTCACACGCATCAACTACAACAGTAATCAACACCAGAAAAGTTTCCCCTAAGTACTATGCAAGATTCAACACAATTGTTACAGCGGGATGGAGTGGTGATGATGGTTCTGGTGGAGATGATGGTGTGGATGATGATCCCGATGAAGTCTATCTTGATAATGGCATTGATGGCGACGATCTCCCTCCTCCGGGAAGAAATTTCCCTAGCAGAAATCTGTCTGCCGGAGAGTTCTTTCTCTCTCGGTGTTTTTCGCCCCACAGAGGCGGCGGAATCTTTCTATGGTCGTCCTCCCGTGTATTAGGGTTTCGAGGAGAAGATATAGCCGAGAGGGCGGAGCCAGAGGTGGGCCAGAGTGGCCACACACCCTGTAGGCACGGCCTAGGGTAGCCCGCGCCTGGGGGTGTGGGCCCCTTGTGGCCCAACTCCGCCTCCCCTTCTGGCATCCTTCGTCTTTTGGGAAAATATAATTTTCCGTAGTTTTTCTGGTATTTTTCTAATCTTCACGAAATTGCATCAAAACACCGCTTTTCCATCACAATCCTGACTCCGGCAGTTCATCCTCCAAGAATCATCCAACATGCAAACATAGATAAAAAGACATAAGTAACACCTCTTAATAAGAAATATATAAATAAATAGAGGCACATTATGATATAGAATGGTGATGCAAATTGGACGTATCAACTCCCCCAAGCTTAGACCTCGCTTGTCCCTGCTTAAAATCGAGCTCGAGAACATGTCCACAGGTTTATGGAGTGAAGTGTCGATAAAAATAATATGGACAAGAAGCATCACACTTACCAATATATAACTCATAGTAGAAAGCAACTCACCATTATATAACTTAGCTTGCAACAAGTACGAAAGTCACAATAAAGATGCATAAAGATAAATCATAATCGGGATTGGCAAACTTTGTTCTCGGTTAGAGAACAGTTGGCAAACAGTTTTCAAGTAAAGCTTTTGTAAAGCGGTTTACAACAGGAGTACACTTTGCATAAAAGGTTTTTCACAATGATGGCTTTCAAAGTAATACTCATTTAAATAAGAGTCTTGTGCAAACAAGGAAGATAAAGAACATGATTGAATAAATCATCATATGAATGCTTGAAACATAACAACTCAAATGCTTGCTGGATATAGATAGGAAAAGGTTTACTGACTCAACTTAGAAGTAGAAGAAATGGCCCTTCATAGAGGGAAGCAGGTATTTCAAGTTCATAAAGAGCTTTCAAAAGATTATGGTACTTACTAGCTTTGAGCTCTCATTGCCCCTATCATAAGCATCTTGAGGTGATTAAGGTTAAAGTGAACAAGGAAGGAGTATATGCTTCACGAAATAGAAGTTGACAATCCCATGTCCCTTGAGTACGAGGGACGCTCCTGATGCTACTCAACTTTAGTTACCGGTAAGTTCTTGTCATTGTAATTACATGTGTATCAGAAAGAACCGCCAACGGGGTACCCCTTGCACATGATACAGGAGCTATCTCATAATCAAAATGGCAAGGCAAGCAGACAGTGAGCATCTTAGCGATCTTTTTATTTGCTATTTGCATAGGTTTTTATTAAGGATGCTTCACAGATTTCTCACTATGGTTATGCTGCAAGTTTCCACCATGATTAGGCATGGCTTAGGCTAGCGGCCTAGGCTTTTCTCTAACACACATACATAACTCCATGGACTTACAAGCTCTCCTTTTATTTCACACCGACGACATCCGCAAACAAAAGATCATGATATCAATTGTGTATAATGTACATGTGCAATATTGAAAGCGTTTCCCGTGATAGCACGGTTATGCTAATTTCAACGTATAGGTGCAAGCATATACAACTTCGATAACACAATGGTTCAAGTTTATTAAGGGGAAGAAAATAAGGTGTGCCATCAAGTTCGTGAGAGCTTTACTAACTAGTTTTCACGTAACAAAATAATTTTTAATTTGAAAGATAGATAAAGCTTGAAAAATTACTTGGAATAGTAATAAATGCTAATATGTAGATATGGTGGACACAAATGGCACATGTTTTGGTTTAAGGGTTTGGATGCATGAGAAGTATGCCTTCTCAAAATAGGTTTTTGGCTAGCAAGGTTGGGTAGCAAGCAAAAGAGTTGAAGGAAACAAACAAACATACAAGTAATAAAGCCAAACATGCAATCTTATTTGAAGACACAAAAGATCTTAAATAAAGAATACTAAGCTTATGAGCCAATCAAGAAAGAAAATAAATGATATAAAATACCTGTAAGTGCTTTTCTCTTTTCCTTCCAAATCTCAAAAAGTGTTGCTACTGACCAGAGCTCGGTTTGTCAAAACCAATTTAGATCTACTTTATGCTCCCAAAGTGATACCAATATTCATCAACAAGATCAATCATATAATAGAGATTGCAAACTAAAACAGGAAGTGCAAAAAGTAAAAGATGAGACTTCACATTAATATTCCATAAAGGCACTCACACCAAGGGATACATAGATAACCAATTAAAGGAGAGATACTTCATCAATGCAAACCAACCTATGAGATACTTCTCTACCCAAGATATAACTCTACTAAAAAGGTGAATGAAAAAAAGATAATGATGTGATACCGCGGCACTCCCTCAAGCTTGGAACAAGCTAAGGGGATGCCAAACCTGATGACGAATTACTCCTTCGGTGGTGGTGGTGTTCTCTTGATAATCTATTCAATCAGTTCCCTCAATTCCTCAATCTCAAAGGTTAGAGTACGAATCAACTCTGAATTATGCTCAATGCAGTTCATGATCATCTTAGACCGGAGAATCTCAGTCCTTGTTATTCTTTTCCCACTCTTCCTTCTTAGTGCGTTCCTTCCCTGCATGGTTAGAACGAGGCAGATCCCAAACAGAGGGAAACCTCCCTTGGGGCATCTTTTGATATTGTTGCTCATGTATGAGAGCATGGAAGGGGTTCTTGGTGCATGAAGGAAGTGACCGTAGAGCGAGAATATGACGCGGAATTTTCCCTCCTATAGACATCCGTGGTGTCCTCCTAAGCTTAGTAGTGTTTGCCACCACTCCAATGCTGGCAACGGTAGCGCGGGTGTCCGGATGCTCGTCCTCCTTCATGTCTTCTTCATCCCCAACCAAGATCTCCTCCTCTTTGGGGTTTTGAGGATCATCTTCCACGGGCTTCTTGCCTTTGTCGTTGGCAGAGACCATGGTGCTCTTAACTTGAGAAGATTTCCTAACAGAAACAGATCGAAACGAAAACACGACGAGAACACGATATACGAACCTCGGGGGATCTAGGGGATTATATATTATGAAGTTTCACTACATAAGGAAGGTATTGTGCGAAAACGAGGCGGAGACGGACTCCAGGAGGCTCACACCCCCTACAGGCGCGACCAGCTGGGGGGCGTGCCTAGGGTGGGTGGGGCCCACCTGGCCTCCGTTTCCTCCTCTATTTTATCTCGTAACCTTCCGTATGTAATAAAAACAAAAAAAATATAAAACGATAAGGTTTTCACGAACCTTCAATTTGTAACACTTTTATCCATTCAAAAACGGACTCTGCAGATTCTGGAGTTTGGTTTCTAATAAATTCTTCCCGAGTTACCATTTGAATAATATCAACGTCTTCATTGTAAGAATCTCCCGAAATATAATGTTTGAGCCTTTGACCATTTACCACTTGTGCAGTGTTGTCCTTCAAAGAGGATATTTTAATGGTCCCTGGGCGATACACCTCCTCAATAACAAAAGGTCCTTCCCATTTTGAGAGTAGTTTCCCTGCAAAAAATTTGAGACGATACCTATACAAAAGAACTTTCTCACCAACATGGAACTCCCTCTTGAGAATTCTCCTATCATGCCATCTTTTTACTTTTTCCTTAAAGAGTCTAGCATTTTCATAAGCTTCACTTCTCCACTCATCTAAGGTACCCAAGTCAAGCAATCTTTTCTCACCAGCAAGTTTAAAATCTCTATTCAGTTCTTTTATTGCCCAATAAGCTTTGTGTTCTAATTCTAGAGGCAAGCGGCAAGATTTACCATAAACCATTTTGTAAGAAGACATTCCCATAGGATTTTTATAAGCAGTTATATACGCCCATAAAGAGCCATTCAACTTTTTAGCCCATTTTTTCTAGATCTATTAATAGTCTTCTGCAAGATAGATTTAATTTTTCTATTAGAAAGTTCTACTTGCCCACTAGTTTGGGGGTGATAAGCTGAAGCAATTCTATGGTTAACATCATATTTAGCAAGAGTCTTCCTTAAACACCCATGGATAAAATGAGAGACCCCATCAGTCATAAGATATCTAGGCACGCCAAACCTAGGAAAAATAACATCTTTAAGCATTTTTAAAGAGGTCTTATGATCAACGTTGTTTATAGGTATGGCTTCCACCCATTTTGTAACATAATCACTTGCAACAAGAATATGAGTATACCCTTTTGAAGGAGGAAAATGACTCATAAAGTCAAATCTCCAGCAATCAAAAGGTTCAACAACAAGAGAATAATTCATAGGCATTTCATTACGTCTAGAAATGTTACAAACTCTTTGACATTCATCACATGATAAAATAAACTTCCCCGCGTCCTTGAAAAGAGTAGGCCAATAAAAACTAGATTATAAAACTTTTTATGCAGTCCTATCCTCAGCATGATGTCCTCCACTAGCACTGCTGATACGTCAAAAACGTATCTATAATTTTTTATGCTTCATGTTTGTTTACTATCTACTTTGCTTTGCTTTGTCACACTTTGAGGTGCTTTTTACATGTTTTCTGGTACTAACCTATTAACAAGTTGCCACAGTGCTAGTTGCATGTTTTCTTCTGTTTTTGGTTCCAAAAAGGCAGGAAATCAATATTCTCGGAATTGGATGGGACAAAAGCCAAAGTCCTTATTTTCCCGGAGCAACACGGAATCACGAAGCAGAGTCGAAGGGGCACCACAGGGTGACCCCCCAGGCGCGACCTAGGGTGGGCCTGCGCTTGGGCAGGGTGTGGGCCCCCTGTACCTCCACCGACCTTGCCTCATGCGCCTATAAGAAGCCCCCGAGGATAAAACCCTAAACAATCCATCATACTTCCAGAAAAAGTTCCGCTGCGCCGCCGCCACCGAATGGGAGATTCGGAGGACAGAAAGTCTCTGTTCCGGCACCCTGACAGGACGGGGAAGTGCCCCAGGAGCCATCTCCATCGATCTCCACCACCATCTTCATCACCGTTGCTGATTCCCATGATGAGGAGGGAGTAGTTCTTCCTCGAGGCTAAGGGCTTTACCGGTAGCTATGTGTTCATCTCTCTCTCTATGCATGATCTTGTTGTGGTCATGAGCTTTGTAATCAAGTAGATCTACCTTGCTACTCGAGTGCTTCAATAGATCTATGCTCTCCCCATGTGTGTGAAAGTGACAGCGTGCACGCCATGGTGACACTTAGGCTAGAGTCTACATAAATACTCATTGTGCTTTAATAGATCTATGCTTTTCCCCACGTGTGTGAAAGTGATAGCGTGCACACCGTGTGTGGCACTTAAGCTAGGTTACATATATATATTTGTTATGAGTTATATTTGGAGTTGGATGTTTTTATAAAATTGTGGTGTTTGTTGGAACCATCTAGCGCTCATGGTGACAGTGTGGGGTTATCTAGATTGGGAAAGGCGGACTTTGAGATGTGTTGTTATAGCCCTACCATGGATTAAAGTGTCCAACCGGAGAGTAGTTAGGGTAGTATCATTAAGAGAAGATATTTATATGAGAGAGTGTTTACTAGTGAAAGTATGATCCCTAGGCCTTATTTCTAAACATTGAAACACGGTTTGCTACTAGATCTATTGCATGTTTGCTTGCTTTAGTCTTTACCTCACCGTCAAGCTATTTTTTGGCACCGTTACCACTTGTATTTCACTATCTATTCGTCGAACTAGTGCACCTATACACCTGACAAGTGTATTGGGTGTGTTGGGGACACAAGAGACTTCTTGTATCTTGATTGCAACATTGCTTGAGAGGGAATACCTTTGACCACTTCCTTCCTGTGTTCGATAAACCTTGGGTAATCCACTTAAGGGAAACTTGCTGCTGTTCTACAAACCTCTGCACTTGGAGGCCCAACAACTATCTACAAGAATAGAAGTGCGTAGACATCAAGCTATTTTCTGGCGCCGTTGCCGGGGAGGAAAGGTAAAAGGCACTCACACACGTTACCCCATGGCAACAAGCCAGAAAGCTATTTTCTGGGCTGTTGCCGGGGAGGTAAGGTAAAAGGTACTAACATCCTCCTGTGTGAGTGCTCGAAGTTATTTCCTTTAGATTCTGCAATTGTGTCTTTTTGTTTCTTGTTTTCACTAGTTAGGCTTAATGGAAAATAACAAAAAAATCAGAGAGCTTTATAGTATTTACCTTGAGTTAGGACATGAAGTGTTTGAAGAGAAAATTAAAAAACCTATGAAACTTTATTTGCATGCTAATAGCAATGTTATTAGTATGAATTCTTTGGACACCATTATTGCTAATGCTATGGAAAAGTCTAAGCTTGGGGAAGCTAGTTTTGATTAAAATGATCTTTTTAGTCCCCCAAGCACGGAGGAGAAAATTTACTTTGATGATACTTTACCTCCAATATATGATGATTACAATGATGATTATGATATTTTCAGTTCACCTACTATTGAGGAGAAAATCAATTGTGGTTACAATATGCCTCCTATATTTGATGATTATGGTCATGAGAATAATAGTGATAGCTATTTTGTTGAAATTGCTCCCACTACAATTAACAAGAATAAGAATGACTATGCTTATGTGGAGAGTAATAATCATTTTATGCACGTGGCTCATGATAAGAATGTTTTATGTGATAGTTATATTGTTAATTTTATTCATGATGTTACTGAAAGTTATTATGAGAGAGGGAAACATGGTTTTATGCATCTCAAAAATATTAAGTTTCCCCTCTTTATGTTGAAAATTCTGAAGTTGCATTTGTCTTGCTTCCCTATGCTTGTTGTTTTGTGCTTTTATGACTTATTTCTTTACAAGATTACTATGCATAGGAAGTGGGCGAGACTTAAATTTATTTTGAATTTTCTTCTTAATGCTCTCTTTTACTTCAATTCATATTTCTTATGTGAGTATCTTCTTAAACTATCAAGCCTAACTTAATGGCGTTAAAGAAAAGTACTTATTGGGAGATAACCCAAGTGTTTTCTTGAGTATTAGAAGTTATTACCTCTGTAATAACCCCTCCTTATCCTTTTTGTTTGCTTTTTGTGTCAATAATGACCTCTAATGAGAGGGAAGTAAGATTTGGAGAGTTGCTGTCCCGAAACAGATTTCTGTCCTCTACCAAAACAATTCGTGAGAAGTCTCTGTAACTCGGATTGAGCTGCAAATTTACGAATAAACCCCCATATATGTTAGCTAAATTTCGTTAGTTCAACACTTTGAGCAACATAAGATGTTCGACAAAATCGGTTTCTACCTGCTGGTCTATTTTGACAAATTTCTGCCATTATTTTCATTTGCTTCTTACTGATTCCTTTTTGAGTTCTCTTTTGTGGAATTGAGATTTTTGAAGGAGTTACTACTGTAGCTTGTGTTTTTAGTGAAAAGTCTTGTTGTTCCAAAGCTTTTCCTAAAGGTCTATTATCTTTTGAATAAACTAATGTTGCTAATGAAGATTGTGTGAAGTTTTGTATGAAGGAAAAATTTCAGGTGTAGAGAGAGAATGGTATAATGAGATGAAGAATGGACAAAATCTCAAGCTTGGGAATGCCACCCCGGTGTCACCCCAAGAAATATCCAAGAGGTACAAGCGTCAAAGCTTGATATTCCCAAGGCATCCCCTTCTTCATTAATAAAAGCTCACGTTTGTCTAGACACTTCATTTTTATTGTTTCATGCACTGTTGTGTTGTTCTTGGAGCGTCTTAGTTTTCGTTTGCTTTGCTTAGTTTGTTTAGTTTGCTTGAATAAAGTAGTTTGGACCCCCGTTCTCGCTGTGTTATTGCAAATAATTAGCTTGGTGTTGGAAAGGAGTAGAAAGTTCTTGCTTGATACGTGCAAGAGGAGCTTGCATTGACTGTGACTTGGACTTTATCATGACATGCTAGGTGTTGTTTTGACCTTATGATTAGTGATTATTGTTGTAGCTTATCTTGTTCTAAACAATTGGGATTGCTTATTGTGTCTTGAAGAAATTATGCGTTGTTTTAGCATGCAAAAGCATAGTATTGTGGTATTGTCCTTTGATGCTTTGTTTGGGTTGACTTGGCACATGCTCACACCATGTTATGACTATGAACAAGTCACTATAGCCTCTATGATCATTTAAGTCCTTGACTTGTAGTACCACTCTATGTTTTGATTAGTAATGTTTTGTTGCTCTACATGATTATGGCCATTATTGCTCTCTTAGTTGGTTGCTCACAGTCTTTTGCTAGCCTCCACTTGTACGAGTAAGCTCTACTCATGCTTCCAATTCCCAAGAAACCAAGTTATTCCAAAGTGTCCACTATAAATTTCTATGCATGGTGTGTTACACCATTCCAAGTATATTCTTATTTTCAGCTATCTTCCAATTAAAAAGTATTTTGTTATGTGAAAACTTAGTGATTAAAGCCCTCACAAACTCGATGGCACGCTTTATATTATTTGCCCCTAATAAACTTGAACCATTGTTTCATCTATGTTGTATATGCTTGCACTTATACGTTGGAATTAGCAGAACTGTCCTGTCACGGGGAACATTTTCAACATTTCACTTGTACTTTGTACTCAGTTGATATCATGCTCTTTTGTCTATGGATGTCACCGGTATGAAATAAAGAGGGAACTTGTAAGTTCATGGAGTATGTATTTTGTGTTAGAGAAACGTTTGGGCCGCTAGCCTAAGCCATGCCTAATCATGGTGGAAACTTGCAGCATCACCATAGTGAGCTATCTATGAAGCATCCTCAATAAAAAGCTATGCATATAGTAAATAAAAAGATCGTTGAGATGTTCATTATCTGCTTGCCTTGTAATTTTGGTTATGGGATAGCTCCTGTACCATGTGCAAGGGGTACCCCGTTGGAGGTTTTCTATGATACGCATGTACTTACAATGACCAGAACTTACAAGTGACTGAAGTTGAATAGCATGAGGAGTGGACCTCCTATTCAAGGGACTTGAGATTTCCAAATTATACTTTGTCAAGCATATACTCCATCTTTGTTCACTTTAACCTTAACCACTTCAAGATGCTTATGATAGGGGCAATGAGGGCTGAAAGCTAACAAGTACCATAATTTTTGGAAGCTCTTTTTTAAACTTGAAATCCCCGCTACCCTTTATGAAGTGTCTTTCTTCCACCATTATATTAAGTCTCCACCTTCTAACTTTAGGCACTATTAAGAGAGCATAGTTTCCATTCTGTGTGCAGTGTCCCCAAACTTATAGATTGATGCATATTGTGATATTGCTTGTTCTTGTGCTATTTTTATCTAGTCACTCTTATGAATTTTGAAGGTGTACTATGCATCTATTTGCTACTCCATGAGGGACAAGTTGAATGCCACTATGCCATGTTTTCTGTATGTGAAACAAACAAACATTTTTCAATGCATGTTATTCATGATCTTTGTTTGTAGCCTTTTATGTTGCATGCATAGTTACTATGTCCTATTGTTAGAACTCCATCTTTCATAAACATGTTTAGAGTTCTTTGATCCCAGCTTTCAATGCTTGCAAATGGTTTGATCTTGGTTTTGATGGTGCATGTCACCTTAAAAATTATTCTTTTATCACTTACCTACTCGAGGACGAGCAGGAGTTAAGCTTGGGGATGCTTGATACGTTAGAAACGTATCTATATTTTGATGCTCCAAGCTTGCTTTATATTCACTTTGCTTTGCTTAGTCTACACTTTGAGATATTTTTATACACTTTCTGGTACTAACCTATTAACAAGATTCTACAGTGCCAGTTGACTGTTTTCTTCTATTTTTGGTTCCAGAAAGGCAGAAAATCAATATTCTCGGAATTGGACGGGACAAAAGCCAAAGTCATTATTTTTCCCGGAACAACACGGAACCACGAAGCAGAGTCGGAGGAGCGCCACAGGGTGGCCACCCCCAGACACGGCCTAGGGTGGGCCCACGCCTGGGCAGGGTATGGGCCCCCTGGACCTCCACTGACCTTGCCTCCTGCGCCTATAAGAAGCCCCCAGGATAAAACCATAAACAATCCATCATTCTTCTAGAACAAGTTCCGCTGCACTGCCGCCACCGAAGGGGAGATTCGGGGGACAGAAAGTCTCTGTTTCGGCACCCTGCCGGGACGGGGAAGTGCCACCGGAGCCATCTCCACCACCATCTTCATCACCGTTGCTGATTCCCATGATGTGGAGGGAGTAGTTCTTCCTCGAGGCTAAGGGCTCTATCGGTAGCTATGTGTTCATATCTCTCTCTATGCATGATCTTGTTGTGATCATGAGCTTTGTAATCAAGTAGATCTACCTTGCTACTCAAGTGCTTCAATAGATCTTTGCTTTACCCATGTGTGTGAAAGTGACAGCGTGCACGCCATGTTGACACTTAGGCTAGAGTCTACATAAACACTCATCGTGCTTTAATAGATCTATGCTTTTCCCCACGTGTGTGAAAGTGACAGCGTGCACACTGTGTGTGGCACTTAAGCTAGGTTACATATATATATACTCCCTCCATTTCAAGGCTTAAGGCCTATAATTTTTTTGAAAAGTCAAACCAACTAAACTTTGACCAAACTTTTAGAAAAAACTATCAATAAACATGATATTTTGTAGACATCATATGAAAATATATTTCATTATCTATCTAATGATATTGATTATGTATTTTGCATATTAACAGTTTTTGATAAAAACTTGGTCAAACTTGACATACTTTGACTTTTCAAAAAAAATATAGGCCTTAAGCCTTGAAACGGAGATAGTATTTGTTATGAGTTATATTTGGAGTTGGATATCTTTATGAAATTGTGGTGTTTGTTGGAACCATCTAGCGCTCAAGGTGATAGTGTGGGGTTATTTAGATTGGAAAAGGCGGACTTTGAGGTGTGTTGTTATAGCCCTACCATGGATTAGAGCGTCCAACCGGAGAGTAGTCAGGGTAGTATCATTAAGAGAAAATATTTATATGAGAGAGTGTTCACTAGTGAAAGTATGATCCCTAGGCCTTGTTTCCTCCATGAGTTCGATAAACCTTGGGTAATCCACTTAAGGGAAACTTGCTGTTGTTCTACAAACCTCTGCACTTGGAGGACCAACTTCTACAAGAATAGAAGTGCATAGACATCAACTGCCATGCCATTTTCTCAATATCTCTTGTTCATATTTTGGGACACATTTTCGCATAATACCGTCTACTCATTCTTTATATAAATGTGGGTCATCCCAAAAATAATGTCTTAGATCATAAAAGATTTTCCTTCTTTGCTGGACTATAAAGGTTGGAGGTAAATACTTGGAAACAATAAAGTTAGCACAATCAGCATACCAATGAATCTCATGCAGGCTTACCCTTATTGCAGCCAACTATTCATTTGGAAAACTATCATTAATAGGCATAGGGTCAAAATAATTTTTTCCAAACGAGATAAATTATCAACAACACGATTTTCAGCACATTTCCTATCTACAATATGCACCCTAAGGGTATCTCCATCGGTTCGAATCCAACATGTATTTGCATCCGACCTATTAATCTGATCGGGATAGATCGACAGACAGATGCACGACGATCTAGACCCAATCTATATTTGCGTCCGAACTCGTCTGAATGGACTGACGAACATACGGACTGACGGGCAGGTGTGCGACGGCCCAGCGGGTGACCCATCCGGACAAAAGCATGTAGATCGACATATTCATGCGTCAAATTTGGGCCCCGCTTGGGTCAGTTCGAATATCGCGCTTGTCCTTATGCGTCCTCCCTTTACCTTTGGCGGTCCCTTCCGCCAGTGGCAGCAAAACCACACCACTTCTTCTTACAAAAAACATCTCCCTATTTTTCACTGGCGGGAGCGGGAGGGAAGGCGATGGTTCCCTCCGCCATAGTTTATGTTGTGCCCTCCGACGTTCCCATGGCCAAGAAGCACGACCGACTAAAGAAGCTCGGCAAGGACCTCACGGCAGAGGAGCGAAAAGTTGAGTTGGGGAAGTGTGCTGGCCGGAGGCAGGTGGCGAGAGCTCGACTCGTCGCTACCAGGCCCGAGAAGGGGCATCAGGAGGAGAACGAGTGCTTCGTCGCCAACCAAAACAGGTTCGACGCCAAAGAGATGGCAGTGAGTACCGCCAAGCACACCGTCAGCATGATCAAGCAGGAGACGATGACCGCAGCTTTTGGCGGCGCCGTCTATTTTGATGGCACCGTCGATCTTCCCGGTCTGGCCATGGCTAACGCGTCCTCTACGAGCTCAGTCACTTCCACGCCTAGCGGCCAGCCACCAGGTCAGTCGAGGAAGTCGGGCCCGCACACGCCCTCGCTTGGAGGCCACAGTAGGAACGTGGCCTCGCTCTCCCGGTTTGTCCATCCCCTCATGACATCATCGGAGGCGGGAAAGCCCTCCATCAACCTGAACTATACTCTAACAACCGCGGACGCCTTAACTAAGAGGTGGTCCATCTCTATCGCGAACATGCCGATGCCAGTCAACCTGTTCGGCGAAATGCTCGCCGAGCCGCCCTCCTCCAACGACACGATATGGTCGCCACATTTCTTCGCCATTGCGAGTATACTGCTCCCACCGCTTTATGATGGCCAAATTGGTTGTAGGATTTCTTAGCCAACGACGGTGAGGACACCTTGCACGACATGATCAACGAGGGTGGCCACGGCTATGCCGACGATGGAGAGACCGAGCCAGAGACAAAGTAAGAGACCCAGCACGATGCCTCCAACATTGCGGATGAGACGTTGTTTGGAAACGATGGCACTTTCATGGGCGAGGGGGTCACGACCGCGTCGTTGGCCGCTTCACTTGCGGCGTCACTTGTTGACTCCAAGAAGGTGAGCCAACGAACCCGGAGTCACACCACCGACGAGGACACGCTCCTATGCAAGGCATGGATGGAGATTTCACAAGATCCACTATGCGGCGCCGAGCAAAAGGGTTTTTCCTACGGGAAAAAGGTGGGCAAGTTCTTCCATGAGCATAGGAAATTCGGGAAGGACGCCTTCTATAATGATCGAAACGATATATCCCTCTCCAGACGTTGGGGTACCATCCATGCCGAGTGTAGCACGTTCCAAGGATCCTACGAGATGGTGTTAAAAAGGACAATAAGCGGTATGCAGCCGGTTGACATGGTAAAACATCTTCCTCTCTTTGTCGATGTATTGCATTTGCGTTGAGCCATTGTTGGCATTCATATGTGTAGGTCCTGAAAGCACCAGAGCACTTCAAGACGGTGAATGATAACAAGACATTCACGTTGAGCCATTGTTGGATGTTGATCAAGGACACCAAAAAATGAGAGACTAGTTATGCCCTTTGAAAAAATGGACAACAACAAGAAGGGCAAGATCAATGCTTCAATGGGCGGTGTCGTCGACCTAGACGATGAAAATGATGAAGGCTTCGTCAACTCTGTAGGTGGCTGGACTACTGGTCGTGCCTGTCGGCCTGTTGGCCACAAGGCCATGAAGGCCGATCTCGTCCGCCAGGCTCGTTTCTTGGCGTTTCAAGAGACCTTAAAGAAGATCCTGGAGAATAAGGAAGAGGCCATCACCGAGAGGGAGGAGAGGTGGCACAAAGAGAAAGAGGTCGCCTCCAAGACCTTTGTCGAGCTGCAAACGAGTTCTATCGAGGTGGATAAGACCTACGCCAAGTCTAGGCTAATGGAGATCGAGGCCAAGACAAAGGTGAAGGAGGCCGAAGCCAAGGCCAAGGAGGCCGAGGCTAGGTCTAGGGTGCTAGAGATAGAGGCGAAGGCCGAAGTCAAGATCATGGCCGAGGAGAACGCCATCATGCTCACCGACCTGGATAGCATCGCCGACCCCAATCGCATGGCTTGGGTCACGAAGATGGAGCAGACCATCAAGGCACGCGATGTCTGAAGAGCAATGGCGACGGCGGATGCAACTTTTTGCAGAGGAATATGCTATTTTGGATATTGTATATGACTAGCAAATAAACCCGTGCGTTGCTACGGTTTGACCCGCTCCCTTCATCCGACTTCCACATCGCATCACTCCCTCTACCTGTGTGTCGCCTTCCTGCCCTTCACAAGTGCATGAGGCCCTCCAACCTGAACGCCTCCTTTATCGAATTCCCTACGCATCGCCCAACTCGAGGACCCACATGCCTTCACAACGTTCCGCCCAACCTTAGAGAACATGCGGCAATGTTTCACCAAACCCTAGGGCGAGCGAGTAGGAGGCAGGCGGACTCAAAGTGCATCTTAGTTTAACCGTTCCGAAAAAGCTGTCTAGATACATCCAAATTTAAAAAGTTTGAGACATCTATTTTAAGACGGAGAGAGTACATATAATCGGTTTTTAACGGGAGTAGGTAGATACTAAATAATGTCTAGATACATCTAAATTTAGAAAAGTTTGAGACATGTTTTTTAAGACAGAGAGAGTACATGTAATCGGTTTTTAACAGGAGTGGGGAAGCATGCTTTGTAAAATGGATTTCACTTAGAAATACTGCAAAGAAGAATAGTTTAGGTAGTTCCACATAAACTATTCCCGTGAATCTATCAAGTGGTGCAAGGATCAAGGGGAGTTTTTCTACCGCTGCATGCGTTTGTTTTTCTTTTGAGAGTTTAGACCGTTGCCTGTTTGGCTTGATCGAAAGATGTCAACCCACTGCACCACTTGTGCGCAATCTTTTTTTTTAGACGTGGGCCAGTTTACATGGATGGCCGGACAACGAGGTCTCTAATTGCTCACGGAGTCGGCCGTCGGATCATGCACGACAGTTATAATAAACCTTAAAACGGACGTTATTTGACTTACCAGTGCAATTGGTTCGTGGTGGAAGGCGCCTTTTATTATTAGGTGGCATTGGTTCGTAATATAGGCTTTGGTGGAGTGTAAACACATGTTTTAAAAAGAATTGGACCGGAAGAAACATTTCGTCCTTTATTATTAGTTATAGATATTCTCCTTTTGCACATTTCAGATCCATTGGCCACTTTTTGGCGATGCGCAGAGCGTGATGGCGCACGTCTGCCATGTTATTTGATAGTCAATTTGTGTGTTTTTGGTTTTTCAATTTAACAGTTTTAACTTATTGGCAATGTCTTGTCTTACAATAACGCCAACAAACGCTAAGACGAACAGATGGATTGTACCGCTAGACGCGGTTCGGTCGGACAGATCGAACTAACGTTAAAAACAACCGAGACTTATCTGCGCTGAGAGGAGGAGGAGTGGCGGTGGTGTGCGGCGGGAGCAGTGAGTGAAGTCACGCACGCAGCTGCGACGGCTGACAGACACACACCGCGCGGCACACGTAGTAGTAGCTCGCTGTACCGTGGGTGCTCCAGTCCAGTACATCCCCCGGCCACACGGTGGAGGAGCCAAGCTACTACAGTACTACTGGTAGTACTAGCTCGCATGCATCACCCACGCAACAACGCAACTGTGCAGCGCATCACCCGTACGACGATGCCCCCACGGACGGCTGTCGGCGCCGTCCCACGGCCACGGTGGCCCACGGACAAGCAAGCACAGCTGCCGCCCGTCCCCGAATGTCATCGGAAGGGCTGCGTGCCACGTGCAGCTGCATCTACCCACCCGCCCAGCCAATTTTGTTCCGGCCCCTGCTAGTACGACTACTACTTGCAAGGGCAGGATGATTGTTTCCTGCACTTCGTGTACGTACGACAACGTGGCCGTTCCTTTGCAATTCCTGCGTCCCGAACAGGGCCCGAGAGCATCTCTACCGCACTGCCCGTAAATATTCCGAAAAGAGGTATTAGCATTGGGGGTACAAATACTTTGCAAGAAACTCATACAACTGACGTATGTTGCAAAAAGTAGGCGATCTGCAATCTATACGATCCTTGCTAGTTTAGTACATCACAGTCCGAAAAGAGCCAACTAGGAACCACGTAGGATTTGGAATTTTGCAGAAACAACCTTTGCTAGTTGGACAATCTCACATTGCAGCAGTTGGAGACAGGGGGGTGACATTTAATGACTTGAACCCTTTGTTCCGACCAATTAATGAATTAGTCACTGCCTCCCTGTCCGACCAGTTGGAGATCGGCTATTTTGTCGCCACTGCCTCCCCGCCCTGCACTTTACCTCGTACTCTTTTTAGAGATGTTAGAGATGTTGTTCCAGATGTTAGAGATGTCGATGTCGATGGTGAAAACGACCCTAAAGGCCCTGTTTTGGCCGACATACGCAGTACATTAATTGGCAAAAAAAAATCATGAAAAAAGTTTTGACACTCTGGAGGTTGGGTTCCACACACTGGCCTAGCTCAAGCTCATTACAAGCGAACTAGACCAGAGTAGTACACTGGCGGCCAGAGGTCACCCATTCTGAGGACGGATAGCGGTGAATCGGAGTTGTTTTTGAGAGGAGCTCGGTGAGCATCGAGCAGGGTATATAAGTGGTCCTCCTCGCCTCCAACTAGCGAGTGGGACTAAAACTCCCACCTCATCGGCACCATGGGCAAGACGCTGGGCCGATTCTTGCTGACCACAATGATCTTTGCTGCCACGAGACGGAGCTGGCCAGTCTTAGATTATCTCATTGGCCTGGGCAAGTTATGAATACGTTTTATTTTTCCTCTTATTTGTTTTTCGCTTTTTCAATTTTAATTTCTGTTTCAATTCAAATCAAATGATTTCAAAACTCATATGTGTTTCTCAAAAACATTACATATTTTTCAAATAACAAATTCAAACATAATGGCAAAAGTGCAAACTAAATGGTATTTTCACACACATTTTAACAAGACTGATTCGAATAGTCATAGATAACTAAAACGTTAGATTGTTCACAACATCCAAAGCAAAAGAGCACCTTCATCACATCAAAGTGCACCGAAGATCATAGCTACCATGTCCGAACTAGCAAACATAGACTAGATGTTCTTACATATCATACATAACATTTCGGATAACTAACTACACCAAGTCTCTGGACAAGCACCTCCCAGAGCCTTATCTTTGAGCCTTCTCACGACCATCCGAATCGCCAATGGCGAGCTGCTGAGCGTCTTTGCAAAGAGTTCACAAGCATCCCACCCTAGGCTTCCTAGGATGGTATGGGCACTGCTGTTGTTCACCACATATGGGCATGATTTGTTTGCTAGCTTTGGATCACTTCCTTCTTAATGAAGGAAGTTTCATTCCTCTTGTCCACAGACTCATCAACATCCTGCGAGTCAAACTACAATGCACACAAAAACATTCAATCTTACAAAATGCAAAAAAAATATTACAAAATGAATGTGCAATGTAATATAATATGTAAAAAGTTGAATGTATCACCGAAAGTGGGCTTCCATCCTCCTGGAAACCATATGGATCAATGTACTGTACATCCATATTAAAACAAACAGATGCAAAGTTAATTGTTTCAGACTTTATAATAAACTATATATATGAAAAAACAAATGGATAACACAAATATATATGGACATAATTGGTCAACAATATGCCTTTCCTATCAAAGGATAATCTTGACAAGCCCATAGATAAAATCACAGGCTTTAAGCAATAAACCAATAACATATTCCACATCAAAACCCACAAAATTTAGTGAAGATGGATTAACATGCATCATATGAAACAAACCACTAGGAAAGAGTAAACTAGGACATGTGGTAACTTTTTTATCACAACATATAAGCACCATGCAACATGATACAACTAGGACATGAGTAAACCACTGATGCTACAAACTTGATACAACTAGGACATGTGGTAGAAACACACACGCACCATACAACTTATCTAGGCATCAACCTAGAGAAAACATCACGAACAACATATAAGCAACACTGCCATCATACAAGAGACTTTGAAAGCAAGGTTTCACATCTACACACAAACAAGGAATCTAGAAACACCCAATAATTGATTTACAAGATGGTGAGCTAGAGAATCTTGGAAACATGCCAAATATCTAGGGATGTACAATAACCTTAAAAGGTAGGCTATTCAACATCCAAAAAACAAGCTACAATTCAACAACATGGTTGATTAGCTATATCAAGTTTGTAGCAGTTCATCTAACTTTACATAGCAGATCACAAGTATCTACACTAGATAGCTAGCAACATATGGAAATAGGATAATCAAAAAGTTTTTGTTTAACGGTAAATTGGAAAATTATGATTATCGAGGGTTCAACAATGGGATTTGCTCCTCGTGAATGGAGAGATAGCGAAAATGGCCTTCAAACGCTATTTTTAAGAATAACTGTGAACTCCTAAATGATAAATATATCACATTACATCGTTTAACAATATCCGCTTTCATCCAATCCAACCAAATTCCTTACAACAGAAATTCCATCATCTAAAATATCACCGATTCGGATCACGCGGCTAATAGATAAATACAAGATGAAGGGAAAAACTATGGTTTCAATCAATCTAGAAAAATGATGCATAGCCTAGATTCGCCCGCCTAAGTACAAACCCTAACTACAAATCAAAACCCTAACCACAAACCAAAGTACAAATCAAAACCATAAATATGAACCGTACAATCTAAAAGAGTCAAATTTAACTCACCGAGGCTCGACAACATGCATCGAGCTCACGGTGCAGCTCCATGACGCCAGCACCACCACGGAAGTGACCTCCACGTCTGCCGCCACCGCTCCCCACATCCGCCACAACGAGATCGCCGCCCGCCAGATATCGCCCGCCCACCAGATCCACGACCGCCAGTCCTCCTCCGACACCACCGATTCAGATCGGCAGAGCGGACTCGGCACCGCCTCCTCCCAGACCACCTCCGGCTCGTCTCCGCCTCCTTCTTCCTCTTGCAAGAAGAGCCCCCCACATCCTCCTCGCCCGCTTCGCTCCAGATCGGAATGGCGCCATCACCTCCACCCGCCTCTTCTCCTCCGGAACCACCACGGCCACCTCCACTCGTGCACCACGGCCTCGCCCTTCTCCTCCGTCTTCTGCAGATCCGCGGCGGACACGGCACGGCCGCGGCCTTCCATCGTCGTAGTTGGAGAGAGCTCGATGCGGCCAGGCGACCCCGGTGGCTAGTGCTGGGTGTGGGCGGTGGGAGTGGGTAGGTGAGATCTTTTGCCAAATCCAGATGGGGAATGAAACGTCGAAGGGGGGGGGGACGGTTCGGCTGTTCCTTATATACGAAGGGGGAGGATGACCGCAGGGGGTTTTCTGCAAATGTTACGTGCCAGGGTGGATATGACATGGCAGACACGTGTGACACGTGTCGGCTGCAGAAGGGCTGTGTACCAAATCAAATCCGCATGTATAGATTGTGTACTGCCTGGCCCCATTTTGCAACATGTTGTATGAGTTTGCTCCTTAGTTGCAAGTATTTGTACCCCCAATGCTAATACCTCTTCCGAAAACTATAAAATAACCGTCAATTTTCAGTTCTTGCTAAACAAAATAACGCAGATCAGAGCCCATAAACGTTTCTCAAACCGTAAAATGTTTTAATGGGCTCCGAAAAACTCTCGCCCCAAACAGGTAATTCTTAGGCTAGGAAGCCTAAACGAGCGTAGCCCGTATCCCCGCGAAGGCCGTTGGTGGGAAGAAAATTTCACCAACCATCACACTGGAACGGCACCGAAGCCACCAGAATTCGGGCAAATTCTACCACCGAGCACCGATTTCGCTCAATTTTTTCCCTATCTCCAAGGAATAGCCTCATTAGGACAGATTTTAGATTGATTTAGAACAGATTAACTCTATTGGCCTGCGTACCTCCCATGGAGTCGGCGCTAGCCACGACTTTGGGTGCGTCGTCTATGGCGGCACTGCGTCCGTGCGTGCAGGGGCGGACCCAAGTAGAGCTAAGTGGGGGCCAAGGCCCCCACTCAAAATTTCAATTTCTATATTATTTCTTTATATTTGACATTAGAAAAAAAATCAAATTCTACAAAGTTAATGCAAGGAATGCCCCCGCTCACTCCATTTGCCCCACTCCTAAGTTTCTCTGGGTCCGCCCATGCGTGTGTGGCCAAAGCTCCCGGCCTGAGCTCGGTCGCCCCGTGGGGGAGTGGGTCCGTGAGGTGCGTGAAGGGGGTGAGGTCAGGTGGGAGCTGGCGAGGATAGGGAGGTTGCTGCAGGCGAGCTGCGATGCCGTCGTTGCGGAGAAGCCCAGGAGGCGGCCGGGCGGGCTAGGAGGGGCGGGGTGGAGGTCCAGGCGGGACGACGGTGGGCTAGGAGGGGTAGGGTGGAGGTCCGGCGGGACGGCGACGGGCCAGGAGGGGCCGGACAGGGTCTAGGCGGGCGACACGGCAGGCTGCCGGCGCGCCGTCGGGAGGATGAAGATGATCTAAGAGAGGAAAAAAAAGCAATGGACCGGATATTTATTTTTACAGTTTCTTTTTACGGTATATCTGCTCTGCGTCGGCATAATCGGAACACAAAACACGTTTTTAGTATCGTGTACTCACAAATTTACGGTTCTGATTTTAAGGGGGGACACCGTAGAGATTGCTGTGAGAGGCCGGGTTATCCCGAAGAAGAGGTTCGGGGCGATGCTAATGTGGAGGCGCACCGTTAGATTACGGTTCGTATCCATCCATCCACGTTCTTGCGGCGAGCTGGTCGATACGCGTGTGCGTGGTCCGATGCAGGGGAGCGAGCGAGCGATGGCAACGGCAGATACTAATTCGAAACCACCGGTGCTAGCGATCGACTGCTGCAGCCACGCTCATGGTCATGGGTCATGGCGTCGTCGGCGTGTCCATTGTAACGACTGGATTTATGGCCCCGATCGAGACGATCGAGGAAGGACGTGACTAGCAACGGCACTTACAGGCAGGAACGCAGGAAGGAATAATGAAGAAGGCACGCGGAGACGGACCTCGCAGCAGTCGCAGGCGCAGCTGGGAATAAAGGATGACGACGATGTGTACACGCACGCATGACGCACCTCGTGCCTACTTGGTGGCAGCTAGCAGTACGTGCGAGAGAGCACGGGGAGCTTGCTTTGCATCCCGTGTCCAACGCACACGCACGCCCACCACCTCCGGCGCAGCGGCACGAAAGCGCGCCGCGCGCTTCACTCCGGTCACGCCCCAGAGTCCAGACATGCTTGTTTCCTTCGCTCCCGGTTTGTCGGGCTTGCCTGCAAAAGGTCGGTCGTGTCAATGAAACGAGGCCGGAGGATACGCGTGACATGCTCTTATCGTGTCCAACGGGGTGCGCTAAACTTAAACCTGCTGCAAGCCATGAGACTCGCAACCCTTTGGCTGACCTCCAAAATCTGAACTACTAAACATGAACTTTCGCTCCGATTTGTAAGTAGAATATCGTGTCAATGAAACAAGAAGCGACGATGCCCCGAAAGCAATTAAAAAATCTACTACCACTCCCTCCATCTCAAAATAAATAAATGTTGCGCATTATGAATCTAGACACTATTTAGTACTATCTTCGACCCATATTGGTTGACTTAACTTTGTCTAGATACAGATGAATCTATGACCTCTATTTTAAGATCGGAGCGAGTGGTATTTTATTTGCACCTGTTCTACATCTGCCCCAAGTGGCGATCACCTAGTTTGGACGAACAAATATTCATTTTCATAAACATCATCAATGCTTTTCGTGCCAGAAAACGAGTTGAAGATCAGAATATATACACCCGAGAATGGATGGGGTCACGCCTTCAAGGCCTTTGGATCTACTGCTTCACATGAGTCTCTTCGGACCTCCTAGTACATGTGATAGCCTTGGTGCATGTATGTAAGTATGGTTTTCTTGTTATTGGTCATTACCTCTTTGCGCTTGGATGTTCGTTCTGAAGTTTAAGAGTGAAATCAAGACATCATCAAGGCACTTGTTACAAAATATATAGTACTATAACACCTCTTTTACAGTACCTTTTACTACTACTAAAAAGTGACTAGTATAATCCAATCTAACGGCTGACAAAGATTTGGCCCAGTAAGCCCACTTCGTAATTTTTAGGGAGAAAAAAACACCAAATGGATCAGACGAGGTGGAACCCTTCAATCGTGACATTGCTTATCCCTGAACACGAACAAGACACCGCCCGCCACCGCTGTCCATGGAATCCCTCCGCCGCCTAGTCGCCGAACGCGAGCCGCCGCTCTCGTCGCTGTCCCCGGACGCCCGCCGCTGCAGATTTCCCCGGATGCGAGCCGCCGCTCTCCCCCGTAGCGCGCCGTCACTCTCCCTCGCACGGGCTCCGCTGACAAAGCTCGTCGCTATTCCCAAACACCCTCCGCCGCAGATGTCCCCGGACACGATCCGCCGCTCTCCCCCCATCGCTCGCCGCCATTCTCCCCCACGAGATCCGCTGACAGAGCTCGTACCCCAGGTTTGCATCGCCGCCCCTCTCCACTCTCTGCACCCCGCCGCCGCCACAGGGGAGGTCTCCACAGCTATACACGCATGTTCCCATACATTGTTTGGGATTTTGGATTAAATCAAATCACATTATGTTCCTATACATTGTAGAGGTCCATCAGCATGTACAGATTTTTGTTATTTTAGATGTAATTGTAAGATTAAGTTGAAGGATCAGATTTACATGTCGATCTTTATTTTCTAGCAAAAAAAATCGAAGGATCTGATGCTATAGAGTTTTAATTTCTTACTCGAATATTGAAACTGAGTAGGATTACGAAATTGTTTTGCTAACTGTATGACTGATGAGTATGGCAACTATTAATCTCTACTCTTATTGGCACTATGTTTGATATTCTTAAATAGCAGTGTACATAAGCTATGTCCAGTTAGAGTTCAGTTGTTCAGATTGATTCATCTTGTTAACACGAGAATTGAGATTGACTAGATTGATAAATCACGCGGATCCATCTTGCATATAAACTTATTTTTTGTACATGATTTACATGACTACTGACATGAACATTACTTTGATGAGGGTTGTTTTTGCGACATGGATGGTGAGGTGCCGAGCAGGAGTTCGTTCCTCCTCTCTTTGCTTCTACACTTCTGTCAATTTGGTGGAGGTTGTCGACTTGGTTCTAGTTAGGCTCTAGACTCCTTTTCTTTTTGTAAATTGGCAACATCTAGCAGGACTAGCTTTCAAATTTTCACTTCTAAGTTTATGCAGCAGACTAAACTGATAGGGCATGTTTGCCAAAATCTGTTACATGGGCAATTAAACAGTTCAAACTTAAACATCCATATATATGAGTGTACCTAAGCATTACATAACGTGTAGAGCAATGCACCTTCTCCATCAACTTCATTTTCTGAATCATCAGAATTTCTGCAATGTAGAGAGCTTTGTGGGAGAATTTGTTCCAGTAGCAATGCTAGTTTTATGATCCACCTTGTCTGAACTTGGTCCCAGTTCTGAATTTGATGTATGATTTCTGAACTTCGTTGCTTGCACAACCAAGTGATTACTATGCAATGATGATTTATGATCTGAAATGAATGGTTTACTTGTTGTTTTCAGGTCTTGTTCCTCCTAATTTTCCACCTCTTCATTGCCTATGTATGGAGATGCTTTAGGTCTAGCTTATTTTATTTCTGGTTTGTTCTGAAAAGATTGTTCTGTATAAAAATATTTGTACTCATGAAAAGTAGACTATCTAGTATCCACTGTACTGGATATTCTGTCTTGTAAGTTGTTGAAGAATCCATACTATCTAGTGGGTTGCTGAAGAATCCATACTATCTTGTGAGTTGCTCGAGATGTCATAAAGATAAAGGTTATTTTTTTGGGAATATTTCATGTATATATTTCATAATATTTTTCGTGGCATTATATCTCATTTGGACGTAGCAGTACAAGCAAATGAGCAATTGTTAGCTTACCAAAGCTAGCAACTAGCGACCCAGTGGGCAGCTGCCGGCCAGAGTGACAGTGTCCCAGCGACCAGCGTAGCTAATGAAGCATTTTAATTGTACTCTCCCGAAAGCATATTACTTGACTCCAATTTGGATGTATCTAGATAAAAACTTGTCTAGATACATCCAAATTGAAGTCAACTAATATGGGTAGGAGGGAATGTGTGACAAACTGACAACCTGAGAATTTGGTGGACAACCCGATCAACAGTGTACAACGCTAGTGAAGCATTTTAGCATGCCGGCTTGGTCGTGATCGTTGGTAATTATCCTCGTCTTTGTATTCGGCCGATCCATCAACCGGTTTGTCAGCTTGAGAGCAATGTGAGGGAGGCGGCCGCCGCTATAATTCCTGTTTTGGGCCAGACCCGACTACGGCCTGTCTAACCTGTGGTGTCAATTTCCTCACTAGTATAAATTATACTAGTCTCCTTTTTAGCACTAGTATAAATAGTTAAGGGCCTTTGGATGCATCAAAATAAAGGGTTATTATTTATTTGAGGGTACCACAAAAGATCTCTACTATAATGGTAGCCTTGCATTTAGATTTCTTCAAGATAAGAACCGGAAAAACGGAAACTAAGTTGAAGAACATGAATATTTGCGAATTTGATGACGTGGAGGGGATGATTAAGCATGAGTTTGCACCTCCGCACACACCTAAAAAAATAGAGGAACTACCGCTCACTCAAAGAAATGTCGACGCATGTTGGATGGATATAAGACATCGTATTCCTTTTGGTACGGGATACCAACACCGCTTGCCACATATTAAACCGGATCTGCGTGCGCAGTATAACAGTAGGGATACTCTTGAAAGGAGGACAAATGCTCTTACATCCGAGTCTTTGGCTGTTATTGTTCCATGCTCAACAAGAGTGAACGTTTTTCTAAATCTAGGTATGTGGAGTTCGATTAATCTAACAACTCCAAGTTGATCAAGACTGTCTAAATAGGTGATGAGGATCCCTTCGAAACTCAATAAGATGACCATAGGGGACATTCAACCAAGTAATCATGGTGTGAAACCTCAAGGCAAACCAAGTTCAACTCAAGGAGAACACTCCACATCCACCCATGGCGAACCTCAAGGCAAACCAAGTTCAACTCAAGGAGAACACTCCACATCCACCCATGGAGAACCTCAAGGTCAAGAACATCACCATATATCTAGGCCCGTCTCTAGGATTTGGTGGCACCGACGTGGTTTAAAAAATCGAGCCCTAATTTTTATTCAAACACAATAATTAGTAAACAAAATCACATGTTTACATAATTATATAACTTCAGAATATGCTATTCCGTACAATGTAGATAATATATGGAGTATTATTCTAAAAGAGTAAATATACCAGTAAAATAATAAACGAACCTCATGTTCTTTCGAAAAGCATCATCTGCCTAGTATTTCTTGAAATAAAATCCTCAAGCATGTCTTCATAATTAATCTTCTCCAAGATAACATTCTCAAGTGTTATTGTCGCCAATCCACTTAGTCTTTGTGTGTCATACTAGAACTCATGTAGGATTTTTGCGTCCTTGAGTTTAGAAAAGCTCATTTTCACACATGCAACAGTAACATAAATGGTTAACAAAATTATGTATGCAGTATTAGCAAAAGGATAAAAGGGACGCTTCTCTATGTTTAGAATATCTAGAGGACCCATAGATTCATCAAGTAAATCCTAGATAAAATTAACTCCTTATACAATATTAGGAATACTGAACCATAGCACCGGATCCCCAAGAGATAGAGGAGTATGAGCTCCTAATCCTAATAGTTGTCGCCGCATCAATGCTTTGTGACAATCAATTCAACGATGTAGTTTGCAGGGGAGAAGGGTGTTTTTTTCCTTATTTTCTCTCGCTTGGTGTGCAAGGGAGATAGAAATGAATTAAAGTCGAAACAATGACGCATAATACGACATAAGATTAGATTAGAGTGAGGGGTGACCTTTTGGCCCGCTAGAGGTTGTCCAATGCTTGGGAATGACTCGAATTGGGCCTCAGACGCGGTACATTCAGTGGGTCGAACGGTAAAGGCAGAAGATTAACCCAATTATATATACTAGCCATCAATGTTTGGAGGCGCCCTTGGAAAATATGGCCACGAGCAGTCGTTCACCTCCTCGGGCCCATCGACGGGCATGCATATATCAAACAGAAGATTAGAGTCAAGATCAATATCATAACCAAGGGCAATCTAAATAAAAGATGATGCCCAACCTCAAGAAGTGTATATTTTCTTGAGGTATTTATTTTTCGAGAGTAAGAGAATGCATACCTTAATCTTAATGTTATAGAAGGCAGAGGTTTATAGTACAACAAAGGGTTAAGAGTGCGCACACCCGAACCCACCACTCCAAAAAATGAAAAACAAGACTACTCTCTCGCCCTAGCTCTATCTCCCACTCCAACACTCCCTTCTCTACTTGAGGCTATCCTCATCAGGCGCATCTCCTCTAGGATGAGGTCAGTGAGGCTACTTGCTCTATGCTGCTTCCGTGGGTTATTGAAAACCCAAGCATTTCTATTCTTTCATAGAGCATAGCCAGCGGTACAAAATAGGCCATCTACCCATCCCCTCTCCGTGATGTCGAAGTTCCTCCTCTGCTTTATCCACCACTCATTGATGCTATCTCTGGCGTGGGCACTCGTAATGGTATGCCCATCGCTTGTCCACATCGGTGCCACACCTCCCTGGAGAAAACACATTGTAGAAGGATGTGCTCCGTCGTGTCTTCCTCCTGCAGACATACAAATCAACAAGAAGAATGGCTCATCAGTACATGCCTGAAACGCTGATCCGCTGTCCAAATTCTGCGTTGGACGGCAAGCCACATGAAAAGCTTCCCTTTGGGGGTAGCCTTGCTCCTCCAAATGATCTCTCCGAGCTCAAACCTTTCATGGCCCTAGGATAGATTCTCATAGGTGGATTTAGCATAATAGACTCCCGTGATCGATCATGGCCAGCTGAACATGTCCGACATCGCAACATCTCTGTTCACACCTCTAATGGCGAGCCAAAGAGCCAAAAAATCCCTGATTCCTCGATAGGCTAAGTTCCTAAGTATATCCAAAAGCCAGCGGTTCTGCAAAAGACCTTGCTCAACTGTTCTAGAGTTGCGTATTCTCGTACTGACCGTGGGCGTGAGGCCTGGCGCAAACTCCGATGCAGAATGCTCAGATATCCACCGATCATGCCAGAATAGAGTTCTCTTGCCATCTCCCACTCGGATGTGAACCATACTATCGAAAACCCTCTTGGCTTCCGCATCGCGGGGCAAGGGGATCCCGAGCCATGGCTTTTCCTTGCTCGTTCTCCGCAGTCATTCCTATCGTACTCTAAGCGCCAAACCTTGTCTCCTCATGTTCTTGATGCCTAGACCTCCAAACTCATATGGGTTGCAATTTTGATCCCATGCTACTAGGCATTGTATTTCAGAAAGGTATCTTATGTTCGAAGGGGCCAGGCACGGAGATAGGTCTAGGTCCCGGACGTATAATATTCGGTAAAAACCTCACACATTTTTATGGGTGTTTGAGATTACCTGTCGTGTGCTCTCATGATCTCGAGGTAGATATCAATCTCCTCTATGGTGGATGGTGGTGGTAATGCGTAGAAGCGCGAAGATATCCAGATCTGTCTCAATTGACGTCCCTACCCAACCTTATATACACGGCGTAGGCTAGGATTATACAGTAAAAGATATATTTACTAGTAATGATGAATCTAGAAAAATCGAAGTTATCCTACTTTGAGACGTATTTTTCAAGCATGAATGTAGTACAAAACTGTGAGAAAAAAAATTCTTGGATAAAAAATGATTTGATAAATTCCATCGGATTCTGCCGGACCCATCTGCCAATGAGAGTTTGATAAATGAGGGGCTGGACCATCCTTCGTCTGAAAAGAAAAAATAAGTCGACGAGGACCATCCTGCAATTGCGCAAACCAAGAGAGAGAGCGCCAGATCCCATCGTATCTGTTTGTTCCCAAGAAACCTTGGACAAACACTTTATTAGCTCCACACCCGCAGACGCCGCAAAACATCAACCAAAGTCACAATTGTCCAAAACAAGAGGGTCTGAATCGCAAAACTCACCCAGCAGTTAAAAACTCGCAGCACCACCCCACTCGTCCCAGTTCCACACACTCCTCCCACCACTTCGCCGCGCGCACCAACCCACCACGACGCACCGCAATGGCCGCCGCAGCCCCAGCCCCGTCAGAGGCCGACCACGGATCCGCACCCGGCGACGACCCGCTCTCCGGCGGCGGCGACAGCGCCTGCTCGACGCCGTTCGTGAGCGCGCCGTCCAGCCCCACCCGCGACCCCTTCTCCGGCCACCACCACGGCGCGTGCTTCTTCAGCGCGCCGGCGAGCCCCACCCGCGGCGGCGCCAGCAAGGAGTTCGTCTGCGGCGGCCTCGACTTCGACTTCGACTTCTCGTCCCGCTTCCCGTCGCCCTCGGCCGCGGCCATGTCGTCCGCGGACGAGCTCTTCCACAACGGCCAGATCCGCCCCGTCCGCCTCTCCGCGATGCTCCTCGAGCCACACCAGTCCTCGCTCGCCGACGACACGTCCTCGCCATCTTCCCAGGCAGCCGACGCGGACGAGCGCGGCCGCTTCCGTAGCCGTTCCGTCCACCGGAAGGCGCGGTCGCTCTCGCCGTTCCGCGCCCACTGGAGGAGGTCCCCTTCTCCAGCGCCGGCGCCGGAGTCCGAGCCCGTCGAGCCGTCCGCGACTCCCCCTGCCTCCCGCTCCTCGTCGTCCTCCTCCACCGCTTCCTCCGCGTCCTCCTCCTCCTCACGGGGCTCCCGCCGCTGGGGCTTCATCAAGGATCTGCTCCACCGGAGCAAGTCCGACGGCGGCAAGGACCCGTCCGTTCCGCCTCCCCCGAACTTCTCAGCAACGCCGAAGAGCACCGCGTCGCCTTCTCCCTCGCCGGCGGCTGCGGCAAAGGCGAGAGGGGCAGGGAAGGGCAGACGAAGGTCAGCGCACGAGAGGCTGTACGAGGCTAGGAGGGCCGAGGCGGAAGAGATGCGGCGGCGCACGTACCTGCCGTACCGGCAGGGCGGGCTGCTCCTCTTCGGCTGCATCGGACTCGGCAACCGTAGCTACGGCACCGCCGCCGTCCATGGCCTCGCCCGCGGGCTCAACACCGCCGCCGCTGTCTCCACCAGGTCATGAGGACTCGTCTCGAGACCACAGCATTTCCATCTTCTACAGCTGCAACTGTACCCGGAGCTGGATGGATGCGTGCGTGTAGTGGGTAATGCAGCATCAAGAACTGCAAAAATTGCATAGAAAATACTAGTAGTAGTAGCTATCTATAGTTTCCTGTGTGGATTTTGGGTGTTGTAAACGGGCTTGTTTATCTAGTGACAATTAGTAGTGGAAATCAATTAGCATGGCTTGCTTTCTCTGCTTGTTTATTTTGTGGGCAAGGAGATCTGATTTAACTGAAAAATTGCAACTATATTTGGGCCTCCAGTCTGGTGCTTCAGTTCGTGTAGCCGAAGAGCAGCAGATAGATGCCTTCAGTTCTTAACTTTGCCGTTTCTGTTGATTGTTTTGCAGGTGTCTTCCTTCCTGAGAAAGCTGGAACAGAAAACTTGCAAGCTTTGCTGTCTGTTCTTCAGTAATAACTGAAGTAGTAGTTCAGTTTCACAGGCTCGTAGCATGTTCATGTAACTGGAAATGGTTGCTGGTTCTGTTACTTGTGTAAGTAACAAAATGGCGGCAAAAATGGAAGTGCAGTGGCAGCGAAGCATGCTTCCCAATTCGCTCTCACCACCAAACTCCCCCCTGAACTGTTTCGGAAGTTAGAACAGATCCAGAGAAAGAATGATTTTGTAAACAGAAGGGTCATGAAGTGCGCGATGCTCAGATCGTGAGTTTTCCATGCTCAGTTATAAGAACTTGACAGTCGCTTTCGCTTAGCAGTGACGCCTTTCTCGTCTTCTCTCCCTGATTTACTACTCCTACTACTACTAGAGAGCTACTTACTACTGGAGGTGAGGTGGGACGACAGGAGCAAGTACATGTCACGTGAGGGATGCGCCCATGTGGTTTCTATCTTTTCGCTCCTCGGGGCCAGCAGTTTTATGTAGTATCGAGAAAGGGCAGGGTTTCCCATGGGCGTGGGGGACCCGTGGTTAACAATTCACCACAGTAATACTGTTTACTTAGTGGTTGTTTTACCTGAACCAATGTAACCGAATAAACGGCCTTTCACCGCGCTGGCGCCAAGTTGCCCGCCGCCCGGAACCGACGCCCACGTGACCCCATGATGGATGCAAGCTTAACTAACAGGCTAATACCACCAGGAGCAAGATCCAAACAGAGGCCTGTTCTTTCTCATGAAAGATAACTTGCCCCTTTTTTTTCCCCATGCTGGAGCCTAGAGGTGGAGGGTAGCAATCCGCATGCTTGCGCCTTGTCCCCGTGCACATAAGTTCGTCAGATCATGCGCGTGGTCGCAAAAGTCAAACGCCCATTGAACCAAGATATTAGAGTAATAAGTTCAAAAAAAAAAATTAGAGTAATGCTACTTCCTCCAATTCATATTATTTATCGCAAAAATGAATGTATCTAGACATGTTTTAATGCTAGATACATCCAATCTAGTGACAATTAATATGGATCGGAGGGAGTAGCATACTTACTACTAACTGAAATTTGCATTCTATCTTGAAAAAACTGGAGTGTGTTCATACAATTTCCTCCGTTTGAACCCGAAGAAACAGTGTACTGTGCTTTAGTGGAGTTGACAAACTTGTGTAAAGCGTCAGGGGGCATCCAGCTAGCAACACAGCTTCACCCAAACCCAACAGTCACCAGCAGCGACAAGGCTCCCTACATAAAGGGAGAGCTGATCTGATTGTGGCGAAAAGATTCACCCGATATTAGCGTGTGCGTGGGAGAAAGGTTTCTGGGGAAGCGAGCGAGTGAGGCCTGTGGACGGACGGACGGATGGATGTGACGGGACCTGCCACCGTCCCCATCTGCTCCTTTCCGAAGCGAGGCATGTCGCCATCAGTCGAGGCAACCGAGCAAGCAAAGCCGCCATGAATTCATGTAGATGTAGCCGGCCGCAGGGGCAGGCTCATGCTTCACATGCAGCAGGGCGGGTGGTGGTGTGCCATGCTATGCCTGCCATGGCGTGTTGCTGGGAGCATCTCGCTCCCCTTTCCTCCCCCTGTTTGGCGCAGCAGGCAGGAGCTGGTACTACCAGGGCCACTTCATCAATGCCAAGCTTTCAGAGGGGATCGAAAACTTGCTTTGTTTTCTTCCAGGGAAACAAAAGGAGGAGGATACGCTTTGTGGTAGTGGAAAGATTTAGGGGAATAAATGTAGCTAGAGCCTTGATGAGCAGCCAGCGTGCTAGCAGAAAAGCTTCTGCTGCAAAAGAGTAGCCTCTGGTTTGTTGATTAGTACAGGGTCGATTTGATATCTATTTTTTTATGACTGTATAAATATAATAAAGGGTCATAGCTAATATGTTAATACATACTCCCTCAGTTAGGAGATTGTTGTGGGGTGTGTTCGGTTCTAGAACGAGAGGGAATGGAGCAGGTGAGTCCGTTCGAGGCGTGAGACAGTTGCCGCATGTTGATTCGGAAAAACGAGCAGAGTGATCCCATATTGTGTTCGGTTGAAAGAATTGGGACCGGAACGGAATAGCTATAATGATGCTTAAAATTCTAATAATTTAAGCTTAAATTTAACAATTGTAATTAACGGTAGCAAATATTTATTTTTGTCTTAAACAACTTTGCTAAAAGTACCAAATCATAGAAATCTTTTTTTCTAAATCTTTGCAAAATATACTCAAATTAGAAGACAGCGTGTTTTGCAAAATTTTGTCGCTAATCATCTCGGTGATCATCATCACGTAAAAATCCCGTTGATTCGGTAACTAATCATCTTAGCTGGATTAGTTCACGAATTAGCGAGCGTTCAACATGTCCGGCCGATTCGATCCGGACGACCTCGTCCGCATATTAGAGGAATATTCCATTCAGGAACTACAGTTAGTTCCTTTCTTCCAACCGAACGCACGAACGGACGCTAGACGCGGAACGGACCGGTTCCGTTCCACCGAATTCCAGAACCGAACACACCCGTGGTGTCCGACTCAAAGTCAGCTCGCCGCCGCGGCGCTCATGGCTCCGGTGAGGTCTTCCGGAGCCCATTTTGGTCAAAGTAGGGTAGGTTCGCGGTGGAGATTGACGCTGCACCCTTTTGGTTTGTAAAAAATGTTGTTAGTCGATGATGATCATTCATGCGTGATCGTGCAAACATTTCCCGTCAATGATTTTTTTCAAAGTTTTCGGTTTAGAATAGCGTTTATGTTCTTTCGCAAGCAATTGCGACCTGAGAAATACGTTCTCCATGTCTCGAGAACAAGTTTTTCGGTCCGCAGGTTTTCGGTGTCTGCTAGAGATGCTCAAAGTCCTACCACTACAATATCATTTATGTTCGCTCTGTCAAAGCTAGATTTATCTTGGAAGTGAAGTTGGATGAAGATAGTATCTGGCCATAGAAATCTAGGCTACAAGTTCTGTTTTTCAAAAAATCAATCAAGCATATACACGTCTATGAAGCTTCAATACTGTAGAATTCGTTTATTTTCTTTCTAGAGAAAAATGGAGGAAACTTTGTGAGTGGAAAGAGTTGATGAATGTAGCTAGAGTGCTCTACTATAATGAGATGACAGCGTGCCAGTAGACGTGGCTGCAAAAGAGGAGCATTTAATTCTTTGATAAGTAAAGGATCATTTTGTTATTATGTTTTATGATTGCAAAGGTATTACGTGATCATAGTTAATATATTAATAAAAGATACTTTAGTCCCTAAATGTTTTTATAGAATTACAAGGACAGAAGAAAAGAGAACTTAGAAAAGGTTTTATTGGGGGAAGGGGGTAATGGTGGTAGACTTGTATTTGAACATACTCTATGAACCGTTGATTGTTAACATAGCACGAAAATTAATTTGGATTATCTAAATGTTACAAACCAGATAATCCAAATACCTAGTCAGAATCTAGGGCTAGTCTAACACATTTATAGTTGATGAGTTATCGAGTATCTACTCATGGTTTAACTATTCAATTTATATTCATACCATCTTGTCAATGCTTGGGTTTTAGCCAAAATCATCACTTTGTTTTCTGAACCAACCGACTCCTGCAAAACCTGAAAGGTTAAACCTCTCTCAAGTTTTGCTAGAAATATAGTTATCTTCCAATTAGAGTATTTATCTGATAGTTTTGTTTCTGTCCCGAGTCCGCCCTATTTCCTGTTTGAATCCACGGTCTGACATAACCGTATCTGGATTCAGAACCGATCATTATCCATCCTGCTTCGAATCCCCGAAAAATATGGTAAAAGGATATGGTACGAGTAAAACCCGACCTGATCCGATCAGTTTACACCCCACCTACCATTAGACTCAATAAAAAAGTCCTACCACCACATTAGGGTTTATTTTCACTCTGAAAAACTAGATTTGTCTTGTAAGTAATTTTTTTTGTTTTGAATTGGGTATTGGAAGTGAAGTTGGATAAAGATAACATCTAGGGAAAGAAATCGATGATAAATGTTCTAAAATTCTGAAAGTCAATCATGTATAACATCTAAGAGGCCTAAAAAATTTCAATTATTAATTCAACTCAAAGCTTGAAAAATAGAAAATACTGAGTAATAGTTTATTCAAATCAAACTGAACTATGGACTGGGCCCATTAACACTAATACATCTAAAATTTATTATTATTTTTTGTTTCTTGAGTTTATGAGTAGAACATTTTAACAAAACTTAGTGGCATGTTAAATTTATAATAATATCTATGTATTCGATTATTTTCAGTTTCTTTCCGTTAATTCATAGCATGTGTTTTCGATGATGGGTGCATCGGTTGCACAAGACAGTGTGCTAGAGCCTAGATGTGTCCAACCAAAAAAAATGTTTATAAAGATTTTTTATCCATCCATGTCACAGTAACATTTTGCTCTTAGCAAATTCAACCTGCCGCAGAACAGTGAATTGCACTAGCCGCGTGGACTTTCCGCCTTTTGACTGGAAAAAGGCCACCCCATTTGCATGCACTGCTTCGGCCTACAATGATGGGGGCATCCCCAGATACCACCTTTGAACGACTATAATTCGGTCCCAGGTACTCGCTCACCAACCTTCCTCCGTGTTCTTTATTTGCCGCAGATGACACTCGCAGCTGCCGCCCTGCTTCGCACAAACCAGCAAAATACCTGCCTATCATTAGAGCCAACGCAGAAAGCTTTTCCACACTCTTTATGGATAAATCTTTTGCACGGCAAAGCTGAAATGTGATCAAATAAGATCGCCAAGGCACCGAAAAAGACCTTGAATACCATTATGCTGGTAGGTATATACTACTACCAGTAGAGCTTTGCCGCTAATTGCGATGCTACACCGTACCACATTTCGATCTTCAAATCCTCTTTTTCGAAGTTCACGATTATATATACTATGCTGCACTACCACTCCATGATTGTCCATACTTTATCGATCTATAATGATACCCGTGGCAGATTAAGAATTTGGTGTGGCGCCGGTTTAAGGACCGCGTGCATATCTCTTCCCGGTGGATCCCGTGTAAGTGCAAATCCAGCAGCCGTATCGCCGGTAGAGGATACCTGCTCCCTGGAACACCCCGGTGGCATTGGGCAAAGGCAAGGTCAACGGCTGTCTCGCCCCCCGCCCGCTGGCCTCCGATGTCGCCGCCGCCGACCTGAACCGGGCAACCGCCGGTGCCGATCCCCAGAAGACGTGGAGAGGGGAGGGGAGGCCGGCGTGCGTGGTCCCTCCCACTCCGTGGCGACACGAGGGAGCATACAGCCACTGGGAGTAAACAAGTAGTACTACTACTAGCAAGTTGGTGAAGGGGTGATAAAACAATGAACACAGAAAGAAATGCTGCCAGTGCCAGTGCCTCCTCCTCGTCGCGTCCCTAAGCATTTGTGGGGGACCTGAAACGCATCAAAATGAGAGAATCCAAAGGTGGGTTGCATGCATGTGGATGCGATTCTGCAAGCAAGAGAGAGTATATGCAGTTGGCAACTAGGAAGGGATAAATATATGGGACATTGCCAATAATCTATGCAGCTGCAACTGTATATAGTGCACAGACATGTTGGAGAAGGAGATGAATAACCCATTGTTAAAAAGTACACAGACGCGTTTACATCTGTCATAGTACGATACCCCAAGTAATTATACAAGTGGATAAATCTGTTAGCTTGACATTGTACTTTTCTTCACTCTTCAAGAAAAAAAAGTGTACTGTAATGTAGAAAGCTATGTGATACTTTTGTAAGCAAATAGTAGAAAAAACTATACAACGAAAAATAATATACCCAGAAAAAAGAGGTGATCAACGTTGTTACTCTTTCGGCAGTATTCCTCCAGGATATGTGCGTGATTTACTTTAATCCCCATAGATTTCGCTACGACATCTTTGACCTCAAGAGAAGGGAACACACTTCAATGTAATTTTTCAACTTAGGGTTCTAGAGACATAGATCCACATGCCAGCAACATCGATGCCTTGCATAAAAATTCCCAAATTCAATCATACGCGATTCAGGTTTGGCAAAACAATGCATGAAACCGGACTGACTGGGTGTAAAAAGAGCTTCGGAAGGAAAGGGAAAGATCACACACATGCTCCTTTACGCTATGGTTCGCATCCTTTTCGCGGTTTTTCAGAGAAGTGGGGCAGAGAAAAGAGGAAGGCAAGGGACAAAAACACAAGGCCCGATACCGGAAATTTCCCACGGTTCTAGGCGGCATCTCTTGATTCTGTTTTCCTTTTGTTGGGAACTTAAAATTATCATCATCTCGAGCTGTCCCTGTTAGGGGAGCCCACAAAAGGGAAGTGCCAAGGCTGGTGCTGGGCCCGATATATGTGTATAGGTCTCTGTGTAAAAAGCTTGTTTCTTTGCGTTTTGACACTCTGTACGTGTAACTGTAGCAGCGTCAGATTTCCTTCTGCGCGCTACAATGATGCCAGCCTATCTCTAGTAACTTCCAGGACCCTTTTGTGCCCCAAAGTAAAATGCTGAAAGAGTTACCAAACTGCTGTCTGGAACTGTAGTATCAGCAATGAGAGTTCCTGAACTAGAACTTTCAGAAGTCTGGTTTTTCAAATCCATCAACTGTGTTTTACTAAGATAAATAAGGGTCTCCTTTCAAATAAAAAAGGGGTAAATAAGGGTCTAGTTTTACACTTTCCTGGTACTTCGAAAACCATCAGTTGAGAGAGAATAGCTGGAATTCCACGGATAGTTAAAAAAAAATTCTGGAGATATATTGTGGGCATGCATATAAAATATAATAATATCAAGGAACATGACCATGCGACTCTACTTGATGATTCCAGAATCAGAAAAACTATTGCAAAATACAATGAGATAAAGAGAGTACTGATACTAAGAAGATCAAACGTTTTAAAATCTTCTTAAGCAAACTGAATTCGGGATGCGTTGTTAGAAGAAGAATATGATACTCTCTCCAATCCAAATTAATTGACTCATTTTTGTCTAGATTCGGATATATCTAGTACTAAAACATGTCAGGATACATCCGAATCTAGACAAATCTGAGTCAATTAGTTTGGATCTGAGGGAGTATATAAAAATTCAGTTCAAATTATTGGGAGAGACACCATTGCTTTCAGCAAATACAACTAATAATAAAAAGGAAAAAGATTGATGTTGGGAATACACGTCAACGTTGGCAGGAAACTGCTTCTAATCCAGACATTTAGAGTATCAGCAATTCAGTATATAATTTATTAAGAAGAGAGATAACTTGTCGATACTTGGTCGAGCGTAAGAGAGGACAAATTCTGAGAAACAGCTTTGGTAGATATACATCACCGGATAACATATGGTTTAATGTGCTTCAGGGCGGGTTGGCTGTATTTGAGAATAATTAAGTGTTGCTGAAACTATGTAATACCCAGACTAAACGGATAAATGCAAGACATACTGAACGAACAACTATAGATATCAAAAAATTTCGAGCACTCAAGTTATTCTTCTCTTTCCTGTAAATCTTGTGACATTTGGTATTTGCACACACGCAGCCAACCAATAGATATCACAAACTCTAGAATAATGAAGTCTACTAATGCATACACATACTTATTTCATATTAAGCTACATCTTGTGTGAATTGCAGCATGGAGATGCAAATATACCGAGTGAACAGAACTGCAGAATCTTGTACCGAACTCTCCAGTAGAAGATTGGCAATTAAATCTTTATCAGCAATTCAAATTTCACATAAAACTAAGAATGGTCACTTCCAAATGGCAATGTAAAAAAGTCTTCCAAAAAGATCCCTTGCCACCCTATCTCATGTCTAAACGAGTTACATCACTATTTCTGTTAACATTTCAGAAGATGGGCTAGTTCAACAATTTGAAAAGTAATGACACTTAAAGAAGACAATACACAGGTTTCATTCAATTTCCTTTTTGATACACGGCTTCATTCAACATTGGTAACGGTGGTAATAATATGGCCAGTAAAGTGTGCTTTCACCTTACGCGAAATAAGGACTACTAGTTTGCAGCTACAAAATGTTCAGAAACTAAATTCAAAATAGATGTTCTACTGATACTCATCAATATCACCGCTGATAGGTGCAAACTACATAAAAAATGGAATAACTATGGCGACCCAATCTCCAGGACAGAAGGCATTACTACATATTTTCATTATTGTCAGCTGGTTGTGTAATGTTGTGGGATCTCCAATTTTGAATGAGCCATTTGATACTGTATCATATGGATTGAGGTGTCTACTGTCAAGTGCCTATATTGCTCTTAACTAACCGTAAGCATGTATTCCGCATTGGGTATACTTCTATAAGAAAGATAACTGAAGAAAGATACATCCTATTCAGTTAACCATTCTAAATAAATGTTCAAGAAACTCGAAATATACAAAGACAGCTGAAGTGATTACCTGTAAATACCACCCTGTCGTATTTTGATAAGATTGGCAAATGCATATAGCCTTCCCCTTATATCTTTGTGTATGTTCAGAGTTAATTCACAATACGATCACGTATTTGTCAACTTGAACTTGGTTCTTCTATTAGGCTCTGCCCTGGTGCCTTTTGTGCACTCATCCTCCTCATCAGTTTCCTCACATCCCCTGACTCCTCCCATCGTCCTGTTTCCGCATAAAGATTGGCCAACAGCACGTAATTCCCTGAATTCCATGGTTCCAGACTAATAAGCTCTTTGAGAGCTACCTCGGCAATGCCGAGCCCAGCATGGGCACGGCAGGCGCTTAGAAGTGATCCCCATATTGCAGCGTTAGGCCTCATTGGCATCTCTAAGATCAGTGCATGTGCCTCCTCGAGAAGGCCGGACCTTCCAAGTAAATCTACCATACACCCATAATGTTCAATACCCGCCTCAATCCCATGTTCTGACTGCATAGTCTGGAAGATCCCCTGCCCGATATCTACGGCCCCAGCATGGGCACAGCAACCAAGCACCCCGAGGAACGTCACGGCATTGGGATCCTCTCCAGACCTCATCATCTCGTAGAACAGCTCTATTCCTTTAATCCCTTGCCCATTCAATGAAAACCCCGAGATCATCGTGTTCCAGCTCACCACACTGCGCTGTCGCATCCCTTCGAACACCTCTCTCGCGCTGCCAACATCGCCACACTTGCAGTACATATCCACAACTGCATTTGCGACATGCATCGACGTATCTAAAATACCCGTCTTGGATGCGTACTCGCGCGCCCACCTGCCGGCGCCAGCGTTCCCCGTCCTCCCGCAAGCAGGGAGCACCGCCGCAAGTGTCCCGTCATCTGGCGCCACCGCGCCCTCCCTCACCATGTCCTGGAAACACCGCACCGCCATGTCATCCCTCCCGCACCACGCGCACCCCGCGATCATAGCGTTCCAGGAAACGACGCTCCTCCTGGAGCGCTTGCACCGCTGCATTTCGTCGAACAGGCGGCGTGCGGTGAGGAGATCATTGGATTTCAGGTAGGCGGTGATGAGCGTGTTGTAGGCGACGGTGCACCTGCTCTGCTGGGGCGTTTCGTCGAATAGGCTTCGTGCGTGGGGTAGAGGGTAGGGCTTGAGGAGCGCGAGGGAGATGGCGTGGTGGGAGAGGAAGCCGAGGCGGAGGAGGAGCGCGTGGAGGGACGAGAGGAGCGGCAGCGAGGAGGTGGAACCGAGCAGAGGGAGGAAGGCCAGGCGGTCGGGGGCGTGGAGGCGGCGGAGGGAGGAGAGGAGGCGGAACGCGAGGGGCGGGGAGGAGGAGGCGGAGAGGGACTTGATGGCGGCGTTGAGGAGGGGAAGGGGAGGCGGAGGGTCGGCAGGGAGGAGGGTTAGGAGAGGGAGCGCGGGAGGCGGAGCGGAGGAGAGGAGGAGGAGCGCGGTGAGGAAATGGTGGTGCGACGGGGAGGGCGGGGAGGAGTGCAGGCAGTGGCGGACCGCGAAGGCGAGGAGCTCGAGCGGGCAGCGCCGGGCGCGGGAGGAGTGGTGCAGGAGGTGGAGCAGGCGGCGCTCCGCCGTGCGGGGGTGCCACCCGTCGGGGGTGGTTACGGCTGCGGAGAATGGCGGGGAGGGCTCGCCGGCGGACGGCATCGGCAGGAGCGCGACAGAGTTCGGGTTCGGTTAGATTTTTCAGAATGCGCGGCGCCCATCCGCCTACATTTGAGCACACAAGCTGCGCAATGTGAATCAGGTGCGTCAGGCCTACTTACATACTCCTACTGGGCTTCTGCCTCTCACTAGGCCGAGCAGAGATATACGAGCCATTTAATTATTAAAAAAAAAACTACGAGCCACATACTTCAACTAAAAAGAGTTCCAGATTTCAGAAAAAAAAGGGTGCCCATCTGACCCAGTGTCAGCTATTCATGTCGTTCTTGCTTTCTGTCGTCCACGGCTGTGTTCAGTTAGTAGTGTGTCCACTGAAATGTTATTGCCATAGCATAATCAGAGCTCCATCTCGAAATAGATGTCGAAGATTTTTCTAAATTCATATGTATCTAAACGCGTGACATCTATTTCGAGAGACGGAGGGAGCTTCGCCAGCTTCCTAGAGTAGCTGTGATCTTCCAGGTCAGGCTTTCATCAGCTTCATCCAGATGAACATCGTCAGCCAGCGCCAGTTCAGTCCAAACCAGATTCTTCAGCGGTTATCCAGGATCCATCCGGCCAGAGCAATGTTCAGTTGTAATGTTTCCACTTTCCACCGAAATGTTATTGCCATAGCATCATCAGAGCATGATGTTTCTACTATCTACTAGTAGTACTACTACGGAGTACTTCCGTGGCCAATTCCAGTGCTGTTCCAAACGCAGATTATCTGCAGAGATAATCTAATTCTTGTGAAATTCCAGCCACTCCCTGCACTCTGTACATTATTATCCCAAGGCCACAACACACATGTTCAGAGTTCAACACACAGCTCTTTCTTCAGCTGTAATCAACCTAGACTATAAGCTCCCTCCACCAGCTGAGAAGAGAGGTCATAACATGGATTCGTGGAGGTACTTAACCCTCCGCCAGTCACAGCTTGAGCTTGCTGGCAAGGTACCAGGAGTGCATGGCCAGGCTGCCGAAGGCCATGATGTTGGCCAGCGACGACAGCCCGTGGATCATCCCGAACTTCTTGTTCATCGCCGCAAGCGCGGGGCTCGTCTTCGCAACGTCGGAGTTCCTCGAGCCCCCCACCTCGCTGCCGATGCCGAGGTCCTTCTCGATCTTGTGCCTCTTCATCATCATCTGTACAAGATAGGCAAAGTCGCTAGTTAAGTTGCATAGAGCATAGGTTCTTTTGAGCTCATGACAAGGATCACATCCTCATGAAAGGGTAAAAAACTGTAAAACCGCATACTATAGCTGTTTTCAGATAACAGTAAAATTGGCAAACTTATTATACACGATGACCTCTGATCTGTATTAGGTGTCCAGAAGGTCTACATGCGTGGACATATTTCATTGGAAACAACTCTGTCTGATTGCTCAATGTACCAATATAGCTACAATAATAATTCCAATAGTAAGAAAAACGTAAACACTTTCAACATCTAGAACAAGTACTACTTATTTACTTTCACAAGGCTAAATTGTAAAGCATATCACAAACTAAACAAAAGGGAGCATGTTCTCTTGTGTCGGACACTTAGTTTAATGATAAAGTGTATTGTATGCTACCTACGAGACTATGACTGCCAGGCACAACTACCACATTAGTTTTTGTTTGTTCACTACTGAAAATATAATAAATACAAAAATAATTTCAGATATGCCTGTGATTGCAGCAATGAGTTGTTAATCCGATACAACATGCACTGACAGATCCAGCAATATTTTATCACCTTAAACAATGTCAGATTATATGAATGGACATTTACTAATAGTCACAACTGTCACCTAGCTAAAATTCAATATGGTTTTTTCATCTGTAAGTAGAAATAAGTAAGGGAAGGCAAAACTGGCAATGTAATCATGTAAACAGGCCTAAGGAATATGAATAAAGGACCTAACCTCGATGGTCATGGGGGTGAAGACCAGAAGATTGGAAAGGTCAAAACCAAGGGCGGCTAGAAGGAAACCGAGCTGGTAACACTCAATAGTTGAGGCTGTCTTCCATGGGTGGAGATATGCAAATGCTGCAACTGATATGGCTGAACAGACTGATATCAACATGAAGTAGGCTGGGAACATCTTCCCCTGCAGATTCCCAAACTGGTGCCTCGGCAAATTCCTTCATAAACCAAATGTTTCACCAAAACGATGTCAAATTTTTATAATTTTTTTTATTAATGAAACAACTAACTTTGAGCTTATGGTTGCAGGTTTCGCAACAACAAAGGCACAGTTGAACAATCCAACGAACAATGTTGCATTCTTATTGCTCTGAAAATGCATCTTACAGTTTAAGTAAGCAACCTTGCTTTCTTGTAGACGTTGTATAACATACACACTTTCACAATTCACAAGTTCTTCTAGCAAAGGGTAACCTAAGTTGTCAAAGGCTTGCAGCTAATGTTTCATGAATAATTTACCGAGCTCTCTAGATACCAAACACCTATAGTTGTTCAGTACAAGAGAGCTCGTAGATGGTAAATCACCTGTGTCCTTCCTAACAGGGCATGTTTCTATGCTAGCAAGCATACATATATGTGATATGTTTGCTGCAAAAAATCATAAAAATGCAGAAGATAAGGTAAATTGCTGAGGAGCTATGGGGTTCTAGCTACAAATCAGTGCGCTGCTTGTCACAAAACAAAATTACAATTTGAGCATAGTGGAGACCCCTACCAAATCCAAGAGGAAGCACCCATTTCCACTACTGCCAAAATCTGAAGCTACTTACAGATGGGGAACACGCAAAATCTACGTATCCACTAATAAGCATAATAACAATCAAGGTAGCGTAATCCAGATTAATTGCACGCACAAACAAGGGTATAAATTTAACCGTAGAGGTAGTCAAATTGGAACAGTGATCAATTTCTAGGTTTCGTCGTAAACCTAATTGGTTACTTCCAATTACGTGACATTTCCCCATTGATATAGGAACAGACAGAGTGAAGCGGTTTTTACTTGAACATGACGATGCCGCCGATGAAGGTGACCCAGAGCGCGGCGCCCCAGGCGGTGGCGAAGCAAAGGAGGTGGGCAAGCCTCGCCGCCGCCACGCCCGCAGCGGGGCGGCCGGGGACGCCGCTGAGGAGGGCCTCCGGCGCGAAGAGGACGCCCGCGGCTAGGAACGAGACCGCCGTCAGGAACCGCGCCGCCCACCCCATAGCGTCCCGCCTCTTCTTGCGGCTGGCTCGGGCGGGCTAGGGTTTCTGGCGCGCCGGAGGACGGAGAGGAGGGAGAGGACCGTGAGTGTGCGAACTGGGAAGTGAAGACAGCGGACCTAGCTAGTGAGATCCTGAGATGTGACTATGCGAGAGAAAGAAGACACGTTTAAAAAAAGGGACGGTTTTGCTAAGTCTAACCGGTCTGATGATAGTATGATACTGATCGACGGAACCTGACAGTCTCCCGCAAACGGCCCTCAGGACAACAATTGCCAGGATTTCTGATGCTTCGGAGGAAGAAGATCTCCAGGATGCGATGGAGGACTGAGCTGGGACTACTGAAAAATGCACTTGCTTTGCCTTTTTTTTTTGGAGGGTATGCACTTACTTTGCTAGTTTCTTTTTTTTTTTTAGGGTTACTTACTTTGCTAGTTGAGCTGAAAAACAATTTTCTTTCGGCCATGTGGAGAAGGCCGGCCCAGTAGAGTCATGTATATTCTGGACTTCAATACTTTTGTCTTTTCCCACTATCGCTAGGGTTTGTTCCTCTAGCTGGCGTCGAGATCTTCCGACCGTCGTTCTACCCTCATCCGCCATACGATCTCGCTCGCGCTGACTAAGGGGTTCCAATGCGGTGCTACCGTACCTTGGGTGTCTCACGGTGGAGGGTTTTGGGACCAAGTTTCTTCTACAGAAGCCTGTGGAAGGTGAGGTTCGCCATGGATCCGAGCGCTTCAGATTCGAGGAAGAGAAAAGAAGATCTTGATGAGATAATGAAGCACCTAGGGCTACGAAAATAGGATTTGGATGATGTGATTTTTCAAGAAGAATCCCCACTACCACTTGAAGCAATGAGATGGCTTTTAATAACTAGGGCTTTTACTGACAGAGAATTTAGCGACATCTGGTTTTAAAAGTAGACGCGCAACGCGTGAGATCTAGCCTAGGAGGTCAAGTTCCGATAGCTAGAGAACAAACTTAGTGCCTACTTGTAAAGTTATGGAAGGAGGTCCATGGATCAAGCCACGAAGCCACGATATCAAGGTCCATGCCTACTCAAAGCTCAAGCCACGAAGCGATGGCCCCTTCAAGGTCTTGAAGAAGATCAACAACAACGCCTACGAGATCGACATCCCCACTTCAAAGTACCTCGTAAGCAATACATTCAACGCGGCCGATCTCTCTCCATTCCATGGCAACAATGCAAGTCACGATGGTGAAGAGTCGAGGACGACCCTTTCCCAAGGGGGAGCTGATGCAGCCCCTCCCACAGATGCTCCTACATCTTCACCTCCAAGTCCCCCAAGTGGACCAATGACGAGAGATAGAGCCAAGCTTCTTCATGATAAGGTTAACTAGATCCCCTCTTCACGTGACTTTGATTCACCCTTGAATGGCATGCTACTTCATTCCCATACTTTATGCATTCTCAGGTATGAGACCCACGAAGATGAGCCAAGAGAAGGGACCAAATACCCCGAAGAAAAGGCTCCATCTCAAACCGGCGATGAAACCGGTGAACCAGATCCTACGCCGGAAACTCCAAGAAGATCCGGCGAACTGGGATCCCCGCCGGAATCCACTTCCATTCCGGCGAAGAACCACAAGTTTTGACGATCGCCGAAAACGAATAAAGAAGCCCGTTTTGATGCACGCCAGAAGTTTCCAGCGTGAATTCCAGCGTCGCCGGACTTACCGCCGGAATCCACTATCTGCGCATAGAAAAAGGGTTTGATGCCCTGGAATATTCCCTTTACCTATCTTTCGCCCCTGGCACTATAAATAGCCCCTGGGCTCCCCATTTAGACTCAGACTTAATATTAGACTAGAAGAAGACTTCCCTTGAGGATCTATCTCCTAGTTGGTCTCATGCTCCTCCATGAGGGGTGCCTAGTATCACAAACCTCTCGGATATAGATTAATAGTGTTCGGTTGTACAAGATCCTTGCATTGGGTTTCCCCTTGCAAAGTTATCAAGATATCGTCAAGTTCAACTTGCCAAATTCCGATCCCAAAGGATTGTTTTGGACCGGTAGCCAGCAGTGCGACCCAACGACATTTTATTTGTGTTTGTGTCTTGTCGTGTGTCTGCCCTTTTATTCATGGTTCGTGTTCATCGGGTTCATACTCTTCCCCCTCACCCCTCACTCCATCGCGAATCCCCTGTAAAATCGTGAAAGATCGTCCATCTTAAGGGTCATCCCCTAACATATTGGTATCAAGAGCAAAGGTTGATCACGATTTTCACCCCAAAATTTTCTTCTCCCATCATAAATTCAAAAATCTCCCCAAAAAAAGTTCTCACAACCTTCAGATCGATCTTTGGTTTTGGTGTGTTTTGCGTGGTTTTGATCTATAGATCTATTGCTTTGGGTGTCGATCTACCTTCCTTGACCTTTCCCCGGCCCAACTTCGCAAAATCTTCCACAAAATTTTCAGGTTTGACTTTTTGAGTTCATCACGAATTGATTTATGTGGGCAATCCGGCCAACCGTATTCTACACCAAAAATTTCCGGCAAAACAGAACCGCAACCGGAAATTTTTGGCGCCGGATCCAACGTCGCCGGTTTCCCCACCAAAAAAGCTGACAGATCCATTTTTGACCGTTTTTCCTTTTGTGTTCGTATTTCGTGTGCGTGTCCCCAATCTAACTTCAAGCTTCCATAACATTACTTCATCCCCGCGCTCTCGAAACCGCGACACCGAACACCTTCCCCAACACCGGTTGCAAGTCATAACCAAAGGTATAACTTGCTCCACTTTGTGAAACCCATATCTTCCTTTGTGTGTAACCATCCTATGAGAGTAGCTTCTTTTGTGTTTGCCTAAGCATTATGCACTTGTCCTTGAATAGTGAGTGCGTGTAAGCAAATACAAAAGTTAACTTGATAGCATAGAAGGGAGATAAAGAAAAAATATATCAAAAGTTACATAGTCTTCCATAGCAAAGAGAGTCTCAAGCTTGTAAGGAAAGAGATAAAGAAAAGCGTGACCAAGGCAAGTGCATAAATCCGTTGCTTATTTTTATTTCGCAAATGAGCTACTGTCTCTCTTGCGTTTTACGTGCTTTTATTGGAAGATTTGTGGTAGTCTACTTTAATGATATTATTATTTATAGCAAATATTTAGAGGATCATTTGGAACACTTACATGTTGTTTTCATGCTTTACGCGATGCATGTTTGTTTGGTAATCTTGAGAAGTGCATCTTTTGTATCGACCGAGTTGCGTTTCTTTGCTATGTTGTTACATCACAGGGAATTGAAGAAGCTTAGGATATGAACTTGATCTAAGAACGATAACACAGACGAGGCGGGGATGCACACGATAATAGTATAACACAAGCGGAGGAGTGAGCCGAGAAGCTGTCCGCCAGAGTGAACCAGACGTCGAGGGACGTCGCGGCGAACACCACCAAGCTGGCGATGCCCTCCGCCAGGTAGGACTGCATCGCCGACAGGATGGCCTGGTTTTGTGCGATACATGCACGATACAGGGAGTTCTCGGCGGACACTTGCGCGCCAGTGGTGGTGACCGCAGGGACCAGCGACGAGCACGGGTGAATCCCATATACGAGGCCTTCGAGGTGCCGACTGCGGAGGAGCTACAGGATCTGCACCCGCCAATACAGATAATTGTTGAAGGAAATATGCCCTAGAGGCAATCATAGAGATGATTATATTTCTTATATATCCATGAGTTATTGTAATATTCCTTGAATATCCATATCAGGCAACTTGTATTGATTGACAATTATGTGAATTGTTTCTGAAACTCTATACGTGTATGGTTATCTAATAGTTGTCCCTAGTCGGAGTTCATGTGAGGACACACGTGAATATTAGACTAGCACATCGATTGGTTGATGACTATGTTTCACAAGTCATAGACATGGATATGTCAAACTAATGATGTGGACACATGTTATAAACATGGGGTTGGACTGACCCAACTTGAGACTGGAAATTAGGCTTGCGGCTCTCTCTATACATCGTATATGTTTTTTTCTTAGACCTGAGATTGTCGCATATACTTGAGATGTGGATCGACCTACTTTAGGGCTATCACACGCTGCTCTGTAACTAGGTAGTTATAAAGGTAGCTTTCAGATTTGTCCTGAAGCATGCTGATGTGTTGGAGATATGCCCAAGAGGCAATAATAAAGTGGTTATTATCATATCTTCATGCTTATGATAAATGTTTACATACCATGCTATAATTGTATTAACCGGAAACATTAATACTTGTGTGATTTGTAAACATAAAAGAGTCCCTAGTAAAGCCTCTTGTTAAACTAGCTTGTTGGTTAATATATGATCATGGTTTCCTGATCATGAACATAGAGATGTTATTAACAACAGGGTCATATAATTAGGAGAATGATGTGATGGACATACTCCTATAGTTAAGTGTAGCATAAAGATCAAGTCATTTAATATAGTTTACTTGCTATAAGCTTTCTGATACATAGTAACCTAATTCCTTCGACCATGAGATCATGCTAATCACCATCACCGGAAGGATGCTTTGATGACATCAAACACCACAACGTAACTGGGTGGCTATAAAGATGGCATTGAGTGTTTGGAAAGTATGTGTTGAGGCACATGGATCAAGATTGGGATTTGTCCATCCATATGACAAATAGATATACTCTGGGCCCTCTTGGTGGAATATCATCCAATTATCTTGCAAGCATGTGACTGGCTCACAAGGGATCACATATCACGGGATTGAGAAAATAGTACTTATTGGTAACGAGGTTGAACTAGGTAGGCAGAGATACCGACGATCAAACCTCGGATAAGTAAAGTATCGTGAGATAAAGGGAAATTGGTATCGTATGTAAATGGTTTATTCGATCATGAAGTAATCGTAGAAATATGTGGGAGCCATATGAATTTCCAGATTCCTCTATTGTTATTGATCGGAGAAGAGTCTCGATCATGTCTGCATAATTCATGAACTGTAGGGAGACACACTTAAGGATTCAATGTTGTTTAGTAGATATGGAATGTGAGTAAAGAGACCGAATGTTGTTCGGATTCTCGGATGGGATCCGGGATATCACGAGGAGATCCGGAATGGTCCGGAGAATAAGATTCATATAAGGAAAGTCCAATTTCGGAGTTCGGGAATGATTCCGGTGTTTTCACCGGAATGTTCTAGAAGGGTCTAGAAGGTTCACCGATCCGGAAAGGGAAGGGTACATGGATGTGTCATGACAAAGTGTAATGGTTGCATCATGTCCTAGGTCACTTGGCTGGACACTTGGAAGAGAGAAATCAAACTCTAATTTGAAAGTCAAAAAGACAATTTGAAAAAGTCAAATCCCAACATGGTTTCCGAGTTAGGGAGGGTTTCTGAGTTAGGGAGGGTTTCCACATGGGTTGGGAACACCCTTGGACGCCCCCCCACCTATATAAGGAGGGGTAGGGGTGCACCCCAAGGTATCCTCCTTGCCCTAGGCGCCCAAGAAACCCTAGGTTGGCCGCCGCCCCCCTCTCTAGTTGCGACCAATCTAGATCTCCTCTAAACCGCTACCGACTAGCTAAACTCTAGTTGCTAGCTACCTCTAAACCTCGGCCCTCTAAACCCTAGATCACCGGGGCTCCCTCTACTCCACCATACTCGCTTCGGCTTAGGCGAAGCTCGCGATCTCCTCTACTCCGACACCACGTCGTCTGCCGGAATCGCGAGGAGAGAGCTACAACCTTCGATGCCTGCTGGAACAAGGGAGATGAAGGTCTTCATCGAGTACCGTACGTGTGACCGATCATGGAGCGCTGCGAACGCGGAAGGATCGCTTCACGATCTTGAGATCGGCAAGTGAACGACTACATCACCCACGAGAATCTGCTCTCGTTAACCGCTTTGGATCTTCGAGGGTTAGTACTCTATCAACTTGTTGCACCGATCTAGTAGATAGATCTTGGCTTGATCATAGATTAGATCTTGATTGTGTGTTCATGCGGTAGATTTTTTTTGTTTTTCCATGCTACGAACCCCTACAGTGGTATCGGAGCCAGGTTTATATGTAGATCTGTGGCACGAGTAGAACACAATGGTCATTGTGGGCGGTGGTGATTTTATTATCAATTGCTTCCTGTGTACTTTGAATCTTGCGGTATGGTGGGATGAAGCGGCCCGGACTAACCTTACATGACATCGTTCATGAGACTTGCTCCACGCTCGACATGCAACTTGTATTGCATAAGTGGCTTTGCGGGTGTCTGTCTCTCCCATCATAGTAAAGATTCAATTTACAACGGGCACTTGATAGTTCAAGCATCAACGTTGTGGTTCTTCTTCGTAAGTTAGAATGACACTTATTGAAAGCCCCAAACCACGTAAAACATGCAAAGAAAATTAGAGGCGTCTAACTTTGTTTTGCAGGGGTGTGCTGTGATGTGATATGGCCATGATTGTGATTATATATGATGTATGCAATGTTCCTTATTGTAAGTCGGCAATCGGAAGGAGACATATGGTTGTCTTTTAATTTCTTCTAGACCTGCGTGTCTATTATTCAAAGTAGTTGTAATAGTTTATGCTGGTGGACGACAACCATGGAGCGGCGCCATTGACCTTGACGCCACGCCGGTGATGATGGAGACCATGTTCGTGCTTGAAGATGGAGATTGGAAGCACAAGAAGAAAGGCCATATCATATCACATATTTTGAATTGCATGTGATGTTAATCCTTTTATGCATCTTGTATTGCTTAGTTCACGACGGTAGCATTATACGATGATCCCTCTAAAAAAATCAAGTTATAGAGTGTTCGTCCTTAGTAGGCACCGTTGCCAAAGCTCGTTGTTTTGAAGCACCACATGATGATCGGGTGTGTTAGATTCTGCGAGTGTATACAATGGGAGCAAGCCAGATTTGCTCATGCGGAAGCTAAGGTTTGATCTTGACGAGCCTAGCATGTACATACATGGTCTCGAAACACGGAATACCGAAAGGTAAAGCATGAGTCATATAGATGATATGATGAACATGATGATTGTTCGCCTTTGAAACTATATCATGTCACGTGATGATCGGACTTGGTGTAGTGAATTTGGTTCGTGTGATCACTAAAACAATGTGAGGGATATTGTTTTGAGTGGGAGTTCAATAACAATATGATTAAAAGTTGAACACTATTTATCATAAATTAAATCAAAGTAAATTTGCATAGTTGTTATAGTCATTGGCATCCGTTTACCACCTTGCGCTTAGTTATAATTGAGATAATAGAACTATAGAATTCTGGTTAGTTACTTTACGAACTGGTATCGTATTGTTTTGAAGTGTTAATCTAAAGTTTAAAAGTCCTATTGCAAACTTTTAGTAAGTTCCGGTTACTTCGTGAAGTTTAATAATTGGTATTAAATCAAGAGTGACAATTCCAGTGTTAGTATATAAGTATCATGTTTGTCTCCATGATTCTTGATATTCAAAAGATTGTTTTAATATCAAGGTTATCTAGGATCTAAAAGAGTTGTTTCAGAAACCATGATGTGTGGAAGATATTGCGATATCTGAAACGATGTTTTGGTTGCAACATGCGAGAGTATAATATGGCAAAGTTTATGTTCTCATATTTGATGAGAATTTGAAAAAGGTTGGAGACGCTTGTCGTCCTAATCCTCCAAAAGGTTTTGGAGAGCAACATTATACTCGCGATTCACTGTTATAAGCTAAAAGTAGCTTGATCATGAATAGTTCCATGATAAGGGTGAATATTTGATAATTTTTTTGCAACACTAAAAGATTACTAAAGAATGGAATTTGAAAGAACACCAAGTATTTGATGATGGTGATCTACTTCAAAGTGCAAGTCCAAAGACATTGGTATTTAACTATACATGCTTTGGACTATGTGTCATGTGTATGGATCCACTATTGATGTTGATAGATTCTTTTGAACAGAAAAGGAAATACTGAAAGAGAATCTCATAAGTATATGGCAGAAAAGAAAAGACTAGAATTGTTCAGCTTAGGTATATAGAGGATATACATGTTATGGCTATATTCTTTGCTTATTAAACAATGTGGTTATTAAGTACTGGATATTGAATTTGTTGGTGTGAATCGTCATACGAGACAACACAATTCATGAACTATAATGTCCTAAGTAACTAGCAAAAGAATATGTGATGATGTTCATCAAGAACAAATAAAGGGTTGTTGTGTTGGTCGTTAACATCAAAGCTTGCCTTCAAGATTTGTTTTATCAGGTATTATGAGAATAAAAGGGTTGTTCAAATAATTGCCGTAATCCATAAAAGATGGATGATTTACAAATCTCGTTGGATAAATCACATCCATAAAAATATTGCTAAAAATGTCGAAAGACAATTGATAAGAAAGATCACTTAGGAAGTGACATCGCCGTTTAAATTATATTGGAAAGAAAACATGAAGAAACTCCATGTGGATGGAATTTTGGAGTCTTTTGATTTTTGATCAAATGACGCTTGTGAAATTTTCCTAGAGATAATTAAAACTCCGCTCATAGGCCAAAGGGAACGGATGACTAGCTTATTGGAACTTGTACATATTTTTGTATGAAGTCCATTATGTGTAGTCAAGAGCGATAGACTTCAACTTCATATGCTTTCTCCGAAAATTTGAGTGAATATATGAATATTTGCTTAATAAGGATGAAGTGTGAAACATTTGAAAAGTTTAAAGACTTTCAAGATGAAGTGCAAAATCAATGTAACAAGAAAATAAAGAATTTATGATAGGATCATAAAGAAAGATATTTGAGTTATAAAGTTTAGCATAACACCTAAGATTTGAGGAATCATTCCATGAATTTGCGTTTCCCGAAACACCATATGAGTATGGAATAATTGAGATATGCAATGAAACCTTGTTTGACATGGTAAGATCAAAGGTGTAATTGATAAAGCTGCCATTATATTTTAAAGATTAAAGCTTTAGAGACTACCGGTTTTTCACTAAAAAGAGCTACATCATAATCCGTTGAAATGACACCATATAAATTTATGGTTTGGGATAAAACCCAAGTTGTCCTTTCTTAAACATTGGTATGCTATTCATAAGAAAGATGTTTGCAACTAAAATCGGATGAACATAACTTTGTATGTTATTTTGAATAATCATTGAGTATTCCTCCATAACACCAAAGACAAAAATGTTTGTCGCTTAGAACGTCAAGTTTCTTTGAGAAAGGAATTTTTCGTGAAAAGTTAAGTGGGAGGACAATAGAACTTTGATAAGGTTAAAAGAACCATAGCTATATGTGCAAACTTGTGCAATGCTGAAAAGTGTTCCGGAGGCAGCAACAATGCTCATGACTCATATTCCTCAAAGGTTGTGGTCACGGAGGTCTAAGTTCCTATTGAAACAAGTAGGTCGGGTAACCAATCAAATACCAAGATTTGAGAGTTAAATCATTAGTTGATAATAATGATCCGACTACATGGAAAGAAGCGCTGATGGGCCCTAACTCCGTCAAATGGTTTGAAGCCATAAAATCCATGATAGTTCCCTATACGAGAGATCAAGCTTTGAACTTGAAAGACCCTCTGAAAAGGTGCAAGACCTTACAGTCGTATTTGGATCTATAAAGAAATAGACATGGATGTTTCACATCTATGAAATTATCGACATGTCAAGAAGGAGTTCACGACAATGTTCAAAGAGTTGACTATGACAAGATCTGATCATTCATTAAGCGATATTTAGTCTAGACGGATTAATGTAGCAACCACTACATATAATTTTGTTATGTGGTAGTTGAATAAACAAAACAAGTTCTTCTAATAGAATGGTTACCTAGGACGTGTGCATGACATGGTCCAAAGGGTTTTGTTAATTCAAAGGCTGATAAAAGCATATGCAAACTTCAATGGTTGAAGTAAGCATCGCGGAGTTGGAATCTTCACTATGATAAAACTGTTAAAAGAGTTTAATTTCATCGGAGACGATGAAGATGCTTGCATTTGCAAGAAATTAAGTGGTAGCGCTAAGACATGTTTCTAATACATTATGTGGAATACATATTGTTGATTGGAAATGATGTATCTTTTTATTGACACATGTTAAGAATTTCATCTCGATGAAAGGCTTAGGCAGAACCCGAATATTTGGCATCAATGTCTATATGGATAAATTGAGACGCTAATATGGTTGTGCCAGAAGTACATAGATGAGATATTGAATGAGTTCAATATAGAAACTACAAGAAAGGTTCTTGTTGCACAGGAAGGATTGAATAAAGATTCAAGTATTTTTTACTTGATATATAAAATCACAAAGAGTACTTTATCAATCATGCTGTGATGTGTACAAATCCAGATATGTCCTATGCTCTAAATGTTATGAGCGTATACCAGAATGATTCATAAGATGATTATTGGACGATAGTAAAGATATTGTTATGATCTTTTAGAAGAACTAAGAATATATTATTTTGTATAAGTGACAAATAGATGGTTAGTTCATTGTAAAAGTATTACATTGATACTAGTTTTGTCACAAAGTACAAATTAAGTTTATCTCTATTTAAACTAAGGGTGGCACAATATGATGGAAAGTAAGTTCCATAATAGATTTGGATGAGTTCCAAAGTTAAGACATTGTGACAGATACTACAACAAAAGGCTAAGTATATGACTGCTATAATAGCAGCAAAAAGAGGGCATTTGTGTCAAGTAGTTTGTTATCAAACTAGGTGTGGTTCACAGCAGGATAGTACTATAAAGATATATTGTACGACAATATTATCAACATGTTTTAACCCAAAGGAACTAAAGGTCTCACCTAAGGACCAAATTTATACAAAGCCATCTCATTAGAGAATGAGTGATGTGTAGAGACGCAAAGACATGCAATTACACACGGACCTGAAAGTGTCAGATCCGGAGATCAGTTGACCACTAGCAATCGTGTAAATACAACACCGGAAAGCCATAGGTGTTGAATGCACAAAGGTTTGAAACTAGATTATTGACTATAGTGCAAGTGGGAGACTGTTGGAGATATGCCCAAGAGGCAATAATAAAGTGGTTATTATCATATCTTCATGCTTATGATAAATGTTTACATACCATGCTATAATTGTATTAACCGGAAACATTAATACTTGTGTGATTTGTAAACATAAAAGAGTCCCTAGTAAAGCCTCTTGTTAAACTAGCTTGTTGGTTAATATATGATCATGGTTTCCTGATCATGAACATAGAGATGTTATTAACAACATGGTCATATCATTAGGAGAATGATGTGATGGACATACTCCTATAGTTAAGCGTAGCATAAAGATCAAGTCATTTAATATAGTTCACTTGCTATAAGCTTTCTGATACATAGTAACCTAATTCCTTCGACCATGATATCATGCTAATCACCATCACCGGAAGGATGCTTTGATTACATCAAACACCACACCATAACTGGGGGCTATAAAGGTGGCATTGAGTGTTGGAAAGTATGTGTTGAGGCACATGGATCAAGATTGGGATTTGTCCATCCATATGACAGATAGATATACTCTGGGCCCTCTCGGTGGAATGTCACCCAATTAGCTTACAAGCATGTGACTAGCTCACAAGGGATCACATATCACGGGAACGAGAAAAGAGTACTTATTGGTAACGAGGTTGAACTAGGTATGCAGAGATACCGACGATCAAACCCCGGATAAGTAAAGTATCGTGAGACAAATGGAAATTGGTATCGTATGTAAATGGTTCATTCGATCATGAAGTAATCATAGAAATATGTGGGAGCCATATGAATTTCCAGATTCCTATATTGGTTATTGATCGGAGAGGAGTCTCGATCATGTCTGCATAATTCACGAACCGTAGGGAGACACACTTAAGGATTCGATGTTGTTTAGTAGATATGGAATGTGAGTAAAGAGACCGAATGTTGTTCGGAGTCTCGGATGGGATCCGGTATATCACGAGGAGATCCGGAATGGTCCAGAGAATAAGATTCATATAAGGAAAGTCTAATTTCGGAGTTTGGGAATGATTCCGGTGTTTTCACCGGAATGTTCTAGAAGGTTCTAGAAGGTTCATCGATCCGGAAGGGGAAGGGTACATGGATGTGTCATGACAAAGTGTAATGGTTGCATCATGTCCTAGGTCACTTGTCTGGACACTTGGAAGAGAGAAATCAAACTCTAATTTGAAAGTCAAAAAGGCAATTTGAAAAAGTCAAATCCCAACATGGTTTCCGAGTTAGGGAGGGTTTCTGAGTTAGACAGGGTTTCCACCTGGGTTGGGAACACCCTTGGACGCCCCCACCTATATAAGGAGGGGTAGGGGAGCACCCCAAGGTATCCCCCTTGCCCTAGGCGCCCAAGAAACCCTAGGTTGGCCGCCGCCCCCCTCTCTAGTTGCGACCAATCTAGATCTCCTCTAGACCGCTACCGACTCGCTAAACTCTAGTTGCTAGCTACCTCTAAACCTCGGCCCTCTAAACCCTAGATCACCAGGGCTCCCTCTACTCCACCATACTCTCTTAGGCTTAGGAGAAGCCCTGCGGGATCTCCCCTCTACTTCCGACACCACACCGTCGTGCTGCCGGAATCGCGAGGAGAGAGCTACAACCTCCGCTGCCTGCTGGAACAAGGGAGAGGAAGGTCTTCATCGAGTACCGTACGTGTGACCGACTGTAGGAGCATTGCCGGAACATGGCGTCAGAAGGATCGTCTACACGATCTTGAGATCGGCAAGTGAACGACTACATCACCCACGAGAATCTGCTCTCGTTAACCACTTTGGATCTTCGAGGGTTAGTGCTCTATAAACTTTTTGCACCGATCTAGTAGATAGATCTTGGCTTGATCATAGATTAGATCTTGATTGTGTGTTCATGCGGTAGAATTTTTTTGTTTTTCCATGCTACGAACCCCTACATGATGACCCACAAGTATAGGGGATCGCAACAGTCTTCGCGGGTAGTATTACCCAATTTATTGATTTGACACAAGAGGAGCCAAAGAATACTTGCAAGCCTTAACAGCTGAGTTGTCAGTTCATCTGCACCTATAAATAGTTCTTGCTCACAGAACTTTATCAGTAGCAACAGTTTCTAGTAGCATTAGCAAAGCAACATCAACAGTGAAACAAGAGCAATAGTAACAGTAACGGTAAACAGTGGGATTAGAGTGCGGTAGGCATAGGGATGGATGGACGGGCGTTGCATGGACGAGTCTAAACATGTAACTTCAAGATCTAGGGCATTGCAGATAAATAACAACAAGCATCCAAGTACTAAACAATCCTATGCATGTGCTCCAAATATAGTCATACATGCTCGCAATGAGAACTTGCACAACATCTTCTATCCAGACAGCCCGTGGCAGTGGGGCCTATAGGGAACTACTGGCAATTAAGGTGCTCCTTTTAATAGAGCACCGAAGCAAAGCATTAACACTCCATGAACACATGTGATCCTCACACCACAGCCATCCCATCTGATTGTCCAAATTATTGTCACTTCGGGTCCTCTGGATCCAGACAATGATATGTGTACACAACTTGAAGATAAGATCACAAATAATACTATCATAATGATTCAATAAGAAGTTTAGATCTGATATCATGGCACTCGGGCCCTAATGACAAGCATTAAGCACAACAAGTTGCAACAAAGTCAAATAGCACTAATAGAGATACTAGGCACTATGGCCTAACAATCATATTCGATAACATGATAGAACTCATCCAATCCCTACCATCCCCAAGCCTACAGCGGTGGATTACTCACTCATGGATGAGGGAAACATTGATGGTCGATGGAGTTACGTTGGTGATGATGATGGCGATGATCCTCTCCAAATTCCCCGTCCCGGCAGGGTGCTAGAACAGAGTTTCTGGATCCGAATCTTGGTTTCTGGTGGCGGCAGCGTAGCGAAACTCTTTCTGAAAAAATATCGAACCCCCCGCGGTTTTTAGGTCGAAAGGCAACTTATAGGCGTAGAGGGAGGCCGAGGGGGTGCCTAGGGTGGCTGCACCCCCTAGGCGCGGCCAGTGGTGGGCCCGTGCCTGGCAGGGGTGTGGGCCCCCTAGGCCCCTTCTCCGTTTCGTCTTCCGGCTCCGTGGATCTTCTAGTGAAATATAATTTTTGGCATATTTTCCGGGATTTTTCCTGATAGTTGATTTTCTGCATAAAAACAAGACACCAAGGTAATTCTACTAAAAACTATGTTAGTCCGTGTTAGTTGTATCCAAATCACATAAGTTTAGAGGAGAAACAATAGCAAAGTTTTCGAGAAAGTAGATACATTTTGGACGTATCAACTCCCCCCAAGCTTAGCTTATTGCTTGTCCTCAAGCAATTCAGTTTAAAACTGAGTGCGATAAAAGAAATTTCACGAACACATTTGCTTCATATGATGTAAATATTCTCAGCACATGAGTAGATGCTTAGACAATTCATAATAAGAAGCATGCAACTAAATCTACTCAATAGTCATTGCAAGCTATGAAGAGAAACCAACTCAAGAATAATAAGTATCATGAAACATAAACATAAGCAACATTGCAATACTCATAGTAAGGTATGATAGAGTGGTATCTCGCTTGCCTTTGTTTGAAGAGCACAATATAAATGCCAAGGCACCTCTGAAGTTCAAGTGAAGACTAGAGATAAAGACATCAGAGATACAAGCATCAAAGTCATGACATAATTAACCAAGTTTTGAAGCAAACACAAGAATGACACCTATGCTCTCAAGAAGGTGCTCATAGAATAAGTGGTGACTCAACAAGGTGGTGAAAATGGTTTTGAAAGGTTTGAAAGGTTTCCCAATGATGAAAGGAAGGTATTCATTAGCTTTGAGCTCTCATTGCCCCTATCATAGGCATCTTCATGTGGTTAGGGTGAAAGTGAGGCCCACTCTGAATCATATGCTTGGCAGTCCATAGACTGGAAATCCCAAGTCCCTTGAGTACGAGGGCCGCTCCGCATGCTACTCAACTTTGGTTACCTGAAAGTTCTTGTCATTGTAAATACATGCATATCATAGAGAACCGCCAACGGGGTACCCCTTGCACATGATACAGGAGCTATCCCGTGATCAAAATGACAAGGCAAGCAGACAATGAGTATCTCAACGATCTTTTTATTTACTATGTGTATAGCTTTTTATTGAGGATGCTTCATAAATGCTCATTATGGTGATGCTGTAAGTTTCCACCATGATTAGGCATGGCTTAGGCTAGCGGCCCAGGCGTTTCTCTAACACAATGTGTAGACTCCATGAACTCACAAACTCCCCTTTTATTTTACATCGTCAACATCCGCAAACAAAAGAGCAAGGTATCAACTAGATGAGTTATCCAAAAAGTGTTGAAAGTTCTCAGATAAAGACAGTTCACGACTCAAAGATATAATTTGCAAGCATATAACTTTCATGGACAGGTCACAATGGTTTAGGATTATTAAGCGCAAGGAATAAAGTGTGCCATCAAGTTCGTGAGAGCTTTGATAATTAACTTTCTCAAAACAGACAAACATTTTATTTTGGAAGAAAACATGGAATATAGAATATGCACTGAAATAGCAAATGATGCTAATAGGTAGGTATGGTGGACACAGCTGGCAATATTTGTTTTGGGGAGTTGGAAACACAGGTAGAGCTTACTCAATGCAAGTGAAGGATAGCAATAGAAAGGGAGAGACAAACGAGAGAGCAATAACTGTCATAATCATGCTTGCAACAAAACAGGACTAATTATGGCATGAAAGTGATACAAGAACTCTGAGGCAAAATAAATCATCAAGGCTTACTGACTATTGATTAGTCATATGCATGCGTGAGCATGTGCCAAGTCGATTCATATGAATAGTCATAGGAGGATACCACAATATCATACCGAAGTATGAATAAAACAATGCAAGCAAACATTCATATGACATGCTACAAACTATTAGCAAGCTGGAGCTAATGACAAGCAAGCAAGAACTACTAAGCATCCATAATGACATACACCTTACACAAACAGTCTAAGCATGCTCACAATGATGAGTATATGTACAAAAATGAAACAAATAGAGTTTGTTACCAGCCTCTTACCACACCTCAAGTTGTCTTAATCTTCATTATTGGCCTTCACTTGTGTGATTTGAATAATAACATGAAACCAAACTCCACTGAGGACGACTGAACCATGCAAAGAACTCACAAAACCAAAGAAGAAGAACAAATATTTTTGGTGTTTTAATTTTTTTTTAAAGAAAGCAAACAAAGCAAAACCAAACAAAGAAAAGTCAAATCAAACAAGAAGCAAACAAAGCAAGGCAAACAAAGCAAAAGAAACAATGAAAATATTTTTGGGATTTTTGTGTTTTTGAGAAAGAAGCAGCAAGAACCAGAAAGAAAACGAAACAATGGATATACAAAGAACCGACCGAACATGATATATAAATGAGTGTGACGTCGGTATAACTCCCCCTAAGCTTAGGCTTTTGGCCTAAGTGGGGCTCAATAGCGCGGGTAGTAACTCCAAGCTGGTGGGTCATCATAGGAATGATCATAGTCAGGCGCTTGCGATGATGAAGAAGACGCGCCCCAATCAAATGAGGGCTGCTGGTATGAAGACTCTCCCAAGTTGGAGGGCTGAACCGAATCTTCTTCAGCATCCTCTTCAACATTCTCCTCTTGCTGGGGGAGCTCCGCCACGTAAGTGTCAAACTCTTCCTCCGTGCGCGACCATACTTGCGTGTTATCAAAATTAAACAAAGTAGGTGCAGGAAAATAAACTATTTTCCTAGTCCTACCCTTTCTCCGACCTTGCTGGGCAAAAGATAATTCATACGATAAACTTCTTACATTGCCTCCCAAGGAAACAAAACCATGCTGAATCATGGATTCAAGATCAAGCCTCTCTATGGGGAACTGATAATATGAATAGTGACGCTCTAAACCATGGAAAGATAGCAACCTAGAAGCAATGAGACCTCTACAAAATCCACCCTTCTCACGGTTGGTGGTGAGACGGTGAGCTATCAGAGCACCCAAGATATAAGATCTATTCCTATTCAAAGCAGATGTGATAAAATCTAGATCAAAAGAAGATAACTTTCTAGCAATCTTTCTAGCAAGAACACACTTGGTAATGAAATAGGAAAAATATCTAATGGCTGTGAACTGAATGTTCCAAATTTTACCACTTTCCTTTGAGAAGTTGAAACCTTGGAAGATCTCAGCATAAAAATCCATAAGTGACTTGGGCCTCTCCTTGATCTTCTCACAAGATCCCCACTGAGGTACTCTAATTGCTGCACAGAAATCATCAAAAGGCAGGTCGACAAGTATATTATATATTTTGTAATGGACCATGGGATTAGATGTAGACCAAGTGAACCAGAAGTTCTGCACAAAAGCCATGGTTAGCTTAACAAATTGAAATGGTTCACCATCAACAAAGTGTTCCAACTGACGAGGTTTAATCTCGTCAATGCCCATTGTTATGAGCTTGGGTTTTGGAGAAGATGGGGGTGCTGGAGATCGCGAAACGATTAACAGACAAGCAACCAGGGGACACGAGATTTACCTAGGTTCAGCCCCCCGGAGGGAAAAACCTACTCCTGCTTGTCTGCTCTTGATTACGGCGGAACCGAAAGTTACAGGGGTGCACAGATGCAATCTGGCGTGGAGGTGTGTATGCGGTGGTGTGAGAGAGAGAGCCTCCTCATCATGCCCTCCTAGAATTTATATAGAGGTAGGAAGGTACGGGGCACAGATCGAGTCGGTTACAGGTTTAGGGTTTGCCCCTTTGAATATTCTATCTGTTCTAGTATTGCTCTCCAAGGATCCGAAGACGTCATGGGCTTGGGCCACCCGAAAATCTTCATGGGCTGCGTATATTCTCGTGGGCCTTCCTTGGGCTGGACCAGGTATGCTGATATCGTTTACCTGTAGGGTATAACCATGTCAGTAGCCCCTGAGTGTTCAGTCGAATCATAGATTCGGCCGAGGACTCTTCAATCTTTTGGGTGTAGCTGTTTCTGTTCATCAGAGAATGATTTTAGCGTGTAGAGATTATTGATGCGTGTTCCTGACTCTCCTGATGGATCAGGGTCAGTTAACTGTCTTAGGACAAAACAACACGATCTTCTTCAGATTCGAGTCCCTCGACTCGAACCCGGAACAGATGCTGGCGTAATTCGACTCAGACCGTTGAGGGCTTACAGGAGTATAATCCCAGTAGTTTTTGAATGATGTACCCAACGCGTCCGTCGGGATTTTCATCGCGCCTGTTGGCATGGATTTTCACTAGCAGAGCGCAGTCGTGTGCATTACCAGGCCATCAGATGGTATCTGTAGGTCTTATCTCTGCGTCGCAGACACAACATCCAAAGAATTTATCACCGCGGAGGTGTTTCGGGTGCCCAAGGAGGATGTTACACACTTAGCGTTGGTTTGGGCAAAGTTGCCGAATTTTTTTGCATTCTGAACCGAATGATCGCAGTCGAAAAATTCATAGGGTGCGCGACCAGCGCTCCCTATGGGAGTAGCCCCGGAGTGTCTGCTCAATTTGTAGACTCGAGCAGAGACTTTAATTCAGCCATTGTTTGCTTCAGGTCCGTAGGACATGATTTTTTTGGATGCTTGAATCAATCCTGCCTATGGGAGTAGCCCTCGAGTCCGTAGAGGAGTCGTAGACTCGACGTAGGACTCGAAGAATAGAGCATTGGCGTAGTACCTTATTCATGCTTCGGGTGCGCGGCCAGCGCTCCAGATAGGAGTAGCCCCCGAGTAGTTGCTCGAATCGTAGATTCGAGTGAGTACTTTAGCTGTTAGCCGAAGAATTGTAACCGTTGATAGTGTGGTTTTGATGACGTCAGTGCTGACGATCGGTGCCCTCAATCGTCTATGGCGCCAAAGGTGACGTGACTGGACGAACGTGGGTCCCACCTTCTGACTTGGAGTTGACTGGTCATGCGCGACATGGCGAGAATTACGGCGTCTCCTCGATTTCCGTGCGTAGTGGACGGCGTGCGAGCGACAGTTCGCTGCTGTGCTGACACGTGGATGGTTGGATTTGATGCTGGCGCTAGGGCTTCCATATGAACGGTCCCTCTTCATCGTCTTCGTCCTTATAACTATGGCGAAAATTGTGGTTTGTTTTCATCGTAGCCATTTGCTTTCTACTGCTTCCATTTTCTTGAGCTTTTCTTCACCGCGCGCTATAAGTTCTCCAGTCATTCCCTTCCTCTTTCCTGTGCTCGCACCGCCGCCGTCGTCATGCTGCTATGGGGAAATTGAAGAAGGCCTCCACCATAGTGGGCACCAGTGCTGCTGCCGGCGGCAAGAAGGGCACCGCCGCCACTCGTGTCACCGATGGTTGGTGGCGGCGCTCGGAGACGCGCGAGGGCAAACTGCGCAAGTTGCATGAGGCGGGTTTGATCCCACATGACAGGGACGCCGTCAGGGTCCCCGGCGATGAGGTAATTCCCCATCCACCCGTTGGGTTTCGGGTGATGTTCATTGCTTTTGTTCTTCGCGGCCTGTCGCTCCCAGTCCACGATTTTCTCCGTGGACTGTTGTTTTTCTATGGCATCCAACTCCACCATCTCTCACCCAATTATCTTCTCCACATCGCTTGCTTCATCACTTTTTGCGAGTGCTAGCTTTGTATTGAGCCGCACTTTGGCCTCTTCTGGAAGCTCTATCCCGTGAAGAGGTAGTCCGGCTCTGATGGAGTTTATCCGATTGGTGGATGCATCATTTCCCTTCGATCCAATTTTCTTTTCTTCTCTTTTTCTACGTCTCAGTCCGTCCAATACTTGTGGAAGAGGTGGTTTTATATCCGCGATTCCACAGTGGACGGGCAAGACTTCGGCCTTGCCCCTTTCGACTCCATCCAGAAAATCCTGCCAAAGAGGTTCTAGAAGAACCATATCCTGGAGGGCGAGGTGGAGGAGATAGAGGAGCTCTACCGTCGGGTAGAGGACCTCTAGGTGATTCCGGAGAAGGAGGTGAATGGTGTGGATATCATCCGCACCTTCCTCAAACGTCGGGTGCAGCCACTCCAGGCTAGGGCGCACCCGATGTTCCTTTATTCTGGCCGCCACGACCCAACGAGAGTTGCGGCTGCAGAGCTCTCCAAGAGGGACCTCGACAGAGTCCTTCGGCCGCTGCTGAAGTACAAATCTGACGAGGACCTTCCGGGGAAGTCGCTGACGCCCCCATTCAGTGCTTCTCGACCGGTTCCGCAGGTGTAGATCTGTTGTAACACCCTCAGAATCGGACCTATGCAAGTTTGAGCAAAATTCGCCAAACCCGCATAGAAACGATTCAAAGGTGCCCACCAGGCACTTTCGTGCGGGTGGAAAACGAAGTAATAACATTACACAACAGTCCTCGATGGGACCCACAGAACAGATATATATATAGCAGCGACTCAAGGAGCCAAGAATACAGATATAATATACAAAGATCCAAATCACCTTGAAAATGATATAGCGTCCGACTACGGACAAGATGCAAATGGGGCTAAGAGCCCTGAAGAATAACCAATGGCGTCCATAACCCTGCCCAGGCCAAGCCGGAAGGGTAACCCTGCTAACGGCGTCGATCTCAAAACCTGCTTAAACAAAAGGGGTGCCGACAAAGGGCAAAGGAAAAAGAAGGAGCGTCAAGATCGAGGCCAAGACACAGCGAGGCTAGAAAGCGGTCCTCGCCTACATAGGTATGGTGGATCGAGCGGCAGCAAAGATGCACTAAACAACCTATAGAGACTCGAAACAATGGCGGATATCGAGAGGGGTAAGAAGGACCTATCCGGATCCAACTGAAGCTATCACCAAACAAACCCATCTCGGTGTTTCCCCTCGAGACCAAACGAGGAAGTCAACCGAGGAACTCACACAGTTGGCAGTTTTACTTATTCAGTTATCGTTGCGGCAATTACTAGTCAGGTTTAGATAATTGCCCTGATAAAAGAAGCAGTGGGCACTTTTAGTTAATCATTCCGTTATAGTTGCAACAATTACTAATCAGATACAGATAGCATGAGATAAACCAAAACCCAGCAGTTGTTGGTACTTTTATTCAGCCAATTCGTTGTAGTTGCAATACTTACTAGTCGGATACACTTGTCGCAAGCGACAACCAAACAAGCAATGGTGGGCAGTATTAATTAACCATTCCGTTGTAGTGGAGCTGATTACTAGTCATTATAAGTCAAATTTATAGCAGAACTTTAGTTATGCTTGTCTATGATCGAGATATCAGTGCTCCAAGTCGTCCATATCCGCGACACGGCTTTCAGAAAGTTTTACCCGCCGGGTGCACCAATAGCAACACACACTCGATCAACCTCGAAAACCAAATCAAAACCCAACGAGGCTTTCACTCGAACAATCACAGATTCAGAAATATTTCGGGGCCACCCTTAAGTAGAATCCAACGAGTAGGCAAGCTCGAGACGGCCTCAAGGTGCCGGGTATACGGCCGTGAACGATCGGGAACCCGAAAGTGTGGCTGGGCTTGTCGACACCGCGGAATCGTGTCCCGATCCTAAATAAAGACAGTGTGCTCTCGCACAATCGTAATTAAAGCAAAGAAGCATGGCATAAGTACGGATCGTAAATAAAACCTCAAACTAGTTTGTGGCCCCAAGAAATAAGATGAATCAAGCTCGGTTCTGGGGTCCCATATACCTCCCGGATGTGGATAGCGCGCAAAATCAAGGAACAGGTATCAAGTACTCGGGGTCTTACGGGACACAAGTGGGCGTTCGGAAACCAAATATTATCTATCACCCACCGATGCCTCTGCTTATCAATTTTAGTTGTTAAACAGAAATTAAAGTGACGATAAGTAAAACTAGAATCAACTCCAACATCAACATGCGGCAATACATCAGCAACTGTGGCATACGACGACACACATCAGCACTTGAGCAAGCAACTACGACGCGCAAGTCCAACTATCTACCAAAAAACAGGTAATAGGGTGTGTCCAAGGCAATATAAGGCTGCAGGGAATATCACAGGTACGGGAACTATAGCATCGCAACACAGATAGCAAAAGATCAACAGGAGGGAATAAAGACTATAAAAGTAAGATAGGTAGAAAGGGGAGATGCTCGCCTGAAAGCATTGTCGAAAGGTTCATCCGAAGATCGGGGCGAAGCTCACATCAACTCAACGGTCCAATCCGCGAAGAAGCAAAACACTAGAAGAAACACCGGATGCGCTATTTAATAAAACGACAGAAGATCGGCATGATGCATGTATGATGTATGGCATGGATGCAATTAGATCAGATTAGGCGGAACCGGGGTCCCGACAATTAATTAGATGGTGCATGTTATAAAGATACCCCGCATTTTAAATGTTGTTTAACAAGGCAGAAATATATCACCGGTTCGCTACACAGGTTTAAATGAGGCCAACATAAGGCTAGATTTGCCCGCATATGGGCCCCATATTTAATTATTAGGTGAATCGGCATAAGGCCCCCAAACCACATGATAAGATGCATGCATGAACAATTATTATGCGACAAGTTGTTATTATGTTATAAGATAGGGTTTCGAGAAGGGGTTCACACATTGAGGGGTCGGCAGATCTTGGGGTTTCCGGGGTTCGGGGTTCGCCAGGGTCCAGGGTTCGACGGGGGTCAGATCTCGGGGTTCAGGGTTCGACGAACTAGACGGGATCGTTCTCGGACATCGAGGGTAGGTCTTGTCGCATCCGGGTTCTCGAGGCATGTTGCCGGTCTTGTCGTCTCTCGCGGGGGCCTTGGCGTTCCGGGGACGTACTTGGCGTCCTCGAGGGAGTACTTGTCGCATATGCGGCCTTCGGGTTCTATGACGATGATCTTGTCGTTTCGATGCCGGGGTCCCGACGTCCGTGAAGAGAACCTTGTCGCCTTTGGACGAAGAACATGTCATTCCGTGGGTCCGTGTAGAAGTGCTCGATGATCCACGACGGAGGTCTCCGGTTCGGCTTGGTCTTTTCCATGAAGGGATCTTGTCGCTTGGTATCCGTGTAGGCGTAATTGTCGGTTCCGCGGCGACGACCTTGGGGTTTTCCCTTGACGAAGAGGTTCGGTGTTCATGACGAAGGCCTTGGCGAGGAAACTTGTGCATCGACCATGGGGTTCTGAGGAAGAGCTTGATTTTCCCGCGGTCTCACATGGCGCCGGCGGCGAAGGGACTTGATGGTTACGACGGTCTTGACGAGACTTGGTATCACGAGCTCCCGACATGTACATGAGTACACGACACGAATCCGGCAGAGATATGTGGACCAAACTCTGGTTCAACGGCTGGGCAACAAGGAGGATGCAAAAAAAAGAAACAACACAGACAAAACTGAAGCCACTCGTCGGGATGTGCTGCAGGGCCTGCGGGCGGCAACCGAGCGGGTCCGGGCCCAAGCGGCGCGGTACAGGGCCCGTTGAGGGCGGCGGGCTACGGCTACGGCGGCGGACCGGAGGAGGCCGAGGACGGCGACCTCGGGGCGGCGGCGGAGGAGCTTGCCGGAGGCGCAGCGGGCGCGATGGCGCGTGCGGGGCGGCGGCGAGGAGAGGCGCAGACGAGGAGAGCATGGCGGAGGCGGGCGGTGGATAGCGTGGAGGTGGCGCGTCAGGCGGCGGAGGCGTGCTTGGCCAGCGGCCGGACTTCATGGCCGTGAGGGAGACCGCCGGAGGTGGAGGAGGGCTCGGGCGTCTGGGGTCTCTGGGGTCGCTCGAGCGGGGAGGAGCGGCGTCGACGGGAAGCGGTGAGGCGGTCCCATGAGGGAGGGTGAGGCCCGGCGCGGAGGGGCCAGGCTCAGGCGAGGTGAGGTGAGCGGTAAGGGGCCTGGGGGCGCGTGGCTGGTGGCGATGGAAGTACTGGGGGGTCCGGCGGCGGGAGTAGGTAGCGAGGGCGGCGGGGCGGCCTGAGCGGGAGAGAGAGGAGGCGCGCTGGCGGTTGCGTGTTGGGCAGAGGAGGATGGCGAGCCGAGGAAGAGGAAGGTTGCGTGGGGAGGCGGGCAGTGGGCAGGGGCAAGCGGCCAGGAAAAGCGGGTCCCGCATGGACCAGGGAGGTGGTGGAACGGGTGCGGGGCTTGCGGGTGTAGGGCGTGTGTGTGGCTAAGAGAGGTTTGAGTGGGGGGGAAAGGAGAGAGAGAGGAAAGAGGGGTGAGGGAGTGACGTGGCAGATTTTGATAGGCTAGAGGGGAGGGAGAGGGTGATGTGGCGCGAGGGGAGTGGTCAGGGTGAGGTGGCCAAGGAGGGTGGGTAGATTCTCTGGTAGGAATAGGATTTAGAAGGGCGGGTATAGCTGGAGGGTTTTATTTCTGGGGCGGTCGTTCGGGTCAATCGGCCCGTTCGACTGCCCCGCACAAAAATATTTAATACTTTTAATTGATCGCGACGGATTTTGCAGATAGTTTTTGACAACAAAATATCCGGTTGCCTCCGGGGTTTGGCGTTTGAATAAAGATGGGGCGTTTGGAAAACAAATCGGGGTTTGCAAAAATAGTTTTAGCAAACAATGCATGATGATGATGATGCAATGCACAAATTCAACGCGATTTTCTAGTAGTGGTTTTGCGGGATGCCACATCTGTGACGTGCGCGTAGCGCTTTTTTGAGTGTGTTTCCTTGTAATTTTCTGTTCTGAAAGTTTGTTTGCATTGTGCAGGAGTTCAAGGTGCCTGGCATGGTGCCTCCGCTGCCCGAACGGTTTCCGGATGCGCAGGACAATGAAATCGTGGAATCCGAGTTCGAGATTCCTCCGGTGCAATCGCCCACTGAGGAGGCTCCCGATGCAAGCAAGGGGCAGACCCGAAAGCGGGCATGGAGCTCGAGCGAATCTTCGGATGCCTCGACTCCACCAACGCCTAGGGACCCGTCGTGCCTTGTCCGTCATAATGGAGGTGATGGTGCCTCTTCCTCTCCCATCCCGGCCGTTCCTGTGCAGGTTGTAGCGCCTCAGCCATCGGCGAAGAGGAAGAAGGAAGAGAAGAAAGGCAAGAGGGCCCTGCCTGTTTTTGACTTGAGTGACATGGACTCGTAAGTATCTTCGAATGCCTTTTGCTACTTTTCTTGTATTCTTGTCTTCTTGTCTTTGAATGGTGCTTTCCTTTGCAGCCACTTCTCTGAGGGCTCTTTTTGTGATACCACTCAGGAGGTGGTAGGGGAGTCGAAGATGACGCCTCCTTCCCCTCAGATGGTGGCCACCTCTGGGGGCGCTGCTCCGACCCCCTCTCCGCAGGAGGCTCGGATGATCGTCTCCCAGAAGACTGCACCGGGACCTTCGGAGTCTCCATCTGAGCATGTAAGTGTTTTCCTTCTTGCTGTTGGGGGAGCCCCCGAGCCATGTTCTTGTATGATCTGCTGATCTTTGCTTCTCTTTTTTTTGGCGTGTCTCGGGGGGAACCCCCGAGTGTTTTTCGTGTGTTTGATTTATTTTGCTCGTTTCTTGGGCGCAGCCCCCGAGCCCTTTTCCTGACAAGTTGCTTCTTCTTGCAGCCTTTTGTGCAAGGTGCAAACCAGCTGGTGAAGCAACACCTGGCGTTGGAGGCCAGCCTGCGGCAGCTTCATGGTATATGCTTAACTAATCCTCTACTTTTTCGTCTGCTTTCTAGCTTGTGAAGCTCATGCATGTTCTTGTTGCTTGTTGTAGATGAAAATAACACTGCCCTCCGCGAGCTTGATGCTCTCAAAAAGAGCCTTGGGCGAGCAGAGAAGAAAGCCAAGGATGCCGTTGGGGCGAAGGAGCTCCTCGAGCAGGAGCTGGCTGACGCAGCCGCGGCGAAGGAGCGCCTGCAGCAGGAAGCTACAGATCGCGAGGAGCAACTCGCCACTGTTGCGCCTTCGCGCGAGAAGGAGGTAGCCGAGAAGCTTATGGCTGTTGCCAAGGCTATTTCGGGTGAGTGATTTTGCTTGTTTTGTCTATTTTGGTTGCTTTGTCTCCGTTCCCTTATTCGATTCTTTTGCTGCCTTTTGGTCTAGATGCCTCGGGCATCGAGTTTAATCGCAGCGCCTTGGAGCACAGGAGTGCTCTGGACAATGCCGCCGTGGCGGTCGAAGACCGCTGCAGTACTGCTGCTAGCTCCCTTGCCAAGGACAAGGAGATCCTCGGGCGCTTCTGCAAGGAGCTTGTTCCCAAGGGTGTTGCCCTTGAGGATGTTGACTCTTTGGCGGATGCGTTGTCCGCGGATGCGCCTACAGTCTACAAGCGCAAGCAGAAGGGCATCGATGCCTCCATGGGCCTAGCCATATCCATGGCGTCCGGGGCGGAGCTGGATCTTCACCAGGTCACCTCCCAGGTGCCAACGGCTCCCGACGGTTCTGAGGTAGCCTTCTATCTCTTCGCTGCTTGCTGTAAGCGCTACGGGGCAAATCTTATTGACCTTTTGGCGGAGTATGCGGCAAAGCAGCAGGAGGAGATCAAGAGCAGGCAATCTGGCTCCGAGGCCACTCAGGATGCAGCTGCTTAGGCTTTGTCTTTGTAGGATAGTTGTCTTCTACTTTCGTTGTAAAATTTTGATGAATAATTTCCTGTGCCATGTAGTGGCTTTTTGTTGTATATAATGAGCCTTCGAGCTGTTCTTCAATCGTGTGTTGTTCATATACTTGCCTGTTTTCCTTTAGGGACCTTCAGGTGATGACCCTGTCGATACTTCGTCTGCTCCATAGCCACGACTATCCTTGGATGATGTGTCGCAGCTTGTTTTTCTTCGTGACCACGTACGCGGTCTTGAGAAGGAGTTGATTGGCATCCGAGGCCATTCGGACGTTTGGAATTCGAAGGCGGAGCGGGGTACTTCCAGAGAGGAATATCTGATGGGGGAGCTGCGACAGTTGGCCGAGCAGCTGCAGTGTAAGTTACTTTGAGCTGCTGCTCATTTTCGGATGCGCCTGTTTTGCGGGTCATCTTAATTTATAGTTGTTGCAGGTGCCAACCTTGTTCCGAGGGAGGAGAAGGAGCGCATTGAAGTCCAGATCAACTGTTTGACCTAGCAGGATATGGAAGCCGGTGGCTTTTTCTGGATGGATCGCGACCATGCCGCGGTCCTTGCGACTGTGCAGGATCGTGCTCATCAGGTGTCACGGGTGCTGCGACAGGTGAATACTTCCCTGGCATCGATTATGTACGTCATGTTTCCCCTTGATGAAGAGCCGTCGACTCTCTAGGGCTTGCTAGCGAAGTTTCGAGACGTGCATCACGTCAGGGAGTTGTTGCGGCACCAGTTGGTTGTGGGGGTGAAGGCCGCCCTTTCCCTCGTCTTGTGCATCGTCTGACGATGTGAATCTTATACGATGGCATTTGGGCGCCCCTCGACTAGATGGTGGCTTATGGGACATGCGCCAGCACTATGCGGCTATTAGGCAGTATGCCAAAGAAGTTGTAGATCTCTTTGAGAATCATGCGCAGATGATCCTTCAGGATAGGTAATTCCTGTAAAAAAAATAGATGTAAACTTTGTATATATTTTGACCGGGCTTGTTGTGCCCTTTATTTGCAAAGGTTCACTGTGTTAGAACTTTGTGCTTGGTTGTATGCATGCCTTTTTCGTTAGCCTGGCGTGGTCAGCTACTCAGGTGTACATGCGTTATCCTTAGTCGACGAGGTCGTGAGGTGAGGGGGAGCCCCCGAGCGTGTTGTAGCATAAAGAAATGCGAGTAAAAGATACATTTTTGGGCGAGACACTTAGATTTATTCATATCATAATGAGGAGATACATTGTTCGACTGAGTAGCCTTGGCTGAATAGCCTTATTGAAAGTAAAGGGGGATAGCTAGGGGTATAAGCATCGCAGTTGTGCGACGTTCCATGGGTTGGAGTATGCGACTCCAGACTCCACGTGCTTGAGGCGGTAGGCTCCATCTGGGATGACTTTGGTGACGACGTAGGGTCCTTCCCAGGGTGAATCGAGCTTCTTCGGCCGCTCTTGCTTGAGTCGTAAGACGAGGTCTCCTTCGACGAAGGACCTTGGGCGCAGCCGACGGTTGTGATAGTTGTGGAGGCTCTGCTGGTAGATCGTCGAGCGATCCGCGATAATGTCGCATGCCTCGTCGAGTGTGTCGACGACGTCTTCAAGTGCAGCCGTCGATTCGGCTTCGCTATAGGCGACGACCCGTGGGGCCTTATGGCGCACTTCTGCAGGCAACACGGTTTCGGCTCCGTGCACCATGAAGAAAGGCGTGTAGCCAGTTGAGCTGTTTGGCGTTGTGCGTAAGCTCCAGAGGACGGAGGGTAGATCTTCTGCGCATGCTCCCGCAAGCCGCTCGAGTGGGCTCAGTAGGCGCTTCTTGATGCCGCTGCCGACGAGTCCGTTGGCCTTTTCAACCTGCCCGTTGGTTTGCGGGTGCGCCACAGAGGCGTATGATATGTTGATCCCGAGGCCTTCGCAGAAGTCCTGAAATTCTTTGGAGATGAAGTTCGACCTGTTGTCCGTGATGATGCTATGTGGCACACCGAACCTGTATACTATGGATTCGAAAAACTTCACGGCCGTTTTACCCTTTTGGTTGGTAACGGACATAGCTTTGATCCACTTGGTGAACTTGTTGACTACGACCAGGAGGTAGACGTGGCCTCCTTTAGAGGACTTGGGCAGTTTGCCGATCATGTCGAGGCCCCATTGGGCAAAGGGCCAGGCCAAGGGTATGGGCCTGATCTTTGATCCTGGTGCATGCGGTTTGTCTGCGAACCTCTGGCACCCATTGCACCTTCAGACGATGTCCTTGGCATTGTTCATGGCCGTTGGCCAGTAGAACCCAGCTCGTAGAGCTTTGGCGAGGGCACGGCTGCCCACATGATGGCCGCAGATGCCCTCATGGATGTCTTGGAGGATGGTTTCGCCGTCACCGATGGTGACGCACCTTTGGAGTACACCCGAAATGCTGCGCTTGTACAACTCACCATTGATGATGGTGAAGGCCTTGGACCAGCGAGATATTCGCCGGACATCTGTCGGGTCATTAGGCTGTTCCCTGTTTATCAGGTACCGAAGGTACGGCTGCGTCCATGTTTCCTCGATTGCAATGACTTGCATCAGGTTGACCACTGCGACCTCTGTGTCGAGTTTTTCGGGTCCTTCCTGTCCTTCAGGTAGCGTAGCCCCCGAGTGCTCTACCTCTTTGGGTGATCCCTTGGGGAATTTACTTTTGATGGATGGCACAAAAATCTGTTCGAGGAACACACGTGGTGGCACCCGTGCGCAGGTGGAGCTAATGTTGGCGATTCTATCGGCTTCTTCGTTGCTTTCTCTTCCAACGTGTCGAATCTCGCAGCCGTCAAAGTCTCCTTCGAGCGAGTTATAGAGCGCGCGATACGCGATCATGTTGGCGGCATGTGTGTCACACTCGTTCATCGTCTACTGGGCGACGAGGTTCGAGTCGCCGTAGATGACTAGGCACGTTGCTCCGCAGATCTTGGCCATCCTCATACCATGGATGAGGGCCTCGTATTCGGCTTCGTTGTTGGAAGCTCATCCGGAGGACGTACTTCACCTTGTCGCCCTGCGGGGATGTCAGTATGACCCTGGCTACTGCTCCAGCTTTGCGCTTGGATCCATTGAAGTGCATCGTCCATGACTGTGTCATATCCGGGGTCTACGGTAGCTGTAGATCCATCCAGTGGACGAGGAAGTCCCGTAGGACCTGAGACTTGATCGCATGACGCTTCTCATAGACAATGTCTAGAGGGGACAGCTCGATGCCCCACAGGGCCACGCGTCCTATGGTTTCCGGTTTGTTCAGGATGCTGTTCAGAGGTGCCTCGTTGACGACCATCACCTGATGCTCCTAGAAGTAGTGGCTCAGCCGATGAGCCGTCATGAACACGCCGTAGGCGAGTTTCTGGTAGTGAGGGTATCTCTATTTTGTTGGTGTCAATACCTCGCTGGGGTAGTAGATTAGGCATTGGACCCCATGGGTCTTGCCATCTTTGGGTCGTTCAACCACGAGCACAGTGCTTACCACCTGATGTGTGGCTGCTATGTATAGCAGGAGAGGCTCGCGCTCCTTTGGTGTGACCAGGACAGGCGAGGTGGAGAGCAACCGCTTCAGATCTTCGAATGCGTCGTCCGCTTTAGGTGTCCATTCGAATTTGTCTGCTTTGCGTAGCAGCTGATAGAAAGGCAGGGCTTTTTCACCCATGCGGCTGTTGAATCTGCTCAGCGCCACGATGCGTCCAGCTAGCTGCTGGACACCTTTGAGGTTCTTCGGTTTCTCCATGGACAGTATGGCCTGAATTTTCTTTGGGTTCGCCTTAGTTCCTCACTGGGAGATGGAGTAGCCAAGCAGTTGGCCAGATGGGATGCCGAAGGTGCACTTTTCTGGTTTCATTTTGATCTTGTAGTGATCAAGGTTGGCGAACATCGTGCGCTCGTTGATCAATGTATTGGCCTCCCTTGTTTTGACTACTATGTCGTCGACATAGACCTGTATGTTGCGGCCGATCTGGCTCTTCGGGCATGCCTGCATGCACCGCTGGTACGTGCCACCTGTATTCTTCAGCCCAAAGGGCATTATATTGTAGCAGAATACTCCAAACAGCGTGATGAACGCCGTTTTCTCCTGATCTTCGACCTTCAGTCGAATCTGATTATAGCCTGAGTAGGCGTCGAGGAAGGAGAGTTTCTCGCATCCTGCAGTTGAATCGATTATCTGATTGATCCGAGGGAGAGGGAAGTGATCCTTTGGGCAGTGCTTGTTCAGTGATATGAAGTCCACGCACATCCGCAGGATGTCCGTGTCCTTTTTAGGGACCATCACGGTGTTGGCCAGCCACTCGCTTTCCTTGATCTCCCTGATAAAATCAGCGTCGAGGAGTCTATTGACTTTGACTCCGATGGCTTTGGCCCGTGGCTCGGACAATCTCGGATGGACTGTTTGACGGGCTTGGCATCTGGGAACACATTGAGTGCGTGCTCGGTGAATTCCCTGGGAACTCCTGGCATGTCCGCAGGACACCAGGCGAAGATTTCCCAGCGCTCACAGAGGAATTCGACGAGCGTGTTTTCCTATGCGGGGCTGAGGTCGTTGGCGATCAGCGCCATCTTGGAGGCGTCCGTCGGGTGGACCTACACCTTTTTCGTGTTGACTGTTGAGTCGAACGACGTGTCGGGTGCATTTTGCCTAGAGACTGGGGGTGCCCCATTGTCCGTCACTTCTCGGAGCCTTGTGAGCTCCTCCTGCATGCCGAAAGACTGGGAGATTCTGTGGAAGTCCCTGTCACGGTGGTCCGACCGGGTGAAGCTCCCGTGGACCATGATGACGCCCCTAGGTCCTGGCATCTTGAGTAGCAGGTATGCATAGTGCGGTACTTCCAGGAACCTTGCGAATGCCACGCGCCCGAGGATGGCGTGGTATTGTGATGACCAATCCACCACTTCGAACTCGAGTCGCTCGCACCGAAAGTTGTCGGGCTTGCCGAAGATGACGCCGAGCCATATATTTCCCAGGGGGAATATGCCCTTCCCTGGGACAATGCCATGGAACGTTGTGTCAGATTGTTCCAGGCTGTACAGTAGGATCCACATTGCTGCTAAGGTGCTAGCGAACATCAGATTGATGCCGCTGCCGCCGTCCATGAAGAAATGACTCATCTGAACCCTCCGATCTGCGCCTTGAGCACCAGGGCAACATGACCTGTGAGAGGGATCTGACGGGGGTGATCCGAACGGCTGAATGTGATGCAGGACTCCGAACCACTGAGGTACTCAGGGATGGCGGGTGGAGCGGTCATAACCAAGCTTACCTGGCGGGTGATCTTCTTTTGCACCCTGTTTGTCGGGCGCCCTTTTTGGATCATCAGTGACCCTTTAGGCACGGGGTACCCGTTTACGCCGTTGTTCTGCACGGGTGCGATCGGGTGATTCAAAGGTCCCACGGGTGGTGGTGGAGGAGCTCCGTGGGCGATGTCACCTGGTGCGGGTGCATGTCCGTACCCAGGGTTTGGGGCTTGCTGTCTCATCTGGGACATGCTCTCGCTTAGTTTCTGAAACTCGCGGTAGTCCTTGAGCATATGGCTAGCCTTCTTTTTGCCATCCTGCTTGTCGAAGTTGTTTCCACGGTATCCGCCACTGCTGCGGTTGCTTTCATTGCGGCGGTCGGCGTAGCCAGCCGCGACCATGTCGGGTCCGTCGCGATCGTCGTAGACGCGCGATCTTCTCTTTCTACGGCGCTCGCGTCGGCGGCCATAGTCATCCTCCTCATACGAGTGTGCTCAGTGGACGGAGTCTTCGCCATCTGCCCACCTGTTGGTGATGTCCATGAGGTAGTCGAGTGTCTTGGGCTTGACGCGCCCAAGTTCTTCCTTGAAGTCCTAGCGTTTGACGCCATCTTTGAAGGCGTTAATTGTTCTCTCCTCAGAGATGTGTGCCACGGAGTTCCTGATGTTGGACCAGCATAGTATGTACGAGCGAATGGATTCACCCGTTCATTGGGTGCAGGCCCGCAGCTCTTCGATCGAGGATGGCCTCTTGCTTGTGCCCTAGAAGTTTTGGATGAAACTGTACGCCAGTTCCTCCCAGCTTCAGATGGATCCCAAGGATAGGCCGCTGAGCCAGATCCGGGCTGCGCCTGTCAGCTGCAACTGAAGGCATTACAGGGCGGTGTTTTTGTTGCCACCGTGCAGCTTGACGGACGACAGGTGGTCGCTGAGCCACGCCTTAGGGTCCTGTGTGTCGTCTAACTTCGGAGTGTTCGATAGAACCTTGAAGTTCCTGGGCATCCGTGTCCTACGAACAGATATGCTGAAGCATCGAGCCCCGTAGAGTTCTCCTTCGTCGTCATCCTCTTCGGATTCAGATGAGCACACGCGCTTGGCACGTGCCTTGTCGATCTTGCGCTGAGCGAGTTTGCTTCGAGCGTCGTAGTCGCGGCTGCGACGTCGTGAGCTCTTGTGTCGTCGAGGTAGGTCGTGTTCCTCCTCATCGGACGAGGGTGTGGGACTGTGGTTGAATCTGACCGGAACCTTCTTTTTCGGCTCCGCAGGAGCTTTCTCGTGGAGCGCAGCTCTGACGAGTCTGAGTCCGGCTAGTGCGGAATTGTGCATGGACCTCTTCGGGTCTCCCACCGGAGGTGGATGGGATGCAAGGTATGTGGTGGCTGCCATGATCGCAGCTTGCGGCGTCTTCGGGATGAAGTTGTCGTTGGCGTCCATCTCCATGAAGGACGTGTTGAGGGTTCGGGTCACCTTGGGACGTGTAGCGGGGTCCATGTTCTCTACGCGAGAACGATGCTTGTTGGCATTGTTGTTGTGTGAGCTGGATCCACCAACGGCGGAGAGCGCAACTCGCCACGCGCTAGACTCCGAGGCCGCTTGCTTGCGTTTGCCGAGTACCTCTTGCATCTTCACCTGCTTTTTGTGCTCTTCGACGAGGAGCAGGTGGTATGCCATCAATAGGTCCCGTGAGGCACCCACATGCAGGATCTTGTTGCCCGCCACGGCTTCGCGTGCTTGGTTCCATCCTTCCTCGCTGAGGTGGATTACTCGATTGGCGTTAGGATCGTCCTTGTTGGGTGGGGGGATGGTTGCCTCGTGTTTTCGCCGTTTCTACCCTGCGGGTTGGGTAGCGGTACGTGAGCACCCGAACCTGGTGGTTGTTGCTCCACGTCGCTTTGGATGACCATGACACATTGGTAGCGTCCGTAGGTCGGATCACTGCTGGCGCAGCTTTCGGATCCGGAACCGTAGGTCCCTTCATCCGATGGGGGATCGCACAGATCTGAGTTTCTGCTGCTGCTGTCGTATGACTCATCTGTCGATGTTGTCATGCGTAGCACGTTGGGATGCGGGGCCCATGAGGCGTGCCTGATCGATGTCAGAGGCACCCGCTCTGGGAGGTGGAGAGTGCCGGTCTGTCCTACCTGGAAGGAGAAGCTTCCGAACAGGATCTCGAGCCCGTCGCCTACAAGCTCTAAGTCCTTAAGGGTGGCTGGCGAGTGGGCAGTGAAGTCGAAAGCGCCGAAGAGGAGATGGCTCTCCACCGCCGAGGAGTTGTAGATTGCTTTGTTCGGGACCGTCACGATCGCACAATCAGCGCCCCCGTTTCCCACAGATGGCGCCAATTGACAATGTTTAATCTCGTCAATGCCCATCATTATGAGCTTGGGTTTTGGAGAAGATGGGGGTGCTGGAGATCGCGGAACGGTTAACAGACAAGCTGCCAGAGGGGACACGAGATTTACCGAGGTTTAGGCCCCCAGAGGGAAAACCCTACTCCTGCTTGTCTGCTCTTGATTACGGCGGAACCAAAAGTTACATGGTTGCGCAGATGCAATCTGGCGTGGAGGTGTGTATGCGGTGGTGTGAGAGAGAGCCTCCTCCTCGTGCCCTCCTAGACTTTATATAGAGGTAGGCAGGTCCCGGGCACAGATCGAGTCGGTTACATGTTTAGGGTTTGCCCCTTTGAATATTCTATCTGTTCTAGTCTTGCTCTCCAAGGATCCGAAGACTTCATGGGCTTGGGCCACCCGAAAATCTTCATGGGCCGCGTATATTCTCGTGGGCCTTCCTTGGGCTGGACCAAGTATGCTAATGTCGTGTACCCATAGGGTATAACCATGTCACCAACCCTGCATTGGCAATCAAAGTTTGGAAATCCCGGGAGATTCCCGCAGGTCTCATAAATTCCTGGCATGGATATATGGAAGTAAAAAGTCCTCCTCACGATGAACCTTCATTGGATCAGGCACCATCAAGTCATATTGATTCAGTGGATAAGCACTCATCTTTTCTTGCTGAAATTTTTAGACAACCATCAAACCAAGTGATTTATAAGTTTATAAATGATGAGCAACTACTATAGGAACTTGCTAGAGGGCTACACATGAATCAAAATAAAGTTTCTAAGCATAGAACAAGCATGCAAGCTCAAACAACCTGGCACCTATAGCAACAAAATACTCAAGATACAATCTACCAATCACAAATCTAATTGGACAAGTGGAGGAGGCACATACCAAGGAGCAATCCCTCCAAAAATCAGCACTTGAGATGGGCTTAACAAGGATATCGAAAATCGTGAGCAAGAACAGCAAGAACTCGATCTTGAGCAAGTTTTCCGGTGTTTTCGGGAGAGATAAAGAAGGTGGATTTGAGGAGGCAGCCTGGAGGGGCCCAGGTGGGCCAATCCCCCCTAGGCGCCACCCCTAGGTAGGCCGCGCCTACCATGGGTGTGGTGGCCTGGGGTGTCCCCCTGGGTCACTCCAGGTGTCCCTCTGCCCTTTTTTCGAGGAAAAAATTATTTTGAATTTTCTGGGAATTTTCGGGAAACTTTATTTTTGGCCAATTTTCAGGGTATGAAAATTGATTTTCTCGCAGAAACAGTTTTTTCAGAAGAAGCAAAAGCAAACAAGAACCAAACTACAGCAGCTCTAAGACACTCTAACAACCAAACAACTAGCTAACAAGAACAAAAGCAAAGACTAGGATGGAGAAAAAGTAAAAGAAAACAAGAATAACCATAGTGAAAACATTATTTTGTTCATTAAAATCCTTTTGTTAACAAGGTTGATCAAGTCTTGTTACCAAAACAATCTTATATGAGACAAAACTTTGTATTCCACCAAGTGATTATGTTACCTCAAACTTGATAGCAATAGTCCTAATCATAATAGTTTCAAAATTTTCTTGTGGAATGGGACAATATATTTCTCCAACCTTGATGCTCTCAATATTTTCAATGGAATCCAAGCAATAGCTCTTAGCAACCTTATTGGGGAAATAGACAGTGTGTTCTTTGTCATTAATATTGAATGTTACTTTTCCTTGATTACAATTGATGGTAGCACCTGTAGTATTAAGAAAAGGTCTCCCAAGAATAATAGACATATTATCATCTTCAGGCATTTCAAGCACAACAAAATCAGTTAAAACCAAGAAATTATGAGCAACTTGAACAGGAACATCCTCACATATACCAATAGGAATAGTAGTTGACTTATCATCCATTTGCAAAGATATATCAGTTGGTATCAACTTTTCTAGTTGGAGTCTCTTATAGAGAGAAAAAGGCATAACACTAACTCCAGCTCCCAAATCACATAAAGCAGTTCTAACATAATTATTCTTAATAGAGCAAGGAATAGTTGGTATACCTGGATCACCAAGTTTCATTGCTACCTTACCATTGAAGGAGTAATTAGCAAGCAAAGTAGAAATCTCCTCATTAGGAATCTTCCTTTTATTAGAGACAATATCCTTCATATACTTTGAATAAGGAGACAACTTAATAGCATCAGTCAAAGGAATTTCCAAAAATAAAGGTTTCATCCACTCACAAAACTTGTTGTAGTGTTCTTCCTCCTTTGACTTGTGTTTCTTACCTGGAAAAGGCATAGGTTTCTGCACCCAAGGTTCTCTCTCTTTACCATGTTTATTAGCAATAAAATCTTCCTTTGTGTACCTAGTGTTCTTAGTGTTCTTCTCAGGTTCTTCCTCAACTTCTCCCTCATTATCAGGAGCATCATTTTTATCATTACCACTTTCAGTTTTAGCATCAGAGACAGATATACTATTAGGGTCTACAGCAGGTTCAAGTGGTTCCTCAACTACTCTATGTTTCTTTTTTCTTTCTCTTATGGGGACTACCACTGTCAACTTGTTGGGAATCCTGCTCAATTATTTTAGGGTGTCCTTCAGGATATGAAGGATCTTGAGTAGCTATACCACTCCTAGTTCTAATTCCATAAGCATGTTTATCCTGAAGCATTAACTAGCATATCCTTTTGTACCTTAGCAAGTTGATCAAGTTGAGTTTGAACCATTTGAAAGTGTTTACAAAGCATTTTAATGTCATTAGAAGTGTTATCCACAATATCTTTCAACTCATTGATAGCTCTAGAGTTTTCCAATAAATGATTCCGAACTTGTTTATTAAAATGACCTTGTTTAACAATAAAAATGTCAAGTTCCTCGAAGCATTGATCAGGAGGCTTACCATAAGGAATATCACCTTCATTAAATTGGAGAGAGTGTACCTCAATAGTAGATGAGTGGGGATTTGGATTACATAATTCTTCTATAGGAGGTAGATTCTTCACATCTTCTGCTCTAATACATTTCTCCTTTAGACATTTCTTAGCTTCCTTCATCACTTCATCATTTAATGCAATTAATCCTATCTTCTTTGTTGTTGGTGTTGAAACCGGTTCAGGCACAACTGGTTCAGGAGTAATAGTCTCAGGTGTATTCAGCTCATTTGAAGTCCAATCATCATAATTTTTGCTTATTTTAGCCATTAATTCTTCAGCATCTGTAGTAGTCCTTTTCCTGAAAACACAATCAACAAAGCTATCTAGGTAGGTCCTAGAATCATTAGTTAGTCCATTATAATAAATATCAAGAAGCTCATTCTTAGGCAATGGACATCCAGGATGTGCATGAATCAAGGCCAGAACCTTGTCCATGACTTAGGCAATTTCTCTTCTTCTCCCCGTTTAAAATCAAAAAGTCTCTGCAAAGGAGCATGTCTAGCACTAGGAGGAAATATTTCTGGAAGAAAGAAGCAATCAAGCAATCAGGGCTATCAATGGAACCAGGTGGTAATCTATTAAACCAAGCCCTAGCTTCTCCTTTTAGTGAAAAAGGGAAGATCTTAGTAACAAAGTACTTGCGCATCTTAAAATCATTAGAGAATAAAGCACTCATAGTAGAAAGATCATTCATATGAGCCACAACACTCTCATTTTTAGTCCCACAAAAAGATTCTTTCTCAATAACATATAAATAAGATAAATCAAGAGAGAAATCATAATCTTTATCTTTAATATCTATGGGATAAGTGGAAAACTTAGGATCAGAGGACAACTTAGGCATAATAGTACTTCTAGCAAGGAGACTCTTAATATCACTAGTACCATGTGTGTTTCGGCACTCTTCAACAAATTCATTAGTGAACTCAATGTAACCATCATTAATATCATAACTCTCACTAGACTCAGGTGAGCTAACAGGTGTAACAGTGTCTTCACTAGGAGTTTCAGTATTTCCTAGACTAGCCATAGTAGCATCTAGAAAAGGACCTAATGAACCACTCGCATCAAGCATAGTAGAAGTAACATCATGAGTATCAAAAGCAGTTTCAGATTCAGTAGTAGTAGCAGTGTGTGTAGCATGTGTATGTGGTGGTGGTGCAACAAGCTTACTTATAATAGACGATGAATCAAGAGCAGCAGAGGTGTTTAGGACTGTACCTCTTCTTTTAGTGGATGGTAAAATAGGGAACTTTCCATCACAAGACTTCCCCATGATGAAAGGAGTAGTAGTGAATAATAATATATCCAAGTGAACTTACAAATAAAGCTATGCTCCCCGACAACGGCGCCAGAAAATAGTCTTGATGACCCACAAGTATAGGGGATCACAACAGTTTTAGCGGGTATTATTACCCAATTTATTGATTAGACACAAGGGGAGCCAAAGAATACTTGCAAGCCTTAACAACTGAGTTGTCAGTTCAGCTGCACCTGGAAATAGTTCTTGCTCACAGAATTTTATCAGTAGCAATAGTTTGTAGTAGCAATAGCAAAGCAACATCAACAGTGGAACAAGAGCAATAGTAACAATAACGGTAAATAGTGGGATTCGAGTGCGGTAGGCATAGGGATGGACGGACGGGCGTTGTATGGACGAGTCTAAACATGTAACTTCAAGATCTAGGGCATTGCAGATAAATAATAACAAGCATCCAAGTATTAAACAATCCTAGGCATGTGCTCCAAATATGGTCATACATGCTCGCAATGAGAACTTGCACAACATTTTCTGTCCAGCCAGCCCGTGGCAGCGAGGCCTCTAGGGAACTACTAGCAATTAAGGTGCTCCTTTTAATAGAGCACCGGAGCAAAGCACTAACACTCCATGAGCACATGTGATCCTGACACCATATCCATCCCCTCCGGTTGTCCCAATTATTGTGTGCACAACTTGTAGATAAGATCACAAACAATACTATCATAATGATTCAATAATAAGTTCAGATCTGAGATCATGACACTCGGGCCCTAGTGACAAGAATTAAGCACAACAAGTTGCAACAAAGTCAAATAGCACTAATAGAGATACTCGGCACTATGCCCTAACAATCATATTCGATTACATGATAGAACTCATCCAATCCCTACGATCCCCAAGCCTACAGTGGGGGATTACTCACTCATGGATGAGGGAAACATTGATGGTCGATGGAGATGCATTGGTGATGACGATGGCGATGATCCTCTCCAAATTCCCCATCCCGGCAGGGTGCCATAACGGAGTTTCTAGATCCGAATCTTGGTTTCTGGTGGCAGCGGCTCTTTCTGGAAAACTATCGCCCCCCCGCGGTTTTTAGGTCGAACGACAACTTATAGGCGCAGAGGGAGGCCGAGGGGGTGCCTAGGGTGGCTGCACCCCCTAGGCGCGACTAGTGGTGGGCCCGCGCCTGGCAGGGGTGTGGGCCCCCCAGGCCCCGTCTCCGTCTCGTCTTCTGGCTCCGTGGATCTTTTGGTGAAATATAATTTTTGGCATATTTTCCGGGATTATTCCTGATAGTTAATTTTCTGCACAAAAACAAGGCACCAAGGTAATTCTGCTGAAAACAGCGTCTGTCCGTGTTAGTTGTGTCCAAATCACATAAGTTTAGAGAAGAAACAAATCAAAGTGTTCGAGAAAGTAGACACGTTTTGGACGTATCACATGCTGCAAGGCATGGTCAATCAAGATGGGATTTGCCTCTCTCTACTTGAGAGAGATATCTCTGGGCCCCTTGAGTGATCGGATCCAGAAATGTATGGCCTGAAGGGATACGGGTAGGCTACACTAGCGCAAATCAAAATTTTCTACAGCATAAACCAGGAATACTGTTGTCATAGATCACAGGATTACCACTAGACACGCAGTTGCGGAATTGATGAAGCGTGTCGAGGTAGTCCAGACGTTCCACGTCTCCTCCTTGTCCTCGTCCCACGAGAAGCTCCCCTTGCGCGGCTCGTCCAAGTGCCACAGATGCAGCACCTCCGAGGTATCCACACGTGCGGGGTGGAAGCGTCAGACGCCGGACTGCTAGGTCCGCGCGTGCAACACGGGCGTGAGGTGTGGCGGCTGGGTGGATTGGTCTAACCCTGGTCAGCTTGCCCCACCCTCTCTTATATAGGCGTCCCTAGTGGGCTTCTACATTAGCAGCCCATTAGTAGCCTAAGCCTGGTCAAATTCGGATGCAATCCTCATTAGGCTTCCAGCCCCTTAAGTTTGTGACCCTATAGGTTCATATACATATAGACATGACACGAATACACTTATTCTGCCAATAGTTGGTAGTGGACTCTAGCAAGACGTGCCAACTCCTAAACGCATACAAATATCGTATCAGACGAACCATCACAAGGTTTAGTACATGTCTTTCCTTTGCCTCACGTGTAGGGGTTCGTAGCATGGAAAACAAAAATTTTTCTATCGCATACAAACAAACAAGCCAAGATCTATCTACTAGATTGTAGCAACGAGTCGATGGTATAACTTACCCTCGAAGATTCCAAAGCGTTTAACGAGAGCAGATTCTCGTGGGTGATGTAGTCGTACTCTTCCCGATCTCAAGATCGTGTAGACGATCCTTCGGTACGCCAATGCAGCGCCTCGCGATCGGTCACACGTTCGGTACTGACGAAGACCTTCCTCTCCTTGTTCTAGCAGCGTGGAGGATGTAGCACTCTCCTCGCGATTCCGCAAAGACAACGGCGTGGTACCTAAGTAGAGGGAGATCCCAGAGGCTTCGCTTAAGCCGGTGCAGTATGGTGGAGCTTATGAGAGAGGCTATTAGTGGTCTAGTAATTAGACACACCAATTAGAAGGCTCTAAACCAATTAGAAGGCTCTAAACCGTGGCTAAAGCAATTAGAAGCTCTAAACCAAAACGGCTCTAAACCGGAGATCTAGAGTAGAAAGTTATGTGTCTCTAGGAGGAGCCTGCCTCCTTTTATGGGAGGGGTCATGGCGCCAGGAGGGAGGAGTCCTCCCCAACTCGCCCTGGCTGGCGCCGCCTGGAGGAGTCCAACTCCTCCTCCAGTTGGTTCCAACTCCTCTTGCTTGTTTCCCACGGTTTCTTGTTTTGCTTTGACTTTCAAACTGGACATTTGACTTTTCTGTTTTAGGATTCAATTTAATCCTTTATTTGGGACAGCAAGAACACTTAGTACATGATGCAATCATTCAATGAGCAATGACACATTCATGTACCCTTCCCCCCCGGAGTGCCGGACAATCCGGAACCTTCTAGAACATTCCGATGAAAACACCTAATCATTCCCGAACTCAAACGGACTTTCCTTATATGAATCTTATTCTCCGACCATTCCGGATCACCTCGTGATATCCCGGATCCCATCCGAGACTCCGAACAACATTCGGTCTCTTTCTCATAATACCATAACTACTCAAACAACGTCGAATCCTTAAGTGTGTCTCCCTACGGTTCGTGAATTATGCGGACATGATCGAGACACTTCTCCGAACAATAACCAATAGAGGAATCTGGAAATTCATATGGCTCCCACATATTTCTACGATTACTTTGCGATCGAATGAACCACTTACATACGATACCAATTTCCCTTTGTCTCACGATACTTTACTTATCCGAGGTTATGATCGTCGGTATCTCTGCATACCTAGTTCAACCTCGTTACTGATAAGTACTCTTTTCTCGTTCCCGTGATATGTGATCCCTTGTGACCAAGTCACATGCTTGCAAGCTAATTGGATGACATTTCACCGAGAGGGCCCAGAGTATATCTATCCGTCATGAGGATGGACAAATCCCACTCTTGATCCATGTGTTTCAACCAATACTTTCCGAACACTTAATGCCACCTTTATAGCCACCCAGTTACGGTGTGGTGTTTGATGTCATCAAAGCATCCATCCGGTAAGGTGATATGCATGATCTCATGGTCGAAGGAATTAGGTTACTATGTATCAGAAAGCATATAGCAATTGAACTATTGAAATGACTTGATCTTTATGCTACGCTTATCTATAGGAGTATGTCCATCACATCATTCTCCTAATGATATGACCTTGTTGTTAATAACATCTCTATGTTCATGATCAGGAAACCATGATCATATATTAACCAACAAGCTAGTTTAACAAGAGGCTTTACTAGGGACTCTTATTTTAGTTTACAAATCACACAAGTATTAATGTTTCTGTTAATACAATTATAGCATGGTATGTAAACATTTATCATAAGTGTGAAGATATGATAATAACCACTTTATTATTGCCTCTTGGGCATATCTCCAACAGTCTCCCACTTGCACCAGAGTCAATAATCTAGTTTCAAACCTTTGTGTATTCAACACCTATGGCTTTCCGGTGTTGTATGTACACGATTGCTAGTGGTCAACTGATCTCCGGATCTGACACTTCCAGGTCCGTGTGTAATTGCATGTGTTTGTCTCACGCATCACTCATTCTCTAATGAGATGGCTTTGTATAAGTTTGGTCTTTCGGTGTGACCTTTAGCTCTTTGGGGTTAAAACATGTTGATAATATTGTCGCACAGTATATCTTCATAGTATTATCCCACTGTGAACTACACCTAGTTTGATAACAAACTACTTGACACAAATGCCCTCTTTAGCTGCTATTATAGCAGTCATACACTTAGCCTTTTGTTGTAGTATCTGTCACAATGTCTTAACTTTGGAACTCATCCAAATCCATTATGGAACTTACTTTCCATTATATTGTGCCACCCTTAATTTAGATTGAGATAAACTTAATTTGCACTTTGTGACAAAACTAGTATCAATGTAGTACTTCTACAATGAACTAACCATCTATTTGTCACTTCTACAAACAATATATTCTTAGTTCTTCCAAAAGATCATAAGAATATCCTTACTATTGTCCAATGATCATCTTATGAATCATTCTGGTATATGCTCATAACATTTAGAGCATAGGACATATCTGGATTTGTACACATCACAACATGATTGATATAAATACTCTTTGTGATCAAGTATCAATCTATACTTGAATTTTGTTTCACTTGCCAAATGTCAATACACTTGAATATATCATCAACATTGAACTTGTTCAATCCTTTCTGTGCGACAAGAACCTCTCTTATAGTTTCTATATTGAACTCATTCAATATCTTGTCTATGTACTTCTGGCACAACCATATTAGCGTCTATTGATGCCAAATATTTGGGTTTTGCCTAAGTCTTTCATCAGGATGAAATTCTTATATGTGTTAATAAAAGATACATTATTTCCAATCAACAATATGTCTTCCACATAATGTATTAGAAACATGTCTTAGCGTTCCCACTTAATTTCTTGCAAATGCAAGCTTCTTCATTGTCTCTGATGAAATTAACTCTTTTAACAGTTTCATCATAGTGAAGATTCCAACTCCGCTATGCTTACTTTAACCATTGAAGTTCGCATATGCTTTTAGCATCCTTTGAATTAACAAAACCCTATGGACCGTGTTATGCACATGTCCTAGGTAACGATTCTATTAGAAGAACTTGTTTTGTTTATTCTACTACCATATAACAAAATTATATGTAGTGGTTGCTACATTAATCCGTCTAGACTAAATATCACTATGAGATCAAATCTTGTCATAGTCAACCTTGAACATTGTTGTGAACTCTTTCCCAACATGTCGACTATTTCATAGATGTGAAACATCCATGTCTTTTTCTTTATAGATCCGCACACAACTATAAGGTCTTACACCTTTCTCGAGGGTCCTTCAAGTTCAAAACTTGATTTTCTCGTGTATGGAACTATCACGGATTTTATGGCTTCAAGCCATTTTACTTGAGTCGTGGCCCATCATCGCTTCTTTGCATGTAGTCGGTTCATTATTCTCAAAATGATTCAACCTCAAATCTTGGTATTTGATTGTTTACCCGACCTACTTGTTTCAATAGGAACTTAGATCTCCGTGATCACAACCTTTGAGGCACGTGAGCCATGAGCATTGTTGCGCCTCCGAACACTTTTCGGCGTTGCTAACTCGCACATATAGCTAAGGTTCTTTCAACCTTATCAAAGTTCTATTGTCCTCCCACTTAACTTTTCACGAAAAATTCCTTCTTTAAAGAAACTTGACGTTCTAAGCGACAAACACTTTTGTCTCCTGTTTATGGAGAAATACTTAACAAAGACAGATTCATCCGACTTTGGTTGCAAACATCTTTCTTATGTATAACATACCAATGTTTAAGAAAGGACTACTTGGGTTTTATCCCAAACCATAACCTTATATGGTGTCATTTCAACGGATTATGATGAAGCTCTTTTCAAAGGAAAAACGGTAATCTCTAAAGCTTTTAATCTTTAAAATACAATGGCAATTTTATGAATTACACCTTTGATCTCACCATGTCAAACAAGGTTTAATTACATGTCTCGAATGCTCCATACTCTTATGGTGTTTCGGGAAATGCAAATCCATGGAACGATTCCTTAAATCTTGGTATTATGCTAAACTCTGTAACTCAAATATCTTCCTTTATGATCTTTATCATAAACTGTTTATATTCTTGTTACAATGATTTTGTACTTCATCTTGAAAGTCTTTGAACTTTTCAAATGTTTCATACTTCATCCTTATTAAGTAAATATTCATATATTCACTCAAATTTTCGGAGAAAGCATATGAAGTTGAAATCCATCGCTCTTGACTACACATAATGGACTTCGTACAACAATATGTACAAATTCCAATAAGCTAGTCTTTCGTTCCCTTTTGGCCTATGAACGAAGTTTTAATTATCTCTAGGAAAGTTTTACAAGCGTCATTTGATCAAAATCAAAAGACTCCAAAATTCCATCCATATGGAGTTTCTTCATGTTTTCTTTCCAATATAATTTAAACGGCGATGTCACTTCCTAAGTGATCTTTCAATCAATTTGTCTTTCGACATTTTTAGCACTAGTTTTATGGATGTGATTCCTCCAACGAGATTTGCGAATCATCCATCTTTTATGGATTACGCAATTATTTGAACAACCCTTTTGTTCTCATAATACGATAAAACAAATCTTTGAAGGCAAGCTTTGATGTTTAACGAGCAACACAATAACCCTTTATTTTGTTCTCGATGAACATCATCACATATTCTTCTGCTAGTTACTTAGGCCACTGTAGTTCATGAATTCTGTTGTTTTGTATGACGATTCATACCAACAAATTCAGATCAAATACTTAAGAACCACATTGTTTAATAAGCAAAGAATATAGCCATAACATGTATATCATATATATACTTAAACCGAACAATTCTAGTCTTTTCCTTTCGCCATATATTTATGAGATTCTCTTTCAAGATTTCCTATTCATTTGAAAGAATCTATCAACATCAATAGTGGAGTCATACATATGACATATAGTCCAAAGCGTGTATAGTTAAATACCAATGTCTTTGGACTTGCACTTTGAAGTAGATCACCATCATCAAATGTTTGGTGTTCTTTCAAATTCCTTTATTTAGTAATCTTCTTGGTGTAGTAAACATTTTACCTACATCAAATATTCACCCTTATTATGGATTTATCCATGATCAAGCTACTTTTAGCTTGTATGAATCATAAGTATAATGTTGCTCTCCAAAACCTTTTGGAGGATTAGGACAACTAGTGTCTCTAACCTTTTGCAAATTCTCATCAAATATGAGAACATGACTTTTGCCATATTATACTCTATCATGTTGCAACTAAAACTTTGTTTCAGATATCACAATATCTTCCATACATCATGGTTTCGAAAGCGACTCTTCAGATCCTAGATAACCTTGATATTAAGAGAATCCTTTGAATATCAAGAATCGTGAGACAAACATGATACTTATATACTAACATTGGAATTGTTACTCTTGTTTTAATACCAATTATTAAACTTCATGGAGTAACGAGAACTTCTTGAAAGTTTGCAATAGGACTTTTAAACTTTAGATTAACACTTCAAAACAATACGATACCAGTTCAGAAAGTAACTAACCAGAATTCTATAGCTCTATCATCTCAATTATAACTAAGCGCAAGGTGGTAAACGGATGCCAATGACTACAACAACTATGCAAATTCACTTTGATTTAGTTTATGATAAATTGAGTTCTAATTAATAATTAAATTAATCTAGGTGAACTCCCACCAAAACAATATACCTCACATTGTTCTAGTGATCACACGACCCAAATCCACCACATCAAAACCGATCATCACGAGAGTTGATATAGCTTCAATGGCGAACAATCGACATGCTCATCATATCTACTATATGACTCATGCTCTACCTTTCGGTAATCCGTGTTCACGAGGCCATGTCCGTACATGCTAGGCTCGTCAAGATCAAACCTTAGTTTCGCATGAGCAACTGCTTGCTCACGTTGTATACACTTGCAGAATCTAGCACACCCGATCATCACGTGGTGTTTCAAACAACAAGCTTTAGCAACGGTGCTAACTAAGGGTGAACACTTTATGATTTGAAATTCATGTGCATGAGGGATCATCTTATAATGCTACCGCTGCCTACTAAGCAATACAAGATGCATAAAGGATTAACATCACATGCAATTCATAATATGTGATATGATATGGCCTTTTCTTCTTTGTGCTTCCGATCTCCATCTTCTAGCACGAACATGATCTCCATCATCACCGCATTGCATCAAGGTCAATGACGCTACTCCATGGTTGTCGCCCACGGATTCAACTATTACAACTACTTTGAATAGACACGGGTCTTAACATAAATTAAAGACAACCATATGGCTCCTGCCATTGTCGACTTACAATAAGGAACATTGCATACATCAAATACAATCACAATCATGGCCATATCACATCATTGCACACCCTGCAAAACAAAGTTAGACGCTTCTACTTTCTTTGCATATTTTACGTGGTTTGGGGCTTTCAATAAGTGTCGTCTAGCTTACGAACAAGAACCACAACATTGATACTAGTATTGTTGATCACCCGTTGTAAATTGGATCTTAACTATGCTAGGAGAAACATGCACCCAAAGCCACTTATGCAATACAAGTTACATGTCAAGCGTGGAGCAAGTCTCATGAACGATGTCATGTAAGGTTAGCCCGGCCGCTTCATCCCAACATACCGCAAGATACAAAGTACACAAGAAGCAATCGACAATAAAAGCATCAACGCCCACAATGACCATTGTGTTCTACTCAGGCAACAGATCTACATATAGACACGGCTCGATACCCCGTAGGGTTCGTAGCATGGAAAATAAAAATTTTTCTATCGCATACAAACAAACAAGCCAAGATCTATCTACTAGATTGTAGCAACGAGTCGATGGTATAACTTACCTCGAAGATTCCAAAGCGCTTAACGAGAGCAGATTCGTGGGTGATGTAGTCGATTTCTTCCCGATCTCAAGATCGTAGACGATCCTTCCAGCGCCACGTTCAAAGGCCCCATGATCGGTCACACGTCGGTACTGACGAAGACCTTCCTCTCCTTGTTCCAGAAAGCGGAGGATGTAGCACTCTCCTCGCGATTCCTAAGAAGACAACGGCAGGTACCTAAGTAGAGGGAGATCCGCAGGCTTCCGCTTAAGCAAGTGCGAGTATGGTGGAGCTTATGAGAGAGGCTATTAGTGGTCTAGTAATTAGACACACCAATTAGAAGGCTCTAAACCAATTAGAAGGCTCTAAACTGGCTAAAGCAATTAGAAGCTCTAAACCAAAACGGCTCTAAACCGGAGATCTAGAGTAGAAAGTTATGTGTCTCTAGGAGGAGCCCCGCCTCCTTTTATGGGAGGGGGTCATGGCGGCCAGGGAGGGAGGAGTCCCTCCCAACTCGGCCTTGGCTGGCCGCTGGAGGAGTCCAACTCCTCCTCCGGTTGGTTCCAACTCCTCTTGCTTGTTTCCCACGCTTGTTTTGGCGGTTTGACTTTCAAATGGACATTTGACTTTTCTGTTTTAGGATTCAATTTAATCCTTTATTTGGGACAGCAAGAACACTTAGTACATGATGCAATCATTCAATGAGCAATGACACATTCATGTACCCTTCCCCGGAGTGCTTGGACAATCCGAACCTTCTAGAACATTCGATGAAACACCTAATCATTCCCGAACTCAAACGGACTTTCCTTATATGAATCTTATTCTCGGACCATTCCGGATCACCTCGTGATATCCGGATCCCATCCGAGACTCAACAACATTCGGTCTCTTTCTCATAATACCATAACTACTCAAACAACGTCGAATCCTTAAGTGTGTCTCCCTACGGTTCGTGAATTATGCGACATGATCGAGACACTTCTCCTAACAATAACCAATAGAGGAATCTGGAAATTCATATGGCTCTACATATTTCTACGATTACTTTGCGATCGAATGAACCACTTACATACGATACCAATTTCCCTTTGTCTCACGATACTTTACTTATCCGAGGTTATGATCGTCGGTATCTCCGCATACCTAGTTCAACCTCACATCGATAAGTACTCTTTTCTCGTTCGTGATATGTGATCCCTTGTGACCAAGTCACATGCTTGCAAGCTAATTGGATGACATTTCACCGAGAGGGCCCAGAGTATATCTATCCGTCATGAGGATGGACAAATCCCACTCTTGATCCATGTGTTTCAACCAATACTTTCCGAACACTTAATGCCACCTTTATAGCCACCCGCCACGGTGTGGTGTTTGATGTCATCAAAGCATCCATCCGGTAAAGGTGATATGCATGATCTCATGGTCGAAGGAATTAGGTTACTATGTATCAGAAAGCATATAGCAATTGAACTATTGAAATGACTTGATCTTTATGCTACGCTTATCTATAGGAGTATGTCCATCACATCATTCTCCTAATGATATGACCTTGTTGTTAATAACATCTCTATGTTCATGATCAGGAAACCATGATCATATATTAACCAACAAGCTAGTTTAACAAGAGGCTTTACTAGGGACTCTTATTTTAGTTTACAAATCACACAAGTATTAATGTTTCCTGTTAATACAATTATAGCATGGTATGTAAACATTTATCATAAGTGTGAAGATATGATAATAACCACTTTATTATTGCCTCTTGGGCATATCTCCAACATCACGATATTTGGTCTAGATCCAAGCTGACCTCTCTTTCTCGATACCGTAACTCGGAATCCCTTTACTAGGTTAACTCTTAACCTTATGTAGCACGGTCATGCATTTCTGGATCCGATCACTCGAGGGGCCCAGAGATATCTCTCTCAAGTAGAGAGGGGCAAATCCCATCTTGATTGACCATGCCTTGCAACATGTTTCATGACAAACCCGAAAGCTACCTTTATAACTACCTAGTTACGGATTAGCGTCTGATAGCCCCAAAGTAGGTCGATACACATCTCAAGTACATGCGATAATCTCAGATCTAAGGACAAAACGTACACGATGTGTAGAGAGAGCTGAAGTATAATTGCCAGTCTCATGCTGGGTCAGTCCAACCCCATGTTCATAACATGTGTCCACATCATTGGTTTGACATCTCCATGTCTATGACTTGCAAAACATAGTCATCAACCAATCGATGTGCTAGTCTAATATTCACGTGTGTCCTCACATGAACTCCGACTAGGGACAACTATTAAATAACCATACAAGTAAAGAGTTTCACAAACAATTCACATAATTTCCAATCAATACAAGTTGCCTGATATGGATATTCAAGGAACATTACAATAACTCATGGATACATATGAAATATAATCATCTCTATGATTGCCTCTAGGGCATATTTCCTTCAGTCTCCTTGCACTAGAGTCAATCTAAAATGTATCTAATACCAATTGCTCTTGTGTGCGCTTCATGCGCGGGCTACGGGAGAGGCTTAGTCAAGGGATCAGCAACATTAGAGTCCGTATGTATTTTGCATATCATGACACTACCATCCTCAACGAACTCACGAATCTGATGGTAACGCATGTGAATATGTTTGTTCTTATAGTGCTGTCTAGGTTCCTTGGCTTGTGCAATAGCACCATTGTTGTCACAATAAACGTCCAAGGGATTGGACGTGCCCTGAACCACCATCCGAGAGCGATCAGGAAATTCCTAATCCAAACAGCTTCATTTATGGCCTCCGAGGCAGCAATATATTCAACTTCTATTGAAGAGGAGGTCACCGTATCTTGCTTGGAACTTTTCCAGCTCACAGCACCACCATTCAAGACAAACACATAACCTGATTGCGATTTCGAATCATCTGAGTCGTTAAGGTAACTCGCGTCTGTGTAACCCTTTACACTGAGTTCATCCTCACCTCCATAAACTAGGAACACATCCTTAGTCCTTTTCAAGTACTTAAGGATGTTCTTTACCGTTGTCCAGTGACCTTCACCAGGATCAGCCTGGTATCTGCTCCTAACACTTAGAGCATAGGAAACATCTGGGCGAGTACATATCATTGCATACATGATGGATCCAATAGCCAAAGCATATGGAACCCTACTCATGCGCTCACACTTATCAGTAGTCAAAGGACACTAAGTCTTGCTGAGTTTTATGCCGTGAGACATGGGCAAGAACCCCTTCTTAGCCTCTTCCATGTTGAACCGTTTCAACACTTTGTCAATGTATGTACTCTGGCTTAATCCAATTAGCCTCCTTGATCTATCTCTATAGATCTTGATGCCCAGAATATATGCTGCTTCTCCCAAGTCTTTCATTGAAAAACTATTTTCAATGAGGTCTTAACAGACTCGAGCATAGGAATGCCATTTCCAATCAGCAATATGTCATCTACATATAAGATTAGAAATACCAGCGCTCTCCCACTTTCCTTCTTGTAAACACAAGGTTCTTGTTCGTTTTTGATGAAGCCAAACTCCTTTACAACTTCATCAAATCGAATGTTCCAAATCCGAGATGCTTGCTTCAGCCCATAAATGGACTTCAGAAGTTTGCATACCTTTCCAGCATTGTTTGGATCGACAAAACCTTCGGGCTGCATCATATACACGTCCTCAGTTAGGATTCCATTTAGGAAAGCCGTCTGGACATCCATCTTCCATATTTATTAGTCGAATGTGCAACAATGGCTAGAATTATCTGCATAGATTTAAGCATCACTACGAGCGAGAAAGTCTCGTCGTAGTCAACTCCTTGAACTTGTAGAAAACCTTTTGCAACAAGTCGAGCTTTATGGATGTGAACATTTCCATCCATATCAATCTTCTTCTATAGATCCATTTGCACTCGATGGCTTTAAAACCATCAGGCTGGTCAACCAAGTTCCAAACTTGATTGTCTCCCATGGACTCTATCTCGGATCTCATGGCGATCAGCCATTTCTCAGAGTCTAGGTCCACCATCGCTTCTGCATAGGTTGCAGGCTCATCATTGTCTAACAATAATAATTCTCGTGCTTCGTGGAGCCTCGCCAACCTTCGTGGTTTTGGTGCTTCTGTTGCCACGGGTTCCTCAACTTGTTCTGCTACAATATCATCACTCGTAGAATCATCCCCAATTGGCTCATCTTGAACTTCTTCAAGTTGCACCGACCTTCCACTTGTTCCCTTTGTGAGAAACTCTTTCTGTAGGAAAACACCGCTACGAGCGACAAACACTTTGCCCTCTTCTCTGTTGTAGAAGTAATACCCTAAGGTTTCCCTCGGATATCCCACGAAAATGCACTTATCCGATTTGGGTGTTAGCTTGTCCGACTGAAGCCGCTTGACAAATGCATCACAACCCCAAATCTTTAGAAAAGACAAACTAGGATTCTTTCCAGTCCACATCTCATATGGTGTCTTAACTACAGATTTAGATGGTACCCTATTAAGTGTGAAAGCTGCCGTTTCTAGAGCGTAACCCCAAAATGACAATGGAAAATCCGACTGGCTCATCATCGATCGAACCATGTCCAACAAAGTTCGATTATGCCGTTCGGAGACCCCGTTCCTTTGAGGCGTTCTGGGCGGTGTAAGTTGTGGAACAATTCCGCAACTCTTAAGATGATCGCTAAACTCGTGACTCAAATATTCACCTCCACGATCAGATCGCAATTCCTTTATTTTCTTGCCACGTTGATTATCTACTTCACTCTGAAACTCCTTGAACTTTTCAAAAGTTTCAGACTTATGCCTCATCAAGTAGACATAACCATATCTACTGAAATCATCAGTAAAAATAATGAAGTAGTGATATCCTCCGCTCATTGGTCCACATACATCGGTATGTATGAGTTCCAACAACTTCTCTCTCTTCTAAAACGAAAAAAGCGACTTAGTCATCTTTCCAAGTAAACAAGCTTGACATGTCTCGTATGATTCAAAATCAAACAAAGTTAGAAGACCATCACCATGGAGCTTCTTCATGCACTTTCACTTTATATAATATAACGACAAATGCCATAAATAGGTAGGACTCAAATCATTAATTAAGCCTTTTTTTACTAAATTTGTAAGCAGATGCATCATCAAGATTTAAAATAAATAACCCATTCACAATGGGAGCATCAACCATAAACATAGCATCCACCATTGCACTGTATAAACCATCCCTCATCAAACATGAAGGTGATAAAATGTTTTCCGACCCATACTATACTATGAAATAACAATTATTCAACTAAATAAATCTTATAAATCGGTGAAGTTGCATGATTGCGACAAACAAAACAAACAACCTTGCTTTATTTCAACAAAAAAATCCACGCCTTCCTACACTTTTCTCTAGTCCTTTATGGCCCCCATCGAATTGCAAATATGAGCCGAGAAGAATGTCCACAACATTTACAACGTGCCTTAGTAGGAAGTACTCTTACTTCCACTCTTCTTCAAAAGCTGCGGTTTCTCTTCCGGGCCATGTTCATGACAAAAGAAGCATGTCATCTGCAGTCCCCTTTTGCTTGGGTGCAGACTTAGGGATCGTATCCTTAGCCTTGCCCTTCTTCTTCCAAGAAGTACCCTTTTTCTTGAAGCTAGGCTTGTTCTGCACAGCCATCACATGGCTATGCCCTGCACACTTCTTCATGTCACTTTCTGCTGTTTTAAGCATTCCACATAATTCATTAAGGCCCTTCTCCACCCCATGCATATGGTAGTTCGAAATGAACTGCCCATAGCTGAATGGAAGAGACGCCAAAATGAAGTCAGTGGCCAACTCTTGGACTAGTGGAAAACCAAGCTTTTCCAAAGTCTAACTGTAACCAACCATTTTGATCACATGGGGGCCTACAGCTGCTCCCTCTGTCAGCTTGCATTCGACAAAGGACTTGGAAACATTGTACCTCTCAGTCCTTGACTGATTTTGGAACATGTCCTTAAGCGCGACGATCATATCGTATGCTTCCTGATCCTCAAACTTCTTTTGGAGTTCAGGTTCCATGCATGCAAGCATAAGACATCTAACCTCAAGAGAATCATCACATGCTCTCTTGTAGGCATTCTTGAGGGCAGTAGATGCACAGGTTCATCGGGGATTGGGGTATCCAGAACCATTTCCTTTTTATCGACGAGAAGAACAATCTCGGATTTCTGGACGATCAGAATAGTTTATTCGTTTAGTTTATCTTTATCAAGAATTGAGCAAAGAGAAATGTGATGTAGTGAGCTTTAGCAATAATAAATGACAACACATATGTCTCCAATGTGTTGTCAATTATTGTAATGGCCTGCGTGCCAACTTATGATGATCCCAATACTATGTAATTTTGATTACTAGTTGTTAGGAGTAATAGCTTGTATTAGTTCTTGCAGGACTCATCACTTTGAGGATGGCTCACATGGAACATGAAGATGGAGATCATCATGGTAGACAAGTTCTATGGCGATGGAGATCACCATGAGAAAATGGGCCATACTGTGTCACATTTATGTAAATGTTATTCTTATGCGTTTTACTACTATGCATGCTTAGATGATAGAAGTAGAACGATCCCTCACAAAGTTTAAGTTAAACCATGCCCTCCCAACCAAACCTTGCACCATCCTATGTCCTATACAATCGTTGGTGGGCCTATGAAATTAGGGTGCCGCGGTTTTCCTTGGCTTGATGGATTTGTATCGGATACCTACATGCATAAGGGTTGGTGAGCTTGACAAGGTCATCTTAACAGTTAAGGACCTTGGGGCATAAAGGTTGGGCGCCTAGTTTTTACATAGAGATGTCACCCAACAACAAGAGTCATATGTGATATGATTAGCAAGTGTTGCTTACCGATTTACCTTGTCTTCTAGTAGTGATGCTAAATCTCACTAGTCGACTTGTTAATTGTGGCTCTTGAATCACTTAGTATCAATAGAGGGATATTGATTTAAGTGGGAGTATATTCTATTAAATTGTTTAATATGTTTTACTCTTTCATGGTTACATGGCTTAGTATTTTGCATGTTTTCTGTTGTAGATCAATGGCACTGAACACTACATCACCTTTCTCTTTGCGTTTGATTCTTGACAAAGATAAACTAAATGAACAAACTATTTGGACTGGGTCCATAACCTGAGAATTGTTATCAGGTCTGATAAAAAGGAAACGGTTCTGGATACCCCAATCCCCGAGGAACCTACTGATAATGCAATTGCTTCCCTTAAGAATGCCTACAAAAGAGCATGTGATGATTCTCTTGAGGTTAGATGTATTATGCTTGTATGCATGGAACCTGAACTCCAAAAGAAGTTTGAGGATCAGGAAGCGTACGATATGATCAAGCAAGGACTGAAAGGTACAATGTCGCCAAGTCCTTTGTGGAATGTAAGCTGGCAGATGGAGCAGCTGTAGGCCCCCATGTGATCAAAATGGTTGGTTACAGTCATACTTTGGAAAAGCTTGGTTTTTCACTAGGCCAAGAGTTAGCTACTGATTTCATTTTGGCGTCTCTTCCATCTAGCTATGGGCAGTTCATTTTGAACTACCATATGCATGGGGTGGATAAAGGCCTTAATGAGCTATGTGGGATGCTAAAAATATCAGAAAGTGACATTATGAACTAGCTTCAAGAAAAAGGGTACTTCTTGGCAGAAGAAGAAAGGCAAGGCTAAGGATACGATCCCTAAGCCTGCACCCAAGCAAAAGGCTGGACCTGTAGAAGACACTGAGTGCTTCTTTTGTCATGAAAATGGCCACTGGAAGAGAAATTGCAGCAAGTACCAGGCTTCTTTGAAGAAGAGTGGAAGTAAGAGTACTTCTCACTTAGGTACGCTTGTTGTAAATGTTGTGGACATTCTTCTCGATGATTCTTATGTTAACTGTTGGGTATTTGATACCGAATCGGTTGCTCATATTTGCAATTCGATGTAGGGGCTAATAAGGACTATAGAAGTGTAGAAAGGCGAAGTGGATTTTTGCATCGGAAATAAAGCAAGGGTTGCTGCATTGTTCGTCGATGTCATGCAACTTCACCTTCCGTCGGTATTTATTATGGAGTTGAATAATTATTATTACATTCCTAGTATGGGTTGAAACATTTTATCACCTTCATGTTTGATGAGGGATGGTTATTCATTCGCGAGTGCAAACAATGGTTGTGTAATCTCTAAGAATGCTACGTTTATGGCTAATGCTCCCATTGTGAATGGGTTATTTATTTTAAATCTTGATGATGCATCTATTTACAATATTAGTGCTAAAAAGGCTTCGGCCTAATGATTTGAGTCCTACCTATTTATGGCATTGTCGTTTGGGGCATATAAGTGAAAAGCGCATGAAGAAGCTCCATGGTGATGGTCTTCTAACTTTGTTTGATTTTGAATAATACAAGACATGTCAAGATTGTTTACTTGGAAAGATGACCAACTCGCCTTTTTCGGGTTTACCCGAGAGAGCGACAGACTTGTTGGAAGTCATACATACTAATGTATGTGGACCAATGAGCACGACAGCCAGAGGAGGAGATCGCTACTTCATTACTTTCACTTATGCTTTCAGTATATATGGTTATGTCTACTTGATAAAGCATAAGTATGAAACTTTTGAAAAGTTCAAGGAGTTTTAGAGTGAGGTAGATAATCCATGCGGCAAGAAAATAAAGGCCTTGCGATCTCATCGTGGAGGTGAATATTTGAGTCATGAATTTAGCAATCATCTTAAGAGTTGCGGAATTGTTCTACAACTCACGCCGCCCGGAACGCTGATACGTCGGAAATGTATCTATAATTTTTGATGTTCCATGCTTGTTTAGTATCTACTTTGCTTTGCTTTGTCTTTACTTTGAGGTTTTTTTATATGTTTTTTGGAACTAACCTATTAACAAGTTGCCACAGTGCCATTTGCATGTTTTCTTCTGTTTTTGGTTCCAGAAAGGCAGAAAATCAATATTCTCGGAATTGGACGGGACAAAAGCCAAAGTCAATATTTTACCTTGGGGGACACAAATCCATAAGACAAGATGGGGAGGCAAGCCAGGGCAGCCACCCCTCTCTCCTAGGCGTGGCCATGGGTGGGCCTGCGCCTAGGCAAGGTGTAGGCCCCCTGGCCCTCCACCGACCTTGCCTCCTTCACCTATAAGAATCCCCTGACTCAGAAACCCTAAAGAATTGACCAGAAATCCATGGAAAGTTCCACTTCACCGCCGCCACCGAAGGGGAGATTCGGGGAACAGAAAGTCTCTGTTCCGGCACCCTGCCGGGATGGGGAAGTGCCCCCGGATCCATCTCCATCGATCTCCACCAGCATCTCCATCACCCTTGATGATACCCATGATAAGGAGGGAGTATTTCTTCCTCGAGGCTAAGGGCTCTACCGGTAGCTATGTGTTCATATCGCTCTCTATGCATGATCTTGTTGTGGTCTTGAGCTTTGTAATCTAGTAGATCTACCTTGCTACTCAAGTGTTTCAATAGATCTATGCTCTCCCTATGTGTGTGAAATTGACAGCGTGCACGCCATGGTGGCACTTAGGCTTGATTCTACATAAATACTCTTTGTGCTTTAATAGATCTATGCTTTTCCCCATGTGTGTGAAAGTGATAGCGGGCATACCGTGTGTGGCACTTTGGCTAGATTGAATATTTGTTATGATTTATATTTGGAGTTGGATGTCGCTATGAAATTGTGGTGTTTGTTGGAACCATCTAGCGCTCAAGGTGACAGTGTGGGGTTATCTAGATTGGGGAAGGCAGACTTTGAGGTGTGCTGTTATAGCCCTACCATGGATTAGAGTGTCCAACCGGAGAGTAGTTAAGAGTAGTATCATGAAGAGAGGATATTTATATGAGAGGGTGTTCACTAGTGAAAGTATGATCCCTAGGCCTTGTTTCTAAGCATTGAAACATTGTTTTCTTCTAGATCTGTTGCATGTTTGCTTCCTTTAGTCTTACTCCATGCCATAAGCTATTTTCTGGCACCGTTACCACTTGTATTTCACTATCTCTTCGCTGAACTAGTGCACGTATACACCTGACAAGTGTATTGGGTGTGTTGGGGACACAAGAGACTTCTTGTATCTTGATTGCAGGGTTGCTTGAGAGGGATACCTTTGACCACTTCCTCCCTGAGTTCGATAAACCTTAGGTAATCCACTTAAGGGAAAACTTGCTGCTATTCTACAAACCTCTGCACTTGGAGGCCCAAAAATTGTCTACAAGAATAGAAGTGCGTAGACATCAAGATTATTTTCTGGCACCGTTGCTGGGGAGGAAAGGTAAAAGCCACTTACACACGTTACCCCACGACAACAGCAAGCCAGAAAGCTATTTTCTGGCGCCATTGTCGGGGAGGTAAGGTAAAAGGTACTCACATCCTCTGGTGTGAGTGCTCGAAGTTATTTCCTTTAGATTCTGCAATTTTGTATTTTTGTTTCTTGTTTTCACTAGTCAAGCTTAATGGAAAACAACAAAAAAATTAGAGAGCTTGATAGCATTTATCTTGAGTTAGGACATGAAGTGTTTGAAGAGAAAATTTAAAAACCTACGGAGCTTTATTTGCATGCTAATAGCAATGTTATTAGTATGAATTATTTGGACACCATTATTGCTAATGTTATGGAATTGTCTAAGCTTTGGGAAGCTAGTTTTTATGAAAATGATCTTTTTAGTTCCCCAGCTTTGGAAGATAGCTATTCTATTGCTTATGATGATACCAAACCTCCAATATATGATGGTTACAATGATGAATATGATATTTTCAGTCCACCTACTATTGAGGAAAAAATTGATTGTGATTACAATATGCCTCCTATATTTGATGATTATGGTGATGAGAATAATAATGATAGCTATTTTGTTGAATTTGCTCCCACTACAATTAATAAGAATGCCTTTGCTTATGTGGAGAGTAATAATCATTTTATGCATGTGGCTCATGATAATAATGTTTTATGTGATAGTTATATTGTTAATTTTGTTCATGTTGCTACTGAAAGTTATTATGAGAGAGGGAAACATGGTCTTATGTATCTCAAGAATATTAAGTTTCCCCTCTTTATGTTGAAAATTGAAGTTGCACTTGTTTTGCTTTCCTATGCTTGTTGCTTTGTGATTTCATGACTTGTTTCTTTACAAGATTCCTATGCATAGGAAGTGGGTTAGACTTAAATGTGTTTTGAATTTGCTTCTTGATGCTCTCTTTTACTTCAATTCATATTTTTTATGTGAGCATCTTCTCAAACTATCAAGCCTAACTTAAAGGCGTTAAAGAAAAGTACTTGTTGGGAGATAACCCAAGACTTGAGTGTTGGAAGTTATTACTTCAGTAATGACCTCTCCTTATCCTTTTTTGTTTGCTTTTTGTGCCAAGAATGACCTCTAATGAGAGGGAAGTAAGATTTGGGGAGTTGCTGTTCCGAAACAGATTTCTGTCCTCCACCATAAAAATTCGTGAGGAGTCTTTGTAACTTGGATTGAGCTGATAATTTACGAATAAATCCCTAGTATGTTAGCTAAATTTCGTTAGTTCAACACTTTTTGATTTGAGCAAAAGAAGATTTTCAAAAAAATCGGTTTCTACCTGCTGGTCTGTTTTGACAATTTTTTGCCATTATTTGCATTTTCTTCTTATTGATTCCTTTTGATTTCTCTTTTGGGGAATTAAGCTTTTTGAAGGAGTTGTTACAGTATCTTGTGTTTTTAGTGAAAAGTTTTGCTGTTACAAAGCTTTGCCTAAGGGTCTAATATCTTTTGAATACACTGATGTTGCTAATAAAGATTGTGTGAAGTATTGTATGAAGGAAAAATTCCAGGTGTAGAGAAAGAATGATGTAATGAGATGAAGAATGGACAAAAGCTCAATCTTGGGGATGCCACCCTGGTGTCACCCCAATAAATATCCAAGAGGTACAAGCGTCAAAGCTTGGGGATGGCCAAAGCATTCCCTCCTTCATCAATAAAAATGTCAGGTCTTTCTAGACACTTCGTTTTTATTGTTTCATGCACTATTGTGTTGTTCTTGGAGCGTCTTAGTTTTCGTTTTTGGTTTTTGTTTGCTTAGTTTTCTTGAGTAAGTTGGTTGGATCACAACACACTTCTTGTGGAGATAGACACACTCTGTTTTCATTGCCTATAACACTCTAGTTTTCGTTCTTATTGTCTTGTGAGTGTTCTCTTTTGCTAGCATTGTGTTTAGCCTTAGTTTTCTTGTGATTTCAGCTTAGAACTTTTTAGTTCTTCTTTGTGGATTTGTGAGACAAGCTCACTGATCTTTATTGATTATTATGTTTGTGAGTTGTTTCAAATAAGTTGATTGGTGTTGGAAAAGAGTAGAAATTTTCATGCTTATAGTGCTATAAAAGTGAGCTTGCTTTGGCTGTGACTTAGACTTTAGCATGTCATGCTAGATGTTGTTTTGACCTTATGCTTGGTGATTATTGTTGTAGTGTGACTTGTTCCAAATAATTGGGATTGCTTAATGTGCCTTGAAGGAATCATGCAATTTTTTAGCATACAGAAACATAGTATTATGGTATTCTCCATTGATGTTTTGTTTGGGTTGACTTTGAAAGAACATTTTATAACCCCTAGTGTTTTGTAGCATCCCATTTGTCTAACAACTGTAATGATACTTGGTTTAGTAATAAAATGGCTACTTCCTACATATAAATGTTGCATCATCATCATATCATGCTCATGTCATCATGCCACCTTGCATTAGAGCATCATATAAAACCTTGTGTTTTGGTTCTTCTCTCATAGGCATGGTAAATTGTATTTGCCTCTTGATATTGTATTTGGTTCTTGATATATGGTTAAATTCCCAAGTTGAGTTGGGGGCATATCTTTTATTCAACTCCACCACCTTTCTTTCACCACTTTACAATTCCAGCATCCCATTATCCATGAGCTTGTAATTATTTTTCTTTTGTTGTTTAATCTAGCTCATGAGAGATAGGGTGGGTCCAATTCTACAAATCCTTTTGCTTGACCCTTACTCCAACTTTGGGAGGATGCAAATAAATAAATGCCATGAGATATTATTTTGTTTTCACAAGATAAAACCTAGCATTTAATGCATTTGCATGGGCCATGCAACCATCACCAACTTTGGTCATCTTTTGGTTTTATTTGAATTCTTGAGTGATTCATCTCTATCTCTATCCCTTCTTTTGGGCTTGATCTATTTTGATCTTGCTTAAACCTCATCACCATCTCTATCTACCCCATCACCACCTTTTCTTCTTTTCTCTCTTTTGGCTATCTTGTTTGAGCTTGTTGATCTTGCTTGATCTTGCTTTGTCTTGTCAAAACACTCAACCTCACCTCTCTCATCTCACCCCCTCTCTTCAAAAACCTACCCAAACCACCCCTCTCTAGCTAACCCTTGCTCGACCCCACCTGATCTACCCCTCCCTCTCGGCCTCTCCTCTCTCTACCATGCATGCCCCACAGGGCTACCCTCTCCCTGGCCCCACACTCCATCTACTCTCTTCTCTCTCTCCACCCAAACCTGTCTAAACCTTAGCCGAGCCTACCCCCTCTCCTTTCTCTAGCTCCCCCTCTCTGCCAAGAGGACCCCAGCCCGAGCCTACCCTCCCAGACCGCCATGCCCCACCTGGAAGTCCCCCTCCTCCACCTGCCCTGCCCTGCCGACCCTAGCACGTGAGGGAGAAGGACAAAGGTGGCCGTGACCACCTTTATCTCCCCCACCTCCCCCACGGCATCCTCATCTCTCCCTCTTTCTTTCCCCTCCCACACGGCACCTCTCTGCCTCTCCAGATCTGGCCGAGGCGCCCTGCCGCTCCCCTCTCTTCTCCATCGCCGCCACTAGCCGCTGCCACCGCCGGCTTCAAGGCCCACCTGCAGTACGAGGAGGCGGGCGTGGTGTTGTGGACGTCGAGGAAGGACTGGAGATCCCCGGCGTCGCCTCGGTACACCGCAGCGAGGAGGAGGAAGGCCAGGACGCTGGACACCGTCGATGCCGAGCCCAAACCCTAGCTTCGCCGGCGTCTACCTCGCCGCCGATCCGCTGCTCGCCGACCCGATCCAACACCGTCAACCAACTCGCGGTGAGCCTTCCGTCCTCCCTGACATGGACTGCCTCGCTGTCGCCGCCTGGTGCCGCCGATCGTTGCCGAGCAAGTCAGGCGCTGGCGGCGCTGTTGCTCGCTGCCACGCGCCGCAGACGCCTCATCTAGCCAACCGCCGCCTCGACACCATCCGCTAGCCTACCGCTGGTTCTACCCTCTCACAGACGCTACCACGCCGCTGGGTTCGACGCTTCGCCTCAGGCCACAAGCGCGCGCCAGACGCAGAGAAGATCCAAAGGCGCGCGCCATTTTCCGTAAAAGCCCCCAATCTTTTAATCCTCAACCGGTCCGCCTGCCCACTAGTCACGCCATGGATTCTCCTGAAAACCCTGGTTTTGTAACCCCTAACTCGCGCTCCAGCCCAGCCCCCACTGCCGCCCGGCCCGCTGCTCGCCACACGTGGTCCCCGTGGCCTCGACCCCACCTGCTGGTCGGGCTTAGCTCATGATGACAGAGTTTCAGGCGCCCATGCCGTCAACAAGATGACCCCAATCGCCAGCGTGCGTGGCTAGATCTGAGCTAAGTAACAAAAGTTTCGCTATTCTGCTTTGATTCAAATCTTTTCAAATTTAAGTCAAATTCAAATTTATTTCGCTTTTAAATATCTTTCAAAATATAAATCCAAATAATGCAAATAATATATGTTTTCAAATCAGAAAAATGTGAGGATTTCAAATATGCCATCCAAAATATATTTTGGGCACTTAAAGTTTCAAGTTGAATTAAATTACAATCAAATGCCCTTCACCTTAATTAATTAATAACTTTTGATTTATAACTCCAAATTTAACAAATGATATGTCTAAAATGATCAGCTCGACGAGACCTTTCTGTTTATGCATTCCATGTTCTAAATTGCAGCATGCATCATATAATTATAATGTAAACAGCAACTAATATGAGTATAAAATGTGGCCAAAACTCAATAAAATGTTTATTTCTTGTATTCTACACCTCACCCATGCCATGCTACATTATTGCCATGAAACTTGTGAATCATTCATCATGGCATGATTGTTTGCTTGTCGCATTTTATTCATATGCTTATGCACGTTATTTATATTGGCCCTTGCTTGTTTGGTTCTTCTTCGAATAGACGCTGAGCAGGGGATATATCAAGAGAACCAGGAGCACTACCCAGATCCTTCTCTCGCTTCAACTGAGCTGCCAGGCAAGCACTACCACATGCTTGCATACATTTAGTACCTATTGCCTCTACCTTATTCTTGCATCATTGAGTCACGATTGCATTAAACTGAATCCCAAGTATTGCATAGCCTTACTTTTAAACCCCATCAAAGCTTGTTCCTCCATCCCATGAGCCATTACTACAGGAGTTGTTTGAGCCATGCGAGTCGTAGAACAGCATGTGTAGGGTATATGAGTGTCTGATGGATAACGAGGTACCTAAACAACTTAACCTGAGTAGTAATGGGATAACTAATGAAAGTGGCACCGGTGAGCAATATCTGCTATTTGGTTTTTCCTGCTCACTTGTGTCCCGTAGGACCCCGAGTACTTGATTCATGTTCCTTGATTATTCGCGCTATCCACATCCGGGAGGCTTATGGGACCCCCCTGAGCCAGAGCTTGATTCATTCTTATTTCTTGGGGCCACAAACTAGTTTGAGGTTTTATTTACTATCATGTACTTATGCCATGCTACTGCTTTATTTACGATTGTGCGAGGAGCACACATCTTGCTTAGGAATTGTGACCCGTTGCGGTATCGACAAGCCCACCACACTTTCGGGTTCCCGTCGTTCTGTACCCCACAAACCTTGAGTCCGTCTCAAGTCACCTAACTTCGTTGGGTATACTTAATGGGGTGGCCTCAAATATTTCGAATCTGTGATTGCTTTGTCGAAGGCCTCGTTGGTTTTGATTTGGTTTTTCCGAGGTTGATCGAGTGTGTGTTGCTATTTGTGCACCCTGCAGGTAAAACTTTCTCAAAGCCGTGTCCGCGTTATGGACGACTTGGAGCAGCTTTCGATCATAGACAAGCATAACTAAAGTACCGCTTTAATTTGACTAAGTAACCGACTAGTAATTAGTGCAACACTCATGGAATGGTTAATAAAATTGCCAACGGTGGGGGTTCGTCCGCTTCCTCGTTGGTAAGCGAGAGGAGGATGGATATTACCGTTATAACTTGTCATTAATTCACGGACATCCGTCTATCTTTGGTTAGGCGGATGGTTAGCAGTATCTATAGAACTGTTAGGGTTTATCTTTTGCTGCAATGCGCCACCCAGGTTGTGTCCCTTTAGAGGCATAAATACTTGCCGAAAACCCTAGGGTCTCACACGATAAATTATTTGGTTCAGATGAACAGGTACACTCACAAGATGGATACTGGGTGGAGGAGGCGGATGATGTGGGCAATGATCGTTCAGTGTAGAGATTCCGGGAACGGGGATCCATGAGATCTGTGGGCGGGATGTGCTTATTTATGGGGCATCTTATGCCGATTTGCTTCTTATCCGTACTCGGATCTTGTTTGCCGCTCACCGATACTGATGTGATGTATGAGGAGATATCCTAAACTATTATATCTATCTAGGACATTTGAATCTTGCCGTATGGCGTTGCTATATTTCCTTTCTTTTAGATGGAATGGATCTGATGTACTATTGTATGGTGGCTTGCATACATACTCATTTGTGTATGTAGTTGATCCCTTCGCCTGCCGATTACGCCGCCCGTACTTGTCCCGATGATTGGAAATGGTTGGGACGGCCGAAAGGTCTACCTGTGAGTGGCATTTGGGCCCCACCATACTATTTCAACCATTTCTGCTCATCCAAGCTTGTATCTAGGAGCGTAATTCACCGAGGTAGTTACAATTGGTATCAGAGCCATCCCGCCCTTCAGGGTCTCAGCCAAATGGTCGTTGTCAGTCTAGCAAAATATTTTTGGTAGCTATGTATACTAGGGAAAAACAAAACGTGAGAGTAGGACTGCTTCCATTTTTCTTCTTAACCACCCACCCACCCTTTTCTGGTAAGGAAGTGTAACGTTTTCAATCCTCTTCTTAAAAGTTCAAACTAGGATTCACGTGTTCTGGGTTTCCGTAGTACCATAGGTTGTGTGTTTGTGTGTGTGTGTGTGTGTGTGTGTGTAATTCCTTGTCTATCTGTTGCATCCAAGTTGTTATCACAATCGGCCTTTTGGTTATCAACTGTTGGTACATTCCATACCGACAGGCTTTTGCAAACCGACGCGATCTATCTGATTCGTTGTATACCGCCGCGATCTGTCTTACTCTTTTTTATCCGACGTTATCTTGTTTGGGGTGTTCGTTTCCGTAGTTACTAATCTTTAGGTTCATCGTGAGAAGAAGGGGTTAGGATATGTGTTCCACTTATTCATGTGCGGAGTAATGATTTGAGTGCGGGATGGAGTCGCGACCATACCACTACTCTTATTATTCGCTTTTGCATATTGAATTGGTAGAGTCACTAATCTTGATTCGTTAAGTGATTTTGCGCATCTAGTGATATTTTAATGCCGAAATTTATGGAAAAATTTTCTTTGATATATCTGTGTACCACACTCCTTTTCAGTCGTGTGCGATATGCTTAATATCTTCTAGGTGCTTTGAACTTTGTTGATATTTTAATATCATCTTAGTAAATTGTATCCTTAAATCTTGGTTAATTCCATCTTGGTACTATTTTGGATTATTATTATTCTCCATTATAGTACTGACTTGTGTTTTATATCAATCACAGGATGGCTCCACCACTGCTCGATGAGGACATACCACCTGAACTAGGGTCCGCGTTGTCAAACATCGCCAATGCCTTGGCAGCAATGCAGCAGAACCAGCAGCGTTTTGAGGAAAGTGTCAGGAGGAATGAGTTTGCTCCACTACCTCCACCTCCCAAGCGAGGAGACATCAAAAGCTTTTTGAAGTTCAACCCTCGCCAATTTGATGTTTCTGATCAACCACTTGATGCTGATGATTGGTTGCGTGAGATGTCAAGGCTACTCGAGACTGCTGATGTTCCTGAGAAAGAATGGGTAAAGTGTGCTACTCACCTTCTGAAGGGAGATGCATCTCTCTTGTGGGAGAATTACCTGAAGGCAAACTATGTTGGTTTTCAGCCTACTTGGGAACGGTTCACTGGAGCATTCAAAGAGCAGTATCTGTCAGAAATTGTCATGGAAAGGATGAAGGAAGTGTTTCTCAACCTCAAGCAGGGAAATGATAATGTCAATACCTACATCAGGAACTTCATGAATCTTTCTCGTTATGGTGGCGATGAGATCTCCGATGACAAGAAGAAGCAAAAGAGGTTTCGGCAAGGGCTCAATGCATCGATTAAATATGCAATCACACATGCAAGGCCCACATCTTTCCTGGAACTTCAGCATACAGCTCTGCAGGAGGAAGCAAGTAGGCAAGTGTTTGAGGAGTCAAAGAAACACAACCGTGACGCACCAAGCTCTTCAGCTATGTCAGCTCCCTCTAAGCGCCGTGTCTGGGTTCCTAACACCCCACCGCCGCCTCCGCCCACCAAGACCGCAAGCTACGCGGCAAGGCCACCAAACTTCCTCACCTGCTCCTGTGGGCTACAACCACCACTACCCTAGAGCTGGCGAAGTCCTCGCTACGTTGCTCCACGCCCACCGGTGCTTGTTTCACGTGTGGAGACTCGGGCATCTAAACTGGAACGTCTGCTGAAAACAAAGCTCTTCCTCCACCCTCCAAGATCTGCGGCAAGCTCTCCTTTGGTTCGTGCACCACCACCTCGGCTCTCAACATCAACACCAAGCCCGGGTTCTCTGTTGCTCGTGCCAACCGTGTCAACGCCCGCTCAAGCCGAGCATGCACCGAGTTGTGATGGGTATGCTTCCGTTAACTCATCCCCCGCACGAGTTTTGTTTGATTCTCGTGCTTAGCATTCTTTTGTTTCGCATAAGTTTGCACAAGAGCATGACCTGCTAGGGTTCCTTTATCACGTCTCGGTGGTACTATCTCTGGTTCAAACATGAGGGCTGCTCATATCAGCCATGACAATCAAATTGAGATTGGTGGCTCTTCATTCTCGGCGTCCTTAATTCGCTGGGCAATTCGACATTGATGTCATCTTGGGCATGGATTGGTTGACAAATGCATTTGTGATTGATTGTCTCAACGCCTTCGTTTCTCAAGATTCTCAAGGCCATATAGTATTTTCTCCAAGTTTGACTCGCTATCCAGCTTTTCTCTTTGGCGGCTCAATGATGATGCTATGGAAGCTATTCAGAGTGTTCCGTGGTCTAGAAGTTCCCAGGATGTCTTTCTCAAGAGTTTCGCATGCCTGGATCATGAGGTTGAGTTTGTAATTGAGCTTGAACCGAACAGCCTCCTATCTCCAAGCGGACTTATAAAATGGGTCCCGCTTGAGTTGGTGAACTCAAACGCCAACTTGATGAACAAGAGAAGTTGGGTTTCATTCAACACAAGATTCTTCTTGGGGTAGCCCAACAATCTTTGTGAAGAAGCGTGACAGATCGATAGACTTTGTGTTGACTATCGGCTCTCAATGCTAAAACCATCAAGAACAAATATCCCTTCATGGATTAATGATCTCTTCGATCGCCTATGAGTCGTGGTATTCTCTAAGCTGGACTTGAGAAGTGGTTATCACCAAATCAAGATTCGCAATGAAGATGTTCCTAAAACAGCTTTCACCACCCGCTATGGCCTGTATGAGTACACGGTCATGTCTTTCGGTCTCACCAACGCACCTGCCACCTTCTCGAGACTCATGAACTCGGTTTTCATGGAGTATCTTGATAAGTTCGTTGTGGTCTATCTGGATGACATCCTAGTCTATTCAAAGTCAAAGGAAGAGCATGAAGAACACCTTCGGTGTGTCCTAAACAAGCTTCGTGAGAACCGCTTGTATGCAAAGTTCTCAAAGTGTGAGTTTTGGCTGCCTCAAGTAACCTATATTGGTCACGTTATCTCTGCCAAGGGCATTGCAGTCAACCCGGAAACTGTGAAGACAATTGTCGAATGGATTCCTCCTGTTAATGTCAAAGAAGTGGGGAGTTTCCTGGGGTTGGCTAGTTATCCGCCGCCGCTCGTAACCTCTCAAGATAGCGCCTCTTACCGATCTCCTCAAGAAAGGCAAGAAATACCTTTGGACTCCTGCATGTCAAGCAAGCTTTGAGACACTCAAAGAGAAGCTCACTTCCACACCAGTCTTGGTTCCTCCGGACACATCTAAGCCTTTCCAGATATTCTGTGACGCCTCTTTGCAAGGATTGGGTGCGGTCCTTATGCAAGAAAAACAAGTGGTTGCTTATGCCTCTCGACAGTTGAAGACGCATGAGATCAACTATCCTACACATGACCTCGAGCTCGCAGCAGTTGTCTTTGCTTTGAAACTATGGAGGCACTAGTTGCTTGTCAACCGTTGTGAGATCTTTTTTCTGACCACAAGAGTTTGAAGTATATCATCACTCAGCCTGATCTCAACCTTCGGTAGAGGAGATGGATTGAAGCAATCAATGATTTTGATTTGACCATCTACTACACTCCGAGCAAAGCTAATGTCATGGCCGATGCTCTCAGCCGCAAAGCTTATGTCAACAACCTCATGATGGAAGAACAACAGCCTCTCTTGTGCGAGGAATTCCGTCATCTCAACCTTGAAATTGTGGAACAAGGGCATCTCCTGAACCTTCTGGCTACTCCTCTCTTGGAAGAAAAGATTCGCTCCCGTCAGCTTGGTGATCCGCACACCAAAAAGATCATCTCCAAACTTCAGCTTCCGAAGTATGAGTCCTTCCACGTCGATGATCAAGGCACGCTTTTCTTTGAACACGGATGTTTGTTCCGAACTACCCGGGTTTGAGAGAGCAAGTTCTCAAGGAGGCGCATGATTCTGTTCTTTCTATCCACCCTGGCAGCACAAAGATGTACATGGACTTGAAAACACAATATTGGTGGCCGGGATTGAAACGATATTGTGCCAAGTATGTCTCGGAGTGCGATGTCTGCCGCAGAGTGAAAGCTGTCCATCAGAAACCTTTCGGCCTTCTACAGCCATTGAAACCCCCGGAATGGAAATGGGAGAAAGTAGAGATGGACTTCATCACCGGTTTTCAAGGTCGCAAGGGCAACAATGCAATCTTTGTTGTCATTGATGTGCTTTCTAAAGTGGCTCATTTCTTCCCGTCAAGGAAACAATTTCTGGAATTCATTGGTGAGCTCTATATCAACAGAATTGCCTCTCCGTATGGGGTTCCGCTTGAGATCAGCCTGCACTGGAGCATCTTCACTTCCAAGTTCGGGAAAGTTTCCAAAATGCTTTGGGAACAAAGTTGAACTTCAAGACAGCTTACCACCCTTAGTCGCAAGGACAAGTTGAAAGGATCAATCGATTCTGGAGGATATGCTTCGTTCTTGGGCGTCATCTCTTTTGGTAGTGGGAAGAATGTCTTCCTTATGCTGAATTCCTTACAACAACAGCTTCCGAAAAGTCTCAAGATGGCACCATTTGAGGCTCTCTATGGTCGCAAGTGCGTAACTCCGATTGGTTGGTCGGGAGAAAGAATTTGGTTTGGCCCGACATTGTAACTCAAGTGGAGGAGAAGGTGCATATCATCCTTGAGAATCAAGATTGCTCAAAGTCGCTGAAGAGCAATTATGACAGAAGCACACGGACATGGTGTATGTCCTGGTGATCTCGTCTACCTTCGTGTCACTCCCATGAAAGGCACACACCGCTTTGGTATCAAAGGAAAGCTGGCTCCTAGATACATCGGTCCTTTCAAAATTCGTGGTAGAAGAGGAGAAGTTGCTTATGCTCTTGAGCTCCCGGAAAAACTCAAAGTCCATGATGTTTTCCACATCTCTCAACTCAAGAAGTGCTTCAAAGATCCCGGCAGGACCGTGGATCATGAGCTAATCAATCTCCAAGAAGATCTGTCTTATCAAGAACACCCCACAAAAATCCTTGAGACCGCAGAAAGAAGGACTCGCAACAAGTCCATCAAGTTCTGCAAGGTGCAGTGTTCGCACCATTCCGTTGATGAAGCCACTTGGGAGCGTGAAGATGAACTCCGTGCCAGCTATCCTACCCTCTTTGTGTCTTTTTCTTCTTCCTAGAATCTCGGGGCGAGATTCCTGTTTAGTGGGGGAGAGTTGTAGCATCCCATTTGTCTAACAACTGTAATGCTACTTGGTTTAGTAATAAAATGGCTACTTCCTACATATAAATGTTGCATCATCATCATATCATGCTCATGTCATCATGCCACCTTGCATTTGAGCATCATATAAAACCTTGTGTTTTGGTTCTTCTCTCATAGGCATGGTAAATTGTATTTGCCTCTTGATATTGTATTTGGTTCTTGATATATGGTTAAATGCACAAGTTGAGTTGGGGGCATATCTTTTATTCAACTCCACCACCTTTCTTTCACCACTTTACAATTCCACCATCCCATTATCCATGAGCTTGTAATTATTTTTCTTTTGTTGTTTAATCTAGCTCATGAGAGATAGGGTGGGTCCAATTCTACAAATCCTTTTGCTTGACCCTTACTCCAACTTTGGGAGGATGCAAATAAATAAATGCCATGAGATATTATTTTGTTTTCACAAGATAAAACCTAGCATTTAATGCATTTGCATGGGCCATGCAACCATCACCAACTTTGGTCATCTTTTGGTTTTATTTGAATTCTTGAGTGATTCATCTCTATCTCTATCCCTTCTTTTGGGCTTGATCTATTTTGATCTTGCTTAAACCTCATCACCATCTCTATCTACCCCATCACCACCTTTTCTTCTTTTCTCTCTTTTGGCTATCATGTTTGAGCTTGTTGATCTTGCTTTGTCTTGTCAAAACACTCAACCTCACCTCTCTCATCTCACCCCCTCTCTTCAAAAACCTACCCGAACCACCCCTCTCTAGCTAACCCTAGCTCGACCCCACCTGATCTACCCCTCCCTCTCGGCCTCTCCTCTCTCTACCATGCATGCCCCACAGGGCTACCCTCTCCCTGGCCCCACACTCCATCTACTCTCTTCTCTCTCTCCACCCAAACCTGTCTAAACCCTAGCCGAGCCTACACCCTCTCCTTTCTCTAGCTCCCCCTCTCTGCCAAGAGTACCCCAACCCGAGCCTACCCTCCCAGACCGCCATGCCCCACCTGGAAGTCCCCCTCCTCCACCTGCCCTGCCCTGCCGACCCTAGCACGTGAGGGAGAAGGACAAAGGTGGCCGTGACCACCTTTATATCCCCCACCTCCCCCACGGCATCCTCCTCTCTCCCTCTTTCTTTCCCCTCCCACACGGCACCTCTCTGCCTCTCCAGATCTGGCCGAGGCGCCCTGCCGCTCCCCTCTCTTCTCCATCGCCGCCAGCTAGCTTCGCCGGCCACCGTCGGCTTCGGCGTCCACCTGCAGTACGAGGAGGCGGGCGTGGTGTTGTGGACGTCGAGGAAGGACTGGAGATCCCCGGCGTCGCCTCGGTACACCGCAGCGAGGAGGAGGAAGGCCAGGACGCTGGACACCGTCGACGCCGAGCCCAAACCCTAGCTTCGCTGGCGTCTGCCTCGCCACCGATCCGCTGCTCGCCGACCCGATCCAACACCGTCAACCAACTCGCGGTGAGCCTTCCGTCCTCCCTGACATGGACTGACTCGCTGTCGCCGCCTGGTGCCGCCGATCATTTCGTCGAGCAGGCTGCGTGCGCCGGCGGCCGTTGCTCGCCGCCGCGCCGCAGACGCCTCTAGCTAACCGCCGCCTCGACACCATCCGCTAGCCTACCGTGACCGTTCTACCCTTCAAGACGCGCCATCGCCGCTGGTTCGACGCCCGCCTGCCGCGCGCACCGCGCGCGCCAGACGCAGAGAGAAGATCCATAGTGCGCGGCGCCATTTTCCAGAAAAGCCCCCAATCTTTTTAATCCCTCAACCGCGGTCCGCCTGGCCCACTAGTCAGCCGCCGCGGGATTCTCCCAGAAAACCCCCTGGTTTTTGTAACCCCTAACCCGCCCAGCCCAGCCCCACTGCCCTCGGCCCGCTGCCTGCCACGTGGTCCCCGTGGCTCGACCCCACCTCACTGTGGCGGCTTAGCTCATGATGATGAAGTTTCTATGCGCCTGCCGGCCCAACAAGATGACCCCACCGCCAGTCGTGGCTAGATCTGAGCTAAGTAACAAAAGTTTCTGTCTATTCTGTTTTGATTCAAATCTTTTCAAATTTAAGTCAAATTCAAATTTATTTCTGTTTTTAAATATCTTTCAAAATATAAATCCAAATAATGCAAATAATATATGTTTTCAAATCAGAAAAATGTGAGGATTTCAAATATGCCATCCAAAATATATTTTGGGCACTTAAAGTTTCAAGTTGAATTAAATTACAATCAAATGCCCTTCACCTTAATTAATTAATAACTTTTGATTTATAACTCCAAATTTAACAAATGATATGTCTAAAATGATCAGCTCGACGAGACCTTTCTGTTTATGCATTCCATGTTCTAAATTGCAGCATGCATCATATAATTATAATGTAAACAGCAACTAATATGAGTATAAAATGTGGCCAAAACTCAATAAAATGTTTATTTCTTGTATTCTACACCTCACCCATGCCATGCTACATTATTGCCATGAAACTTGTGAATCATTCATCATGGCATGATTGTTTGCTTGTCGCATTTTATTCATATGCTTATGCACGTTATTTATATTGGCCCTTGCTTGTTTGGTTCTTCTTCGAATAGACGCTGAGCAGGGGATATATCAAGAGAACCAGGAGCACTACCCAGATCCTTCTCTCGCTTCAACTGAGCTGCCAGGCAAGCACTACCACATGCTTGCATACATTTAGTACCTATTGCCTCTATATTATTCTTGCATCATTGAGTCACGATTGCATTAAACTGAATCCCAAGTATTGCATAGCCTTACTTTTAAACCCCATCAAAGCTTGTTCCTCCATCCCATGAGCCATTACTACAGGAGTTGTTTGAGCCATGCGAGTCGTAGAACAGCATGTGTAGGGTATATGAGTGTCTGATGGATAACGAGGTACCTAAACAACTTAACCTGAGTAGTAATGGGATAACTAATGAAAGTGGCACCGGTGAGCAATATCTGCTATTTGGTTTTTCCTGCTCACTTGTGTCCCGTAGGACCCCGAGTACTTGATTCCTGTTCCTTGATTATTCGCGCTATCCACATCCGGGAGGCTTATGGGACCCCGATCCGTAGAGCTTGATTCATTCTTATTTCTTGGGGCCACAAACTAGTTTGAGGTTTTATTTACTATCATGTACTTATGCCATGCTCGCTTTATTTACGATTGTGCGAGGAGCACGATCTTTAGCAATTGTGACCCGTTGCGTATCGACAAGCCACCACACTTTCGGGTTCCCTCGTTACATACACCGGCCCCACAAACCTTGAGTCTGTCTCAAGTCGCTAACTTCGCTATGGTATACTTAATGGGGTGGCCTCAAATATTTCTGAATCCTATGATTGCTTTGTCGTGAAGGCCTCGTTGGGTTTTGATTTGGTTTTTCCGAGGTTGATCGAGTGTGTGTTGCTATTTGTGCACCTCGCAGGTAAAACTTTCAAAGCCGTGTCCGCGGTTATGGACGACTTGGAGCACGTTTCTCGATCATAGACAAGCATAACTAAAGTACCGCTTTAATTTGACTAAGTAATCGACTAGTAATTAGTGCAACACTCATGGAATGGTTAATAAAATTGCCAAGGTGTGGGGTTGTTCGTCCGCTTCCTCGTTGGTAGCGAGGAGGAGGATGGATCGATGATATTACTGTTATAACTGTTGTCATTAATTCACGGACATCCGCTCATCTTTGGTTAGGCGGATGGTTAGCAGTATCTATAGAACTGTTAGGGTTTATCTTTTGCTGCAATTCGTCACCCAGGTTGTGTCCCCTTTAGAGGCATAAAGACTTGCCGAAAATTACCCTAGGGTCTCACACGATAAATTATTTGGTTCGATGAACAGTACACTCACAAGATGGATCTTGGGTGGAGGAGGCGGATGATGTGGGCAATGATCGTTCGGTAGAGATTCCGGAACGGGATCCATGAGATCTGGGCGGATGTGCTTATTTATGGGGCATCTTATGCCGATTTGCTTCTTATCCGTACTCGGATCTTGTTTGCCGCTCACCGATACTACGATGTGTGATGTATGAGGAGATATCCTAAACTATTATATCTATCTAGGACATTTGAATCTTGCCGTTTGGCGTTGCTATATTTCCTTTCTTTTAGATGGAATGGATCTGATGTACTATTGTATGGTGGCTTGCATACATACTCATTTGTGTATGTAGTTGATCCCTTCGCCTGCCGATTACGCCGCCCGTACATGTCCCGATGATTGGAAATGGTTGGGACGGCCGAAAGGTCTACCTGTGAGTGGCATTTGGGCCCCACCGTACTATTTCAACCATTTCCGCTCATCCAGGCTTGTACCTAGGAGCGTAATTCACCGAGGTAGTTACATGTTTTGTGTGTTAGATAACAATATCAAGGATTATTTAATGTGTGTTGAAGTGTTGCAGCTCTCTCTAGGGATCAAAGGAAAAGGATTCTGCATTTGGGGGCGGATAATCCGTCCCTCCCTCTTCCCAAATAGGTGCAAGCCCCAGAAGGGGGGCGGAGTTTCGGCCGGATTTTCCGGCACCGCCAGATAATCCGCCCCTCAGGGGGGTCGGATAGTCCGCCCCTCTTGCTCACGACCAAGGCGCAAGCCCCAGAGAGGGGGCGGAGTTTCGGCCGGACTTTCCGGCTAGGCCGGATAATCCGCCCCAGGAGGGGGCCGGATTGTCCGCCCCCCAAGATCTTCTTCAAGTTCCACAGGCGCCAGCCCCACAGAGGGGGCGGATTTTCTCCCCGAAATATCCGCCCTTGGGGCGGAGTTTTCCCAGGGGGCGGCGGATAATCTGCCCCCAAAGTTGTTCAATGGCCAGATCTGGGCAGGGGTATTTAAGCCAGCCTTCCTCCTCCTGCCAGATCTCTTGGTTCATTCGAAAAAGTCAAGATCTTATCTGCAACCTTCATCCAAGAGAGCTCCACCTAGATCCACCCAAAGTCCCCGTCCATTGGGAAATCGAAGGAGGAGAACTCGATCTTCATCATCAGCAATCAAGCGCTTCATCTCCTCTCCATTCATTTGGAGAATCACCGATCTAGTATTTCTTGCAAATACCTAGATGCTTGTTTTGTTTATATTGACAAACCTTGTTCTTGTGACAGTTTGTTGTCATCTCGGGATCCCCCAATTCAGTTGTGGGTGTGTGCCCCAGTAGCGTTGTAAATGGCACCGGTTCCCTCCTCGAAGGGTACCATTAGTGGAGAAGGTGGATCAGGCCTCTCGTGGCGAGATCCACCGGAGAATAGGGTGAGGACTATTGTGGCGTGGCGGTCTTAGAATCGCCCACCCCTCCAACACAGATGTACTTCCCTTAACAAGGAAGGAACCGCGGTAAAACAAATCCATGTGTCTCCGCGTGCTCCACTACGGTTCCCTCGCTCCTCTCTTTACGTGCTTAGTAGCTAGGTTTGCATATAGGGAAATTCTCGTAGTTACATATCTAGAGAATTTACTTTGTGTCAAGCCTAAAATTGAAAAAGTACTAAAAATTGAGTACCACCTATTCACCCCCCTCTAGGTGCCCATATGATCCATTTCAATTGGTATCAGAACCCCGACTCTTAATTCGGGCTTAACCGCCTAAGAGAAGTATGGGTTCCAAGGTAGATGGGAGTGATTCTCTGGATGTAGTCACTATGAACGATCTCAAGACATTGGAAACAACCTTGGTGAGTTCAATGGAGGCTAAGATGGAAGAGATGCGTTAATTGATAATGCGTCTCTCCACATCCACAACATCACCTCCAGCTAACTCTGAGGCTACCACTCCGCAATCCAAGGAAACGGGTAAAACTGATTCCAAAGAGAACGAAGTGGTTGGTGATGACACTAGCAAGAGCTCCTCCTCGAAAAAGGATAGTGGTAAGGATGGATACAATGAGGTTTCTCATGTGTATTCTCCTGATCCACCTATCCCTCACCCACATATACATAATAGGGGTGATCCACCCAAACTTTCAGCATCTACTTTTACTCAATGGCAATTTTTGATGAAGTCTCATGTTTGCAGTTCCTCCATTGAGTTGTGGAAATCATCGAAAATGGTCTTCATGTTGGAAACCCCAACAATCTCACAAGAAGAGAAGTTTTCGATAGCCAACTCAACGCTATAGCTCTACACATGATACATCTTGGTGTGGGTGACAAAGATATGCCACACATTCAACATCTTAGTACAACTAAGGAAGCTTGGGATGCCCTCACCGAGCTCTTCATCGGAAATGAAAGTATGAGAAGGAATATATATGATGCTTTGAGCAATGAAGCTGAAGGATTCTATATGTTGGATGGAGAAGACCATGAGGACATGTATAGGAGGCTCAAGGCAATAGCCACTACTTTCAGAAACCACGATGCCGCTCATGTTGATGATGCATGGATCAAGCGCAAGTATGTCAGTTCTCTTATGCCATTTGAGCCCACAGATTTAAAAAGTCTCCAAGGTAGGCATAACTACCACCTCATGACATACAATGAGGTAATGCAAGAAATGGATGCTTTCAAAGTGGCTGCCAAGAATGCCGAAGATGCTCGTGCACGAGCTATGGGGATGCAAAAGGGAGTCAACATGGCCTTGAAGACTAGTGTGATTGATCATGATGAATATGCCATAGAAGGTCTGGACTGTCCCGAGGATATAAAAAGGATCCACGGACAATACTTGGCTCTTTATGCTAGAAACTTTTGGAAAGATCCGGCCAAGGCTAAAGCTGAACTAGAACGCAAGAGTGGAGCCTATGGAAGAAAGGAAAATGGTCCCACGCTGAGAACATGTTTCAAATGTGGTGACCGGCTGCACTTTGTAGCTGAGTGTCCATATCAAAGTAGGGAAGATAATGGAGGAAGACTTATTTTCAAAGACAAGTCAAAGGCTCCACGCAAGAAATAATTTGTAAAGAAGAATGCTCCCTTCAATAAGCAACCAAAGATTGTTCTAGTGGCTCAAGAAGAATATTCTTCGGGAAGTGAAGATGAGGACGAGGACGATAGCTCTCAAGAGGTGGCTGCTATAGCCACCACATCTACATCAACATCTCTCTTTGACTCTCCGAACGAAAACATCATCAACAAGAATGCTACTTTTCTCATGGCAAGAAGCTCCGAGGTAACTACTTCTAACTCTTCTTTTCCTAAGGCTATGATTGACATGGATGATCCTACTAGTCTTAAGGTTAAAGAAGAGATTATTGCTTTGGATTATTTCTACACTAACTTGCAAGGTGAGCACAAAATACGGTTTGAAGCTCTTATGGATCAGCTGGCCCAAAATGAAGCTCTCCTCGAAGAAAAGGGCAGAATTGAAAGGGAGGATGCAATGGAAATTGCATCCTTAAAAATGCTCTTGAAGAAGAAGAAGAAGCTCGGGTCTCTCTTGAAGAGAAGCTTCAGTCCATTGAGGAGTCACATGAAGAAATTGTGGCTAAACTTGTTAAGGAACATGACAATGCTGTTACCAAAGCAAAGAAGTTAAAGAAGGAAAAGATTGACTTTGGGGCTGCTCATGATATACTATCTGAGGAATTGGAGAAACTTGACAACGCTCACAAGGCGTTGAAAAGCGATTTCTCCACTCTCAATGAGTCACATGATCAGCTACAAATTCGATTGGCCAAGTATGATGTTCCTAGCACATCCAATTCAACATATAGTCACAAGGAAAATGCTAGTGTGGGAAAAGAAGTGGTCAAGGACATCACTCCCAAGGATAAGGGTGTTCTTGATGAAGTTCTTGGCAAGCAAAGGTCAAATCATGGTAAAGAGGGACTTGGGTATGTCACCAAGTCCAAGAAAAATAAAAACAAGAAGAACAAGACCAAGAATGTGCAATCAAAGACAAGCACCACTGAGAAGAATGTCACAAAAGACAAAACTAACAATATTGGTTTTGCAGGGTCTCACAATCCAAATTATGAACTCTTTTGTGATGATTATGGCGATGTTTATGCTTATTATGTCGGTCCCTTTGATGAATATATTGCTTGGTCTATTTGGGTTCCAAATACCCATGTTACTAACATGAAAGGACCCATTAAAAAATGGGTACCTAAAACCAAGAAGTAATTCTCTTGCAGGGCTATGCTTCCGGTGGGTCGAAATGGGTGCTGGATAGTGGATGCACTAGTCATATGACCGGAAGCAAGGAGATCATCATGGAGATGCGTCCAAATCATGATAATATTACAGTCTCCTATGGTGATAAGTCTAAATCTCAGGTATTGGGTCTTGGCAAGGTTGTGGTTGCCCACGATATCTCTCTCGTGGACGTCATGCTTGTTGAGACCCTCGGTTACAACCTTCTTTCTGTTCGTGCCCTTGGCAAGATGGGTTTTGCTATTTTTATCGATGGTGATTTGGTGGTACTCTTGTGGAGCAAGTCTCTAAAGGTCGCTTTCGTTGGGTACGTCGAAAATAACCTGTATGTGGTGGACTTTTCGGGGAACACCACTTCAGTTCCGATGTGTCTATTCGGAAAGGCCGACGCGGGCTGTTTATGGCATCACCGTTTAGCCCATGTCAACATGAGAACTTTGCAAAGTCTCCACAAGGGTGGCCACATCCTTGGACTAAAAGACAATGTCTCCTTTGCCAAAGATCGTGTTTGCAGGGCTTGTGTTGAAGGCAAAATGCATGACTCCCCCACAAGAGGAAGAATATTGTGTCTTCAAAGAGGATCTTGGAATTACTTCATGTGGATTTATTTGGTCCTCCTTCTCATGCAAGTCTTGGTGGGAAGAAATATTTCTTTGTCATTGTCGATGATTACTCAAGATATACATGGGTCTATTTCTCCAAGCTAAAGAGTGAGACTCAACAAACAGTCATTGACTTTGCCAATGAAGTTCAATGTCAACACAATGTTCCTATCTTGGCAATAAGAAGTGACAACGGCTCCGAATTCAAGAACTACACTTTGAATGAGTTTCTAAGAGAAGAGGGGATTAGACATCAATATTTCGCTGCATACACCCCTCAACAAAATGCTGTAGCTGAGAGGAAGAACCGGACTTTGATGGATATGGCAAGATCAATGTTGGCTGAATTCAAGTCTCCTTACAATTTTTGGGCTGAAGCCATATCCACTGCTTGTCACTCATCGAACCGGCTCTACCTCCAAAAGATTTTGGACAAGACTCCATATGAAATACTTACCGGTAACAAGCCCAACATCTCATACTTTAGGGTTTTCGGGTGTAAGTGTTTCTTTCTTATTAAAGGTGTCCGCTTGTCTAAATTTGAGTCCAAGGCTTTAGAAGGTTTTTTTTTGTTACGGTGCCGAATCCCACACTTATAGAGTCTACAACAATCTCACTGGGATTGTTGTAGAATCTTGCAATGCGGAGTTCGATGAAAATAATGGCTCCTTTGTAGGGCAAGTTGATGTTTGTGATGCAGATGTTGAAATACCCCAAGATGCCATAAGAAGAATGGGCGTGGGATTTTTCCGCCCCATTTAGGAACCCCTTGTGGCGGATTGGGAAGGACAATGCTCCACTCAAGTGGAGCCCTCATCCACACAAGATCAACAAGATCCTACTGTTGGAGAAAAATCTACACCGACACCACAACCCGCTGAAGATCATCAGTCTCCTGGACAAAATGGTAGTCCCAGGCCGGACTATCCGCCCCCTCCAAGGGGCGGACAATCCGCCCCTGGCACTCCAACTTGTTCTAGGGGATTCGAAGAAGAAGACAACTACCAAGAAGTTCCTAGGCCGGATTCTCCGACCCCCGAGGGCGGATTATCCAGCTCTGGATCTCCCAGTTCTATCAGGCATTCTCAGGGAGAAGAAATTGGTGCCTCATCTCCCAGGCCGAATAGTCCGGCCCCACCAAGGGGCGGATTATCCGGCCCTGAAGAACAAATTCTGCAGCAAGCTCCTGTTGTTAACTCAGATCAAGATCAAGGGCAAGGTAGTGGTAAAGACAAGGATACAAATATTGAATCAACTCCTTCTAGAAACAATAAAGACATTGAGGCTCGTCGCAAGGCTCGTGCTGATCGGAACCTTGAACTAAGGGGTCACACTCTTGACAAGGTTGTTGGTGATCAACGAAGAAGGGTGTCTACTAGAAGAGAACTTGCAAGCTTATGTGATCATCAAGCTCACATTTCCATGGTTGAACCGAAGAAGGTCTTTGATGCTCTTGAAGATCCCGATTGGGTTGTTGCAATGCATGAAGAATTAAATAACTTCAAACGCAACAAAGTTTGGAAGCTCGTAGATAAACCCAAGGATTGCCGCAATGTTATCGGCACCAAGTGGATCTTCAAGAACAAACAAGATGAAAATGGCATTGTTGTGAGGAATAAAGCAAGACTCGTGGCTCAAGGATTCTCTCAAGTGGCAGGAATTGATTTTGGCGAGACTTATTCTCCTGTGGCTCGTCTTGAGTCCATCCGTATCCTTCTTGCCAATGCAGCCCATCATAATTTTAAATTACAGCAAATGGATGTTAAGAGTGCGTTTCTTAATGGTCCTCTACATGAGTTAGTATACGTCAAGCAGCCCCCGGGTTTTGAGGGCCCCAATTTCTGAACCATGTCTACAAACTCGATAAGCCCCACGTGCGTGGTATGAGCACCTTAAAGAGCTTTTTTTAGACCGTGAATTCGAAGTTGGGAAAATCGATCCCACTCTTTTTACTAAGAAGGTTAATGGGGAGCTTTTTGTATGCAAACTTTATGTAGATGACATTATTTTTGGCTCTACTAACCAAGCTTTTAACGATGAATTTTCAAAGCTTATGACTGACAGGTTTGAGATGTCAATGATGGGTGAGTTGAGGTTCTTTCTTGGATTCGAGATCAAACAACTTAGATAGGGAACCTTTATTAATCAAGCTCAGTACATACAAGACATGCTCAAAAGGTTCAAGATGACGAATCTCAATGGCGTTGCTACTCCAATGCAAACAAAGTGTCATCTTGAGCTCAATCCCAAGGGTAAAGACGTGGACCAAAAGTTATACCGATCCATGATCGGCTCTCTCCTTTACCTTTGCGCATCTAGGCCCGATATCGTGTTAAGTGTAGGAGTGTGTGCAAGGTACCAAGCCGCTCCTAAAGAGAGCGACTTAGTGACGGTCAAACGAATCTTCAGATATTTGGTTCATTCCCCGAATTTTGGGTTATGGTATCCCAAGGGTTCAAGTTTCTCTCTATGTGGTTACACTGATTCAGATTGGGCTGGTGACAAAGATGATAGAAAATCAACTTCCGGTGCATGTCAATTCTTGGGCAGGTCTCTAGTGTGTTGGTCTTCAAAGAAACAGAATTGTATTTCACTCTCAACCGCCGAAGCTGAATATGTTACTGCTGCAAGTGCTTGTACACAATTATTATGGATGAGACAAACTTTAAAGGAATACGGTGTCAATTGTCACAAAGTGCCTCTATTATGTGATAATGAAAGTGCTATCAAAATTGCTTACAATCCCGTGTAGCATACAAGAACAAAACATATTGAGATTCGCAACCATTTCATTCGGGATCATGTTGCTCGTGGTAATATTGCCCTATCCTTTGTGAGCACGAAGAACCAACTTGCTGATATTTTCACGAAGCCCCTTGATGAAGCAAGATTTTGTTATTTGAGGAATGAGCTAAATATCATAGATTCAAGGAGCTTGGCTTGACTACCCTTGCACACTCACTTGCTCTTATTCATGTATTTGGTTTAGATGCGGACATAGACATAGGGGGAGTGTGGTCCTAATTGATTGGGCTAACCCTCCCCCCATAATGCCAAAAGAAAGAAAAATCATTTCCCTTAATATCATTTTGTGATATGTGGGTCATCGATGAGCATTGGTTTTGAACTCAAGATACATCTTCGCGGTGTCATGCCATGTGCTCCAACATGGTGGCTTCGGCCACCGCCCTCTTCCTTGAGAAGAGTTGGTTTCTAATGGCTCTCCTTGGATTTTCTTGCATATTTCTTGTTCTTATGGAAAATACACTCAACTTTGGTTTTTGTTTGATTTGATCTTGCAAATTTGGGTGTATAGTACCATCTCAGTTTGTTGCTCCAAACCCAAGCCTTATTTCCCTCCTTGAACCATCTATTCTTGCACACAAGTCCTCTATACACCAGCGAGGGGTTTTGCAAGGTTGCTCCAGCCTGAATCTGTATTTAACAGAAATTTCAGAGAGGGGGGCAGACTATCCGCCCTAAGTGGGGGGCGGATTATCCGCCCCAGGCGAAATCTGCCTTTTAATGGCTGGGTCGGGGAGGCCAGGCTCAAACAGAGCAGCCAACCCTCCCCCAACCCTACCTCAGCCCCCAGCCGCCGCCGAAGCATCCGCCCCTCCCGAAGTCGATATGACCACCGGATTCTCCAGTCCCTCCCCGGATCTTCTTCACCCCGCCTCCGGGTATCTTCTCCTCTGCAATTTTCCTCCAATGAGTGAGGGTAACTCACTCATCTCTCTCCTTTTGTATGGGATGCATTTTGTTTGGTGGAAATCTCGTTGTAGAATATTCTTGGTGTTCTTCCTTACTTGCTAGAATCGGTAGTATTGCAACCCTAGTGATCGATCTGTTTTGCCATGGTAGATCTGGGCCATTCCAGAAATTTTCTGCGGGGGGCGGATTATCCACCCTTGCCAGGGCCGGATAATACGGCCTGGAGATTCACTTTTGGTCTGACTTGGTCCTGACTCCTGCAATGCACAAAATTCACTTATGGATTGTTTTTCTACTCTTTCTATTGTTTCTCCTGGACTTGTGTGTGTGTGATTATCTCCATGCTATCCCTATCATGCTTTTCACAGGTGGTTCCAAGCCGACCAAGACGTTCTCTCGTCGTTCCCGTGCCCGTTATCTCAAGCCCACTGCAGAAGGGAAGTTCATTGAAGAAACCTAAGTCAGCAGAGCAACAAGAGAGGCTGAACGGATGGCAGAGGCAGGAAAGAAAACAAAGAGGACCGCATCTCGCAAGGGAAAACGGTCTCGGCCCAACTACAAGTCTATGGACAGTCTTCAGTATGCCTCCATTCGCCAGACTGATTACTATTATGAGGCTGACAGTGATGGTCCCCCTGAGGACTCTATGTTTTGGAATGCCCACTTTCGGGCTATTCATGATGATGTATATGCTACCCTCAAGCTTCTCCCTATGCACCCTATCAATTTGACTGAGGCTCAATCCAAGGCAAGGATCCTTGAGGCATTATATGTGACCAACAAGATGGGGCTTCACCACCTTATGACTATCCAATGCAACTATGATTCCTCTGTGGTGCGGCAGTTTTTCTCGACACCTGTGATTTGCGGTGATGAGCATCGTACTATGAAGTGGATGACCGGGACCATAATGATTCAGTCGGACTTCCGCATTTTTGGACAGGTTCTTGGTTATGCCTTCCATGGCCGTGACACCCCTTCTGGCCACCGTATCATTTCTCCACTGAAGCCATCCAAGGATACTGTGCGTGCTCCTTGCCTTTCTCCTGATGGTGTTGCTGGTACTTTCGCTGGTCTCTCTCCCTTGTATGCTTCCCTTGTTGGCATATTTAGGGATTGCATTTCTCCGAGTGGTAGCAACAATGACAAGATCCGTGGCCATCTGGTTCCTATCCTTGCTTTTGCTCACGAGTGTGCCACCAACTCTGGTTCAGCTACAGGCTACAAACTGGATGTCATGGACTACATTTATCATGAGATGACGGATTCTATGATCAACAGGCTCTCTATTCCTTATGCTCCTTTCATTATGATGCTCATCAAGCATATGTTGCCCCATGAGGACTTTTGCACTGCTTTGGATGGAGTTCACAAGCCCAAGAAAATATACAACAAGGCTCAGAAGACCCATCACCCTTCCTCTGCCCCTGAGTCCTTCATGCGTGATGCACGGGTTAGTGGTCGCCGTTCCGCGGTGTCCCCAATGGCACGCGAGGTTAAGCAGCTCACTTGGTTCCCGCGGCACATCCTTTGCATGGGCATTGACACGCATAAGGGCCAATATGAGGCGTACCGCAGGGATCATGAGAGGAATCACACTCAACAGCTTATTCTTCACCATGTCTCAGGTGCCACTGGCCATCCATCTCCTCCCACTGCTCCGGAACCTATGCTCAGTGGAACACTTCAGGGATCAACTACGGTGAGCTCGAGAGTTGCCTGTTTCCTTCACCTCCGAGGGCACCCACTCCTCCAACTGATGACGATGATGATGAGTATGTTGAAGAGGAAGGGGACGGGAATGACTACGATGAGGATGAGGAGGAGTGATCTTCAGGGGCGTTAGCATCGCTCTTCTTCCTTTTTGGCGTTTAGATGCTAAAGGGGGAGAAGTAGTTCTATTAGGTTTCGTGGATTTGCAAGGGTCGGGCGCAAGCACCTGTCTTTCAGTCGTTTTATTTGCTTTCCTGTGCCTTCGTAGCATGAACTTATTTGTTATTTATGCTTGGTTATGTAAGACTATGTCCTGCTTTACTCTGCATGTTTGGTATTCTGGAATTCCGGATTTATATTGTGGATCCCATGGAATTCTGGATTTATCTATGGAGCCTATTTGATGACATATGGAATCATGGGATTATCTAATGTATGCATCAATATTGTTGGGATGTGCTTGGAGTCTATCAATCTCATTATTTCCTTTGGCTATAATCACATCCCGGTGGTATGACCTTGTTTCCCAACCCACCTTGTATCAATTATCTTTGCTATGAAAGTTGTGTTCTCTCTAGTATGTTTATTTGTATTCAAATGCAAATTGTAAATATGCACACATCTAGGGGGAGCGTCTTTCATTTTTAAGGTGGCGTTATCCGGTTTCATTGCAAATTCTAGTATTGTCATCTAACACCAAAAAGGGGGAGATTGAACAAACATTTTATAACCCCTAGTGTTTTGTGTGTTAGATAACAATATGAAGGATTATTTAATGTGTGTTGAAGTGTTGCAGCTCTCTCTAGGGATCAAAGGAAAAGGATTCTGCATTTTGGGGGCGGATAATCCGCCCCTCCCACTTTCCAAATAGGCGCAAGCCCCAGAAGGGGGCGGAGTTTCAGCCGGATTTTCTGGCCTCGCTGGATAATCCGCCCCTCAGGGGGGCCGGATAGTCCGCCCTCTTGCTCATGACCAAGGCGCAAGCCCCAGAGAGGGGGCGGAGTTTCGGTCGGACTTTCCGGCTAGGCCGGATAATCCGCCCCAGGAGGGGGCCGGATTGTCCGCCCCACAAGATCTTCTTCAAGTTCCACAAGCGCCAGCCCCAGAGAGGGGGCGGATTTTCTCCCCAGAATATCCGCCCTTGGGGCAGAGTTTTCCCAGGGGGCGGATTATCCGCCCCAAGTGGGGGGTGGATAATCCGCCCCCAAAGTTGTTCAACGGCCAGATCTGGGCAGGGTGTATTTAAGCCAGCCTTCCCCCTCCTGCCAGATCTCTTGGTTCATTCGAAAAAGTCAAGATCTGATCTGCAACCTTCATCCAAGAGAGCTCCACCTAGATCCACCCAAAGGCCCCGTCCATTGGGAAATCGAAGGAGGATAACTCGATCTTCATCATCAGCAATCAAGCGCTTCATCTCCTCTCCATTCATTTGGAGAATCACTGATCTAGTATTTCTTGCAAATACCTAGATCCTTGTTTTGTTTATATTGATAAACCTTGTTCTTGTGACAGCTTGTTGTCATCTCGGGATCCCCCAATTCAGTTGTGGGTGTGTGCCCCGGTATCGTTGTAAAGGGCACCGGTTCCCGCCTCGAAGGGTGCCAATAGTGGAGAAGGTGGATCAGGCCTCTCGTGCCGAGATCCATCAGATAATAGGGTGAGGCCTATTGTGGCGTGGTGGTCTTAGAACCGCCCACCCCTCCAACGCATATGTACTTCCCTTAACAAGGAAGGAACTGCAGTAAAACAAATCCCTGTGTCTCCGCGTGCTCCACTACGGTTCCCTCGATCCTCTCTTTACGTGCTTAGTAGCTAGGTTTACATATAGGGAAATTCTCATAGTTACATATCTAGAGAATTTACTTTGTGTCAAGCCTAAAATTGAAAAAGTACTAAAAATTGAGTAGCACCTATTCACCCCCTCTAGGTGCCCATACGATCCATTTCATACTTGGCACATGCTCACACCATGTTATGACTATGAACAAATCACCATAGCCTCTATGATCATTTAGTCCTTGATGGTGCTCGACGTGATGCACTTTGTTGGAAACCCCAGGAGCAAGGTGTGAAGAGCACAACAGCAAGTTTCCCTCAGTAGAGACCGAGGTTATCGAACCAGAAGGAGGAAGGAAACGTCACACAGGTGTTGCAAACAACGTGGAGACCTGCACAACATAAACTCAAGACTTTGTCCCAACGAATCAGTGAGGTTGTCAAGCTCGCCGGTTTGCTGTAACAAAGTATTAAATGTATGGTGTGGAAGGTAATAGTTTGCAGCAAGTAAACAAGTAACAATGGAAGATGTATCAATGGTAAAGATTGGACCGGGGTCCTTAGTTCACTAGAGGTGCTCTCCTTAGATAAACAACATGGCATGAAGGGTAAAAAAATACGGCAGGGCAATTGACAGGAACCGAGCAAGGCATAACAATGCAATACTAGTTAGAAATATCCTACGAGATTCGATTGGGCAATACAACAAGATACATAGACCGCCATGCAACTGGATCTATGACTAGAATTCCACCTTTAGGTTATCATCCGACCCCCCTCCAGTATTAAGTTGCAAGCAACAGACAACTTCTTTAAGAAAAGTGTGTAAGGTAAACAGTCCACATGTTCCATGAACAAGAGACCGTTGTTTTCTCCCTAGTAGCAATATCACATCTACAACCGAAGAGATTTCTATCACTTCCCTTGGAAACTGGAGGCATGAACCCACTATCGAGCATAAAAACTCCCTCTTGGAGTCACTAGCAACTACTTGGCCAAGATATCTACTACCAACGCAGAGCATGCAAGATCACAAAAAACACAGACATGATAGAATCATAAAGACAAAACCATTAATCAAACCAACATAATAATCTCAATATCCATCAGATCCCCGCAAACACAACATGCATGATTACAAATAGATTAGATCTTGATCATGAACGGAGCTCACAAGATCTATACATGAAAGCACAAAGGAGGAGATAAAACCATCTAGCTACTACATGGACCCATAGTCCAAGGTGGAACTACTCACGCATCATACCGGAGAAGAAGGTCTCAGGGATGATATCCCCTCCGACAGGGTGCCGGGAAGAACTTCAGATCCTCTCGATCGAGGGACGATGGTGGCGGTGGCTACAGACGGTTTCATGGAGATTTGATCGGGTCCTTAGGGTTTAGGCATCAGGGACTTTTTATAGGCGAAGGGGGAGGCCGAGGAGGCGACAAGGGGGGCCACACCCTGCCTAGGCGCGAGCCCACCCCTGGCCGCACCTAGGGGGGTTTGGCCGCCCTGACACGCTTCTCCGTCTCCTCTCTGGACTTCTTGTTCCCCACGGAAAGTTATTGACTTTGGATTTTGTCCCGTCAAATTCCGAGAATATTGATTTTCTGCCTTTCTGGAACCAAAAAGAGAAGAAAACAGGCAACTGGCACTGTGGCAACTTGTTAATAGGTTAGTTCCAGAAAAGATATAAAAACACCTCAAAGAAAGACAAAGCGAATCAAAGTAGATACTAAACAAGCATGGAACATAAAAAATTATAGATACGTTTCCGATGTATCAGTCCTTGACTTGTAGTACCACTCTATGCTTTGATTAGTAATGTTTTGTCGCTCTGCATGATTATGGCCATTATTGCTCTCTTAGTTGGTTGCTCCCAGTCTTTTGCTAGCCTCCACTTGTATGAGTAAGCTCTACTCATGCTTCTAACTCCCAAGAAACCAAGTTATTCCAAAGTGTCCACTATAAATTCCTATGCATGGTGTGTTACACCATTCCAAGTATATTCTTGTTTTCAGCTATCTTCCAATTAAAAAGTATTTTGTTATGTGAAAACTTAGTGATTAATCTCTCACGAACTTGATGGCACACTTTATATTCTTTGCCCCTAATAAACTTGAACCACTGTGTCGTCTATGTTGTATATGCTTGCACTTATACATTGGAATTAGCAGAACCATTTTGTCTCATGGGAAACATTTTCAACATTGCACTTGTACTTTGTACTCAGTTGATATCATGCTCTTTTGTCTATGGATGTTACCAGTGTGAAATAAAGAGGGAACTTGTAAGTCCATGGAGTATGTATTTTGTGTTAGAGAAACGCCTAGGCCGCTAGCCTAAGCCATGCCTAATCATGGTGGAAACTTGCAGCATCACCATAGCAAACTATCTATGAATCATCCTCAATAAAAAGATATGCACATAGTAAATAAAAATATCACTGAGATGCTCATTGTTTGCTTGCCTTGTCATTTTGGTTATGGGATAGCTCCTGTACCATGTGCAAGGGGTACCCCGTTGGCGGTTCTCTATGATACGCATGTACTTACAATGACAAGAACTTACAGGTGACTGAAGTTGAGTAGCATGAGGTGTGGCCCTCGTATTCAAGGGACTTGAGATTGCCAACTTATACTTTGTCAAGCATATACTCCATAGTTTCTTCACTTTAACCTTAATCACTTCAAAATGATTATGATAGGGGCAATGAGGGTTGAAAGCTAACAAGTACCATAATTTTTGGAAGCTCTTTTTAAAACTTGAAATCCCTTCTTCCCTTTATGAAGGGATTTTCTTCCACTAGTATGTTAAGTCTCCACCTTCTACCTTTAGGCACCATTAAAAGAGCATAGTTGCCATTCTTAGTTCTATGAGAAGTGTCCCAAGACTTATTGATTGATGCATATTGTTGTATTGCTTGATCTTGTGCTATTTGTATCTAGTCACTCTTATGAACTTTGAAGGTGTCCTATGCATCTATTTGCTACTCTATGAGGGACAAGCTGATTGCCACTATGCCATGTTTTCTGTATGTGAAACAAACAAACATTTTTCAATGCATGTTATTCATGATCTTTGTTTGTAGCCTTTCATGTTTCATGCATAGTTACTTTGTCTTATTGTTAGAACTCCATCTTTCATGCACATGTTTACAGTTCTTTGATCCCAGCTTTCAATGCTTTCAAATGGTTTGATCTTGGTTTTGATGGTGCATGTCACCTAAAAAATTATTCTTTTATCACTTACCTACTCGAGGACGAGAAGGAGTTAAGCTTGGGGATGCTTGATACATCGGAAACGTATCTATAATTTTTGATGTTCCATGCTTGTTTAGTATCTACTTTGCTTTGCTTTGTCTTTACTTTGAGGTGTTTTTATATATTTTCTGGAACTAACCTATTAACAAGTTGCCACAGTGCCAGTTGCCTGTTTTCTTCTATTTTTTGTTCCAGAAAGGCAGAAAATCAATATTCTCGGAATTGGACGGGACAAAAGCCAAAGTCAATATTTTATCGTGGGGGACACGAATCCAGAAGACGAGACGAAGAGGCAAGCCAGGGTGGCCAAAACACCCAGGCGCGGCCAAGGGTGGGCCCGCACCTAGGCAGGGTGTGGGCCCCCTGGCCCTCCACCAACCTTGCCTCCTTCGCCTATAACAATCCCTGACTCAGAAACCCTAAAGAATCGACCAAAAAGCCACGAAAAGTTCTGCTGCGCCGCTGCCACCGAAGGGGAGATTCAGGGGACAGAAAGTCTCTGTTCTGGCACCCTGCCGGGACGGGAAAGTGCCCCCGGAGCCATCTCCATCACCGTTGCTAATTCCCATGATGAGGAGGGAGTATTTCTTCCTCGAGGCAAAGGGCTCTACCTGTAGCTATGTGTTCAACTCTCTCTCTCTCTCTCTATGCATGATCTAATTGTGGTCATGAGCTTTGTAATCTAGTAGATCTACCTTGCTACTCAAGTGCTTCAATAGATCTCTGCTCTCCCCATGTGTGTGAAAGTGACAGCGAGAACGCCATTGTGGCACTTAGGCTTGAGTCTACATAAATACTCTTTGTGCTTTAATAGATCTATGCTTTTCCCCATGTGTGTGAAAGTGACAGCGGGCATACCATGTGTGGCACTTTGGCTAGATTGAATATTTGTTATGAGTTATATTTGGAGTTGGATGTCTCTATGAAATTGTGGTGTTTGTTGGAACCATCTAGCGCTCATGGTGACAGTGTGGGGTTATCTAGATTGGGGAAGGCGGACTTTGAGGTGTGCTGTTATAGCCCTACCATGGATTAGAGTGTCCAACCGGAGAGTAGTTAAGAGTAGTATCATGAAGAGAGGATATTTATATGAGAGAGTGTTCACTAGTGAAAGTATGATCCCTAGGCCTTGTTTCTAAGCATTGAAACACCATTTGCTTCTAGATCTGTTACATGTTTGCTTGCTTTAGTCTTCCTCCATGCCATAAGCTATTTTCTAGCACCGTTACCACTTGTATTTCACTATGTATTTGCCGAACTAGTGCACCTATACACCTGACAAGTGTATTGGGTGTGTTGGGGACACAAGAGACTTCTTGTATCTTGATTGCAGGGTTGCTTGAGAGGCATACCTTTGACCACTTCCTCCCTGAATTCGATAAACCTTGGGTAATACACTTAAGGGAAAACTTGCTGCTATTCTACAAACCTCTGCACTTGGAGGCCCAACAACTGTCTACAAGAATAGAAGTGCGTAGACATCAAACACCTCAAAAGAAACTAGGTCTCCGAACGGCGCAATCAAACTTTGTTGGACATGGTTCGATCGATGATGAGCTAGTCGGATTTACCATTATCATTTTGGGGATACGCTCTAGAAACGGCAGCTTTCACACTTAATAGGGTACCATCTAAATCCATAGTTAAAACACCATATGAGATGTGGCCTGGAAAGAATCCCAGTTTGTCTTTTCTAAAGATTTGGGGTTGTGATGCATTTGTCAAGTGACTTCAGTCGGACAAGATAACACCCAAATCGGATAAGTGCATTTTCGTGGGATATTGGAGGGAAACCTTAGGGTATTACTTCTACAACCGAGAAGAGGGAAAATTGTTTGTCGCTCGTAGCGGTGTTTTCCTAGAGAAAGAGTTTCTCACAAAGGGAACGAGTGGAAGGTCGGTGAAACTTGAATAAGTTCAAGATGATCCAGTCGGGGATTCTTCTACTAGTGATGCTATTGTAGCATAACAAGTTGAGGAACCCATGGAAATATAATCACCACAACCACGAAGGTCGGCAAGGCCCGGCGAAATGCAAGAATTATTATTGTTAGACAATGATGAGCCTGCGACCTATGCAGAAGCGATGGTGGACCCAGACTCTGAGAAATGGATGATCGCCATGAGATCCCAGATAGAGTCCATGGGAGACAATCAAGTTTGGAACTTTGTCGACCTGCCTAATGGTTTTAAAGCCATCGAGTGCAAATGGATCTATAAGAAGAAGATTGATACGGATGGAAATGTTCACATCCATAAATCTCGACTTGTTGCAAAATGTTTTCGACAAGTTCAAGGAGTTGACTATGACGAGGCTTTCTCGGCCGTAGCGATTCTTAAATCTATACAGATCATTCTAGCCATTGATGCATATTTCGACTATGAAATATGGCAGATGGATGTCAAGACGGCTTTTTAAATGGAATCCTTACTGAGGACATGTATATGATGTAGCTCGAAGGTTTTGTCGGTCTAAACAATGCTGGAAAGGTATGCAAACTTCTAAAGTCCATTTATGAGCTGAAGCAAGCATCTCGGAGTTGGAACATTCGATTTGATGAAGTTGTAAAGGAGTTTGTCTACATAAAAAATGAACAAGAACCTTGTGTTTACAAGAAGTAAAGTGGGAGAGCGCTGGTATTTCTAATATTATATGTAGATGACATATTGCTGATTGGAAATGACATTCCTATGCTTGAGTCTGTTAAGACCTCATTGAAAAATAGTTTTTCGATAAAGGACTTGGGAGAAGCGGCATATATTCTGGGCATCAAGATCTATAGAGATAGATCAAGGAGGCTAATTGGATCAAGCCAGAGTACATACATTGATAAAGTGTTGAAACGGTTCAGCATGGAAGAGGCTAAGAAGGGGTTCTTGCCCATGTCTCACGGCATAAAACTCAGCAAGACTCAGTGTCCTTCGAATACTGATGAGCGTGAGCGCATGAGTAGGGTTCCATATGCTTCGGTTATTGGATCCATCATGTATGCAATGATATGTACTCGCCTAGATGTTTCCTCTTCTTTAAGTGTTACGAGCAGATACCAGGCTGATCCAGGTGAGAGTCATTGGACAGCGGTAAAGAATATCCTTAAGTACTTGAGAAGTACTAAGGATGTGTTCCTAGTTTATGGAGGTGAGGATGAACTCAGTGTAAGGGGTTACACAGATGCGAGTTACCTTAACAACTCAGATGACTCCAGATCACAATGTGGTTATGTGTTTGTCATGAATGGTGGTGTTGTGAGTTGGAAAAGTTCCAAGCAAGATATGGTGGCCACCTCTTTAACAGAAGCTGAATATATTGCCGCCTCGGAGGCTGCAAAGGAAGATGTTTGGATTAGGAATTTCAAGATTGCTCTTGGTGCGGTTCAGGGCGCGTCCAATCCCATGGACATTTATTGTGACAACAATGGTGCTATTGCACAAGCCAAGGAGCCTAGACAGCACCAGAAGAATAAACATATTCGCATGCGTTGCCATCAGATTCGAGAGTTCGTTGAGGATGGTAGTGCCATGATATAAAAAATACATACAGACTCAAATGTTGTTGATCCTTGTACAAAGCCAATCCCACAACCTGTGCATGAAGCGCACGCAAGAGAAATAGGTATTAGATACAATCTAGATTGAATCTAGTGCAAGTGGGAGACTGGAGGAAATATGGCCTTGAGGCAATCATAGAGATTATTATATTTCTTATGTATCCATGAGTTATTGTAATGTTCCTTGAATATCCATATTAGGCAACTTGTATTGATTGGAAATTATATGAATTGTTTGGGAAACTCTATACTTGTATGGTTATCTAATAGTTGTCCCTAGTCGGAGTTCATGTGAGGACACACGTGAATATTAGACTAGCACATCGATTGGTTGATGACTATGTTTCACATGTCATAGACATGGAAATGTCAAACTAATGATGTGGACACATATTATGAACATGGGGTTGGACTGACCCAACTAGAGACTGGCAATTAGACTTGCAACTCTCTCTACACATCGTGTACGTTTTGTCCTTAGACCTTAGATTGTCGCATGTACTTGAGATGTGGATCGACCTACTTTGGGGCTATCAAACGCTGCTCCATAACTGAGTAGTTATAAAGGTAGCTTTTGGGTTTGTCCTAAAGCATGATGCAAGACATGGTCAATCAAGATGGGATTTGCCCCTCTCTACTTGAGAGAGATATCTCTAGGCCCCTCAAGTGATCGGATCCAGAAATGCATGGCCGTGCTACATATGGTTAAGAGTTAACCTAGTAAAGGGATTCTGAATCACGGTATCGAGAAAGGGAGGTCAGCTTGGAACTAGACCAAATATCGTGAGGCAAAGGGAAAGACATGTACTAAACCTTGTGATGGTTCATCCGAATGATCTTTATATGCGTTTAGGAGTTGGCACGTCTTGCTAGAGGTCGCTACCAACTATTGACGGAGTAAGTATATTCGTATCATGTCTATACGTGTATGAACCTATAGGGTCACACATTTAAGGGGCCGGAAGCCTAATGAGTATTGGATCCGAATTAGACCAGGCTTAGGCTACTACTGGGCTGCTAATGTAGAAGCCCACCAGGGATGCCTATATAAGAGGGGGTGGGGCGAGCTGACCAGGGTTAGCGAATTCCACCCAACCGCCACTCCTCACGCCTGTGTTGCACGCGCGTACCTAGAAGTTCGGCGTCTGACGCTTCCACCCTGTACGTGTGGATACCTTGGAGGTGCTGCAACTGTAGCACTTGGACGAGCCGCGCAAGGGGAGCTTATCGTGGGACAAGGACAAGGAGGAGACGTAGAACGTCTACACTTCCTTGACGCGCTTCATCAAGTTCCACAACTGCACGTCTAGTGGTAATATCGAGATCTATGATAACAGTATTCCTGGTTTACGCGGTAGAAATTTTTGATTTGCGCTAGTGTAGCCTACTCGTATCCCTTCAATTGTCCTGCGTAAGGCGGACCGTGATGAGGTGGGTGAGCTGGTAAGGACCAGTACCCGGGCCGTCGACGATTGAGGATCGATCAGGAGCGGCGACGTCAGCCGCTGTGGGGTGGAGCGGGGCGGGAGTGGCCTCACGCACGGTCGAGGATGAGACGAGCGAGGCGGGAAGGTCATCGGGCCGGAGAGGTTGGCGTGGCCGGGCAAAACCGACGGGGTGGAGGCCGACATCGCGCTGAATAGCACGAGCGGCGCCGACACATAGGACTGCAACGGCGGATGGACGAACCCTAGGGAAAACTGCGATGATCTAAGGTACAGAGGCGCGTGGTGTGAGACGCGGCCATCTGGCTCGAGTTGCTGGCGGTGAGGTGATGTCTACGCACTTCTATTCTTGTAGACAGTTGTTGGGCCTCCAAGTGCAGAGGTTTGTAGAACAGCAGCAAGTTCCTCTTAAGTGGATTACCCAAGGTTTATCGAACTCGAGGAGGAAGTGGTCAAAGGTATCCCTCTCAAGCAACCCTGCAGTCAAGATAGAAAAAGTCTCTTGTGTCCCCAACACACCCAATACACTTGTCAGGTGTATATGTCACATCCCAAAATTTTCCAAATTTTGAAATATGAAAAATAAATAAACAAAATAAATAATGGTTGAAATTTAGGGTGAAAAGAAACTTTTTGCTTCTAAATGGAAACATCAAAACCCTTCTTGAGGAAATTTGAATGAAAAGGGAATCCAATAGAATTTCAATCAAGTGAAATGCATTCATCAATGGATGTATCTTGAAATTTAAACTTTTGGAAAAGTTAAACCAAAACCCCAAATCTTAATGAAAGAAACACTTCCAAAGATCAAATGCATTTTATGCATGACTGTATCTTGAATTTAAAACACTTGGGAAAAATAAACCAAAAACCCTAAAACCCTAATGGAAGAAAATCATCTCCAAGATCTCTCTAAGACTATGGATTTTATCCATATAAAATTCAGCAACAAACATATATAAATGATCAACAATGATAAACAAAAATATTATAAAACCATGGAAATTTGTTTCATTTAATTTGGAACCATGGATAAAAACTTATGAATTTCATAAGATAAAAGGAAATAATTTCCAAGGCTAATAAAGCTCCTAACTAAAAACCAATACCAAATTGTGAGCAAATTAATCCTAAAGGGATTTAAAAATATAAACAAATATTAAATAAAACAATACAAATTGGAATCACCAATTTTGGAACTATAAATAAAAATATATGGATTTTATAAGACAAAGAAATAAATAAATAAATAAATAAGGATTATTTAAAAGCCAAATTAAATATTGGCCAAATCCATAAAAAATGGAATGAAAGTTTTAAAAGGTTATTTAAATAAAATTTTATGAATTAAACCAAATTCAGTTTTATTTAAATAAAGACAAATTGCCTAAACTAGATAATAAATCCCAAGAAAATTATTTAGAAGACAATGTAAACCTTGAGTTAAATCCATAAGCAAATGTAATAAAGATAATCCAAATAAAATAAAGGAATAAAGGTTATTTGAATAAAAACTTATATGGACTTGAACCATATTTGATTTAAAAGAAGACAAAATCCCTAATATAAATGATTAATTAAATCATGGGAAAAATAATGGAAATTTCCAAAATGGATTAGAAGTTATCCAATTAACTTAAAAAGAATAAAGGATTAATTAAATAAAATTATATGGTTTGGAACCATATTCGAATTCATTTAAATAAAGACAAAAGCCTCATTTTAAAATAAATATTAAATCATAATAAATTTTTGAAATAATTCAAAGTGAATTATTTAAACACACTAATGAATAAATAAAACCTACTAAAAAGGTTTGATGAAAACTTGAATTTAAATGAAGGCTTGAATAAATGGTTTGAATAAAAAACAAATTTCTAATTTAAATAAATATTAAACCATAAATTAATATTTGAAATATAAAAAAATGGAATTTTAAACACATCAATAAACAGATAAAACCTAAAAAGGTTTGAGAAACATTTGAATTTAAACATATGTTTTAAGCATTTGAATAAACAATATAGATTGGAAACATATTTAAATCTTATTTAAATAAAGATAAATTTCAAATTTAAATAAATAATAAACCATAAGAGAATATAAGAAAATATTCTAAAATGGATTATTTAAACACACTTTACAGTATAAAACCTATTGAAAAGTAAGGAAAAGTTTGATAAATAAATTTGAATTCAAATGAGTGTTTGAATTTGGAAACAGGAATTAGAAACAGAAAAAGAAAAATAAAACAGAGAGAAAAAATAAGAAAGAAGCAGCCCAACTAACCCTACCCAGACCCCAACCCAGCAGGCCCAATACCCAGCCCACCCGGCTACTCTCTCTCCCCTGATCGTTCTTTTCTCACCGCAGCCCATACCCACCTCACTCGCTGACGAAATGGCCCCACGCCACCTGGCATCATCGTCTCTACTCGCTCACCCCGCGACTTGTTCTTCCCCAATTCCTCCCAAACGTTTCTGCGTTGATTTCGCAGCATTAATTCGCGTTAATGGCCGATCAATTCTCGCCAGTGACCATGCCCTCTTAAACGCCCATGTCCCCTCTCTCTTTCCCCTCACTCACTGCTCCCTCTCCGCCCCAGGGCTGCCCCAATTGCTGTTGGAAACCACACTGTCTCCGACGAGCTGCAGCCCCGATTCCGGCGAGCCCCTGCCATCCCCCTGCCCCTGTCTTGCACAAGCGTGTTCGCCATCAACGTACACATCTTCCAGTACATTCTTCTCGCTCGTGCATGCCCCACAGCCTCGGCAACGACAACGCCCGAGCGCTGCCGCTGTCTGCAGCAACTCCGGCGAGTTCTCCCCGTAAGCCCCGACCACCCCCTTCTCTCTGGATGATACTTCTGCACTCTCCGTTTCTTCGCGCATCTAATGCACCCCTCGTTTTTCTTTGGCATGCACCGTACCTTCGCCACCGACGACACCAGAGCGTGCCCGACGCCGACGATGACTCCGGCGAGCAATCAACGTCGCCTCTGTGCACCCCCTGCCCTACTGCGACCACCTCGAGCCTCCCCTCGTCACTGTGAAATCGGTGAGCATCTCCCCTTCCACCCTCGCTTCCTGCTTTCACCGGCAACGTCACCGCCCGAGTGCACCACCGCTCACCATTGCCCATCGCGGCCCATATGTGGTTGGCATGCTGTGAGCCGTTAGATGCGGATCGTATGGTGTAGGTTAGATCTTAGCGAACCGTTTTTAGTTGATCTGTGATGTGCAATTTTCATTAGATACAACGACTGTAGCTGGACGATCCACCCGAACCGGTATGCGGCAGTAAGAACGTGACGCGTGGCTTGTCTTTTGTTTTAAAAACAGAAACATTTCTATTAGATGTTAGATTTTGTAAAATTCATAACTTTTGATCTACACGTCCAAATTTTGCAAATTTTATATCAATGGATTCAAAAAAATGTGAACTTTGCAACCATGCCCTTAGTTTAGTGTTTTTCTTCTGTAAAATTAGTTGTTTTTGCAGAAACAATTGTAGGAATATTTTATGTATAAAAATTATTCTAAAAATTATTTTTGGGTAAAATATTTTGTAAATGTTTTTATTTGAACCTACTGACCAGATACACAAACTTTTGGGTCTATAAATATATTTGATTAACCTTAGAAAATTATTCTTTGAATAAAGGCATTTCTAGTAAAACCAAAATGTTGCTTTGATTTAAAAATGATTCTTGAGTGAAACCTTTTGCAAATAAATTTATTTTAAACACTTTGACCATAAAAACTAACATTTGTGTTTAAAAAAATATTTGGATAACACTAGAAATTATTCCTTTGGATAGAAACATTTCTAGGAGAACAAAAATGATTTAAAATCGCCATTTTCACTAACTTGGTTTCTAATGGTTTTACCACTTTTATAAATGACCAATAGGTGTTTTAAAATGTTTATAGCCTATTAGAAACCACCTTTCCAAATAAAACAATATTTTGCATGCTTGCATGCATTATTTTGTTTTCATTATTTTATGTGGTGAATTGTTTGAATGCTAGTTTTGAATTTGTGCTTGCTTGATTGAATTGTAGTGAACTTTGAAGAGTGTGATCATTGCAAGATCAAGGAGTGAACCTATATTATCTACTAAAAAGGCAAATGGTGCTTCATACATTTTGTCCTATTATTTTCACTATGCATTAGTAATATTTTGAGTAGGGACTTGCATGAAATTTTTACTAAGTATACTATTCCATGGGAAATCCTAGTAGATGATGCCTTAGTAGAATTTTCCTAAGTTAATATTCCTACTACTATCATGCTTAGACTAGCTAGTAGCAAACAAGGGTGGTTTATATACATGCTATGGAAATATTGCTAAGTCTTTTGACTTATGTTTTTGCTTAATAAAACTACTAAGTGAATGAATCACCTGGGTAGAATGGTGAGAATTGGATATGTTGAGTGGTTACACAAGTCCAGTAAACTGGGGAAAACTTGTGTATCACAAGTCCAGTAAACTGGGGAAAACTTGTGTATCACACTTGTGGAAAGCCACCCAGGAACAAACAGATTTGAGATGCCAAATGTTGAGAAGCTTCTAGTGCAACCACATGGTATATGGGTTCTGCCAGGATCATATAGGTTGCAATAACTTAGCCAGATGGACAGAAGGTGGTAGGGGTGATAGGTTTGGAACGCGTCCATTTGGTCTAAGGGAAGGCTTCTTAAAGATCTTGTCTCGATGCATGTCGAGTCTTGTGGGGAAAGTGCACCACCTCTCGAGAGAGTAAAATCTAAGTACTTAGCCGTGTCCCCGGCAATGGACAATTTGAGCATAAATACATGGAAGCTATCAAGGATCTCCTCATCCCAATTTCTAAGTTAAAAGCTTGTGGTTGAACAAGGGTAAAGGATCTTCAATTTTCAATTGGTAGATTCCTTGGGTGATTTGACAAACAAAAACTTAGTGTTTTCAACTAATAAGGAAACTTATTTTGAGCAAAGCAAGCCTCAGCTACACTTAGCCAAATGCATATAGATGATAGATACCATTACTGTACCATAGTATCACTTGCCAATACAATTCAAATGTATTGATCCTTGTGGCTGTAACTTATTATGTTGCAGGTTTGTTTGATGTTTGTGAAGTGTGTTGAATAGGATTACAAGTCTACAACCAACATCATTGCATGTGGCACTTTGAAGATGAAGGACTCCATGCTATATAGTTATTTCTGCTGCATTGTAATGAGATAGCCAAATGAGCTATGTAAGATGTAATGAATTATTTTATTCCTGGTTATAAAGTTGTACTATGACCTTTGTTTCTTGATATTACATCTTAAACTGTGGATGCTAGCTATTGATCCAGGGACTAGCATTGTAAACACAGGGATCTCTACCTTATAAAGGTTGGGACCTCTACAGTATAGGTGCACTACTTTGGCGAAGAGATAGTGAAATACAAGTGGTAACGGTGCCAGAAAATAGCTTCTGACTTGTTGTTGACGTGGGAGACACTAAAGGCAAACTGAAATAAAGATGGAAGCAAGCAAACATGCAACAAATCTAGTAGCAAACGGTGTTTCAATGCTTAGAAACAAGGCCTAGGGATCATACTTTCACTAGTGAACACTCTCTCATATAAATATCCTTTCTTCATGATACTACTCTTAACTACTCTCCGGTTGGACACTCTTATCCATGGTAGGCCTACAAAAGCACACCTCAAAGTCCGCCTTCCCCATCTAGATAACCCCACACTGTCACCTTGAGCGCTATATGGTTCCAACAAACACCACAATTTCATAGAGACATCCAACTCCAAATATAACTCATAACAAATATTCAATCTAGCCAAAGTGCCACACACGGTATGCCCGCTGTCACTTTCACACACATGGGGAAAATCATAGATATATTAGAGCACAAAGAGTATTTATGTAGACTCAAGCCTAAGTGCCACCATGGCGTGCATGCTGTCACTTTCACACACATGGGGAGAGCAGAGATCTATTGAAGCACTTGAGTAGCAAGGTAGATCTACTAGATTACAAAGCTCATGACCATAACAATATCATGAATAGAGAGAGAGATGAACACATAGATACCGGTAGAGCCCTTAGCCTCGAGGAAGAACTACTCCCTCCTCATCATGGGAATCAGCAACAGTGAAATACAGGGTTAGCGAATTCCAGAAATAGTGAAATACAAGAAGTCACTTGTGTCCCCAACACACTCAATACAATTGTCAGGTGTATAGGTGCACTAGTTCGGCAAGGAGATAGTGAAATACAAGTGGTAACGGTGCCAGAAAATAGCTTCTGGCTTGTTGTTGACGTGGGAGAGACTAAAGGCAAACTGAAATAAAGATGGAAGCAAGCAAACATGCAACAGATCTAGTAGCAAACGGTGTTTTAATGCTTAGAAACAAGGCCTATGGATCATACTTTCACTAGTGAACACTCTCTTATATAAATATCCTCTCTTCATGATACTACTCTTAACTACTCTCCGGTTGGACACTCTAATCCATGGTAGGGCTATAACAACATACCTCAAAGTCCGCCTTCCACAATCTAGATAACCCCACACTTTCAACTTGAGCGCTAGATGGTTCCAACAAACACCACAATTTCATAGAGACATCCAACTCCAAATATAACTCATAACAAATATTCAATCTAGCCAAAGTGCCACACACGGTATGCCCACTGTCACTTTCACACACATGGGGAAAATCATAGATCTATTAAAGCACAAAGAGTATTTATGTAGGCTCAAGCCTAAGTGCCACCATGGCGTGCACGCTGTCACTTTCACACATATGGGGAGAGCATAGATCTATTGAAGCACTTGAATATCAAGGTATATCTACTAGATTACAAAGCTCATGACCACAACAATATCATGCATAGAGAGAGAGATGAACACGTAGCTACCGGTAGTTCCCTTAGCCTCGGGGAAGAACTACTCCATCCTCATCATGGGAATCAACAACGGTGATGGAGATGGTGGTGGAGATCGATGGAGATGGCTCCGGGGGCACTTCCCCGTCCCGGCAGGGTGCCGGAACAGAGACTTTCTGTCCCTCAAATCTTCCCTTCGGTGGCGGCGGCACAGCGAAACTTTTTCTGGAAGTATGATGGATTCTTTAGGGTTTTCTCCCCGGGGGCTTCTTATAGGCGAAGAGACGAGGCTGGGAGGAAACCAGGGGCCCCACACCCTGCCTAGGCGCGGGCCCACCCCTGGCCGCGCCTAGGGGGTTTGGCTGCCCTGGTTCGCCTCTCCGTCTCTCCTCTAGACTTCGTGTCGCCCACGGTAAAATATTGACTTTGGCTTTTGTCCCGTCCAATTCCGAGAATATTGGTTTTCTACCTTTCTGGAACCAAAAATAGAAGAAAACAGGAAACTGACACTGTGGCAACTTGTTAATAGGTTAATTTCAGAAAAGATATAAAAACACCTCAACGTGTAGACAAAGCAAAGCAAAGTAGATACTAAACAAGCATGGAACATAAAAAATTATAGATACGTTTACGACGTATCATGAGGATCGCCGCGAGCTGAGGCGGGATGAAGGGCGCCACCACGTGTGAGGTTGCAGAGGCGGGCAGGGCAACGGAAGAGGTTGAGGAAGCGCCGAAGGATCTCATGGCGTTGGAGATCTTGGTGGCGATACGGCGACCGAGGGAGGCGGCGGCCAAGGGCAACAGACGACGGCTAGGATTTTGCGAAACCTAGTATGATACCATGTTAAACAATGTTAGGGTGCGAACTGCCTCAACGCATCTGGTGCGTGGCCTATCTCTTTATATATGGGTACCAAGAGGTATAATACAGATACAATTACAGAGGCTATACAGTTATATAATACGGTCTAACAATGTGGTATGGAAAATCTAGCATGCTAGTAGGTACACAAACATGAAAGCAATTCGCGATCGAGAGCATGGATGCTCGCTAAGATAAACACTAACTTTACAATTGGCGTTATGATAATCCGCATGAAACATTAACTTCTGAGTAAATAATATAGATAGAGACTGAACTATAAAAGTAGGCTATAGCGCGTGTGTTTTGCTTAGAAACAACAATGCAACACGCTCACTAAATTTTTAGCTCAACAAATATACGAAGATGAATAAGATTGGGGCTTAGAGCATATGCACCGGTCTCTCGATATTCCGGCGTTGTAAAAGTTGGATGCAGCGTGCCCTATTCGGATGCAGCGCGTCCTTCACTAGAGGCGGCAAACGGGCGATAAAATAGAGTGTCGTAAGAGCATCTCCAGCAGCGGCGCTAAATATAACGCATGCCTAAAAAACCGCTTTTTTAGCGCGCGGCGTCTTGTTTTCGATGCTCCAGCAGCGGCGCAAAAATATCGCGCGCCCAAAATAAATTTTCAGCGTGTCTTATTTGCGCTATCCCGAGCGCTAGATCTACAGCTCCTATTGACGCGCGCGAAGTCGCAACCGCCGCGCTGAAGAATCCCGCGCGCCCCTGTCCCTCCCGCCTCGCGCCGGCACCGGCGATGGACGGCTACTCCGGCACCCCACCGACGCCGCCGTACACCTTCGCGCCCGCCGGAAGCAGCGCCGGATCGATGCGGCCACCTCTCGCGCCTTCTTCCGCCGCCGCCGCCGGGAACCCTAGCGGTCCGCTCGCGCGCGGGCTTTTCACGGCGCCGAGGACCGCCGGCGCGCAGCCCAACTTCGCCACCGGCGCGATTCCGCCGCAGCGCCAGAAGAAGGCGGCCAACAAGCGCCCCGTCGCCGCCGCCGCCGCGCAGCAAAAGAAGGGGAGGAAGGCCATCGCGCCACCCAAAGTCCCGCGCTGCACTGCCAGCGCGCCCGGCCAGTTCAACTTCCGGCGCAGCGGCGCTCCCCCAAGCCAATTTCGCCGCGCACGAGGTGTTCGATGAAACGACCGCAAGGTAAAAACTCATCTTTTTCCTCGTCTTTGTGTCTTTGATGTTGGATGGTGTGTTTGATGTGATCAATCACAATGTAGTGTGGACAATGAGACATTCATGGACACAATGAATGTCTCATCCAACAACTATGTGGAGGAAGAAGAAGAGGAGGAAGATCCATTTGATGATGAGGGAGAGGGGTTGATTGAGCCATACAAGGGAAGATCGGCGAACTACACCGTCGCCGAGGATGTTTTGCTTTGCAAAACATGGTGCAATGTGAGCATGGATGCGACCGTTGGCGCGGACCAAAATAGATATACATATTGGGCTCGCATGAAGGAGTACTTTGACAAGCGCAACAAGAGTGGCATTGAAAGGACCGATCGTTCTCTTCGATCAAGGTGGTCGTCAATTAGCACCGATTGTCAAAAGTGGGCGGGATGCGTGGCGAGCTATGAAAGGGCCGAGGAAAGTGGCGGAGACGAACATACAAAGGTAAAATTGAGCTCATCCTCTCGTCATATGTACTCTTTTCACATGTATTTGCCTCACATGAAATTGATCTCATCTCTACTCTCTTTCTTGCGTGTAGTTGACCTCCATTATGAACATGTATCGAGGAGAAGGGAAGCTAGGCAAGAGAGGCAATGTGATCAAAGGGAAGGCATTCACCTTGTTCCATTGCTATCGCGAGCTTGAGAACGAGGAGAAGTGGAAGAACCGTGATGTCTTTTTTGTGCCAAATCAAGCTATCAAGGAAACATATGAGGCTCAAAAGGTGGATGAGGAGGACGCCACAAGTGGAGACGACAAGAGAAGCACCACTCCATGCTCCATTCCCAAAGGCAAGCGCCCCATTGGAAGAAAGCAAGCCAAGGAAGCAAAAAAGAAGGCGGGAGGAGAGGACGATTTGACAAAGGCGGTTATGTCTATTGCGGATGCAAGAAGGGAAAGGGCGGAGGAGCGCAAGAAGGAGAGGTCCATGGACTTGGCGACCGAGACGCGCAAGGCGGCGGTTGAAGAGAGGCGACTTGCTTTGGAGGAGAAGAAGGTCGCCATGGAAGAGCAACAAGGTCTCATGGACGAAGAGAAGAAGTTCATGTTCATGGACACCTCCAACCTCGATGCAAGGCAAGTGGAGTACATCAACATGATGCGTGACCAAATCTTGGCTCAAAAGAGGATGTCTATGGGTGGCATGGGTGGCATGGGAGGCTTTGGTGGCATGGGTGGCATGGGAGGCTATGGTGCACCACCGACTTCAAGTGACTACGGAGGCATGGGTGGCATGAATGTCGCTCCCGGGGGTTTCATGGCAACTATGATGAACATGGGTGGCATGGGTGGCATGGGCGTCACGGGAGATGCTCAAGCTCACGTTGATGAACATGCTCAAGGACAAGTTGATGAAGGCAAAGAGGATGGCGAAGAGAAGGAGATGGATGATGAGGAGGATGAAGCATGATTGATGTTTCATATGGCTATGTGAGCTTTTGGTGGCGATGTGTTTGTGAACATCGATGAACATGTTTATTTTGCATGCTTTTGAACTTTGTGCTTGCTTGTTTGATGAACTATGTGGATTGATCATCTATCTTTGTGCTTTGATCATATTTGTGTTCATTTTTCTAGCGCCATCTGTGCGCGCGCTGCATTTTACAACGCCTGTCTTTGCGCTTATTTTTACGCGCGCTAAACCCTGTTTTTACAGCGTCTGTCTTTTGCTAAACCAAGTCGCGCGCGGCAAACGTGATACAACGCGCGACAAAGTGGTTTTACAGCGCCAAAGTTTTGCGCTGCTGCTGGAGATGCTCTAACATTCCCTGTAGACGCGCGATTTTAGTGCGCCCAAAACCACGCACACATTCATTTGCAAACACAACAGGATCTAGAAATAGCATATAAAATATTTTGAACGAACAAATATTACATCAGACGAACACATACAACTAAAACAGAAAGTAAACCTAATCTACTCTTCATCCTCCGAGGTGGTGGTATCGTTGGAGTCCGTCCAGAGGTCGACCCACCTCGGGTCGTCATCCAAGATGGTGGTCGGGCCGGTGAGCTACGCGTCGATGAACGCCTTGCGGCTGCGGCGGGCCGCCCGGTACGCCCTTCTCTCGGACCGCTTGGTGGCGAAGGACTCGTTCTCTACTTGGACGTCCTGCGGAAAGAGGCACCTCGACTCGGCCATGGCTGCCTCGTCGGGCTCGGCGATGAGGAGACGCCGCTGCGTCTGCCGGTGGCGGCCGTGTCGCTCCTCGGTGAAGAGGACTGGCGCGGGCGCGAGGAACTGGTCCTCTTCCAACGAATTGGTCTCGGGGAAGTTGTAACACCCTCAGAATCGGACCTATGCAAGTTTCAGCGATTCTCGCCAAACCCGCATAGAAACGATTCAAAGGTGCCCACCAGGCACTTTCGTGCGGGTGGAAAACGAAGTAATAACATTACACAACAGTCCTCGATGGGACCCACAGAACAGATATATATACAACGGCGACTCAATGAGTCAAGAATACAGATATACGGTACAAAGATCCAAATCACCTTGAAAATGATACAGCGTCCGACTACGGACAAGATGCAAATGGGGCTAAGAGCCCTGAAGAATAACCAATGGCGTCCATAACCCTGCCTGAGCCAAGCGGAAGGGTAACCACGCTAACGTCGGTCTCAAAACCTGCTTAAACAAAAGGGTGCCGACAAAGGGCAAAGGAAAAGAGAGAGCGGTCGATCTTGAGGCGATTGCGGCGAGACTAGAATTGGCGGTCCTCGCCTACATAGGTATGGTGGATCAAGCGGCAAGACATGCACTAAACAACCTATAGAGACTCGATACAACTAGCGGCTATCAGAGAGGGGTAAGAAAGACCTATTCGGAACCAACCTGATTCTAACGCCAAACAAACCCATCCTGGTATTTCCCCCTCGAGACCAAACGAGGAAGTCAACCGAGGGACTCACACAGTTGGCAGTTTTATTTATTCAGTTATCGTTGCAGCAATTACTAGTCAAGTATAGATAATCATCCTGATAAAAATAAGCAGTGGGCACTTTTAGTTAACCATTCTGTGATAGTTGCAACACTTACTAGTCAGATACAATTAGCATGAGATAACCCCAAAACCCAGCAGTTGTTGGTACTTTTATTTAGCCATTCCGTTGTAGTCGCAATACTTACTATTCAGGTACAATGATCGCAAGCGACAACCCAAACAAGCAATTGTTGGCAGTTTTATTTAGCCATTCCATTATAGTGAAGCTGATTACTAGTCATTATAAAGTCAAATTTATAGCACTACTTTAGTTATAGTTTTCTATGATCGAGATATTGTGCTCCAAGTCGTCCATAACCGCGGACACAGCTTTCAGAAAGTTTTACCCGGCCGGGGTGCACAAATAGCAACACACACTCAATCAACCTCGGAAAAACCAAATCAAAACCCAACGAGGCATTCACGACAAAGCAATCACAGGATTCAGAAATATTTCAGGGGGCCACCCCTTGGAGTACACCATAGAAGTTAGGCGACTCAGACGGACCCGAGGTTTGGGTGGACGTTGTGAACGATCGGGAACCCAAAAGCTGGGCTTGTCGACACAGCAAAAACGTGTCCCGATCCTAAATGATGACAGTGCTCCTCCCACAATCGTAAATAAAGCAGTAGCATGGCATAAGTACAGGATAGTAAATAAAACCTCAAACTAGTTTGTGGCCCCAAGAAATAAGAATGAATCAAGCTCTGGCTCAGGGGGGTCCCATAATCCTCCCGGATGTGGATAGCGCGATAAATCAAGGAACAGGTATCAAGCACTCGGGGTCCTACGGGACACAAGTGGGCGGTCGGAAACCAAATATTATCTATCACCCACCGATGCCTCTGCTTACTTACTCTAATTTTAGTTGTTAAACAGGAATTAAAGTGAACGATAAGTAAAGCCATGATCATCTCCAACATCAAACATGCGGCAAGGCTCCAACAACTGTGGCACTTGACGACACGCAACAGCACTTGAGCAAGCGACTACGACGCGCAAGTCCAACTATCTACCAAACAACAGGTAATAGGATGTGTCCAAGGCAATATAGGGCTGCAAGGGATATCACGGGTACGGAAAAATAGAGCATCGCAACACAGATAGCAATAGATCAACAGGAGGGAATAAATACTATGAAAGTAAGATAGGTAGAAAGGGGGAGATGCTCGCCTGAAAACATCGTCGAAGGTTCAACCGAAGATCGGGGCGAAGCTCACATCAACTCAACGGCCTTATCCGCAAAGAAGCAAAACACTAGAAGGAACACCGGATGCACTATTTAATACTACGGCAAAAGATCGGGCATGATGCATGTATGATGTATGGCATGGCGAAGATGCGATGCAATTAGGTCATATTAAGCGGAACCGGGGTCCCGACAATTAATTAAATGGTTCAAGTTATTTAGCCACCCCGCAATTTAAATGTTGTTTTAACATGGCCAAATATATCACCGGTTCACGACACCAATTTAAATGAGGCCGATATGAGACTAGATTTGCCCGCATATGGGCCCCATATTTAATTATAAGGTGAATCGGCATAAGGCCCCCAACCACACAAAATGCATGCGAGATGAACAATTAATATGCAACAAGTTGTTATTTCATTTATAAAATAGGGCTCGAGAAAAGGGGTCACACATTAGGGGGTCGGAGATCTTGGTTCCGGGGGTTCGGGGTCGGTCTCAGGGTTCAGGGTTCGACGGAACGGTCTCGGACAACGGAGGTAGATCTTGGCGTTCGGGAAGAAGAACTTGTCGTTCTCGTGGCGGAGTGCTTGTTGTTCCAGTGGCGATCTTGGCGGTCTTCGGGTTCGGGCCTTGGCGTCCGAGGGGAAGTGCTTGGTGGTTCCGAGACGGAGGTCTTGTCGCATTCGATGGATCGGTCTCCGGTCGAAGAACTTGGCGCGCCAGGGTTCGGTCTCGACGGAAACTATCTTCGAATCAGGGGTCTTCGGATCGAGCTTCAGATCCGTGTGGGTGATCTTGGCGTGCCGGTCTTGGGGTCCAGGAGGGGAAGCTTGGCGTTTGCCTTCCGGAGTAACGGTCGGCGTCTCGGTTACGAATCTTGTACCACGAAGATGTGCGCAATCATACTACACTCCGTCCAGGTGTTCTTGAGTTGAAGGGTGAGCCTTGGTCAACGGGTAGCAGCAGCAACAACTGACAACATCCGACATGCAGAACGTGGCCGAGGCACACAGGACCCGTACTGGCTCGACCGAGGCCTTCACACGCGGGCAAGCAGACGACGATGGAGGAGGCCGGCAGGCGACTGGAGGTGCTCGGGGGCGACGGAGGTGCGGCTCGGGCCGGCGGAACCGCGGGGATGGAGGTGAGCAGAGGCGTCTGGGGCGGGCCGGATGGCGGCGGCGGCCGGAGAGGAAAAGAAAGTGAGCGCCAGCGAAGGCGACCGTGAGGCGGGGTGAAAGGCCGGGCGGGCAAGCTGGGAGGGCACTGCGAGAGGCCGACCAGGGAAGGAGGCGGTTGGTGAAGCGGGGCGGTGAGGAGGCGGTGGAGGCGGAGGAAGGGTAGGCGTGGCCGTGAGGAGGCAGCGGTGGCGGCCTTGGCAAGGCCACGGAGGTCTTGGGGGGAGGAGGGAGGGAGAGAGGAAGGAGAGGGGTCGGGAAGAGGAGGCAGGAGGTGGGGGCGGTTCATGGTCAGCTGGCAGGTGGGACAGTGGGGGCCAAGGCGAGAGGGGGTGGGGGTGGACCGGGTCCAAGGGGTTGAGTGGAGAGAGTGGGGGGTTGTGGGCCGCGGTTTGGGGTGGGTCCCGCGGGTCAGAGAGAGAGGGGTAGGGTGAAGCTGGGTGAGAAAAAGGGAGAGGGGAAAAGTGGTGGATCGGTGAGGTGGCAGGTGGGTAGGAATTGGGGGAGAGGGTGAGGTGGCGAGCTGTGAGTGGTGGGTAGCATAGGTTTGGGTAGATTTAGGATTTAGGTGGGACTGGGTTAGGTGGACCGATTTAATACCAGGGGTGGTGTAACACCCTCAGAATCGGCCCTATGCAAGTTTTAGCGAAATTCGCCAAACCCGCATAGAAATGATTCGAAGGTGCCCACCAGGCACTTTCGTGCGGGTGGAAAAACAAAGTAATAACATTACACAACAGTCCTCGATGGGACCCACAGAACAGATATATACAGCAGCGACTCAAAGAGTCAAGATTACAGATATACGGTACAAAGATCCAAATCACCTTGAAAACGATGGGGCGTCCGACTACGGACAAGATGCAAATGGGGCTAAGAGCCCTGAAGAATAACCAATGGCGTCCATAACCCTGCCTGGGCCAAGCGGAAGGGTAACCCCTAACGGCGTCGATCTCAAAACCTGCTTAAACAAAAGGGTGCCGACAAAGGGCAAAGGAAAAAGAAGGGCGTCGATCTTGAGGCGATTACGGCGAGGCTAGAATTGGCGGTCCTCGCCTACATAGGTATGGTGGATCGTGGCGGCAAAGATGCACGAAACAACCTATAGAGACTCGATACAACTGGCGGTTATCAGAGGGGGAGAATGACCTATCCGGATCCAACCTGAAGCTATCACCAAACAAAACCATCCTGGCGTTTCCCCCTCGAGCCCAAACGAGGAAGTCAACCGAGGAACGCACACAGTTGGCAGTTTTACTTATTCAGTTATCGTTGCGGCAATTACTAGTCAGGTTTAGTTAATCGTCCTGATAAAGTAAGCAGTGGGCACTTTTAGTTAACCATTCCGTTATGGTGGCAGTACTTACTAGTCAGGTACAATGATCAGGAGATAACCACAAACCCCAGCAGTTGTTGATACTTTTACTTAGCCATTCCGTTGAAGTGAAGCTGATTACTAATCATATCGGAAACATGTCAATTTTAAACAATAAACTTTAGTTATAGTTGTCTATGATCAGACACTGTGCTCCAAGTCGTCCATAACCGCGGACACGGCTTCTCGAAAAGATTTAACCCTGCAGGGGTGCACCAAAGTATCCACAGGCACTTCGACCCTTTTGCGGATCGGTTAACATACACCCATCGGTATGTCGGCGGGCCTAGGTCACGGCGTTCCTGCACAAAGCAAGCAATCGGGGCCACCCCACTAAGTACACCAAGCGAAGTCGGCCGGTCTCGAGACGGACTCGGGGTTTGCGACAATGGCGTGAACGACAAAGAGGTCCCCAATCGGGATCGACACCGCGAAAACATTCCGCTAAATAAAGCGAGCAGTGCGGTACCTCGCTGTCGTAAATAAAGCGATAAGCATGGCATAAGTACATGATAGTAATAAAGCCCCAAACTACTTGTGGCCCCAAAGACAATACTTTGAAATCAGGTAATTATCAATGGGGCCCATATCTCCCACCGTGGTTAGCGCTCGATCTCGGAGCAGTGTCAAGAACTCGGGTCCCACGGGACACAAGTGGTGATCGAAACCAAATCTTACCTATCACCCACCGATGCCTCTGCTTAGTTCAATTTTAGTTGTTAAACAGGAATTAAGGTGAACAATAATTAAACCATGATCATCTCCAACGTCAACATGCGGCATTTCCTCCAACAAAGGTGGTACTTGACGACAAGCAAAACACTTGAGCAAGCGACTACGACACGCGGGTCCAACTATCTACCAAACAACAGGTAATAGGATGTGTCCAAGGCTATATATGGCTGCAAGGGATATCACGGGTACGAAATCTAGAGCATCGCAACACAGATAGCAAAGATCAACAGGAGGGAAGTAAATACTAGCAAAGTAAGATAGGTAGAAAAGGGGAGATGCTCGCCTGAAAACATTGCCGAAAGGATCATCCGAAGATCGGGGCGAAGCTCACATCAACTCAACGGCCTTATCCGCGAAGAAGCAAAAACACTAGAAGAAACACCGGATGCAATATTTAATACAACGGCAGAAGATCGGCATGATGCATGCATGATGGATGGCATGGCAAAGGTGCGATGCAATTAGGTCATATTAAGCGGAACCGGGGTCCCGACAATTAGTTAAATGGTTCAAGTTATTTAGATCCCCCGCAATTTAAATGTTGTTTAGCAAGACAATAGATGGCAACGGTTCGCTACACATGTTTAAATGAGGCCGATATGAGACTAGATTTGCCCGCATATGGGCCCCATATTTAATTATTAGGTGAATCGGCATAAGGCCCCCAAACCAATGCTATGCATGCGGGAATGACAATTTAATATGCAACAAATTGATATGTTATAAAATAGGGTTCGAGGAAAAGGGGTCACACATCAGAGGGGGCTCGACGATCTTGGGTTCCGGGGTTCGGGGTCGGGGTCCAGGGTTCAGGGTTCGGCGAGGTCGTTCTCGGACTCAGGGGTAGGTCTCTTGTCGCATCGGGGTCTCGATGTCCGGGGGTAGAGCTTGGGTCGGTGCCGTTCTCGTTATCGCGAAGGTCTTGCCGGGTCCCACGGGGTCGGTCTTGCCGTTGCGAGGGTCTTGTCGGCCTGCGCCATCGAGGCGGTCTTGGTATCCGGGAGGGAGAACTTGGCGCTCCGCGGCGAAGTGCTTGTTGAACCGGCGGCGTTCTTGGCGGTCATCGGGTCCGGACTTCGCCCCCGGGAACGGTTCTTCGGGGTCTCGGCCATAGATCCGGTGGACTTGGCGTTCCGAGGGTTTTTCTCTGCGTCCGCGTGGTAGATCTCGGGGTACTTGCGTCATCGAGTTTCTCCTCGCGCATTGGTCGGCGAAGCCTGTAACGATGCAGATCTTGGTATAGGGACGGCTCTTGTCGGCGAGTCTTCGGGTTCGACACCGGGGTCTTTCGGATTTCATGAGGTAGAGCTTGACGTTCCCTGATGAAGATCTTGTCGCCTCGATGGCCGTAACGGGGATTCTTGAGTATCTCTGGTACTGTCCATCCTTAGGGTGGCCTTTTGCCCGGCACAGCTCGGTGGACAACCCCAACCACACTAGGATAACGCCACCATGTACTCGTAGCAGCACTGCAGCAGGTCCCACCGTAGGAGCACGGCGCCAGGGCCCACTCTCAAGCCGATGAAGGGACGGCGACGGAGGTCCGACAGGGGTCGCGGGGCCGGCACGGTGACGGACGGCTGCAGGCCTCGCCGGAGGAACTGGCGGGAAGGAAGCGGTCACTAGCGGCGAGCTCGCAGGATGGAGCGGCGGCGTGGCGCTGCTTCGGGGTGAGGCGGGCGGCTGGCGTCAGCGGAGGGGCTGGCAGGCGACCTGCGGGAGGCTGGGGTCGGACCGGCTAAGCAGGCGGCGGACTCCGTGGCGCGGAGCTCACGCTGGCCACAGGGAGGGAGCTGCAGCGCCTGAGAGCGGCCGGGAGGCGGGCGACGGCCGGAACTCGGGACGCAGGGGTTCGGTGAGCTCGGGAGAGAGGGAGAGGTGGCCGGGCCCACGGAGGACAGGCGCCGGCCTGGGCAGGCGGCTCACTGAGCGGGATGACGCGGAGGAGTGAGCCGTGGCCGTGGCCGGAGGAGACTCTGGGGGCGGCTGAGGCGAGGTGGGGAGAGGGGGCCGCAGCGGGCGCCGGGGAAGGAGGAGGGAGAGGAAGTTGCGCCGGCGGGGAGCCTGGGGGTTGTCGGGGAGGAGCTCGGGGAACGCGTGAGGAAGGAGAGGAGAGAGAGAGGAGGGGTGAGGCTGGTGGGATTGGTGGGGGGTTTGGGGTTGCTGATGTGGCGTGCTAGGATAGGTTGGGGTGATGTGGAGGCAAGGGGTGGGTAGAGTTTTAGGTGGGTTTAGGTTTAGATGGGGCTGCAGGTTGGACCGATTAGAAAAACTGGGGCGGTCGTTCGGGTCTACTCGGCCCGTTCGACTGCCCCTACTAAAACAAATTAAATCTTTTATTTAATTTCATTGGGCCGTTTGCAACCCGAACGCAACAAAACAAAATACTCCGGAGCCCCGGGGTTTGGCGTTTGAATTAGGATGGGGCGTCTTGGAAAACAACACGGGCTTTGCAAACATAGTTTTGGCAAACAATGCATGATGACGACGATGCAATGCACAAATTCAACGCGATTTTCTAGTAGTGGTTTTGCGGGATGCCACAGGTGGTCGACTGGGTCGAATCGGCCCGCTCGACTGCCCCACTAAAATAATTAAATGTTTTATTTATTTCAAACAGACTTTTGCAAACCGATAGCAAACAAAACAAAATGATCCGGTGACCCGAGGTTTGCGTTTGAATAAAGACGGGGCGTTTAGAAAACACAAACAGGTTTTTCCGCAATTAGTTTTATGCAAGCAAATGCAAGATGATGACGATGCTCAAATGCAATGCGGCATGATGACATGAGCATGCGGTCATGATGATGCAATGCACAAAAACAACGCGATTTTCTAGTAGTGGTTTTGCGGGATGCCACAGAAGTTCATGTTGCGCCGCGAGCGGCCGAGGCGCCACGCCACCGCATCGAACTCGCGTACGGCCTCCTCCGGTGAGTTGTACGAGCTGAAAGCCGGCGGCACGGAGCTCGACGTAGAACATCCCGTTGGGATGATGGCGCATGCCCTGGAAACCATACGTGCTATGGCGACGCCGAAAGGGGAGTAGAACGAGCGTCGCGCATGCGAGGGAGTGGGAGTGAAAGTGTCAGTGGGGAGGGGAAACTTCGGGACGCTAGCGCGTGGCGGTTGGTGGCGCGCGCAACACCACATATAGCGCGCGCTTCAGTTAGGGCGCGATATTTGACTCTTTGGATAACACAAACGTCCAGGCACAACAAAATTTTCAGCTACCGCGCTATTTTTCCATGCCCAACGAAAAAGCACGCTGACGTGGTTTATTAGAGTTTTATTTAGCAGTGCAGTATAATAGCTTGGTGCCCTTATTTGAGACGAACATATGGAGATAGAAAAGGAAAATGATACCTCTCCCCCGGGGGATTTTGTGACGCGATCCCCCGGCTCGAGCGGGCTACACGCGTCCCTCGCGTGGCATAAGAAACGGAGATATAAAGAGGTGGGTCCCACCACCGTCCCCTTCCTTCTTATCCTATTCTCTTCTTGTTTCCTCAACTTTGACTCAAAGCACGGCAGGCTCTCAGATTTTCCTCACCTTATCTCCTCCCGATCCTAACTCCATGCCACCCCTATCCGTCCAACCGGCATCACCGCAGGCACCGCCCCCGGCCGGCACCACCGCCACCGCTTACCTCATCCCCCACGCGCGCCAGCAGACTCTCTCCATGGACTCCATGTTGTGTGCCATGCCGCCAACCACCTCCTCTCTCTACCGCCGCCGGCGTCGCACACCTCCTCCTCTCCATCATCGTCGGCGTCGCGCATGTATGGCTAGTGGATGCGGGAGCAACCCCTCGGCCATGTTGCTGCAAGAGACGACGGCGCTTTCTACATGCGGCGGCGGCGCTTGCTACTACGACGGCCACTGCGACGGGCGCTTGCTACTACAGCGGTCGCGTTGCGACGGGTGCTTGCTACTACGACGGACGCTTGCTACTACGACGGCCAAGCTGCGACGAGCGCTTGCTACTACGACGGTCGCGCTGCCAAGGGTGTTTGCTACTACGACGGCCGCCCTGCGACGGGCGCTTGCTACTACGGCGGCCGCGCTGCCAATGGAGCTTGCTACTATGGCGGCCGCTCTGCGACGGACGCTTGCTACAAAGGTGTGGGGGGTTTGCCACCCAGGGCGGCGGTAGTGCTACGTGTTGGCTGGCAGTCGCGCTTCCTACAAGCGATGGAGGCACCTGCTACAAGTGACGACGACCCTTGCTACAACTATGGCATCGCTGCTTGCTACAACGGCGACGGAGGTTTCAGGTTTGCTACCATAGGCTGATGGTGACGCTACATGCTGGCTGATGACGGTGCTGGCCGACGGCGATTCTACGTGCGGCATCGGTGTCCGCTACCGCAGGTGGGCGATGTTGCTATGTGCGACATTAGTGGTTGCTACATGCGCCCGATGGTGCTGCTACAACCGGTGTAGGGCCTGCTACATGCGGCCAACGAGGATGCTACATGGGGCTTGAGTGTTTGCTACGCGAGGGAGACGACAGTACGCGGCGGCGCTACGTGCGGCTGGTGGCGGCAGAGATCTGCTACAAGGGTGGTGTAAGGAGCTACTACCAGCAGAGCGGTGGGTGTCAGCGTTGCCAAAGCCTGGGACGGAAAGTGTGCTGCTTGCTGCAAGGACAAGGAGCCTCCTCGCCGGCGCAGTTGCGGCTCATGGGAGCTACACGCAGAGAGACTGCGAGGAGCATGCAGAAATTGGTTACAGGTAGCGAGGGGAGTTTCTCTCTGGTTTTTCGTTTTTTTCTACAGCCTGAGAGAAGAAAGACGTGGTGTAGTTGATGGGTGAAAGGACACGTGTCGGCTTCTCCACTCGGGGGATCGGGAGAATTTATCCACGGGGGACGCGTAGCACCCGCCGATAGAAAAGGTGGCAATGTGCAAGGTGCTCTTCACGTGTGATAGCTCCCCCGGTTTCATATTAGCACCAGACCACAAAAAGATCCTCTTCAAAAAGAGGCATACTAGTTTTGCTGCAACTTTTATCTTAATAACCTCTTAATTTTCTCTGACGGTTAATCCTTTCGTTTGTTTGCGATCTTTGTCAATTCTGAACAGCAAGACCTGGCATCAGTACAAAGAGTCAAAGGCCGGTACTAGTTGTTCAATACATGCACTTTTGTTTTTGGTCAAAAATACCTGCAAAAAAAGCAGTTCACCCTGTCTTTCAGTACCTGCACAGCACGAACGCCACTCTACCTATTTACCTATCTTTTGCAGGAATGCAGCAGAGAGATGATGATCATGACCAGAATACAACACAGAGCAACTTGCTCTGACAGTGCAACAACATCCCAACAGATCCTTTAACACATGCAAAAAGAGGAACAAGACACCGCCAGCACTACACTGTACACGGTAATAAAGCAGTGGTAACAACAATATAACAGAACACAAGATACTACTGGTATATCATCTTGCGCTAACAACAAGATACTGTTATTTCTGAATCTTTTCTTCAGGTAGCCAATTTTTGTCCCAAAACTGTTTCCAAGATACTGTTATTTCCCTACAAAATTCAGACATAATTTCCCTCTAAAGCCTTTTATAGGTGTTAATTAATAACAAGTTTATTCGTCTATCCAATAATTAGAATATTGTGGAACTGCTCATATTATATAGTCTTTACTATTTATTAAAGGAGAAGACGACGTGATCGTTGGTACGTCCGTCGCTCCCTCTTCCGCGAGGTAGAAAAAAAAAGCAGTTCCCACGTACGGCTCATCCAGCATCCCACTAGGCCACGACTCCATATTTCGTTTCAGTTCGTTCCCCTTCTCTCCCAAGGGCAGGGCCGCCGATTTGGAGGCAAGACGCGGCCAGCTCCTCCTCATCTCTCCCCGTTCCCGCATTCCCTCGCCGACCGTCTGCATCAAGGTCGCCTCGCAGTCCTGCTTAGGATCCGACCACCCTCCTCCACATCAAGCTGTGACGTCCACTCCTCGCAGAAACCAACCCCAATCGTTCGACCATGCTCTCCAAACGGCAATGCCGACTTCCGGCGATGGCCGGGTTGCCCTGCCTCACGTCGTTCTCCTACCGAGCGCCGGGATGGGCCACCTCGTACCGTTCAGCCGCCTCGCGGTGGCTCTCACCTCCGTGACCAGCGCGACGTCTCGGTGGCGACCGTGCTCCCGTCTCCTCCGCCGAGTCCGCGCACCTCGAAGCCCTGTTCGCCCGCGTCGGGCCGCGCCTCGACTTCCACATCGTGCGATTCGACGTCTGAGTTTCTGGCGCCGACCGTTCTTCCTCCGCTTCAAGGCATGCATGCACCGCCCGCTTCCGGACCGCCTTCCGCCAGCGTCTGGATCGCCCCAATTCCCTTCCAGCGTCTCCATCGTCACGGCTACTCAAACCGCATTGCTCTCTCTCGGTTACGGTTGTATGAACTTGCGATGTAGTTGTATCGGACATTTAAACCTTGCCCTTTTTGTTCCTTGTCCTCTTCTACCTGCGAGATTGTCGGAAAAGTTCGCGAGAACAACTTCCGTATGGGTAGGCTACTCAAACTCACATGATTTAGTTTATTTCTCCTCTTGGAATTGCCATGCATTTTTTATTGCTTAGCTATTACTAATCAATGTTACCAGTCACGAACTATGCAGCCCTGCAATTTACAAGGAAATGTGCTCTCTCTCTCTCTCTCTCTCTCTCTTCACATAAAGAAATCACCAGGTTTCAAAAACAAGAGTGGCATGTACATATTTGTCAAATGCCCTGATGTCTCACCTTTTGACCGGTACCACTTTATCCTGGCTGCAAATAAGAACCAATATACAATTTGTCCAAGGTTCTGGATTAAGGTTGACTATGATTATGCAGGAATCATTCTTCATCATACGTACTTGGAGATGACTACCTGAGCATGATTCGTACACTCTGGACATATGAACTGGGGAACTTGTTTGGGAAGGTAAGTCCATCAAACACACCTGACACACAAGTAGCAATGATTCCATTCATTATTAAATAATACTTAGTACTTATATGAGAGAAATTAATGTGGATTACACAAAAATGAAGAATTCTAACTACTCTGTATTTCATATTCATACAGTGTTGTTCGGCATAAGTTACTTCCAAGAATGTTACCCTTTCAAGACTTGTAACTACGGTTGTCGCAGATTCTTTGATAGAGGACACCAGGTGAGGTCACAATGCAAAATTAGTTATTTTGAGTACAAACTTTTAATAACATATCATCATTGATGTGTCTTGTTCAGATTTCCTAAGGTGTATATTGATGGCCCTTATGGTGCATCCGTGCAAAATTACAATAAATACAACATTCTTTTGCTTATAGGTCTTGGGATCGGCTTCACTCCTTTCATCAACATACTCAAAGATATCTTGAACTATTTAAAGTCCAACGATGTAAATTTCCTTGACTGCAAAGTATTTCTCCGCCTTAGTAGTTTTAACCAATTCATCATTTTTTTGTGAATGTTAGGAATGAATTCCACAATGTGTGCATCTAAAAGGATTAAAGGGAAAGGAGGTTGTTGCAGTCTTGACCATGATGGCCATTTTTCTTCATTTGATGTTAGATGTGTATTCTATTTACTGCTAGCACATACATGGCACCGGTCCACAAGCAAGAGAAGGATTCAAACCATCCCACCATGCATGTACCTGAGGTACTTTGATTTTCGTAGGTGTGTAAGAGTTGCAAAACCTGTAGAAGAAATTTGTTCATCCTTGTAGCATATCAGAGTTAACGGGAAAACATTCCTATACTTTCTTTTATAGTGCTTTGGTCTATATGTTTTCGTGTGCTACTCCGTCCCATCCATATGTCTGTAAGAAAACCATACTTGCTATTTCGTTAGTTTCTTAACGCACTTGAAACTTTATTGGTGTGCTAATAAGCAGTCATAGTTTTTATTTGTCCAAGTCTCAGTAGCTCCCTTTTTATATCTGCAATTGCAGGTAGTACTAAAGACTACTCTTGTGCAATTTATTAATAAACTTTCTACATATGCTTCATGGCTCATCTCATAGATAATCCGAGAAGAGGAACTAATTTGGCCACTACAATGTGAAATGTGCATTGGATTGGTAAGTGTATTTTTGGTCACACCACTTTTTGTTTCTCTTAACCATTTCCAATTGTTTGGTGAAATTCCAGGTTTGGTCATGCCAACTCAAGTTATTCCTATATCCAGTTTGACAAACTGTTGTTTCACGTTTGTATCGAAAGTTCTGAATCTAAATCCGTAACATGTTTTCAGCATTATTCCCTATGTGATCTTTTGCTGCTGGCATGATTAATCAACTTCATTGATTATCTGTTTTCTATTTTTCATAGTATGCATCTACCAAAGAGGAAAATTTTAGGTCAGTTTTACTATAGGATGGTTATCATACTTAGTATCATATATCTACATGGTGTTTTGCATCATGTTTTACACTACTAATTGTAAACTGTTTTACCTAGGAGGACCTCACGCTTTAGCACAAAGGAAGCTTTCAGGTCAGTTTCAACAAGATGATGGTACTAATCTTAGATCTTAGCTAAGGTGAACCTTAAGTCAGCAAAGTTAAGGAGCAGAAAGAAGCTTGGAAGGATGTAGAAAACTCAATAAGCATATGACGTTCATTTCAAGTGTAAACTTTTGTAGCTTCTTGGGATAAATTGAGTCCAATGTTTCATGGATTTTCTTAGGTCTGTCAAAATACTCCATGGATTGAAATACTATTCGTTGTGTGCTTATATATTCATATGTAATTCGTTACTCTACCTCAATAGGTCCTTTCTCACAGTTTTTTTTTGCAGTTGGAACTAAGAAAAGAAGAAAAAGGTAACCAAAGAGAAGACATCACGGTTTCAACAACAATAGTTAGGAAAAAAATCATCCTGATCCTACAGACAGCATGTAACGTATGTACCTTTCTCTTATTTCTGCCACATGACAATGGACTTGCTGTTTGCAGGTGCTTCTGATTTGTTATCTTCATGATCATTTGTTAGCCTGTACTTTTTTGTTTCAGTTGGAGTGATATCATGATTCTTATCACAACTTATCCTTTGCTGGCTGAAGCCTGACCACAATACTCAGCACCAAATTTAGTACATGTTATCCGAGGTAAGAAATGCGGTGGACACTGGAGTTCGAACCTTAAACTGCACTCAATAGCTAACTGGAACATACAAATACCCTATTGGACACTGGTTACACCAGTGGTATAAAATGATGACCTATTTTGTGTAATTTAGTCAAGCGGGATTTTCTAAGATTATGGTTTACTCTGGGATAAAAATGGGCATATAAAGTTTTAGTTCTTGTCAGTGGCAGGTTGTAATTTCTTTTAAACCCACTGAATTCAGATTTTCTATTCAAACATATATGTATTTATATTGTTTTTTGGCTATTTCAATGCCGAATCTTGTTCACATGGTAACAAGAGTGAAATTTGAAAGTGTGCAACAGATTAGTTATAATATGAAGGTGCCCGCTCCTTGAACCGCTTTGGCCAATACGCGCTTGTGGGCACATACTTGGCCATCACCCTCTTCCGCTCCGGCAGCTCCTCAATCTGCATTGATAAACCGACGCCACACAAGGGCGGCGCCACGGACACACCGGCGTAGCTGAGCTTGAAGCCGGACGGAAGCCTCCCGCACGGCGGCGCGAGGATATCGTAGTGCATAAACATCACAACCTTGTAGAAATTGAGGTTGGGCCTCTCAATGGCGGTGGGAGGGAGCAAGGGAGGAAACCTATATATAGCAGGGAAAAGGGCGGGAAGACGGAGCGAGACAAAAGTAGGGAACCAAGATTTCTCCCACTGTGCTTGTGTCGTTTTCGGCTCCATCTGGCGCCCCTGTTCCCCCCTGTGGGTAGGGTTCGGCTTGGGGGCGCCGGATAACTAAATGGGCCACGCCGGCGCGAAATAAGATTTGGAGGAACGGGGTGGACACGCTTTTGAGCGCGGGTACCCCATAGCCCTTTAGGGGGGGGATTTAGGCCCCCGTGTAGAGATGCTTCTACAACAAGTTTAAGGTTAGGACTGTAGCAAGACAGTCGCACGCGTTGCATATTACAATATTGTTTAGATTAATGTTGTTCTATCTAACTTTGTTACCACGTGGCAACGCACGGGTATTTAGCTAGTACTGCTTAGTAGTACTCGTTAACTATTTCTGAAATCCTTGAAGTTGGTTGCCACTTGCGATTTGCAACATCCAGCGCCATTCGGGTCGTGTTATATAAGCACACGGCCCCTTCCACAGAACACATTGCGAGGAGAGACCAACCACCATGCGGCGCGTCCTGCTCCTCCTGCCGCTCCTTCTGCTCGCCGGGGCGGCGGCGGCGCGCGGCCCGTTCGCTTGCGCCCCTGGGGGTCCGGCGACTTCGCTGCCGTTCTGCCGCCGGTCCCTGCCGCTGCGCGCGCGGGCGCGGGACCTGGTGTCGCGTCTGACCCGGGCCGAGAAGGTGCGCCTCCTGGTGAACAACGCGGCGGGCGTGCCGCGGCTGGGCGTGGCGGGGTACGAGTGGTGGTCGGAGGCGCTGCACGGCGTGTCGAGCACGGGGCCCGGGGTGCGCTTCGGGGGCGCGTTCCCGGGCGCCACCGCGTTCCCGCAGGTCATCGGCGCCGCCGCGTCCTTCAACGCCTCGCTCTGGGAGCTCATCGGCCGGGTACGTGCTCTGGACCGGATGCTCTGCCCTGCCTGCCCTGTAATCGTGCCGTCGCCACCGGCATTGCCGTTGCCGCCGCCAAGCGTGCGTGGGCGAGCAAGGGCGCTCTGTCGTCGTTCCTGTTCGCTAGGCGCGCATGTGAAGTCTCGCTTCGCTCGTCCGTGTGCCCTCCCTTCTCACTGTGCGCCGCGCCTGTCTCGGGCAGAGCCAGAGTAGTTTCTTCTTTTCTTTTCTTCTGGTGCGCGCTGACGGTTTCCCACACGAATCTCGAAACCAAAGTAAGCCTACGGGCACGATTGCCCTGCAGAGACATGCAAACACGGTGCAAAACTGTACTAGTTGGGCTCAGAAACACCACAAAAACCATACTACTGTATCCTCCTGCCTGAAGATGGGTTTTGTTCATGAAATTTTGAACAATCACAAGTGTGATTGTGTGAGGAGGTAGGCTCAGCTCAGTTAGACAGAGCCAAGAAGAGGCAACTAACTTGGCGCGTACTGTGTGTACCCTGTACTGTTGCAGTGGCCCAGCAAGTAGTAGTTGCATCCAGTGGTACGGCGTGGACGATTGATTGGTAGTACTAGTACTAGTAGATGGCTAGGGGGATCAGTACTACTACCGTGCTAGCGGGTAGTATTATTTGGGCGTGGAGCCTACGACAACATCTCTGATGATGGCACACGAAAGGCAGGCTATCCGTATGCCCTTTTGCAAGTGACCACCTTTAACTTTTTTAAGGCCACTTTTAAGACAAATCTAGGAACAAATGGGATCAAATTTATGTAGATTCATCTAAATTTTGATAAATCCGAGACATCTATTCTTCAGACTATTAACTAGATATTGTCCGGTTTTATTTCGGGAAAGGAATGAAGGAGCTAGTAGTACTAGTCGAATTCCTGGGTGGCCAATGGCAGTATGGCCCCGGGGTGCAGCCATGTGCGAGCCAGCCTAGCTACGCCAAAAAAATGTATTGTCTCTAGCTTAGCCGAATCTCCTAGTATATCTGTCTAGTAGGAAATCAATTGGAAGTGACCCTTTACGAGCAGACAAAAGGGGCCCCATGGACTAATCGGGGTAGCACTGTGTATCTTCCTTTGATCAGTTGTTCTCGTTTGGCACTGCGTATCTTCCTTTCTTGCACATTTTACTTTCAACATGATTGCTTGAGTGTCAGTGCTATTCTGCGTAGATCAAAACTCTTGGCAATGTTAGTAGTACTACGTACTGTACATGGTAGACCTTGACTTCTTTCATGGTTTCATGGAGTAGTTGCACTTGATAGTTAAACTCACACAGACACATTGTTGTCACTCTTCAGCTCTTGGAACATGGAACTTAAATATTATCCATTTATTTCAGTTGAACAAAATTTTCTAAAACAAAGATTATCTTGTTGAGAATTAATGTTGGCCCTGTCAAGATTAAACTAGCGTTTATTATGAGATTAAAAAAAAAATGCACTTTGGAGCAAGTTGCGACTGGACTTGTGTCTTCTGGTCTGTGTGAGAATCCATTGAGAACCACGTGCATCATCGTAACTTGACATGACAGGGTACGTGCATAATCCATCCATCCAGCTCGCCCACGTGATTGGTTAGAGACGCGGAGATATGATCTCGCTTAGACGTCCGTGCCACTCCAAGATTCCTCTGCCTATTTTCTTTAAATCATTTGATTATTGCTTGGAACGTGCACAGTCGTCTCAAACTTTTCTTGCAGTTTCAGTCATTTGCTAAAGAAAAATTCTGAATTGAATGAGAGTTCAGGAAATTTAGAACTCATTCGTCATTGCACTAAGGGCATCTCCACCGGATCAACACATCCGGTCGCTCCAAAGTCCCATTCGGTCCGTTTCTATCCGTTGGGTCGGATCACGGTAGATTTGGGAGGGGGTCTGGCCTGTCCGGCCGATCCATTTGTCCGTGCAGGCGGACGTTGGCGCCATCGTTGGACAGAGACACACATATTTACTGGCAAATAACATGGCATGCGTGCGTCATCGCCCTTTAGCCATCGTCAACAAGTGGCCAGTAGATCTAAAATGTGCAAAAGGGAATAATATCATACACAATGCCCAAAAGATGACAGCTTGTCTGCCCAGAAAGTTGCAACTATCGTCGTCATTGTCCTTCAGGCATCACGAGCCCTGATGGCCTGTTGCTTCTTTCCAACCCAAGCCATGCGATCGGGATCGGCGATGCTATCCAGTTCGTTGAGCACGACGGCGTTTTCCTCGGCCATGATCTTGGCTTCGGCCTCCTTGGCCTTCGCCTTGACACTCTAGACACGGCTTGCCTCGCAGCGCCGCTTGCCTCGGCCTCTAGACTGCATCGGCCTCCTTGGCATTGGATTCGGCCTCCGTCGACTTCGCCTTGGCCTTGATCTCCATTAGCCTGGCCTTGGCGTTGGCTTCCTCCACCTCGATGGACCTCGTTTGTAGCTCGACAAAGGTCTTGGTGGTGGCCTCTTTATCTTTGCGCCGCCTTTCCTTCCTCTCGGCAGTGGCCTCTTCCTTCTTCTTCAGGATCTGCTGCAAGGTCTCCTGAAACGCCAAGGAACCAGCCTGGCGGGCAAGGTCGGCCTTTGTGGCCTTGTGGCCACCAGGGCGGCGGGCATGGCCGGCAGTCCCGTCGCTTGCAGAGGTAACGAAGCCTTCTTCATTGTCGGCGTTTAGGTCGATGACACCGCCCGTCGAAGCACTGGCCTTGCCCCTCTTCTTGTTCGTTTCTCTCCAAAGGGCAAAGCTAGTCTCCAATTTTTTGGTGTTCTTTAGCAATGTCCAACAATGGTCCAACGAGAAGGCCTTGTTATCGTTCACCGTCTTGAAATACTCCATTGCTTTCATGATCTACACACATGGATGTCAACAATGGCTCGACGCAAATACAAGACATCGACAAAGAGAGGAAGAGGTTTTACCATGTCAACCGGCTGCAAGCCGTTTATTTTCTTTTTCGTCGCCATCTCGTAGGAGCCTTGGAACGGCATGGATGGTGCCCAAACGCTTGGAGAGAGAGATCGTTTTGTTCGCTAAAAAAAGTCCTTTCCAAATTTCCTATGCTCATGAAAGAACCTGTCCACCTTCTTCCAATAGGCAAAGCCCTTTTGCTCGACGCCGCATAGTGGATTTTGTGAAATCTCCATCCATGTCTTGCATAGGAGCTTGTCCTTGGTGGGGGTGTAGCCCCTGGTTCGTTGGCTCACCTTCTCGCCATCGACAACTGAGGCCGCAAGTGAAGCGGCCAACGACACGGCCGTGACACCCTCGCCCATGTGCCATCGTTCCCAAACAATGTCTCGTCGCAATGTTGCATGCATCTTGTTGGGTCTCTTGTTATGTCTTTGTCTCGGCCTCGCTGTCGTCGGCATAGCCGTGGCCACCCTCGTTGATCATGTCGCGAGAATGCCTTAGCCGTCGTTGCTTATGAAATCCTACATCCAATTTGGTCATCGTTGAAGCGGCGCAACCGTTTGATTGGTAGTAGTAGCAGATGGCTAGGGGGATCGGTACTAGTACTACCGTGCTAGCGGGTAGTATTATTTGGGCGTGGAGCCTACGACAACATGTGTGATGATGGCACACGAAAGGCAGGCTATCCGTATGCCCTTTCGCAAGTGGCCGCCTTTAACCCTTTTTTTTAAGTCCACCTTTAAGAAAAAATCCAGGGACATCCATTCATTTTCACACCTAAACAGAGAAAAAAAGGGCTTGGGTTTAATCTATGCTGGAGAAATTATTGCACTCCTGTACCAGCAAGCAAGTTGCAACACCTGCACTGTTTCACTGTGAAGACAGACTGAAGGAGCTACTAGTAGTAGTGGTGTAATTCCTGGGTGGCCAATGGCAGTATGGCCCCGAGGTGCACCCATGTGCGAGCCAGCCTAGCTACGCCGAAAATATGTTGTCTCTACCTTAGCCGAATCTCGTCTCTGTCTAGCCCAAAATATGTTGTTTCTTGATGGAATATATACGTAGGAGATCAATTGGAAGTGACCCTTTACGAGCAGACAAAACGGGCCCATGGACTAATCGGGGTAAAGTTTACCATGGTGTGCTCTTGCACAACGACCTTTGATCTGTTCTTCTCATTTGGCATACTGTATCTTCCTTTCTTGCACAGTTTAGCTTCCATCCTACGTCTGACGATTGCTGAGTGCCGCCATTGCTACTCTTCGTAGATCAAAGCTCTATATCCTTCGATCCATATTAATTAACTCACACACAGTCACATCGTTGTCACCCTTCAGCTCTTGGAACATGAAACTCTAATATTTTATTATCCCTTCATTTCAGTAGAACAAGAAGTTCTAAAAGAAAAAATTATCTTGAGAATTAATGTTGGCCCTATCATGAGATTAAAGAAACAATGCAAGTCAAGGAGTGGTAGTTGCGCGCTGCAGACTCCCGAGCAAGTTGCGACTGGACTTGTGTCTTCTGGTCTGTGTGAATCTATTGGGAAGCACGTGCATCATCGTAACTTGACGTGACAGGGCACAGTACGGTACGCACAGCACAGCATCATCCATCCAGCTCCCCCACGTGATTGGATTGGAATTTGGAGACGCGGAGATATGATCCCGCTTAGACGTCCGTGCCACCGCACTGCACTGCAAGATTCCTCTTTGCTATACGTATTTGTTTTCTGTTTTATACGTAATTCGTATCTGGTATATTATACGTACTCCTGTGCTAATACAGTACGTATTGTACGTGCATGCAGGCGGTCTCAGACGAGGGGCGTGCAATGTACAACGGCGGGCAGGCGGGGCTCACCTTCTGGAGCCCCAACGTGAACATCTTCCGGGACCCGCGCTGGGGCCGCGGCCAGGAGACCCCCGGCGAGGACCCCGCCCTCTCCGGCCGCTACGCCGCCGCCTACGTGCGCGGCCTACAGCAGCCCTCCGGCGGCGGCGGCGGCGGCCACACGCGCCTCAAGACCGCCGCCTGCTGCAAGCACTTCACGGCCTACGACCTCGACAGCTGGTCGGGCACCGACCGCTACCACTTCAACGCCGTGGTCACCCCGCAGGACCTGGAGGACACCTTCAACGTGCCCTTCAGGTCCTGCGTCGTCGACGGCCGCGCCGCCAGCGTCATGTGCTCCTACAACCAGGTCAACGGCGTGCCCACCTGCGCCGACGAGTCCTTCCTCCGCGGCACCATCCGCGGGGAGTGGCGCCTCGACGGGTACATCGTCTCCGACTGCGACTCCGTGGACGTCTTCTTCACCGACCAGCACTACACCCGGACCCGCGAGGACGCCGTCGCCGCCACGCTGCGGGCCGGGCTGGACCTCGACTGCGGCCCGTTCCTGGCGCTCTACACCGAGGGCGCCGTCGCGCAGCGGAAGGTCTCCGACGCCGATGTCGACGCCGCCGTCACCAACACCGTCGTCGTGCAGATGCGGCTCGGGATGTACGACGGCGACCTCGCCACGCAGCCGTTCGGGCACCTCGGCCCGCAGCACGTGTGCACGCGCGCGCACCAGGACCTGGCGCTCGACGCGGCCAGGCAGAGCGTCGTGATGCTCAAGAACGACGCCGCCGCGCTGCCGCTCTCGCCGGCCGCGCACCGCGCCGTCGCCGTCGTCGGCCCGCACGCCCAGGCCACGGTGGCCATGATCGGGAACTACGCCGGCCAGCCGTGCAGGTACACCACGCCGTTGCAGGGCATCGGCGGGTACGTGAAGACCGCGTTGCACCAGCCGGGCTGCACCGACGTCGCATGCCAAGGCGCCAGCCAGCCGATCGCCGCTGCCGTCGACGCGGCCCGCCGTGCCGACGCCACCGTCGTCCTTGTCGGACTCAATCAGATGATCGAGGCCGAGGGCCTGGACCGGACGAGCCTGCTCCTTCCTGGCCGCCAGACGGAGCTCGTCTCCGCCGTGGCGAAAGCCTCCAAAGGGCCGGTGATCTTGGTGCTCATGTCCGGCGGGCCCGTCGACATTGCCTTCGCGCAGAACGACCGGAAGATCGCTGGCATCCTCTGGGCAGGGTACCCTGGCCAGGCCGGCGGGCAGGCCATCGCCGACGTGATCTTCGGTCACCACAACCCAGGTACCTATACACCGACTAAACCAACATTTCGTACTACCACAATAATAAGAATTGATTGAGAACATCATAATTTGGAAACAAGATCATGAGTTTTTCGATTGACAAATTGGGCGCAGGAGGGAAGCTGCCGGTGACATGGTACCCACAGGATTACCTGCACAAGGCGCCAATGACGAACATGGCGATGCGCGCCAACCCGGCGAAGGGGTACCCCGGCAGGACGTACCGGTTCTACACCGGCCCGACGATCCACCCGTTCGGGCACGGCCTCAGCTACACCAAGTTCACCCACACGCTCGCGCACGCGCCGGCGCAGCTCTCCGTCCGGCTCGCCGGCCACCACGCCGCCACCGTTTCCTCCCTGAACGCAACGACGCATCTTGGCCGCGCAGCCTCCGACGTGCGCGTCTCGCACGCTCGGTGCGAGGGCCTCAGCATCCCGGTACACGTCGACGTGAAGAATGTCGGGGACCGGGACGGCGCGCACACGGTGCTCGTGTACGCGTCCGCTCCGGCGGCCGCCATCGCTGCCCACGGCGCGCCTGCTCGTCAGCTGGTGGCGTTCGAGAAGGTGCACGTGCCTGCCGGTGGCGTGGCCCGCGTCAAGATGGGCGTGGACGTCTGCGACGGCCTCAGCATCGCCGACCGGGACGGGGTCCGAAGGATCCCCGTTGGCGAGCACAGCCTGACGATCGGCGAGCTGACCCACTCGGTCACGCTCGGGGTCGAGCAGCTAGGGGCATAGAAGCATCCATTGTACTAGGAAGGATTCAGCCATAGATTGGCATCAACAAAATGTTGATTGGTTCGGGATTGGATTTCCATGGTGCCAGACACTCTGTCTCTGCAAAGGTGGAGATGGAAATTGGAATTGCACCTGACTACTGAGACTGTTCTACGTGTGTATTGCAAATGATTGAACGGGAAGGAATACAAATAACCACTGTTTCTTCCTCTCTGTTTTTGAAAATTGTCTAAAATCAATCATGTGAAATTATTGCACCAGGGGGGGACAAGTCTCAGCCCTTTAGTTTCAACTTCCATTCCCATGTTTTGGATCGGACAAATGGAGATGACACTGGCGGCTTTGCTTGTCAGACCATGACCACCACTCATCAGTATTTGAAGATCATCATGTCGATCCCCATCTTGAATGGCATCATAGGTGTCAACAAAGTGCTCGACTCGGTCTTCGTTCCTTTGCACATGTACGTGATGTCCTATACTAAATTTTGTCCACGCTCATTATCAATGATCATATTATGCATGATCGCAATTGATGGCTTGGCTCTCTCCCATTGTAAAGTGGTCATTAACAAGATCCGTTGGAACCTCATATGTCATCGTGGGCAATGCGGCAGTTTGCCTTTTGGATGGTGCTTTGGCCAAGTTCTCCAGTGCAATTTCTCATTTGCCCGACGAGAGGATCATACTTCATCACACTCTCGGCGATGTGGTCAAACAACTTGATTCTCATCCTAAATCGGTGCTGAAAGTAGCGTTCAGGATAAGTGGGGTTCGTCACGAAGTAGTTCCGCATCAACTTGGTGTGTCCTTCGATTCTCTGCCTCCAAAGCTTCTCATGGTTGTCGGGCCAGTGGCAACCGGGGTACCACGGACCATCTGCTACTAGGCCCTGATATCAAGGCGGCTACAATACCACGGGAACGCTCCCTCGTTAGGCCCGTCGCTTCACGAGGAGCGACCCTTGCGGATCCTCAAGGCACACACACTTTTTGAGGCCCCCTCGCGAAGCAACACCTCCTGAATCCCTTCACCAAAGGAAGGAACCCTCGGCGAGGTCTCCCTCCCGAGGGATCATCGCGAAGCGCGCCAGTGCCCCAGCGCCTATGTTCCTGGATGCCGCCCGGCATCACGCGTGGAACAAAGATTAAGACGAGGATGATCATAGATGGCACCACTGACTAGGCTTGCCTCCTTTGTGCAAGGAAGGAACGTTCCCCTTCCGCAAGAAAGAGGTGGCCGACAACCTTTGGCACCAATATGGGACCACTCCCCTTTTGTGTATGGAGAACGTGAAGGGCGCGCACAGCGGTCCTCCACAAGACCCTTCTTGGAAGTGACTTAAGGAACCACGATGACCCTTGGGAAGGTGTGTCTCCCTGTCACGTCCGAGACCCGCGAGAACTATCGCACCGAGCACATTGACTTCGACATCCCGCACATGAGCCTGCCCTACACCGCGATCCTCGGCTACCCCGCGCTTGCCAAGTTCATGGCGGTCCCCCACCATGCTATAAAATTGTCAAGATGCTGGGATGCACAATCCCTGTCTGTGGCGACGAGAAGGACGTCGTGCGCTCCATCGAGCGCGTACAAGGCTATCGCTACTAAGCACCCTGCTGACCAGGACGCCATCGAGCTTCCCGCAAAGAAGAAGAAGAAGTTATTCTTCCAGGAGCAGGTAGCGACCAAGGCGGTGCCACGATGTCCCCTAGTGGCTCGGGGCCTACCCTTTGCCTCCCAAATAGGAAAGCGCGCTCTCGCCTTCCTACGGAAAACGCTGGCATGTTCGCATGGACACCGTCAGATATGCTCGGCGTACCCAGGGAGGTGATCGAGCACCACTTGATAGTATGTCCCACTACACGTCCCGTGAGGCAGAAGGTGCGTCACATGGCACCGGAGAAGCAAAGTTCCATCATGGTCGCTCCGTGGACCCACGAGCCTATAATACTGCACTTGGCAGCCACTCCACAAATGGCAAGTGTGGTTCTCGTCGCGAAATGGAAGGAACAAGTCACCTCCAATAAGGATTCCACCTCACCGTGCCCTGAGCCTCGTTGCGAGGGAGCCACATCGTCAATAATCGCCAAGGTCACGATCCTTGCCGAGGAGGAGAACCTTGTTGAGGTACCTGGGAAGGAAAAACTCGGCGAGCCACCGGTCAGGCCTCATGAGGAGCCTATTTCCAAATTTAAAGACATACCTCTACAAATACAAGAAGAAGAGAAAGGAAAAACTATTGAGGAAATGGCAGTTCTCTTCTTTAGTAATCAAGTAGAAGAAGAAAATGAAGACTTAAATTATGAAGAAATAATTATGGAGGACAAGTCCCTAGAAAAATTAGAAAGTGAATTTGATTCGCTTCCCATTTTAGGGCCTCCAACTGATGAGGCTTTTGAAGAGCCAGAAAAGAGAGGGGACGAGGAATTACTGCCCCCAGAATTGAAGACTTTACTAGATAATCCTAAATATAGATTTTTGGATAATACAAATGAATTCCCTATTATTATTAGTGCTAAACTTTCAGGGGATGAAGAAGAAGAACTCATGAAAGTACTTAAGGAGCATCACAAGGCCTTTGACTACTTGATGGATGATTTGAAAGGCATTAGTCCCACAATAGCCGTCCATCGAATATTCATGGAGGAAGGTGCTAAACCAGTTGCAGAATTCAATAGACGGCTGAAACCCGAAATGAAGGAAGTGGTAAGAAAAGAAATAGTACGTCTACTGGATGCAGGTATAATCTATCCTATAAAAGAAAGTGAATGGGCAAGTCTTGTTCATTGTGTTCCTAAGAAGGGCGGTTTTACTGTCGTTCCTAATGAAAACAATGAATTGATACTGTTAACACCCGAATTTTTAATCACAGATGCCTGTTAGGCCATACATCGCAATCCCAAGATTACCATTTTTGCGAGACATAACAGATTGGATATCACAGTACATCATCCATTACAAACCATACACACAAATAAGGATCTCAAGATCCAGTTCTTAATACAATTCAAGCATCGAAAAAACGTAATAGTAACGATAGCGTAGGCGAAGCTCCATCTTCAGGGTCACAGGCAATGCTGATGATGGGAGATAATCCTAGTTGTCGTAAACTTCCTGCTGTCCTTCTTCCTGATACTCCTCTTCATAGTCTGGCCACGGGAATATCCAGGGACAAAGCCATGAGTACTTTTTAAGTACTCGCAAACTAATACTAACAAGTGAAGGGGTTCTTGTAGTAGGATACTAAGATCTAGGGTTGTTTTGCAAAAAGCCAGATTTACCTCTACTAAGTTCAGAAGCAAACAAAGCTAGTTGAAAGTTTTATAACACCTAAGTGGGAACTTGAATTTCATGTCACAACACTATTGTGGTCAAGTCAAAGTCACAAATCATTTTACAAGTTCTTTTGAAAACATCTGACAACGGAACAATATGGACACTTCAACCGTCCATAACCGCGGACGCGGCTATTCGAATAGTTTGACACTCTGCAGAGATTGTACACTTTCACCACAACATTCGATACATCCGTCAGGAACAATCCTGAATTCACCATAATCAGTATGCGGATAATCAATCCTAACCTTTCAATTACAAGCCCTAGTATAGGCACCTCTCCTGTGAGTTTGGCCTCCCAACCATGACCAACTGTCATCTTGGGTACTGCACATGTGGACAATCTTCACAAGGTAGCCTCAGCTCAGACCTTGTCCGCAAGGGAACCCATACTAAGGTATATAAATTTCCAGTCAAGCCCTATCCAAATTTCGGGTATTGTGGTTGTACGGTAAAGTTGGAATTGTATCGCATCTAGACAACCATCAGTTTTATAAAGGGCTAAGGCTCATGCCTTAACATTTTCATCATCAAAATCATCTGGTGTTCAAGAACACATGTCAAAACATTTCAATAGAATGACTCATCATTCTAAGGTTTTCATAACCATTTTCACCAAGTATTCCCATCTAAAGTTGATCAAGTTTTAAGCTTCGCACTAGCATCTACAGGTGGGGGTAAATACTAGTGAGGGGTGGTAAACAAGTGTATCTTATCTACGTTCAATCGCATGCCTTAGGATGACATCAAGCTTATCTAACTTAGGCCAAATTTTATGCTCTTTATGCTACCTTCAATTATCTTTCCAGAATCTACAAGTCACTAAGTAAACTTTTGATAGAAAGCTTTAATAAAGAGAATAAAATACTAAGCCTGCAAGTAAAACTAGGATGGTGTGTCAAGTGGGTATAATCACATATGCTTAAGGCATATAGTTGGCATAGTAACAAGCAAGTAGTAGCTTGCTAAGCTGCAATTGTTAGCTTTCCTCGTAGTATCCTCCTTCTTCCTCGTATCCTTGGTCAGTACTAGCGTCTATAAATAAATACAAGGTACACAATCACCAAAAATACTTAACTATTTCTAATCATCACACAAAGGTTCACACTAGATGATCCAGCATCATCACTAACATTACAAGATTAAAGCACTTGTCTCATTTATTTTATTTTAGAAAAGTAATTTCTACTCATTGAAAAACTATTTAAGATTTAATATTATCCAACTCAAACATGGGATCATGTTGACACATGTCATCACCACATATTTCAGTACATGGGAATGTGATTTAAAGTGGTGTCACAATTTAATAAGGTTTAACATTTTTATTTTAATTAATTAAAGTGACTAGAAATTCCTATGTGGAATTCTTTTATTACTTTATCATTATTTTTGTAAGTAAACCTATATATTTTTATATATTCTAAAAGCTATGGTTAAATATGATTTTTGAGAGTTGGAATCAACTCAAAATCTCTTATGGTTGAATTTTGAAAAATGTTTGAATGCAGAAAAGCTTCTGCCTTGTTAATTTTACCATGGGTGGTCTACAAATCTAAATGGTTTGAATCCAACGGGCTTGGATTAAGCACGGCAGTACCTTTCTAACAAAATTGGTTTTAGGCATTTTGGTTCAGTGAATCGAGCTGGGTTGATTTTTGAATCTAGGTACAAAACTAGGTTTGAAATTAAATGAATAAATCTAAATTTGAATTAGTGGGTCGCGCGGGATGTTTAACTGGGCCGGCCCACTATGCACAGCGCGCGGGGGCTGGTTAAGTGAGCGACCCCACTCGTTAGTGAGACAACGAGGGGCGAAGCGGTATAGGGCGATTAGGATCGTAGGATCTAACTCTAATCGAACGGCTCTGGTTCATCGTGCACGTCGGGCAACGCCAGCGAGACAAAACCCTAGCGCGGTGAGTGGGGGTCGTGGGAGGCTCACCGGGGCTCAAGCGATGGTCAGCGATGGGGTCGAACGACGAAGTCGACGACGGTGATCCTCCTGGTACCGACAGCTTCTCCTGAGGCGACTCCAATCGACGGCGCCTCTCCTCCTCTGCAGCGGTGAACTCCAGTGAAATTCCGACCACCTGGTGCTCGCCTTGCTCCGGGAGCGATTGGGTGTGATCAGTGAAGGTGGGGAGTGAACTGGTATGAAGAAAACGAGCGGGGGAGGCCTCCTTTTATAGTGGCTGAAGGGGACCGAATGGCGCGGGTGGAGCTCGTCGGTGTCGACGGCACAGAGTGCTACAGGCATGGGCGACAACAGGGGCAGTGCTGTGCTCCCTGGCGAAGCTCAACGGCGTGGTCTTGCGGCGTGGGGCGGTGCTGAATGGTCGGAATGTCTCGGCGCTCTAGGCGGGTCCGACGGCAATTTTAATGGCACACAACATGTGTGGTCCACGCGGCGACGAACGGGGTTGTCTGGCAGGGTGCTAGGATGCTGGCGAGCACGTCTGCAAGTGGCGAGGGCGGCGCGGCTGATGTCGGCCTTGGCGCGCGCTGGTACGCAGAGATCGGGCACGTGCTTGGCGGGTGGTCGATGGTGCGCTGCGGGCTTGGACAGGAGTGGCGATGGGCGGTCTGCGTGTCCTGGACAAGGTTGGCGAGGCTAGTCTGCCTCTAGCTTCGGGCGACATGGGGGTGACAGTGGTGCTCTCGGCATGGTCACCATTAATGGCTAGGCTTGCTCACAGTGGTGCTAAAGCTAGTTAAATTACTTTGATCATCTACTGAGAGTGTAGAGTGAGCTATAGAGGGAGCAAGTTAGGCACTGATCACTGCTCACTATAGTGTTTTGTGTTTGTTTGTTTGCTGATTACAAGGTGTTTGATGAACTGGCCGAAAGAAATTCAAATTTGAATTTTGGATTCAAACTTGGTGGGTTTGCTAGGCACATACTAGGGAGTATCTGGTTAGTTGGATTGGTCAAGGGGCACTGGTTTGGTGGGGTTTTTAAAAGGTGTGATCTTCACATATGTTAAAGATTCAATTTTGAATTGTCCTTTGAATGGGGTTGCCAAATGTTTCTGCAAGTTCGAAAGGTGGGCTTTGATTCACTTTTACTTGGTCTAGCAAGGGGTGAAAAGAATTGGAAAAGTTTCTGTTTGAAATCTTGGACTAGAAACACCCAAAGTGGCCTAGTGAGCAAGATTGGCAAAAATGATCATTTGCCTTATTTGATTTGTTTTTTATTTTTTTTCTTGATTTGTTTCTACTTGGAAATGTTTTAGATGATGTTATATTCATCTTTGAACCATTCCTTACTATTTATTTGAATCACACAAGTCCATTCATGCATTCATAAAATCATCACATACACACATGCATTCATTTGGTTTTTATTTAATCAAAGTTTTTGTTAACCCTAATTTTAGTGATTAGAGTTTAATGATCATTGTTTCATATTTTTGGGATGTTACAAACCTTCCCTCCTTAAACGAAATCTCGTCCCGATATTTGAAAAATAAGAAAAAAGATTACCTAGGATTTAAAGAGATCGAGAAACTCCGTCCTGATGTGATCTTCTTGCTCCCAGGTAGCTTCTTCTTTATTGTGGTTGCTCCACTGAATCTTGAGAAACTTGATGCTTCGGGTTCTGGTGGTTCTGAAAGCATCTTCCAAAATACGGATGGGTACTTGGGGATACATCAGGTCATTGTTGATCTCTATGGTGCGGTGATCAATGTTCTTGAAAACTTCAGTCTTCTCTGGAACTTTAAGGCATTTGCGAAGTAACGATATATGGAACACATTGTGCACTGCTGACATTTCCTCGGGCAGTTCCAATTGATACGATACTTCTCCTCGATAGTTCAGAATCTTGAAGGGTCTGATATATCCGGGGGCTAACTTTCCTTTGTGCTGGAAACACTGCATTCCCTGCAAAGGCGACACTTTGAGATACACAAAATCTCCAATGTTGAAAGCGAGGTCTCGACATCTCTTGTTGGCATAACTCTTCTGTCTGGATTGGGCAGTCTTAAGGTGCTCATGAATCTTGTGAACTTTCTCTTCTACTTCTCGTAGGACTGGGTCCAAAAATCCGACTCTCTCCTACCTCCGACCAATTCAAAGGGGTGCGGCACTTCCTTCCATACATGAATTCAAATGGGGACATTTGCAAAATAGCTTGATAACTGTTGTTGTATGAAAATTCTGCGAAAGGCAGACAGTCTTCCCATTTAGATCCATACTCTAGCACACATGCTCTCAACATATCTTCGAGTATTTGATTTACTCGCTCTGTTTGTCCATCGGTCTGAGGGTGATATGATGTGATGGAATCCAGTCGGGTTCCTAAACCTTCTTGGACTTTCTTCCAGAATATCGAGGTAAATTGAGTTCCTCGATCCGATACAATGTTTGGGGACTCTGTGCAGACTGACAATTCTAGCGATGTACAACTCTGCTAGCTTCGAACTTTGGTAGGGGGTCTTGACTGGTAAGAAATGGGAGACTTTGGACAATCTGTCAACTATGACCCAGATAGAGTCATTTCCCCTACTAGAAGTAGGCAATCCGGTGATAAAGTCCATTCCAACGGAATCCCATTTCCATTCTGGAATCTGTAATGGTTGCAACAGTCCTGCGGGTCTTTGATGTCCGGCCTTGACTCTCTGGTAAATATCACACTTGGCGATATAGCTTCCGATTTCTCTCTTCATCTTATGCCACCAAAATTGCTCCTTCAAATCCTGATACATCTTCATTCATCCGGGGTGGATAGAATAAAGAGTATCATGGGCCTCCTTCAAAATAACTTCTTTCAACTCTGAATCTGCTGGTACACAGAGATGTCCTTTATACCACAGAACTCCTTCTTCGTCCTCGGTGAATCCGGGTACTTTGCCTGTACCGATACAACGTTTGATTCCGTCGATACTAGCATTTCCTTTCTGTGCCTCCTTGATCTGACTAATAAAGTGGGTTGAAGTTCTACGCTAGCAAAAAATCCTTCACTTACTAATTCCATTCGGAAATCTTCCATCTCTTTGTGCAAACTTGGTTGCTCGTTCAAAATCATGGAGTTCAAGCGGCACGACAATCTACTAAGGGCATCTGCTACCACATTGGCTTTACCAGGGTTGTTGGGAATATGCCCTAGAGGCAATCATGTATGATGAGATTTCCCATTGTATTCATAAATATATAAAACTGTCCTTGTATAAACATCTGATGTATATCATTGAATATGTGATTCGGTTGTGGAACTATGCATTCATGTTGTTTGTACTAAATATTCTTGGTCATCGAGGTTATGCTGGACACACAACTTAGACCAATGTGAAAGCTGGCTTGATGACTCGGTTCCACTTGTCATGGGCATGGAGATTCCATTCCGACTTACACAGACTCGGCTAAAGAGTTTAGCGAGTCGGATTGACCCATATTGAGGTACAACGAACAAGTAGTCATTTGTATATCTCAATCAATGTAATCCTTAGACCTGAGGTTATTGCATAGTCCGAGTTGAGGATCACCGACTTAGGTTCTGTCAAACACTGATCCGTAACTGGGAAGCTATAAAGGCATAGTTAGGGTCGACTGAGAATCAAGCTGCGTGATGTGAATAACCAAGATGGGATTTTGCCCCTCCACTCGGAGAGATATTCTCTGGGCCCTCTCGGAAGATATGATTCGGAAAGCATGGCCATGCACGACTCGGTTAAGTGTTAACCGAGGCGATCGACTAAGAGTTAGTCGGGTGAATCACTTATCTCGGATCGAGAAGAGAGTCAGACTATTTAAGGGATGACAATTATTCGCCTATAGTCTGACAAGGTATATCGTGAGGAAAAAGGGACTCGGACGTAAGTCGCATTGGAAAGGCAAGTCGTCATGACTCTTTGGTACTTGGGAGTCAGCACGTTCTGCTAGGAGCCGCTGCCGAATGATCGACTGCGAGTCGGACTCCAGTCGTGTCCGAGTAGCCATGAGCCTGTCGGGTCACACACTTAAGAGCGGGAGCAAGTCCGGGTTGGACCCAAGCAGGAAATCTGGCCGGGTTGGACCCGAGCCGGATTAGGACTGAGTCAGCAAGTCGGACTCGCGGTGACTAGTGTTATATGGGCTTTAGTGAATGGGCCATGAGAGTGGAGCCCACGTTCACTCCCTATATATAGTGGAGCACAATAACCCAAAAGGGTTAATCATTGTTCGGTTAGGTCATTCCATGTGTTGGAAACCCTAGCTCCACAACAGTCCTACCGTCGATACGAACCTAGCAGTTCGCCGCCGGTGCTCCTCCTTGCACGTGTGGATACCAGCAGAGGTGTTGTACGATCAGCACCAGGATGATCAGATCGCAAAGGACTACACTGCATCAACTGACGCGCTTCATCAGTAATCCGCAACTGCGCGTCTAGTGGTAAACCTCGTGGCCTTCTACCTCGGCTAGATCTTGGGATCACCACGTTAGAGGAAAAAGTTTTGTTTTATCTCTGTGTGGCCCAACGGGGTGATAGTGAATGTCCAGGTCACAGTCCTTGATTAGCTCAATCCATCTTCTCTGCCTCATATTCATCTCCTTCGAGTGAATATGTACTTTAGGATCTTGTGATCCGAATAAATCTCACAACGGTTTCCCATGAGATAATGCCTCCATGTCTTCAGGGCTAGAACTACGGCTGCTAGTTCAAGGTCATGGGTTGGATAATTCTGTTCATGCTGTTTCAGTTGTCAGGATAGATAAGATATAACTTTGCCTTCTTGCATCAACACACATCCGATACCAAGATCTTGGATGCGTCACAATATACATAAAAGGGCTTCGTGATATCCGGCATGATCAAGATTGGGGCTGAAATCAATCTCCTCTTGAGTTCTTGAAAACTTGCTTCACATTTGTCCGTCGATTCAAACTTCTTGTCCTTCTTCAACAATTGGGTCATGGGTCTTGCAGTACTCGAGAATCCTTCTACAAACTTGTGGTAGTATCCCGCTAATCCGAGAAATGCATGAACTTGGGTTTGAGTGGTTGGGGCTTGCCAATCTTCAACATCCTTCACCTTCGCAGGGTCAACGACAATTCCTCGGGCTGATACAATATGTCCAAGGCATCCTACCTGTAACCAGAATTCACATTTGCTAAACTTGGCATACATTTGATGCTCTCTAAGGGTTCCAAGAATGGTCCTTAGGTGTAGCTCATGTTCGTCTTCTGGTTTGGAATAAATCAGAATGTCATCGATCAAACTTATCCAGGAAGTCCATAAAAATCTTATTCATGAGGTTCATGAAATAAGAGGAGGCATTGGTTAATCCAAAAGACATGACAGTATACTCATATAATCCATATCTGGTGGTAAAGGCAGTCTTTGCAATATCCTCTGCGCGAATCTTGAGTTGATGATAGCCAGTTCTAAGATCAATCTTAGAAAACACTTTGGCACCAGTCAACGGTTCAAACAGGTCTTCTATTTTTGGCAACGAGTACTTGTTCTTGATGGTGACATCATTCAACTTCCGATAATCCATACACAAACGGTTACCTCCATCTTTCTTGTCCACAAACAAAACAGGTGATCTCCATGGTGACGCACTTGGTTGAATCAATCCAATTTCCAGCATGGCATCCAGTTGCTTCTTCAGTTCCACTAGTTCAGACGGGTTCATACTATATGGTCTCTGGGCTATGGGTCCGGTTCCAGGTATTAGTTCAATGATAAACTCAATATCCCGATCTAGGGGCATACCGGGCAGAACATCTGGAAATACATTGGGGTATTCACAGACTATCCTGACTTGATCAATGGTTGGCTGGGCTATACTCTTGTTGCACTTGAATTGGCGGAGCAAGGTTTCAGATACATGCTCTACTGATATTCCGGCTGTACTGGTCATGGTTATGGCTTTCTTGGCACAGTCAATTAATCCTTTGTGTTTGGACATCCAATCCATTCCTAGTACTACTTCCAAACCTTTAGTTCCGAGTACTATTAGATTAGCATAAAAATCTACGCCATGGATTCGGATAGGGACGGCTTTGCAAATTTGCCTAGCTTTGGTGGTTGAACCAGGTATTTGAACAATCATAACATGCTTCAATTTGGTTGGTTGAATCTTACTAGTGCATGCAAATTCTTCAGTAACAAATAAGTGTGATGCTCCAAAATCAAACAACACTTTTGCAAGTACTGAGTTAATAGAAAACATACCCAACACGACATCTGGCGCTTCCTGGGCTTCTTCAGCATGCATGAGAAAGAGACAGCCGTTGCGGTTGAGCAAGTTCCCTGGGGAAAACTTTCTTCCAGGCTGAACACGACGCTGCTGCTGAGCTGGGGCATTTGCATTGGGGGTTGCGGCAATCTTCCTGGGGCACTCATTGGAATAGTGACCCTTGGTTCCACATTCATAACATGTCACTTGGGACTTGTCCTTTGCTGCAACAGGCACAACATTGCTTCCAGTCCTTGGGGAAGTGTGGGTGTTGGTGGCGGCATTGTTGTTGTTGAACTTGGGTGGGATACGGTTGAAATTGCTGGGGTTGCCGGGGTTGTTGTGGTTTCCTCCGGGCCTTGGGTTTCCACGGTTGGGATAGGTCGGACGGTTCATCGGGGGTCTGTTGGTTCTTGGGGCAAATCCTGGAGATGGGTTGGGGCGATACTTTGGTTTATGATGGGTTTCTGGTTGATGCATCATGCGACGCTTGCGGTTCTCATTAGCTTGGTTGATCTTTCCTTCCATCTGAATGGCAGAGTCAACTAAGGCTTCAATATCAACAAAGGGGATATTGACTAACACTGTTTGCATCTCATCGTGCAGACCATTCAGGAATCTCTCCTTCTTCTTGGCTTCAGTGTCTATCTCATCCGGTGCATACCTAGCCAATGACAAGAATTTGTCACGGTATTCCACTACTGTCATCCTTCCTTGCTTCAGTTCCCTGAATTCATCTCTCATCCTCTTGATCAAAACCTGTGGCACATGGGTTCTACTGAACTTGACTTTGAACTCTTCCCAAGTCATCAGCTGACCTCCTGTCATTGCGCGAATGCTGTTCCACCATGCTCTTGCATCTCCGACCAGATAGTGGGTAGCAAACAACACTTTCTCGTTATCTTCCACTCCTGCAACTTCCAGATTATTCTCCATGGTTTGCAACCAATCATCTGCATCTAGGGGCTCTTCTGACTTAGTGAAAATGGGTGGATTGGTGTTCTGGAAATTCTTGAGCTTAGATCCATGGTTGTCCTGATTTCCATGGCCTTGATTGTTGTTGGCCATCTGAGCTATCTGTTGAAGGGAGGCTAAGTTGGCTTGACGTTCGGCTCTTTCAGCTTCGTGATCAGAAACCATCATTTGCAAGAGTTGCAACATTGGGTCCGGGGCTGAAGTGCTTCCTCCGCGAGGCATCTGAAGATTGAGATAGATCATGAGAAAAGAGGGAAATTTCTAAGGTTCAGGGGTTTTCAAACGTTTTCAAAGTTTGACACAGATTTTTCTAGAAACTTGCTTTTCATTCCTTCATTCATAGAACACGATACAAACACACACCACAACAAAGGAAAACAGATGGTTTTAGGAACCATTCGGTAAATCTATGATATAGTGGGACCGAATACAACTCACTAACGCTAGTGATCAAGTGCTACTACTCCTCGGAATCAGTGTCCTCATCATCTTATCATCATCGATGAAGGCGAATTCATCCTCATCGGTGAAGAAGTCCATGGCATGATCCTCCAGAAAGTCATCATCATCGCTGAGATAGGAGTAGGGGTCTCTGCGAAGGTCTTCCCCTACATTCTCCCTTTCCTCCAACGGCATGTCTCTCTCGTTGATGGTCTCCTCCAAATCCGTGATCCGGTGGCAAAGACGGGCAATGATGAGCTCCTTCTTGTCGAGCTAACGACGACGAGATTTGCGATCCTTCACTAGCATGGAAATGGTTTGATCCTTCTTAGCGGTGATGGCGTACTTGTGGTTGGCGTAGGAACGGGCATTGTCCAACTCCTTGTGACGGTCATACATCATGAAGCTGAGGTGGTCCAATTGACTCTTCAACTCGTGGTGATATGGGGCCTCCAGTGGCTGTCCCATAACATCATGCCTTGGGTAGAACTCAAAGCGGGTACCCTTGATTTGATTGATACTCTGCCCACACAGACGGGCAAGAGCTTCCTGCATGGCCCTGGCAAGTCCATCAAGCCAGTTGTTCTCTCTCAAGGTGAACTGAATTCCCTCTGCGGTGGGGGGTTCAATCTTTCCTCGGAGACTTGGAACAACTAACCACTGCAGATCTTCTCCTTCTTGATCATTGAGCTGAGCTCCGAAGAACTCGGGGTGCGGACGCTCCAACATCTCCGACAGCTGGTCCAAGTCACGCTCAAAGATGAGGTCTCCTCCATTCCCCAACTGATAAAACTTGCTGTACTTCACGTCCATCTATAAGAATATAGGATGAGTAAGTTAGTAGAGGGATCAAGTGTGTCAAATTTTACGTAAGTTTGTAAGAATTTTTGAGGAACATGAAATTTCATGAAAGAATCCAAGTGATAAGAATGAGAATTTTTTTTAAATACTCACTTCCTTTGGTTTTGAAACTAAGTTTTTGATTCAAACGTCCATTCTAACTAGGGTCTCCTATGGTCAGGATGGCTCTGATACCAACTTGTCATCACCCGGATTTTTAATCAGAGATTCCTGTTATGCCATACATCGCAATCCCAAGATTACCATTTTTGCGAGACATAACAGATTGGATATCATAATACATCATCCATTACAAACCATACATAAGGTCTTACACAAATAAGGATCTCAGGATCCAGTTCTTAATACAATTCAAGCAGCGGAAAAACGTAATATGAACGATAGCGTAGGTGAAGCTCCATCTTCAGGGTCACAGGCAATGCTGACGATGGGAGATGATCCTAGTTGCAGTAACCTTCCTGCTGTCCTTCTTCCCGATACTCCTGTTCATAGTCTGTCCACGGGAATAGCCACGGACAAAGCCATGAGTACTTTTTAAGTACTCGCAAACTAAAAAACTAACAAGTGAAGGGGTTCTTGTAGTAGGATACTAAGCTGTCGGGGGGATAACCCCCGGTAGGGTCACCAGGGGTGAAACATAGCGCAGCTTGGCTAGCTCCAAGTAAAAGATCCCGACCGAGTAAGTACGGCCGGGAAAGAGAATCGTGTGCGGCTGACATATGAACTATGTCGGCCCGCATAAGACAAAGTTGTTAATCTTGCAGGAACCACAAGCCGAGTCTTCTGAGGAAGGGCCGAGTCAGATAGGACGCGTGGCACCTTTCTGAGTAAGGTTGAGGAGGGACCATGGTAAAGCATGGTCAAAAGAGAAGGAGCCGGGTGACGCCCAAAGCAAGGGATGACGTACAAAGTTGCTGCATGACACGAAAAGGAACAGGAGACGACGTACCAGAAGACCGTTAGCTTTCAAGCTTTATGGAATGGGCCATTGGGCTTAGGGCAAGCCCATGACCCATTTGTATGGACCAAGATCCAAACAGTAAACCCTAGTACCCAAAGGGGTATAAGCTAGCTAGCGCTGCCTATATAAGGAAGGGCATAGCTGTAGTAGAGGGAGGTTGGATCAAGTAGGGAACTAGTGCCCAGAACACTAGTTCATATAGCTCAAGGAGCACTTGTAATTCTCAAGTATCGACCAAATCCCAAAGTGTGGAGAGTTCATCTTGTTCTTCGTGCATGGCAGGACCATGCACACCCTCCCCGGTGACCACAAGCACCCATTCGGCCCCAAACATAAGCCTACCCATGGCACCTGCCATGACACCACCATGACAGTTGGCGCCCACCATGGGGCATAAGCAGGTGCTTGATGGAGTCTTCATCCGGACGGGCAACATCATCGCCAAGACCGGCGAGCGCGTCTACTCTGGCCTCATCCAGAGGTTTGGAGCGCTCAACTTCGTCAGAGACAACGCGGGGTGCTTCGGGACCAAGCCGTTCCCAAGGGGCTTCATCAAGTTCGGCGAGCATCAGGGCTACGTTGCCGTGCGCGTGGAGCGCGCATATCTGGAGTGCGTCGTCCTGGCACCGGATACGCCAGCGATTCCTGTCACTGGAAAGCTTCACCAACTCGTCTCCGTGGAGGTAATGATGACAGCTCCTAACCCAGCAGCTCCACCGATAGTTCCAGTAATGAATGAGAATGCTGATGAAGGAAACCATGAAGATACACCAAAGCCTGCGAGAACAGCAAAGGCACCGCTGGAAAAGCCGGAAAACATAGCTAGGAGCAAAAGGGCTAAAGAGCTGCAAGATGCAATAGGTAAGTTGGCAGAGCCAGTTGCGCAAGCAAATGACCTGGCACGTGTGCAAGCCGAGTCAGAGGAGGCAAGGAAAAGGGTTCTGGAGAAAGCCAAGGAGTTAGCTCAGCTACAGCAAGATGTGGATATCACAATCCGAGAGCTCAAATCGGCGAACCGAGTCAAGGGCGCAAATACCAGGCTTGATGCGACAAGGTTAAGAGGAAGAAACCTCAATGAGGAGCTGGAGGATCCAACGTAAAAAATAACGCCAGAGAACAGCAATGAAACATCTATGCGGCCAACATACAATACAGCAGCAGCTAACCTTCGAGCCACAGAAGCAACAATGGCAGAATTACCACACTTGGAGGGAGAAGCAAAGAAAAGACAACAGGAACGAGTCAATGAACTGGTAAAAGAAGCTAGCATGATGAATGAAGCATACTACAGAGCGAATCGAAGTATAGCAGGAAGGTCATGGCTGGTTCACTCGGCGACTCCTGTCCTGCCAAGATCAGCAGGTCACACGGCATCCTCACCCGGAGCGGCGCCAAGACCAAGGAAAGAAAAAAGTGTGGATTTAGGGAGAAACAAGCAGATGATCACTTATGACCCAGCAATGGCTCAGGGAAACCCAATGCATGCACAGGGAACGAGAAGGAATAATGCCCAAGGAAATGAGAACCAGGAAAATGCAGGCCGAGAAAGGCAAGCAGGGCAAAGAAATGACAATGGAGGGCAAAATTTTGCGCCTCAACCTAGGCATGGAGCTCACTCGGCAGGAGGAGGAAATCCAGCGCCAAATAACGCACCAACTTAGCACAAAAGAAGACAGCAAAGCGCGGGAAAAGCAGCACAACAGCCTACTGACCCGAACGCGAACAGGTACAATGATGGTTACTCGGCGATGGTAAATGACGGATATGAAATGTCGGATCACGCATATCAAGCGATGGGAGCTAGACTCGGAGGTAGGAACCTTCAGCCGGATGATGCAAGGCTGAAGCTTGACCGAATAAAGATGGCATAACTGATCGAATCGCAAGGTCCGCAGGGTCCACCATGATTTGGCCCAAGGATCATGAAGGAGCCACCTGTACCAAATTTCCAGCTGGCCAGAGGAACAAAAACATATGATGGAAGCACAAAGCCAGAGGATTGGCTCATAGATTATGGAACTGCTGTGAAAATCGCGCAGGGGAATTTGAGATGGGCAGTATGAAATGTACCGCAAATGCTAAAAGGACCAGCTCGGGTATGGCTGAACAATTTTCCACCGGGAAGCATTAACAGCTGGATCGACTTTCAAGACGCTTTTGTGAGCAATTTCACCAGCACCTACAAGAGGCCGAATCGCCCACAACAGCTAGCGATGTGCAAGCAAAGGCCGAATGATACAGACAGGGAGTTCCTCACAAGATGGTGCACAATGCGCAACTCTTGTGGAGGGGTAATCGAGTCACGGGAAATCGCTTGGTTTGCACAAGGGTGCAGACATGGAAGTGTGCTATGGCAAAGGCTACAAAGAGATATGTCGGCAAGTTTAGCAGAAACAATAAGTATTGCCGACTCGTATGCATTGGGAGATTCGACTCAGCCTCTGCTCATGTCAGCAGATGGGATGACTGAGACTCAGATCTATGACGCTGTCGGATCGCAAAGGCGCCAAGAAATATCCAAATACAAAAGAAAAAGAAGAGATGAAAGGCCAGACTATAGATATTGCTCGACTTAGATTGCGGCCGTGAGTCGGGATCATCTAGATGCTGGGAGTAGCCAACGTCAAAGGACAAATGGACAACAACCATGGGTGCCAAAGAATGATGGAAAAAGGCCATATGAACAAAGGAAGCAATATCATGACCGACAGAAGTATATCTATGAGATGATGCTAGACCAGTAGTGCAAATTTCACACGCCTAGTCCGAGTAAGCCAGCAAATCACACAACAAGGCAATGCACTTGGTTTCAGAAAGGAGATAGAGTGGATTCGCCGAATAAGTAGCTACCACCACCTGCCCCTCCACCACTTACAGGAGGAAATGCTCCGGCTGTGAGCAGAGATATGAATCGAAAACAGTACCAAGGTATCATAATCAAGAGAGAAGAGAAACTGTGCACCAGGTGCATAATCCAAGAGGTGACGATGCTCACGTCGTCCACGGAACTAGAAATGAATACAGAGAGCATCACCAGAGCTATGTCATCTTTGTCATAGAGCCGAATGACAAAAAGAGTCAGCAACGACGGATGATGGAGGTGAATGCCACAATGCCGGCAATTCCCAAGTACATGCATTGGTCTGAGCAAGAGATAACTTGGAGCATAAAGGATCACCCCAAGATCATGCCAACCCCAGGAGGATATGCTCTAGTCTTAGATCCAACGTTCATGGGCCCGGATATCAATGTGAAATTTTCCAAGGTACCGATCGATGATGGCAGTAGCATCAACATCATGTACAAGGATACCATGCTCAAGTTAGGCATTACCATGAACATGATGGAGCCGACTAAGATAACGTTCCATGGTATTGTGCCGGGATTGTCCTGTGAACCAATTGGCAAGGTCTGGGTCGATGTCTTATTCGGAAACAGAGAGAATTGTCGCATTGAAGCCATAGAGTTCGAGGTGGTTGATTTGGTTAGCTCGTATCATGCCTTACTCGGCAGGCCGGCTATGGCAAAGTTTATGGCTACTCCTCACATTGCTTACCTGAAGATGAAGCTGCCAGGCCCGTGTGGGGTGATTACAGTTGAGGGAGATTACAAAAGATCCATTGCTTGTGCCTCAGCTGGATCTTCATTGGCCGAATCACTGGTCATAGCACAGGAAAAGCATCAAATGTTGGAGGTGGCAGATGTAGCACCCCGGGTAAAAACACTACTAGAATCATCTGTTGATTTTATCTTTGTGCATCGTCATCATACCATCATGCATACTTTGCCTCGAACTATTTTATAAAACCCTATATTGTTTTCTACATTACATCTCCCCTTTTATTCAAAATTATATTCCTTGATATTTCAATTATGTAAAACTATTTACAAAATGATTTTTAAAACAAAAGAAACAAAACAAAATATTTTAAATAAAAAAAAGCTAGACCTGAACCGGCCAGGCCCAAAGGCCCAGCCGGCTGGACCCAACCCTGACCAAACCCTAAAATCTACCCCTACCTAACCACCCCTACCCAATCCCTCCCCACAGCTGCCGCCACCCCAATCCACTCCAGCGCGTGGCCACTCTCCCGTTGCAACCCCTCTGTGAAACCGGCCCCACCCCAATAGCGACCCCCACCTCTCGCTTGTCTCCCTCGACGCGCCTGACCCCTGCTCGCCTCCTCCTAGAGGGTCGCTACCTTTGGGGCTCAAGCATGAGCTCTCCCCCGTGAACGCCTCCTCCCCGTCTTGGTCACCCGTCCTCAACCCCATCGTCCTCATCTCCTGTTGTTGCCGTGCGCCCGCCTCCTAGCCTCGTCTTTGGCCGTCCTCTACCCGATGCCGTCTCTGGCCAACCACCTTGCTGCCAAGCCCTACTCGCCTCCCCACGGCCTCGCGAGTTCCGTGGCCGCCCGCTCGAGTCCTCTTCCGCGCTGTCGCCCGCCGGGTCCACCAGCTTCCGCTTAGGCTCGTCTCTCTCCGGCCGCATGGTACCCCCCCGCCAGGAGCTCTGCGAGCCGCCGCCGCCCCCTCCTACGCGGTCCCCCGTTTCCCGGCTTCTGCCTCCCCATCTGCGAAGGCCTCCGCCGCCAGGGGTCCTGCCACTGTGGCCTACCCCTTGTCTGTTGGAATTATGCCCTAGAGGCAATAATAAAGATGTTATTATTATAATTCTTGTTCATGATAAAGTTTATATTCCATGCTATAATTGTATTAAGCGGAAACATTAATACTTGTGTGGTTTGTGAACAACACCGTGTCCCTGGTACGCCTCTAAGGACTAGCTCATTGATCAATGATGGTTAAGGTTTCCTAACCATAGACATGAGTTGTCAATTGATAATGAGATCATATCATTGGAGCATGATATGATGGACAGACCCAAACTAAGCGAAGCAATTAGATCGTTTCATCGTGTTCATCTTTGCGAAGCTTTTCCTATGTCAAATATTGTATTCCTTAGACCATGAGATAATGCAACTCCCTGGTACCGGAAGAAAGCTTTGAGGTCATCAAACGTCATCCTATGAGAGGGTGATCATAAAGGTGTCTCTCAGGTGATCGGAAAGTATCTGTTGGGTTGTATGTATCGAGATGGAATTTGTCCCTCCCAAGTCGGAGAGATATACTTTGGCCCCACGGTGTCGATATCAACACCGCTTGCAAGCATGTGGTTAAGGAGTTAATCACAAAGTGATATCGGATTACGGAACAGTAAAGTACTTCTTTGTGAGCGAGATTGAACTAGGTATGACGGCATGCGACGATCGAATCTCGGGCAAGTAAAATATCGCGAGACGAAGGGAATATATATATGGGATTGATTGAATCTTGGCATCGTGGTTCATCCGATATGATCATTGATGAATGTGTGGGAGTCAATATGGGTGCCCAGACCCCGCTGTTGATTATTGATAGAAGATCATGTCTGCATATTCTCGAACCCGCAGGGTCACACACTTAACGTGTCTCGACGCTAGGATAGATTGGATAATTGGTTTATGAATTTTTGTTCGGAGTCTCGGATGGGATCCGGGATATCACGAGAGGTTCCGGAATGGTCCGGAGAATAAGATTCATATAAGGCAATGCAGTTTTTGGAGTTCGGAATTGTTCCGGGTTAATCGGTATTGTACCGGAAGCTTCTAGAACCTTCTGGAAGGGGACCAACGTGGCCCCACCTTCCGGGAGGGGGCATGGGCCTATGAGGGAGTGTCCTGGCCGCATTGGGACAGGGGCACAAGGCCCCATAGGGCCCAGCCGATCCTAGAGAGTTTAAATCGTTTAAACTAGAGATAGGGTTTCTAGAAGAGGGGAGAGTCCATGCCCCCCACTCCTTATCCTTTGGGCTTGGGGGAGGGGCTAGGGCTGCGCCCCCCCTCTATATAAATAGGGGTGGGGGCGCACCAACCCCACACTCCTCTCCTCCAAAGCCTAGCCGCCTTGCTAGCTTTCCTCTCTCCCTCCCGACTGTTTGTAGGCGAAGCCCTGCTGCAGAAATTCTCCACCATATACACCACGCCGTCGTGTTGTAGATCCAATCTATCTCTCCACCATACTTGCTGGTCCGAGGAAGGAGGAGACGTCGAGGTGCTGCACGTGTGCATCTCACGGAGGCACCGCCACTTGTGGTGCTAGATCGGATCGGATCGCGAGGAGAAGCGAGTACGACTACATCACCCACGTTCCAGGAACGTTCGCTATCTGAATCTTCAAGGGTATGAAGATCTAATCCAATCTATCTCGTTGATTGCATCTCCTAGATTAGATCTTGGCTTTCCCTCTGTTCGCATCCGTAGAAAATTTTGATTTACTATGCCGCGAAACCCTTCAGTGGTATCAGAGCTAGATCTAAGCGTAGATGTGTTTCACGAGTAGAACGCAACATGGTTGTTGCGGTCATTGATGTTTTCTGTTGCAAGCCTCTTGTTTGTGTTCTTCTTATGACGCGGGATAGTGAGATTGAAGCGGTCCAGGCCAACCTTACGCGGCGTCGCGAGAGACCGCTCCGCACTTGACGTGTGGCTTGTTCCACACATGCGGTGGTGGATGTCGATTTCTCTCACTATAGTTGTCATGGGATTAACACGAGTTTGGCAACCATAATATCACCGTTGTGGCTTTCCGTAGGTAAGAATCGTTCTTAGCATCTACTCCCATAAAGCCACGTAAAACATGCAACAACAAAGTAGAGGCGTCTAACTTGTTTTTGCAGGAGTGTTCGTGATATGGTATGGCCCAAGATGTGATGTGTATAATGTATGCGATGATCATGTTTTGTAATGTTTCACGACTTGCATGTCGATGAGTACACAACCGGCAGGAGCCATATGGTTGTCTTTATAATTGTGTATGACCTGTGTGTCAACTTCTTATACGCCATGTAATAGCTTTACTTTATCGCTAAGTAGTTAGCAATAGTTGTAGTTGCTATTCGTGGTGGAGGCAATCTGTGGCGCCCCGCTAAAACCACTACTAGAAAATCGCGTTGTTTTTGTGCATTGCATCATCATGACCGCATGCTCATGTCATCATGCCACATTGCATTTGAGCATCGTCATCATCATGCATGGTTTTGTCTAAACTATTTTCGAAACGCCTAGTTTTGTTTTCTAAATACTCCCGTCTTTATTCAAATTAAAACCCGGGTCTCCGGAATATTTTGTTTTGACTAACCACGGTTTGCAAAAAACCCCGTTTTAAATAAATACAATGTTTAATTATTTTTAGGGGGCAGCCGTACCGGGCCGATCCGACCCAGTCGGTCACCCCCAGTACAAAACCAGTCTACCCTAAACCCTTTTCCTACCTACCCTAATCCTACCCAGCCCCCCTCCACCTCACCCCAACCTATCCCTTTGCGCCACATCAGCCTGGCCCTCTCTCCACCCCAATCACCAACCTCCACCTCACCAACCCCACCCCATATCCCCACCTAATCCCTACTCCCTCTCACCTGCCTTGCAACACAGCACAAGCACCACGCCGACGCTCCTCCTGGCCACAGCCCCTCCCTCCACCCGGCCTTGCCCCCACCTGGGTCCCACCCGCATCCAGCCCCATCCCTGTCGCTCGACCTGATCCTCTCCCCCACCTCCCTCTCCTCTCGATCCTGCATCACGCGCTCCAGCCCTGAGCCTCACCCCGCCGCCAGAGGTCCTCCGCGTCGGCCCCGCAACCGCCTCCAGCGCCGCCAAGCCCGGCCGCTATGCAAGCTCCGCCACCACTGCTTCCTTCCCTCTGCACCGCCACCCGCCAGCCCACTTTGCCCTTGCCCGAGCTCGCCGGCCACCTCCTCGTCCGCCCCCGCGAACCCCAACCTCTCCTCTCCGTCGGCCGCTCGCACCACCCTTCCCCTTTCCTCTCTGAGCCGCCGCCGAGGTCGCCCCTCACCAATCCGCCGCCACAGCCGCCGCCCCTCCCCTCACCGGCGTCGGACCTCGCCGCTTGCCCCACGCTCTCCTACAGACCTCGTCGGCTTGGCCTTGTTGCCCGCCTCCTCTGCCCTGCGCCGCCTCCGACGAGTCGCCGTCGCCCGAGCCTCGCCAACGACGCCCTCTCCTTCGTCCCGGCCGTGTCCCCTGCTTCCTCCCTGTGCCAGCCGCACCCGCAGAAGAGCCTGGCGCCCTTCTTCCGCCGCTGGAAGACGCCTGTCCCTGTCGATCTCGTCCTCCCAGCGCGCGCTGCTGCTTGTCCTCGGCCAACGCGTCCATGCTCTCCTTCAAGCACACGATCGCCTGTACCATCACCCGTTTAATCGAGAACTCCCGAGGACCATCAGTCAAGTTCACCACCGACAAAAAACGGACGACAAGACTCCAACCGAAGATCGGATCTGATGGTGTCGGAACGACAAGTTCTACTTCACGGGCACCGAGCGTCAAGATCGCCTTCACGGGAAAACCGCAAGACATCCTTCCCGGGATTTGAAGACCGAACCCGGTGGCTTTTGCTGGACCATCAAAAAGATCTACAATGGGACGCCATGACTGAGACCCCGGACCCGAAGACCACAAGTGCGACAAGTACTCCTTCCCGGATGCGATGCTCGAGAACCCGGACGGTAAGGACACCGACACAGAACGCCAAGTTCTTCATCCCGGACGCCGAGACCGACCTGATACGCGGGCCCGACAAGATCGACACCGACCAGGGCGAGTCCGATGCGCCCCCGACGCCACACCAAGTCCTTCTTCCCGGAACGCCAAGCTCTTCATCTTGTATCCGACCTTCGAAGACCGATACCGTCGAACCCTGAACCCTGAGACCGAACCCCGAACCCCGGAACCCCAAGATCTGTCGTACCCCGATGTGTGAACCCAAACCCAAGACCTTATTTTATTAAATGATATATTACTTGTTGCATATAAAATTGCCATGCTTGCCTACATATTGTCGTGTGGGTTGGGGGCCTTATGCCGATTCACCTTATAATTAAATATGAGATCCATATGCTGGCAAATCTAGTCGTATATTGGTCCCATTTAAATTTGTGTAGCAAACCGGCGTTATCTTTTGCCTTGTTAAGACAACCTTTAATTTGCGGCGTAGATAAACAACATGAACCTATTAATTAATGGTCGGGACCCCCGGTTCCGCTTAATATTGCCTAATTGCATCGCATCTTGCCATGTCATACATCATACATGCATCATGCTCGATTTTCTGCCGTAGTAATAAATAGTGTATCCGGTGTTTCCTCTAGTGCTTTGCTTCTTCACGGACTAGGCCGATGAGTTGATGCGAGTATCGACCCGATCTTCGGATGAATCTTCGGCAATGTTTTCAGGCGAGCATTCTCCCCCTTTCTACCTATCTTACTTTTATAGTATTTATTCCCTCCTGTTGATCTATTGCTATCTGTGTTGCGATGCTCTAGTTTTCGTACCCGTGATATCCCTTGCAGCCTTATATTGCCTTGGACACATCCTATTACCTGTTGTTTGGTAGATAGTTGGACCTGCGCGTCGTAGTCGCTTGCTCAAGTGTTGTTGCGTGTTGTCAAGTACCACAGTTGTTGGAGTATTGCCGCATGTTTAATGTTGGAGATGATCATGGCTTTAATTATCGTTTAATTCAATTATTGTTTAACAACTAAAATTGAAGTAGGTAAATGCAGAACGCAGTGGGCAATAGATGTTATTTGGTTGTTAATCGTCCACTTGTGTCCCGTGGGACCCCGAGTTCTTGACACTGTTAGAGATCGAGCGCGCTAACCACATGTGGGATGTATGGGCACCCCATCGATTTAGTACCTGATTCCAAGTACTGTACTGGGGGCCACAAGTAGTTTGGGGCTTTATTACTATTCTGTACTTATGCCATGCTTTACTGCTTAATTTAAATTGTGCGATGTACTGCACCTGTACTGTTTAGGATCGTGACCCGTTTTCGCTGTATCGACAAGCCCAGTCACCTTTAGGGTTCCTAATCGTTTACAGCCGGCTCCACAAACCCTGAGTCCGTCTCGGAGACCGACCGACTTTGTTGCGGGTAGACTTGGTGGGGTGGCCCCCATGTACTTACTTTGGGTCTGGGAAACGTCATGACTTAGGCCCCGCCGACATACCGATGGGTGTATGTTAATTGATCTGGCAAAAAGGGTCGTGCGTGTGTGGACTTTGGTGCACCCCTGCAGGGTTAAATCTTTTCGAAAAGTCGTGTCCGCGGTTATGGACGACTTGGAGCACAGTTCTCGATCATAGACAACTATAACTAAAGTTTACTGTTATAAGTTGACCTGTATCCGATATGACTAGTAATCAGCTTCACTATAACGGAATGGCTAAATAAAAGTACCAACAACTGCTGGGTTTTGGGTTATCTCATGCCAATTGTATCTGACTAGTAAGTGTTGCAACTACAACGGAATGGTTAACTAAAACTGCCCACTACTTATTATATCAGGATGACTATCTATACCTGACTAGTAATTGCTGCAACGATAACTGAATAAATAAAACTGCCAACTGTGTGAGTTCCTTGGTTGACTTCCTCGTTTGGTCTCGAGGGGGAAACACCAGGATGGGTATGTTTGGTGGTAGTATCAGGTTGGTTCCGAATAGGTCTTTCTTACCCCTCTCTGATAGCCGCTAGTTGTATCGAGTCTCTATAGGTTGTTTAGTGCATCTGCCGCCGCTTGATCCACCATACCTATGTAGGCGAGGACCACCGAATTCTAGCCTCGCCGTGTACTGGCCTCAGTACTGACCGCTCTCTCTTTTTCCTTTGGCCTTTGTCGGCACCCCTTTTGTTTAAGAAGGTTTTGAGATCAACGTCGTTAGCAGGGTTACCCTTCCGGCTTGGCCTGGGCAGGGTTATGGACGCCATTGGTTATTCTTCAGGGCTCTTAGCCCCATTTGCATCTTGTCCGTAATCGGACGCTATATCGTTTTAAAGGTGATTTGGATCTTTGTATTGTATATCTGTATTCTTGACTCTTTGAGTCGCTGTTGTATATATATATCTGTTCTGTGGGTCCCATCAAGGACTGTTGTGTAATGTTATTACTTCGTTTTCCACCCGCACGAAAGTGCCTGGTGGGCACCTTTGAATCGTTTCTATGCGGGTTTGGCGGGAAGCGCTGAAACTTGCATAGGGCCGATTCTGAGGGTGTTACACAATCATGGTGGAGTGATGGAGATCATGCCGGCACGCACAAGATGGAGATCATTACGCGAAGATTGGCTATACCATGTCACATAAAGTTATATGCATGTGATGTTTATCCTTTTATGTATCTTATTATGCTTAGATCGCGACGGTAGCATTATAAGATGATTCCTCACTTAAAGATCAAGATAAAAGCATGTTCTCCCCAAGTATGCACCGTTGCGAAAGTTAAATCGTGTCCAAGCATCACGTGATGATCGGGTGCTATAGACTCTACGCTCACATACAACGGGTGCAAGCCAGTTTGCACTGTGAAATACTTGGGTCTAGCTTGACGAGCCTAGCATGTCTGAGACATGGCCTCGGAACACAAGAACCGAAAGGTTAAGCATGAGTCATATGAATGATATGATCGACACTTTGTTGTCCACCATTGAAACCACATCTCTTCTCGTGATGATCGGATTAGGTGTGGTGAATTTGGATCGTGTTCACTAAACAACTTGAGGGATGTTGAATTTAGTGGGAGTTCATCTAGTAATTTGATTAAGTTGAACTATTTATCATGAACATAGTCTAAATTGTACTTGCAAATCTTGTAGATCACATGGCCAAGTCCAACTTCAACTTCAACGTTTTCTTTGAGATAGAAAAGCTTAGAAACAATGGGTCTAACTTCACCAAATGGTTCCGATTCGAGAATCATTCTCGCTGGCGGACAAAAGGACTATGTCCTTGAGAAAGCGCTAGGTGACGCCCCTGCTATAGATGCGCCGGCTGATGAAAAAGTTGTTTATCAGTCGCGCAAGGATGATTATGATTTGATTAAGATAGCCATGTTGTATGCTATGGAATCGGATCTTCAAAATCGTTTTGAGGAGTTCGCCGGGCCCTTTGAGATTCTCGAGGAGCTGAAAAACATGTTTCAGACTCAAGCCCGTTCTGAGAGATATGAGATCTCTAAGAAATTCTTTAACTACAAGATGGAGGAAGGGAGTTCCGTTAGTGAGCACGCCATTGAGATGACGGGCTACACTCAACGCCTTGAGCAACTAGACTGCAAGATTCCAGAGGAGCTCAAGATTGACACTCCCAGCTACAAAAGTTTTGTAGTGACTCATAATCAGATTGGTTCCACTGATACGATCACCGAGCTCTTCGCAAAGCTGAAGGCTGCGGAAGTGGACATCAAGAAGGATAATCATGTGTTGATGGTCAACAATCCCTCCTTTAAGAAAGGTAAGGGAGCAAAGAAGCCCTTCAAGAAGGGCGGCGGCAATATAATGCCCCTTTGAGAAGAAGCTCAGTGCGGTCCCAAGCCGGACAGAGTGCTTCTATTGCAAGGACAAGGGTCCTTTGGAAGCATAAGCGTCCAAGTACTTAGCGGACAAGAAGGCTGACACCATCAAAGGTATATTTGATATACATGTTATTGATATTTTCCTTACTAGCCCCCGTTGTAGTGCCTGGGTATTTGATACTGGTTCAGTTGCTAATATTTGTAACTCGAAACGGGAGCTACGGAATGAGCGTGACTTGCGAGGATGAGGTGACGATGCTGGCGTTGAGCGGATCAAGAGTTGATGTGATGGCCGTCGGCACGCTCTCCTTAGTTTTACCTTCGGGATTAGTTTTAAACCTTAATAAGTGTTATTATGTACTGCGTTGAGCATGAACATTATTTACGGATCGTGTTTATTGCAAGACGGTTATTCATTTAAATCGGAGAATAATGGTTGTTCTATTTATATGAGTAACATCTTTTATGGTCATGCACCTCTTGTAAATGGTTTATTTCTTCTAAATCTCGAAGGGATGAAACACACATCCATAACATTGAGGCTAAGAGATGCAAAGTAGATAGTGATAATACTACTTATTTGTGGCAATCGTCTAGGTCATATTGGAGTAAAGCGCATGAAGAAACTCCATTACGATGGACTTTTGGAGTCTCTTGATTTTGAATCATTTGACACATGCGAACCATGCCTCATGGGCAAGATGATCAAAACCCGTTCTCCGGTATGACGGGCGAGCAACGGACTTGTTGGAAATCATACATACCGATGTATGCGGACCGATGAGTATTTCGACGCGCGGTGGATATCGCTATTTCCTCACTTTTACCGATGACTTAAGTAGATATGGGTATATCTATTTAATGAAACATAAATCTGAAACATTTGAAAAGTTCAAGGAATTTCAGAATGAAGTGGAGAACCATCGTAACAGAAAGATTAAGTTTCTACGATCCGATCGTGGAGGTGAATATTTGAGTTATGATTTTCTCACGCATCTTAAAGCAAGTGGAATCGTTTCACAACTCACGCCACCGGAACACCACAGCAATGGTGTGTGCGAGCAGGAATCGAACCCTATTAGATATGGTCCGATCAATGATGTCTCTTATTGATTTGCCGTTATCATTTTGGGGTTATGCATTAGAAACCGCTGCATTCACTTTAAATAGGGCTCCATCTAAATCCGTTGAGACGACACCGTATGAACTGTGGTTTGGTGCTAAGCCTAAGTTGTCGTTTCTTAAAGTTTGGGGATCTGAAGCTTCGTCAAGAAGTTGATGCGGACAAGCTCGAACCCAAAGCGAGAAATGCGTCTTCATAGGATACCCTAAGGAAACTATTGGGTATACCTTCTATCACGAGCAGAAGGCAAAGTGTTTGTGCATGAAACGGTTCCTTTCTTGAGAAGGAGTTTCTCTCGAAAGAAGTGAGTGGGAGGAAAGTAGAGCTAGACGAGGTTATTGAACCTTCTCTTGAGTTGGAGAGTAGCGCAGCACCTGAAATTGTTCCAGTGCGGCCTGCACCAACAATAGAGGAAGCTAATGACAAGGATCATGAAGCTTGGACGATCTTGCTCTTGAGCGTCGCAGTCGACAAGGTCGCGTGCCCCCACAGTGGTATGCAACCCCTGTCTTGGTGTCTTGCTAGTAGAAGGCGGTGAACCTACGAACTATGAGGAAGCGATGATGAGCCCGGACTACGAGAAATGGCTAGAAGCCATGAAATCCGAATTGGGATCCATGAGCGAAAACCAAGTATGGACTTTGGTGGACCCTCCTAGCGACCGAAAGGCCGTTGAGTGCAAATGGATCTTCAAGAAGAAAACGGACGCGGATGGTAATGTTACCATCTATAAAGCACGGCTTGTCGCGAAAGGTTTTCGACAAGTTCAAGGTGTTGACTACGATGAGACTTTCTCTCCCGTAGCGATTTTTAAGTCCATTCGGATTTTATTAGCAATTGCCGCGTTTCATGATTATGAAATATGGCAGATGGATTTCAAGACTGCTTTCCTCAATGGCAACATTGATGAAGAGTTGTATATGATGCAACCCGAAGGTTTTGTCGATCCTAAGGATGCTAGTAAAGTATGCAAACTTCAGCGTTCCATTTATGGACTGAAGCAAGCATCTCGGAGTTGGAACCTTCGTTTTGATCAAGTGATCAAGAGCTTTGGATTTGTTCCAAATTGCTACGAAGCTTGTATCTACAAGAAAGTGAGTGGGAGCTCGATGACGTTTCTGGTACTATATGTGGATGACATATTGATTATCGGAAATGACATCAACATGCTTAACGATGTGAAGAGTTATTTGAACAAGTGTTTTTCAATGAAAGACCTAGGTGAAGATGCTTATATATTGGGCATCAAAATCTATAGAGATAGACAAAGGCGCTGATAGCCTTAAGCGGTACATACCTAGACAAAGTTACGAAAAGGTTCGAGAATGGATAAGGCAAAGAAAGGTTCGGTGCCTATGTTGTCGGGTAAGATATTGAGCAAGGCTCGGTGTCCATTCTGATGAAAATGATAGGAAGCTATGAGCAAAGTGCCTTATGCCTCGGCCATAGGTTCCATCATGTATGCCATCTTGTGTACTAGACGGATGTGTCCAATGCTCTTAGTTTGACGAGATATCAAAGTGATCCAGAGTGGAACCTTTGGACAGCCGTGAAGAACATCCTAAAGTACCTAAATAGAACTAAAGAAATGTTCTTAGTCTATGGGGTGATGAACAGCTTGTCGTAAAGGTTACGTCGATGCTAGTTTCGACACCGACAAGGATGATTCCAAATCTCGAGACGGGATACGTTTATATTTTGAATGGAGGAGCTGTGAGTGGAGAAGCTGCAAGCAAAGCGTGATCGCGGGATCTACAAGGAAGCGGAATACATGGCTGCTGCGAAGCGTCAAGTGAAGGAGTTTGGATCGAAACTTCATCATCGAGCTTGGCGTGGTTCCAAGTGCATTGGACCCACTAGAGATATTGTGTGACAACACGCGCCATAGCACTTGCTAAGGAACCAAGATATCATCCAAAGACCAAGCATATCAACCGCAAGTTTCATATAATCCGAGATTATATAGCGGATGGAGATCGAAGATTAGCAAAGTACATACGGACCTGAATGTCGGAGATCCATTGACTAAACCTCTTCCACGTGTAAAACATGATCAACACCTCAGTGCCATGGGTGTGAGATTATTGCCAGATGTAAACTAGATTATTGACTCTAGTGCAAGTGGGATCTTTGGAATTATGCCCTAGAGGCAATAATAAAGATGTTATTATTATAATTCTTGTTCATGATAAAGTTTATATTCCATGCTAGAATTGTATTAAGTGGAAACATTAATACTTGTGTGGTTTGTGAACAACACCGTGTCCCAGTACACCTCTAAGGACTAGCTCATTGATCAATGATGGTTAAGGTTTCCTAACCATAGACATGAGTTGTCAATTGATAATGAGATCATATCATTGGAGAATGATATGATGGATGACCAAACTAAGCGAAGCAATTAGATCGTTCATCGTGTTCATATTTGCGAAGCTTTTCCTATGTCAAATATTGTATTCCTTAGACCATGAGATAATGCAACTCCACGGTACGGAAGAAAGCTTTGAGGTCATCAACCGTCAACCTATGAGAGGGTGATCATAAAGGTGTCTCTCGGTGATCGGAAAGTATCTGGGTTGTATGTATCGAGATGGAATTTGTCCTCCCAAGTCGGAGAGATATACTTGGGCCCACTCGGTAATCGATATCAACACCGCTTGCAAGCATGTGGTTAAGGAGTTAATCACAAAGTGATATCGGATTACGGGCAGTAAAGTACTTGCCGTGAACGAGATTGAACTAGGTATGACGGGCAACCGACGATCGAATCTCGGGCAAGTAAAATATCGCGACGAAGGGAATATATATATGGGATTGATTGAATCTCGGCATCGTGGTTCATCCGATATGATCATCGATGAATGTGTGGGAGTCAATATGGGTGCCCAGACCCCATTGATTATTGATAGAAGATCATGTCATATTCTCGAACCCGAGGTCACACACTTAACGTGTCTCGACGCTAGGATAGAATGGATAATTGGTTTATGAATTTTGTTCGAGTCTCAGATGGGATCCGGGATATCACGAGAGGTTAGGAATGGTCCGAGAATAAGATTCATATAAGGCAATGCAGTTTTTGGAGTTGAATTGTTCCGGGTTAATCGGTATTGTCTAGGAAGCTTCTAGAACCTTCGGAAGGGGACCAACGTGGCCCCACCTTCCGGGAGGGCATGGGCTTATGAGGGAGTGTCCTGGCCGCATTGGGCCAGGGCACAAGGCCCATAGGGCCCAGCCGATCCTAGAGAGTTTAAATCGTTTAAACTAGAGATAGGGTTTCTAGAAGAGGGGAGAGTCCATGCCCCCCACTCCTTATCCTTTGGGCTTGGGGGAGGGGCTAGGGCTGCGCCCCCCCTCTATATAAAGAGGGGTGGGGGCGCACCACCCCCCTTACACCTCTCCTCCAAACCCTAGCCGCCTTGCTAGCTTTCCTCTCTCCCTCCCAACTGTTTGTAGGCGAAGCCCTGCTGCAGAAATTCTCCACCATATACACCACGCCGTCGTGTTGTAGATCCAATCTATCTCTCCACCATACTTGCTGGTCCGAGGAAGGAGGAGACGTCGAGGTGCTGCACGTGTGCATCTCACGGAGGCACCGCCACTTGTGGTGCTAGATCGGATCGGATCGCGAGGAGGAGAAGCGAGTACGACTACATCACCCACGTTCCGACGAACGTTCCGCTGTGCGAATCTTCAAGGGTATGAAGATCTAATCCAATCTATCTTGTTGATTGCATCTCCTAGATTAGATCTTGGCTTTCCCTCTGTTCTCATCCGTAGAAAATTTTGATTTACTATGACGCGAAACCCTTCATTGTCCCCTCCTCCAGCGGCCGAGCACAACTCACCCTATCGTGGGCCACCCTCCATGGCTCCTCCTCGCCTATGTCACGTCCTGCCTCCGCCCTTGTCCCTTCCCGTCGATGGTAGTTTGTATCTTTAGTGAGTCCTCTGTCCTCATCTGCGGGCACGTGAGTTGTTTTTGTGTCTATGTTTGTTCGGGTGCTGATGCAAGTTCTGTCCGTGTTCTTTGTTGAACATAAGATCTGTTGGTTGCAGTGACCGTATTCGCGAGGGACCGAGACTGAAGTCGGCAGACCACCAAAGCCAACGTAAGAGCACCACCGACAATTGAAGTCAGAACTCGATGAACGTCGTCACGGATCCAAAGATCGCTTCCTTTGTATTCGGACCCTAAGATCGTCAACATGGAACAACAAGACCGACGAATCAGCACAAGATCTACTCGTCGGAATGCCAAGTCCCAACCCTCGGATCCGAAGCGTCGAACCTGTCGAACCCTCGGAACCCCCAAGATCGTCGAATCCTATGTGTGACCCCTCTTTCCGAGACCCTATTTTTGATGAATATAAAATACCTTGTTGCATATACTAATTCATATTTGCATACATATTTGTGTGGTTCGGGGGCATTAGGCCAATTCACCTCATAATTAAATATGGAGACCATATGTGGGGGAATCTAGTCTTATATTTGCTCCATTTAAATTTGTGTAGCGAACCGGTGCTATATTTTGCCATGTTAAGACAACATTTAAATTGCGGGGTATCTAAACAACTTGAACCTATTAAATAATTGTCGGGACCCCGGTTCCGCTTAATATGGCCTAATTGCATCGCACCTTTGACATGTCATACATCATACATGCATCATGCCCGATCTTATGCCGTAGTATTTAATATTGCATCCGGTGTTTCTGCTAGTGCTTTGCTTCTTCACGGATTAGGCCGATGAGTTGATGCGAGTGTCAACCCGATCTTCGAATGAACCTTCAGCAATGTTTTCAGGCGAGCATTCTCCCTCTTTCTACCTATTTTATATTTATAGTCTTTATTTCCTCCTGTTGATCTATTGCTATCTGTGTTGTGATGCTATAGACTCCGTACCCCGTTATACTTCTCTGCAGCCCTTATATTGCCATGGACACATCCTATTACCTGTTGTTTGGTAGATAGTCGGCCTTGCGAGTCGTAGTTGCTTGCGCAGGTGATGTGTCACGTTGTTGATCTTCCACAGTTGTTGGAGTAATGCCGCATGTTTAAGGTTGGAGATGATCATGTCTTTAATTACCGTTTAATAACTAAAATTGAAGTAGTTAAATAATGCAGAGGCACAGGTGGGTAATAGATGTTATTTGGTTTTTAACCGTCCACTTGTGTCCCATAGGACCCCGAGTATTTGATACCTGTTCTTTGAATATTCGCACTATCCGCATGTGGGACCATGAATCCCCCTAACCCTAGCTTGAGCCATATTTAATTCCTTGGGGACACAAAGTAGTTTGGGGCTTTATTACTATCATGTACTTATGCCATGTTTTACTGCTTTATTTACTATTGCGCGTGGAGCGCATGTACTGTTTAGGTAAATGGAATGTTTTGCGGTACCGACAAGCCCAATCACACTTTCGGGTTCCCGGTCGTTTACAACCATTGACACAAACCTCTGGGTCCGTCTCGGAGCCGGCCAACTTCATCGCGGGTTTCTTAGTGGGGTGGCCCCCTGAAATCAAATATGAATCTTGCGAATGTTCTATCGTGATGCCTCGTTGGGTTTTCATTTGGTTTTTTCTGAGGTTGATCGTGCGTGTGTAGCTATTTGTGCCCCCTTGCAGGGTAAAACTTTCTGAAAGCCGTGTCTGCGGTTATGGACGACTTGGAGCACAGTATCTCGATCATAGACAACTATAAATAAACTAGTGCTATAAATTTGACTTTATAATGACTAGTAATCAGCTTCACTACAACAGAATGGCTAAATAAAAGTACCAACAACTGCTGGTTTTGGGATGCCTCATGCTGTATGTATCTGACTAGTAAGTATTGCAACTACAACATAATGGTTAACTAAAACTGCCCACTGTTTATAATATCAGGATGACTCATGCTATCTATATCTGACTAGTAATTGCTGCAACTATAACGGAATGAATAAAACTGCCAACTTTCTGAGTTCCTCGATTGGCTTCCTCGTTTGGTCTCGAGGGGGAAATATCAGGATGGGTATGCTTGGTGATAGTTTCAGGTTGGATCCGAATAGCTCTTTCTTATCCTTATCTGATAGCCGCCAGTTGTATTGAGTCTCTATAGGTTGTTTAGTGCATGCTGCGCTGCCGCTTCAGTCCACCATACCTATGTAGGCGAGGACCGCCGAATTCTAGCCTCGCCGTGTACTGGCCTCAGTACTGACCGCTCTCGTTTTCCTTTGCCCTTTGTCGGAACCCCTTTTGGTTAAGCAGGTTTTGAGATCGATGTCGTTAGCAGGGTTACCCTTCCGGCTTGGCCTGGACAGGGTTATGGACGCCATTGGTTATTCTTCAGGGCTCTTAGGTCAATTTGCATCTTATCCGTACTCGGACGCTGTATCATTTTAAAGGTGATTTGGATCTTTGTATTGTATATCTGTATTCTTGACTCTTTGAGTCATTGTTGTATATATCTGTTCTATGGGTTCCATCATGGACTATTGTGTAATGGCATTACTTCGTTTTCCACCCACACGCAAGTGCCTGGTGGGCGCCTTTGAATCATTTCTATCCGGGTTTGGCGGGAATCACTGAAACTTGCATAGGACCAATCCGAGGGTGTTACAGCAGCATTGGCCAAAGTAGCACAAATGTCCATGCCGGCACTCACTAACCCGCATGGCAATGTGTCATTTCAAGCTACCAAAGAAACTAAGAAGGTACAGGTGGATGAAACTTTCCTAGAGCGTTCAGTCACCATTGGGGCTGGCCTCACTGACAAATAGGAAAGCGAGCTCACTAGCTTCCTCCGTGAGAATCGGGATATCTTTGCATGGTCCACACAGGATTTGCAAGGAGTTCCGAGGGAGCTGGCTGAGCACTCTCTTCATGTAAGGCCAGATGCCAAGCCGGTGAAGCAACCCCTCCGCCGCTTTGCCGAAGATAGGAGGAAAGTGATAGCTGCCGAGATTGCCAGGCTTTTAGCTGTTGGATTCATCATGGAAGTACTGCACCCTAATTGGTTATCAAATCCAGTCTTGGTCGTAAAGAAAAAAGATGACCCGAACGTGGCTGTGGTATGGCACATGTGTATCGGTTACACGAACCTCAATAAGGTGTGTCCAAAAGATCCATTTCCCCTGCCACGAATCGACCAAGTCATAGATTCTACTGCTGGGTTTGATTTGTTGTCATTTGTGGACGCGTATTCTGGATTCCATCAGATACCAATGAATCCGAATGATCAAATAAAGACAACTTTTATCACCCCGTACGGGGCTTATTGCTATCGCACCATGCCATTCGGACTGAGAAATGCAGGTGTAACATATCAAAGATGCATGCAAAAATGCTTGCAAGATCAATCGGACAAAAATGTTCAAGTATACGTCGATGATGTGGTAATAAAAACCAAGAAAAGTCATACTATAATCGAGGACCTGCGTCAAACATTCACAAACTTGAGAAGATTTCGGATGAAACTTAACCTGAAAAAAATGCACATTTGGTGTCCCGGCTGGCAGATTACTCGGATTTCTCGTATCCAGCCGAGGAATTGAGGCTAACCCGACAAAGATTAGGGCCATCGAAAGAATGGAATTACCAAAGACCCTCAATGATGTCCATAAGTTCACTAGATGCCTGGCCTCGTTGAGTAGGTTTATTAGTCGGCTAGGTGAAAAAGACCTACCACACTATATCAACTGATGAAAAAATCAGACAAATTCACATGGACACATCAAGCTGATAGCGCTTTCCATGAATTAAAGAAAATGTTGGCAACAACACTAATATTAGCATCACCACTGTCCAAAGAGCCAATGTTGATCTATGTCGCCGCAACCAACAGAGTTGTAAGTGCTGTGATAGCGGTTGAACGCGAAGAAGAGGGCAAATCAGTCCAAAGGTCAGTTTATTACTTGAGAGAAGTACTCTCTATGTCAAAGCAGAATTACCCTCACTATCAGAAAATGACATATGGGGTATATATGGCAGCGGAGAGGCTGAAACATTATTTTCAAGAACACCCAATCCGTGTAATATGCGAGGCACCTATCTCGGATATACTATGCAGGAAAGATGCCAGTGGCCGAGTCACAAAATGGGCCATAGAGCTAGCACCATATACTCCATAGTATGATAGGCGAGACACAATCAAATCTCAAGATGTTGCAGATTTCTTTGTAGATTGGATGGAAATGCAGTACGAACCACCACTGCCAGACCCGAACTACTGGAAAATGCATTTTGACGGGTCCAAGACGAAAATGGGTCTGGGCGCCGGGATAGTGCTCACATCACCAAAGAGGGACCATCTCAAGTATGTGCTACAAATTCATTTTGTTGCTTCCAATAGTGTTGCCGAGTATGAAGCACTTGTCCACGGCATCAAAGTGGCCAAAGAGATTGGCATCAAAAGGATCATGTGTTTTGGCAATTCGGATTTGGTGATATCAGCAAGTGTCTGGACATTGGGACGCACTAGACGCAAACATGGCATTATATCGTTTCCATGTGCAACAAATTTCGGGATACTTTGACGGATGTGAATTCCACCACATCCCAAGAGCAGAAAATGAAGCAGCAGATGTACTATCCAAATTAGGTTCATCTCGACAAGCAATACCACCAGGAATAGCATTGGAACACCTTAGGAAACCATCGATCAAGCCGTCACCAGATTCTAAATCAATATTCATCCCGGCAACACAAGAGTCAGATGTTGTGCCAATGGATATTGACTCAGGGGCAGTTTCGAGTCACTCGGGGACTGACCAGCTCACTTCAGGGGTTGCCGAATCACACACGGGGACTCCTCAGGTCATGTCGGCAGAGCATATGTCGGCGGACCCAATGGAAGTTGATGGTGAAGCAGACCCGGAGCCACTAATACCAACATGGGCACAGCCAATATTCAACTACTTAAAAGATGGAACTTTGCCGAATGATGAGATATTGGCAAGGCAAACAGAAAGAAGAGCAAAAGCATACACCATAATCAACAAGGAACTGCACAAGAGAAGTGTGACGAGTGTACTACAGCGTTGCATCAGCTCAGAGAAAGGCCATGCGATTTTGTTGGATATTCATCAAGGGGAATGCAGACACTATGCATCCTCAAGAGCATTGGTGGCCAAGGCGTTTCGGCATGGGTTTTATTGGCCAAGCACATTGGCACAGGCACAAGAGCTACTCATAAAATTCAATGGTTGCCAACATTACACATCCAAGTCACATTTACCAGCGTCTGAATTAAAGACTATACCAATCACTTGGCCTTTTGCAGTATGGTTCCTAGATATGGTAGGACCATTCAAACCAGCAAGGGGAGGCATGACTCATATTTTGGTGATGATTGATAAGTTCACTAAATGGATAGAAGTGAAACCCATCAAAAAATTGGACAGTAAAACAGCTGTCACATTCTTAAGGGACATAATCCTAAGATATGGTTACCCACACAGTGTAATCACAGCCAATGGCACAAACTTTGCTGAAGGAGCTTTTGCTCGTTTCTACGGAAAAAACCAAATAAGACTTGATGTAGCATCAGTCGCCCATCCAGAATCAAATGGACAAGTTGAATGAGCTAATGGCTTAGTTCTATCAGGGATAAAACCCTGCTTAATGGAACCACTCCAGAGATCACCTGGTTGTTGGATAGAGGAACTGCCCTCAATGCTATGGAGTCTAAGAACAACTCTGAATCGGTCAACAGGCTATACACCATTTTTCCTTGTGTATGGGGCAGAAGCAGTTTTGCCTGCCGACATAGAGTATGACTCGCCAAGGATAAGGCAATACTCGGAAGCCGAGGTAAAAGAGGCCCGAGAATATGGATTTGACTTACTCGAAGAGGCAAGGGAACTGGCATTATCCAGATCCGCTATATATCAGCAAAATCTTCGACGCTACCATAGCCAAAAAGTTCAACCTCATGTTTTCCAAGAAGGGGATATGGTGCTAAGGCTAGTGCAGCGCACAGCTGGAATGCATAAGTTATCACCCCCATGGGAAGGTCCATTCATTGTAAGCAAAGCATTACACAATGATTCATATTATCTCACATATGCTCGTGAGGCACAAAAGAACAAAGCGGACAGGTCAGGAGATGAGACCAAAAGGCCATGGAATGTGGCACTACTTCGTCCCATCTATACTTAGGAGAAGCAATGCATGTATCACTCGAACTCTCATATGTCGGACACTTGTGCCGGCTATGTGCTGATAATAAAATGGTATGACTCGAAAAACTGACTCGGGGACTACCCCTTATGTTTTCCCTTTAAATTATTTTATGTCGGCTGGCGTGAAACCCAAAACTTATCTCGGAACAAGTAGTGTTTACTCGGAAAGAATCAACTCTTCGACTATGCTGTTGTCCGAAATCACGGCTTCATGGCAAGCAAGAGGAAAGGATACATGATGAGTAAACACGAACACCGAATAAGTGCAAGGAGAAACGTGAGTCGACCCTATGTCTTTGCCTAACCCACTGCAGGTCATGTTGTATTGTGTGTTGAATGATCCTCAGCCAAGTGATCCATGTTTCATACCCGCTAACTATATCCTTAGTACTTTGAGACTCTAATGTCGAACGCCAAAAAAGGTAGACATGAGCCAAAGTCGAGGAAAGGTGAAATGGCAAAATGAGACTCGGGGACTTGCCCTTGGATGATTCACACTCAGAACATAACAAAATATTTAAAGAATTATCAAAATTCACATAACCAAACATAAGTGCAATGTATATTACATTTGTACCCGACATACCGGGAATCTCATGAAAAGTTCAAGTACTTATTCTATTCAGTCTAAGAAGCAGAAGGACTCGGAGGAACAGCCTTGGAGCTAGGAGCGTCGCTTGGAGCATCTGCCGAGTCAGGGGCGTCAGTAGCCGAGTCTTCGGGATCATCTGACTCGGTGGCCTCGCTGTCGGCACCCTCTTCATTAGCAACTTCTATAAGTGGGTCGACGAGATCGAGGAAGCTGGGCCCGTCGCACCAAGCGTGTACCATGGTGTACTTGATCATAGCATAGGCTCGCTCCTGGCGTCTCTTGATAAGCCCCGGGTCATTCAACCACTTACCGTCTCCCATTATGCGAGCAAGAACATAGAGATTGATGTCCTCGTACCATGAAAGCATAAAGGAGAGGGCCTTGTTCGCTGTAGCTCGGCCGGCCGACTCACGCCACTAATTCAGCCTGTCCTCGGTATGAAGCAATCTTTCAGCAAGGGGCTCAATAAGCGCAGGTGCATCTTCATCGGGCCAGAGCATGCGAAACGCATGAATAGTCGATTTGAGAAAATCCACGCTGCATGCCTTGAGGGTCTGGACGCGCTCCAACAATTCTTCGAGATGCTCATCGTTGGTCACCTCGCCATCAGTTGGAGCACCAGACTCAACTGTCACCTTCCTCATAGCCCGAATAGCGAACAAATTCGCTTCGGGAAAATTCACTGCAAGCAAAAGAGAATCTTAGCAAAGTAACAGACAAAGGTGACAAAGTCAAGAACAAGAAAGCACAGTGCGAAAAAGAGTAAGAACTCACTACCGAGAAAAGAGTTGATGGTGCCGAGTCTGGTTTGCCAAGCCTTGGCCTTGTCCGGAGTGCGTCCAGATCCAGGTTCGCCGACTCAACCAACGACTCAGCCTCCTTGAGCAGCTCCCTGGTTTTCTCGGTGCTGGCGGCGTTCTGGTCATCTTCCTCGGCAAGCTCTTCCTTCAGCCCCTTCACCTCGGCCAAGTGTTTCTGCTCCATGTTGGCCATCAGCTTCTTCAGCCGAGTCACCTCGTCTCGCTCCTTCTAGAGTTCGTCTTGGTGCTTCTCTGCTTATTTATAATAAATCACTCGTCAGCAGCGACAGAAATATCTTGATCTTCCAAGATAATAAGGTAGAGAAAATGACACGAACACAAAATAGCGCGAGGAAGGCAAAAAACTTACTCTCCGTCTCGCTGATCTGCGAGTGGAGCGCCTCGATGGTGGACTGGGCAGAGGCTATGGGAAAGAACGAGAAAGCTAAGAAAGTGAACCGAAGGAAGATACGCCAAATAAAGATAAGGCGAGTAAGAAAGTTGCCTTGGCCTTGGGTGTCAATTTGCAGTTTTTCGTACGCAAGTTCGAGCTTGCGATGCTCCAGGAGGAGAGCTTGATGCATCTTGGTGCACTCGTTATGCGTGAGCTGCAAAAGGAAAAGGACAGTGATTAAATGGAAAAATCAAGCTCCCAGACAAATAATGAATGACTCCTATCTAAGAGCTTACAACCGAATAATTTTCTCATTCGACAGTAACCTCGGGGACTAGGGATCGAAAGTCTAACATGCGAGCTTGGCGTAAAGAAATAAAAGGCTAAGTTATTGCTTAGAGCTTACAACCGAATAAGTTTCTCATTCGGCAGTAACCTCGGGGACTAGGGATCGAAAGTCTAACATGTGAGCTTGGCATAAAGAAACAAACGGCTAAGATGTTGCTTAGATCTTACAGCCGAATAAGTATCTCATTCGGCAGTAACCTCGGGGACTAGGGGATATGTATAACAGAAATACTCATTGACGCGAAAGAGTAAAAAGATCATTTACCTCGTTCACTTCGTCGGCGCGGACCATTAAGGCGATGGCTTGCTGGGTCATATTAGAGACGTCCTTGGGGCCCAGCACCAGTTTCTTGCCACCACGGGTACTGACCTCTTGCTCGCCAGCTGGATTCCACGCCAAAGCATAAGGCTCAGCTGAACCAAGGCCATTCCCGCTGAGCATATGATTGAGAACTTGACCCATTTTCGGGGTAGTTCCCACATTGGCGCGGGTGGCAGCAGCACTAGTGTGGAGGGCAACAGCTTTAGAGCCATCGTCTGACCCGGCAGCCACGGACTCGCCCGGTTTACCCGTTGAAGCAAGCGTTGTTGCCAACGTCAGGGGCCGGATATGAGGAGCAGTACCCGGAGCGCAAACCAACGTTGTTTGCTTGGTGGAGGTGGTCTTGCCGGATGAAGAGTGAGCCGGACCAGAAGCCTTAGGCTGGGTCTGGCTCTTTGACAGAAGAAGAGAGTGAGCAGGATGGTTCAGAGAAGAAAGTGGAGCCGACTGACTGGGCTCAGCAGTTTTGCTGGCACCAAGATCAGGAAGTTGTTCATTCGCACCAGCTTCAGGGCTGATGCCAGAGGAACTGGTGGCGGAGGTTTCTCGGCGCCAGTGTCACTGGCACCAAGATCAGGAAGTTGTTCCTGGTCAGAGCCGAGACTGCCGGGCCGAGTCTCCTTCGCCGGGTGAACCACCGGGTCTGATTGACACTGAGAAGCAGGAGCCTCACAGTGGGAGCCTCAACCCGAACGGGGTTTTGCACCGTAGAGTCAGTCGGAGCGGGTGCAGGCCTTAGTGGCGAGGCGATGCTAGAAGCATCCTGGCTAACCGACAGAGGCGCAACACTGAAAAATAGCAAGACTCGCATAAGAAAACAATAGCGATGCACAAGAATGAAAAATATAATGTAAGCAGAACACGAAATCTTACCCGGTGACAACCGGATCACGCGTCACGCGACGTGTGACTCGACGCCCAGCGGCTTTGCGAGTATCATCCAACGTGGCAGCAGTAGGAGTGGGCTTGATCTTATTTGTCGGCTGAGTGCTGGTAGAGGCCCCGCTTCGCTTCGTCTTGGCAACGGGGATCTTGCCGACACCGCGCACGGCGAGAGGAGGAGTGTCGTGTACCTGTCCAGCTGCATAAGTAAATGACAGGCTTACTCGAATAAGTCAGAAGGCTAAGGTCACAAGGCATGTACCTCCAAAATCGTACAATCATCATCCTCATCATCGTCAGACCAATCTTGTAAGGGGTTACGAGATTGACTCTTACCCGAAGCAGAAGCAGTAGCTGCATGCTGGATGGTCATGAAGCACTCTAGGTCGAACTCGACCTCGTCGGAGCCAGAGCGATCTCCGTTGTAACCGCAAGGAGGGACAGTACTGTCATCAACCTGGTGAACAAGGTTCTGTGAGAGACAAACAGAATGAGTATCGAAAACTAGACTGAGAGTGGCAAACAAGCTAAAGCTGACTCAACAAGGAAAATGACTCGGAAAACTTACCGAGGGGACAGGCTTGACCCAGCTAAACGGAGGGCAGCTCCAAGCCCAACCATCCGCCAAGTTCAATTTGAAGATCGAGCTTACTCGGCGAGCAATGGAATCATGGGTAAGCTCCTTCGTAGAGTGCCGAGTGGGATCATGGGAGCCACTCATGAAGCACATCTTGTGGCTCCTAGCTTGGATAGGGCTTACCCGGCGTGAGATGAAGGTGCACATGAGGTCTGTGTCAGCGATATGAAAGTTCTCATCCGACAACAACAACCTTTCCAGGATTGCATTGGCCTCGTTCACCGCAGCGTCTTGGTCACGCGGGTCAAGCTGCCAGAGCTTCTTGCTGGGGACCTCGTCCAAGAAAGGGGGAGCCGGATGTTATCGGTGGAACCGCTATTTTTGACATAGAAGAAAGTCCTATGCCATTTCTTGCAAGAATCGAGCCCAGTAACCCGAGGAAAGATGGAGTCTCTCCTGGGCGTGATGCTAGCGGCACCGCACCTTGTCGGCCTCTTCTAGGCTCGAGGAGCACTAGGCTGGGGAACAACTTGAACCCTAAAGCTAAAGTATTTGGCACACATAACAACTATAGGCCAAATGCCGAGGTAGGCCTCGCAAGCGGAAATAAAGCAAGAGAGGGAGCCAATCGCGTTGGCAGGAAGATGATGGGTCTGCAGATGGAAAGTAGAGAGGAACGAGGAAAAGAAGGTACTCACTGGAAGAGCGAAACCTCGCTCAAAGTGAGAAAGGAAGACCACCCGCTCAATCCACCATCAGCTGGATGCGCCTGGTGGATCGGAGCCATTCGACCTCCACGGTGGAGACCTCTAAGCCCTCCCAGCCGCCGCGCTCGCCGGGGGGAACCTCCTTCTCCTCAGCTCCATCTGCACCGTCGCGTGCGTCCATGATCCTCCCAGACTCGATCTCATCCGCCGTTGGAAGAGGTTTGGAAGAACAGGGACCCGTGGTGGAATGAAAAGAGAAGTGGAGCAATCAAAGGGCAAGAACAATAGGCAGGAAAAACCGCAAGGGGGAAGTTTGATTTCGCAGGTGCGAGGAAGAAGAAGAGGCAGGGGGAAAACTGAACGGGCGTGGGGGAAGTTGTAACCCCATAACCCCTACTTAAGGGCAGTAAAAACCCCAATCGTGGGATCCCTCTGCGCTGTGCGGCCAGCGTGTGGCCGTGTACCCGGCCGAGTAAGCCAATCAGCGGCCGCCACGTGGGAACAATACACGAAGAATCCCCTGCCACGTCACGAAAGGAAGGACAAGGGGCGCAGACCGATGGGACTGCCACAGTGACGGGGAATAACTGCGTAGCCATCACTGTGCCGCCAGATCTTGGAACAAAATTTGAGGCAAGTTACCATGATTACCAGCTGTCAGTGACTGATGCACGCCAAAAATGATTCGGAATTGGCCAAAGTGACTCAGCACGAGGCAAAAATGAGCCAAGAAGTCAAAGAATGGGTCCGAAAACTGTCAGACAGACTCGGCTAGGTGCGAGGTGGAAACAAATAAAGACAAAAATTAAGTTCCAATCACATTAAAGGAACCTGGAGACGCCTAACAGCTTGAACTGCTAGACCTCACCAGCTTCAGGGACTAATGTCGGGGGGATAACCCCCGGTAGGGTCACAAGGGGTGAAACATAGCGCAGCTCGGCTAGCTCCGAGTAAAGAAAGAGCCCGGCCGAGTAAGTACGGCTGGGAGAGAGAATCGTGTGCGGCCGACATATGAACTATGTCGGCCCGCATAAGACAAAGTTGTTGAATTTGTAGGAACCACAAGCCGAGTCTTCCGACGAAGGGCCGAGTCAGATAGGACGCGTGACACCTTTCCGAGTAAGGTTGAGGAGGGACCATGGTAAAGCATGGTCAAAAGAGAAGGGCGACGCCGAGTGACACAACAGGATCCGGGTGACGCCCAAAGCAAGGGCTGACGTACAAAGTTGCTGCATGACGCGAAAAGGAACAGGAGACGACGTACCAGAAGACCGTTAGCTGTCAAGATTTATGGACTGGGCCATTGGGCTTAGGGCAAGCCCATGACCCAGCCCACTTTGTAGGGACCAAGATCCAAACAGTAAACCCTAGAACCCAAAGGGGTATAAGCTAGCTAGCGCTGCCTATATAAGGAAGGGCATAGCTGTAGTAGAGGGAGGTTGGATCAAGTAGGGAACTAGTGCCAAGAACACTAGTTCATACAGCTCAAGGAGCACTTGTAATTCTCAAGTATCGACCAAATCCCAAAGTGTGGAGAGTTTATCTTGTTCTTTGTGCATGGCAGGACCGTGCACACCCTCCCCGGTGACCACAAGCACCCATTCGGCCCCCAACATAAGCCTACCCATGGCAGCTGTCGTGATACCACCACGACATAAGCTCTAGGGTTGTTTTGCAAAAAGCCAGATTTACCTCTACTAAGTTCAGAAGCAAAGAAAGCTAGTTGAAAGTTTTATAACATCTAAGTGGGAACTTGAATTTCATGTCACAACATTGTTGTGGTCAAGTCAAAGTCACAAAGCATTTCACAAGTCCTTTTGAAAGCATCTGACGACGGAACAGTATGGCCACTCCAACTGTCCATAACCGCGGACACGGCTATTCGAATAGTTTGACACTCTGCAGAGATTGTACACTTTCACCACAACATTCGATACATCTGTCTGGAACAATCCTGAATTCACCATACTCAGTATGCGGATAATCAATCCTAACCTTTCAATTACACGCCCTAGTATAGGCACGTCTCGTGTGAGTTTGGCCTCCCAACCATGACCAACTGTCATCTTGGATACTACACAGGTGGACAATCTTCACAAGGTAGCCTCAACTCAGACCTTGGCCGCAGGGGAACCCATACTAAGGTATATAAATTTCCAGTCAAGCCCTACCCAAATTTCGGGTATTGTGGTTGTACGGTAAAATTGGAATGGTATCGCATCTAGACAACCATCTGTTTTATAAAGGGCTAAGGCTCATGACTTAACATTTTCATCATCAAAATCATCTGATGTTCAAGAACACATGTCAAAACATTTCAATAGAATGACTCGATCATTCTAAGGTTTTCATAACCATTTTCACCAAGTATTCCCATCTAAAGTTGATCAAGTTTTAAGCTTCGCACTAGCATCTACAGGTGGGGGTAAATACTAGTGAGGGGTGATAAACAAGTGTATCTTATCTATGTTCAATCTCATGCCTTAGGATGACATCAAGCTTATCTAACTTATGCCAAATTTTATGCTCTTTATGCTACCTTCAATTATCTTTCCAGAATCTACAAGTCACTAAGTAAACTTTTGATAGAAAGCTTTAATAAAGAGAATAAAATACTAAGCCTGCAAGTAAAACTAGGATGGTGTGTCAAGTGGGTATAATCACATATGCTTAAGGCATATAGTTGGCATAGTAACAAGCAAGTAGTAGCTTGCTAAGCTACAAGTGTTAGCTTGCCTTGTGCAGAGCAGTGGTTGAAGTTCTCCTCGGCTTCTTCCTCGTAGTATCCTCCTTCTTCCTCGTATCCTTGGTCGGTACTAGCGTCTATAAATAAATACAAGGTACACAATCACCAAACAATACTTAACTATTTCTAATCATCACACAAAGGTTCACATTAGATGATCTAGCATCATCACTAACATTGCAAGATTAAAGCACTTGTCTCATTTATTTTATTTTAGAAAAGTAATTTCTACTCATTGAAAAACTACTTAAGATTTAATATTCTCCAACTCAAACATGGGATCATGTTGACACATGTCATCACCACATATTTCAGTACATGGGAATGTGATTTAAAGTGGTGTCACAATTTAATAAGGTTTAACCTTTTTATTTTAATTAATTAAAGTGACTAGAAATGTCTATGTGGCATTCTTTTATTAATTGGTCATTATTTATGTAAGTAAACCTATATATTTTTATATATTCTGAAAGCTATGGTTAAATGTGATTTTTGAGAGTTGGAATCAACTCAAAATCTCTTATGGTTGAATTTTGAAAAATGTTTGAATGCAGAAAAGCTTCTGCCTTGTTATTTTTACCATGGGTGATCTACAAATCTAAATGGTTTGAATCCAACGGGTTTGGATTAAGCACTGCAGTACCTTTCTAACGAAATTGGTTTCAGGCATTTTGGTTCAGTGAATCGAGCTAGGTTGATTTTTGAATCTAGGTACAGAACTAGGTTTCAAATTAAATGAATAAATCTAAATTTGAATTAGTGGGTCGCGCGGGACGTTTAACTGGGCCGGCCCTCTACGCACAGCGCGCGGGCTGGTTAAGTGAGCGACCCCACTCGTCAGTGAGACAACAAGGGGCGAAGCGGTATGAGGCGATTAGGATTGTAGGATCTAAGTCTAATCGAACGGCTCTGGTTTATCGTCCACGTCGGTCAATGCCGGCGAGACAGAACCCTAGCGTGGCCAGTGGGGGTCGTGGGAGGCTCACCGAGGCTCAGACGATGGTCGGCGAAGGGGGCGAACGACGAAGTCGATGACGACGATCCTCCTGGTACCGGCAGCTTCTCCTGGGGCGGCTCCAATCGACGGTGCCTCTCCTCCTCTGCAGCGGCAAACTCCGGTGAAATTCCGGCCACCTGGTGCTCTCCTTGCTCTGGGAGCGAGTGGGTGTGATCAGTGAGAGGTGGGGAGTGAACTGGTGTGAAGAAAATGAGTGGGGGAGGCCTCCTTTTATAGTGGCTGAAGGGGACCGAATGGCGCGGGTGGAGCTCGTCGGTGTCGGTGGCACAGAGTGCTACTGGCATGGGCGACGACAGGGGGCGGTGCTGTGCTCCCTGGCGAAGCTCAATGTCGTGGTATTGCGGTGCGGGGCGGTGCTGAACGGTCGGAATGTCGCGGCGCTCTGGGCGGGTCTGACGGCAATTTAAATGGCCCACATCATGCATGGTCCGCACGACGACGAACGGGGTTGTCTGGCAGGGTGCTGGGATGCTGGCGAGCATGTCTGAAAGTGGCAAGGGCGGCGCGCGGTCTGTGGGCTGATGTCGCTGACGGCGCACTAGTGCGCTCTCGGCTCGCACGTAGAGAGACTGGGCGCGTGCTTGGCGGGTGGTCCAGTGGCTGGCTGCGCTCGGGGCTTGGACAGGGAGTGGCGGTGGACGGTGCTGCGTGTCCCAGACAAGGTTGGCGAGGCTAGTGCTGCCTCTAGCTCGCTGGCGACATGGGGGTGACAATGGTGCTCTCGGCATGGTCACCATTAATGGCTAGGCTTGCTCACAGTGGTGCTAAAGCTAGTTAGATTACTTTGATCATCTACTGAGAGTGTAGAGTGAGCTATAGAGGGAGCAAGTTAGGCACTGATCACTGCTCACCATAGTGTTTTGTGTTTGTTTGTTTGCTGATTACAAGGTGTTTGATGAAGTGGCCGAAAGAAATTCAAATTTGAATTTTCGATTCAAACTTGGTGGGTTTGCTAGGAACATACTAGGGAGTATCTGGTTAGTTGGATTGGTCAAGGGACACTGGTTTGGTGGGGTTTTGAAAAGGTGTGATCTTCACATATGTTAAAGATTAAATTTTTAATTGTCCTTTGAATGGGGTTGCCAAATGTTTCTGCAAGTTTGAAAGGTGGACTTTGATTCACTTTTACTTGGTCTAGCAAGGGGTGAAAATAATTGTAAAAGTTTCTGTTTGAAATCTCTGACTAGAAACACCCAAAGTGGCCTAGTGAGCAAGATTGGCAAAAATGACCATTTGCCTTATTTGATTTGTTTTTGATTTTTTTCTTGATTTGTTTCTTCTTGGAAATGTTTTAGATGATGTTATATTCATCTTTGAACCATTCCTTACTATTTAGTTGAATCACACAAGTCCATTCATGCATTCATCAGATCATCACATACACACATGCATTCATTTGGTTTTTATTTAATCAAAGTTTTTGTTAACCCTAATTTTAGTGATTAGAGTTTGATGATCATTGTTTCATATTTTTGGGATGTTACAGATACCTACTAGAACTCTTGTTGGACATAGGATGTGTATAGATTTCAGGAAATTGAATAAAGAAACCAGGAAAGATCACTATCCTTTATCATTCATAGACCAAACTTTAGAGAGGTTAGCAAACCACACTCATTTTTGCTACTTGGACGGATACTCTGGTTTTTCCCAAATAGTTGTTCATCCTGATGACCAATTTAAAACAACTTTCATTAGTCCTTATGGTTTACATGCTCCGACGCATGTCTTTTGGTTTATGTAATGCTCCAGCTACTTTTCAATGATGCATGACTGCTATTTTTGCAGAGTTTATAGAATTGATAATGGAAGTATTTATGGATGACTTCTGATGGTGCTGACGTGGAGCACTTCGTTGGAAACCCCAAGAGAAAGGTGTGATGAGCACATCAGCAAGTCTTCCCTTAGAAGAGAACGAGGTTATCGAACCAGAAGGAGGAAGGAAACGTCACACAGGTGTTGCAAGCAATGTGGAGACCTGCACAACAGAAACTCAAGACTTTGCCCCAACGAATCAGTGAGGTTGTCAAGCTCACCGGTTTGCTGTAACAAAGGATTAAACCTATGGTGTGGAAGGTAATGGTTTGCAGCAAGTAAACAAGTAACAATGGAGGATGTATCAATGGTAAAGATTGGACCGGGGCCCATAGTTCACTAGAGGTGCTCTCCTTAGATAAACAACATGGAATGAAGGGTAAACAAATTACAGCAGGGCAATTGACGGGAACTGAGCAAGGCATAACAATGCAATTACTAGTCAGAAAGATCCTGTGAGATTCGATTGGGAAATACAACAAGATATATAGACTTCCATCCAACTGCATCTATGACTAGAAGTCCACCTTCAGGTTATCATCCGAACCCCCTCCGGTATTAAGTTGCAAGCAACAGACAACTTCTTTAATCCACCAACAGACTACTTGGCCAAGATCACAAACAACACAGACACTATAGAATCATAAAGACAAAACCATTAATCAAACCAACATAATAATCTCAATATCCATCGGATCCCCGCAAACATAACATGCATGATTACAAATAGATTAGATCTTGATCATGAACGAAGCTCACAAGATCTATACATGAAAGCACAAAGGAGGAGATACAACCATATAGCTACTACATGGACCCATAGTCCAAGGTGGAACTAATCACGCATCATACCGGATAGAAGGCCTCCGGGATGATCTCCCCTCCGGCAGGGTGTCGGGAAGAACTTCAGATCCCCCCGATCTAGGGACAATGGTGGCGGCGGCTACAGACGGTTTCGTGGAGATTTGATCGGGTGATTAGGTTTTCTGCATCGGGGGCTTCTTATAGGCGAAGGGGGAGGCCGAGGCGGTGGCCAGGGGCCCCACACCCTGCCTAGGCACGGGGCAGGGCCCACCCGTGCCTAGGGGGGTCTGGGCGCCCTAGCCCGCCTCTCCGGCTCGTCATGTGGATTCTTGTTCCCCACGGAAATTTATTGACTTTGACGTTTGTCCCGTCCAAATCCGAGAATATTTCTTTACTAACTTTTCTAAAACCAAAAACAGCAGAAAATAGGCGACTGGCACTGTGGCAACTTGTTAATAGGTTAGTACTAGTAAACATGTAAAAAGCACCTCAAAGTGTAGACAAAGTAAAGCATAGTAGATACTAACAAGCATGGAACATCAAAAATTATAGATATGTTTCCGACGTATCAACTTCTCTGTCTATGGAACTTCGTTTACTAGTTGCTTGGATAATCTCAAAAGAGTTTTGCAGTGTTGCGAAGAAACCAATCTTGTTCTACATTGAGAGAAGTACCATTTTATGGTTAAAGAAGGTATAGTCCTTGGACATAAGGTATTAGGTAAGGATATTGAAGTAGATAGAGCTAAGGTTGAAGCAATAGAGAGAATGCCACGGCCTAGGGATATAAAAGGTATAAGAAGTTTTCTTGATCATGTGGGTTTTTATAGAAGGTTCATTAGAAATTTCTCTGGAATTTCTAAACCTTTGACTAACCTTTTGCAAAAGGGAGTAAGATTTAATTTTTATGATAAATGCCTTATTGCCTTTGATAAACTTAAATATGCTTTATCTCATGCTCCTATCATTAAACCACCTATATGGGATATGACTTTTGATTTAATATGTGAATCTAGTGGTGATGCTGTAGGAGTAACTCTAGGACAACATATAGGTTGCAGATTTAATATTATACATCATGCTAGTAGAACTCTTAATGGTGCTCAAAAGAATTATCCTAAGGAAGAAAGAGAACTTTTTGCTGTATTTTTCTCTTGCGATAAATTTCATTCTTACATAGTGGATTCAAAAGTAAGAGTTCCTACAGATTGTGATGGTTTAAAAGAACTCCTTGAGAGGAAAGATCATAAGCCAAGACTGATTCGTTGGATCCTTTTATTTCAAGAATTTGAGTTGCAGATTATGCAGAGGCAATAAATAAAGATATTTAATGCAGTATCCATATTTTCCCAACAAGGCACCAATCTTATTTAGAGGAACTTTGGTCCTGGTGATTTTCGTTTATGAGAATTATTATATGAACAAAATTCAGTTCCTCCAAAAGATAAGAAGTCCTTGTTGTTGGAGGATCTTTTCACCCCCAACTAAATAAACGGTAAGTACAAGGTAAGCTTTCTTTCTCTAAATAAGTGATTTGTTTTCACAATTTTCACTCCTTGAATTTTTACCTTTGAATTCCTCATGTTTTCTGAAGTTTCTGAAGGTTTTTACCAACTATACGGCCGCAACTACATGGCCGGAGAAAATGCTCCCGCCGTATAGTTGGTCATTAAACCTTCGCTATTCCCCTCGCGAAATTTTTCGATGCCTGGAAACTATATGACCAAAACTATACGGCCATAAAATTTGTTCCCGCCGTATAGTTGGTCGTTAAACCTTCTGGTAGTTCTGTTCTTTTTTGTTTTTATTATAAATATATATATATTATAATATGTAGGTTCCAAGTCAGTAACCTAACCGACCTGGTTTTGAGATATTTTGGAAATATCTCCTCGGGAACAACTATACGGCCGGAACTATACGGGCCGTGCACGTATAGTTGGTCGTTGCGCAGCTGGACTTTTCCAAATCCATTATTTCTTTGCCTGTTTCTTTAAGATTCATTTCTTAGGCGTAACTTTGGTGTTTCTCGTGAGTTTTACCGACCTCTAACCCCCTTTTATACTTACAATGAGGTTCTATCTAATCATAATCACTAGGAACCAATCTAGCCATGCTCTTTCTCTTCCCAGGCCGTGGAAAACCCCTGGTCTCATTGCTCCTTCCAGGGACCGCTCTCGCATACCGTCCATGGAGGACGGCGACGTGGAGGTGGAGAGGTTTATCCCGAGGTACAAGGAGTACGTCGATCCAAGCTTCTACAACAGCGATGCCGATGAAGATTAGAGTGACATCTACATCAACCGTGATGTCTATGATCCCCGGAGATCAACTAGGCGGTAATGAAGAGAGCTCAAAAAGATATAGAAGGTCACAAGACGCATGGAAAAGGGCATGTGGAGACGATCAAGTTCATCACCATGGACCCCATGCCGCACAAGCGTAAGGAATTACCTAATATTGGTGCAAGTGCTAGCAAGGAAGCAACAGTGACACTCTCAAAGCCTACCATTGGTGCTCGTATAAGGGTGAAGCCTCAAGAAGAGTGGAGGTATGGTTTCTACTTCCCTGATCCATCAATTATGGATGATGAAGAAGAAGTTGTTCCTAGAACCAAAGACCGTGTGCGAGCACTAGAGATATATCAGAAGCAGGAGCTACTCCATAGCGTTGAAGTCCGTCACCATATCAAGGAGATAGAAAAGAAGGATGATATTCTCCCATTGGTGACTAAACTAGCATATAAAGTGGATACTTTGCAATCTAACTTGCGCAGGTGCTACAACCACATCACTGCCCTGGAGGATATCAAAAAGAAGCTATGCACCGCGGTGTTACATGCCATGGCACTACAGTGATCTACAATAATCACGGTATCAAATAATCACGAGGGATTATTTGATCCCGCCTGGCTTGATTCCAAGCATGGGGAGATCTTTAATACCTTGTAATCTATCTTATAAGTTTTATATTACTATTTTAGCTTTGCATTAGTTTGATCTTAGAAATAAAGTTTGCATCATTAGAATTCCCTTCAAGAATAGTCGATCCCTTTTATGAAATTCCGAGTTTATTATCATATATGGAACATTATTGAGTTTGTTCTTGTCTTATTAGACATATGAATGGCTTGAGTATAATTTTACTTGCACTTGATGATAGCAATAGGAGTCTTACACACTATTGGTATTAATGGAACATACAAAGATAATTTGTCAATATGTTGTAAGCTCATGGTTTGATTTACAAAAAAATCTAATCAGTTAAGTTGAGAAAGAAACCTTGAACAAATGAAAATTAAAGTGTTATCAAATTAGAGTGAGAACAAGACGAGGTAGATATTCAAGCTATAAAGATGCTTCATATACAAGTGGGATTGGGGTAATTGAGATCGTTAAACTTTGAATTCCTACATGAAGTGGAATGTATAGCTAGCTCCTTTGCATAGCACTTAAACAAAAGTGTGAGCATAAAAAAAGAGAAAAGAAAATGTGTAAAAAGCAAATAGGCATACACCACTATCTTGTGGTGAGACAAAGGAACGTTTGAGATTTTAAATACCAAGTGAATATGTTAATCCTAAAACGCTTGGGACTACCTCGCTAACTCATTCAGTCGAACTAAACACTTTTACATCATATTGAGAGTAGTATTTTGTGAACTGTTAAATGCTAAGGTGTGGAAGACTGCTAATATTATTCAAATGGTTCGAGTAAGGTATTATTCATGAAGTTATTCCTATGTATCATATATGATAAACACATGTTGCAACTGCCTCATTTATTTTATCGACTCAGCTTCATGAATATGAGGATCACATCCATTAATATAACCTTGCTCGGGATGAGCAAGAGTCTAAGCTTGGGGAGGTTTATGAGTGCATATTTGCATCGTGTTTTATAATTATTTTGCATTGTAGTGGTAGGATCTTGGTATTTTGCGGTTCGCGCGCATCTTTTATGTCTATTTTCACCAGGATCAGGATAGATGATGGATACGATGGACACAATTCTTGGACCAGTTGTATTGGAGCGAAAAGGAGTAAAAAATAGCGTAAATTGCTAATTTGGGAAATACCAATAACACCACAAGAAAACTCGCGGCGATCACAGCATCTAGAAGGTTTAACGACCAACTATACAACGAAAATACATTTTCCGCCCTTATAGTTGCCGCCGCCACCGCCCCCTCAAATAGTTTCGCCCCATGCAATCAGATCGGAGAGACGACATACAGAACAACCAGAAATCGCAGAAACCTCACCTCCTGAAGGGATCTAGAGGGGGAACTCATCCACCAGGGATCCATCTTCACCCTACGTAGATCCGGGAGGTTAAGTCATCGATCTTCATCATTAACTGCTGCATCATCACCATCTCCATCCATCCCATCTACATCTTGTCTATATCTTGTTGTAATTTCCGTACTCGTTGTGGATTTATACAAGTACTATTCATCTATGATAGATTCCATTGTCTTTGTCATGATGTTGGTTGCCTCCATGTCTGAGTAGATCATTAGTTCTTGGAGAGATGGAGAAACCCTAGCATGAGATTGAAAGAAGATAAAGTTTATTATGATATTCATCGTTGTGACCATGTGTTAGATTGTATTCATCTTGATGTTGGGAGAAGTCAACCTCTCAATATTTGCCTCTTGTGGAGACTTGATGGAGGGAACTACTTGTTGGTAGACGGAGGTGTGCTAGCACTTATGGTGACTATAAAGCTGTTGGCACCCCTTACGTATCAAACTGGGAACCGAGGAAACTCACGAAACACTATCCATGCCATGGGATACATCCTACAGGATAAATTCCCTTAATAGCGCAGTAATTCGATTGATGTCGATTGCTTGTCTACTGTGGTTATGAGGATGATGTGAGCAGCGGTTGCTGCCTATTCGTCCAATTACGGAATGTAAGTAGGGAGACCAAATGTTGTTCGGAGTCTCGGATGGGATACGGGATATCACGAGGAGATCCGGAATGGTCCGGAGAATAAGAGACATATAAGGAAAGTCCAATTCCGGAGTTTGGAAATGATTCCGGTGTTTGCACCAGAATGATCTAGAAGGGTCTAGAAGGTTCACCGGACCGGAAGGGTAAGGGTGCATGAATGTGTCATGACTAAGTGGAATGGTTGCATCATGTCCTAGGTCAAAGGGCTGTAAATAAAGAGTAAAATCAAACTCCGAAATTGAAAGTCAAAAGGCAAGTTTGAAAAGTCAAACTGGGACAATGTTTCCTATTGGAGGAGGAAGAGAATCCTTATCTCCCTCCACCACAAGCCTAGTAGGAGAGGGATTTGGGGAAGGATTCAAACTCCCCTATCCCAAGATGCCCCTCCCTCTCATAAATAGAGGGGAGGGGGCTGCCCCCTCCACACACCACCACCACCCAAGCCGTCGCCGCCTGCCGTGCCGCCGCCTTGCGCTACAGCCGCCGGCTCGCCGCCGCCAGCCACGCCTCCTCCTCTCCGTCCTATAAACCCTAGATCACCGGAGAAACCCTATTTCTCCACCATAACTCGCTCCAGCTTAGTCGAAGCCCTGCGGGATCTTCCCTCTACTTTCGACACCAGGTCGTCGTGCTGCCGGAATCGCGAGGAAAGAACTACAACCTCCGATGCCTGCTGGAACAAGGGAGAGGAAGGTCTTCATCGAATACCGAACATGTGACCGACTGCGGAAGCGCTGCTGGAACGCAGCACCGGAAGGATCGTCTACACGATCTTGAGATCGGCAAGTGAACAACTACATCACCCACGAGAATCTGCTCTCGTTAACCGCTTTGGATTCTTTGAGGGTGAGTACTCTATCGACTCGTTGCTACAAACTAGTAGATAGATCTTGGCTTGTGTGTGTTCATGCGGTAGAATTTTTTTGTTTTCCATGCTACGAACCCATACAATGCCGCAACCCAAGTGACCCCTCCTAGGGTGGTGGACCCACTGGTGATCTCTCTAGAACAATCTAGAAGCTTCCGGTCAAAACACCGAAAACATTTCCGAACCCCGGAAATTGACTTTCCTTATATGAATCTTATTCTTCATACCATTCTGGATCTCCTCGTGATGTCCTAGATCCAATCTAAGACTCCGAACAACATTCGGTTTCCAACTAACATTCCATATCTACTCAAACAACATCGAATCCTTAAGTGTGTCTCCCTATGGTTCGTGAACTATGCATACATGATCGAGACACCTCTCCGATCAATAACCAATAGTGGGATCTGGAAATCCATAATGGCTCCCACATATTTCTACGATGACTTTGTGATCTAATCAACCATTTACACATGATACCAATTCCCTTTGTCGCGCGATACTTTACTTATCTGAGGTTTGATCGTCGGTATCTCTATACCTAGTTCAACCTCGTTACCGATAAGTACTCTTTACTCATACTGTTATGTGACATCCCTTGTGACCTAGTAACATTCTTGCAATCCATTTGGATGACACTCCACCAAGAGGGCCCAGAGTATATCTATCTGTCATATGGATGGACAAATCCCACTCTTGATCCATGTGCCTCAATCCATACTTTCAGAATGTAGAGGCCTGAACCCAATAAGGTACAAGTCCCTGTGTTTATAGTGCTAGTCCCTGGATCGATTAGCTAGCACCTACAGTTTAAGATGTAATATCAAGAAACAAAGCTCATATTGCAACTCATAACCAGGAATAAAATAGTTCATTACAACTCACTTGCCTTTTTAGTAGAAAATCTAGGTACTCTCCTTGATCTTGCAAATGTCACACTCCTCAAAGTTCACTACATCACAATCAAGCAAGGCACACATTCAAAACTAGCACACAAAATTAACAAAACAAAACAAGAAAAAAAGAAATGCATGCAAGCATGCAAAAGGTTATTTTATTGAAAAAGTTGTTCCTAACAAGGTTCTAAACATTTCAAAACACCTACTGGTCTTTTATAAAAGTGGAATTTCATTTGAAACCAAGTTAGTGAAAATAAGTCAATTAAATCATTTTTCTTTGGTTAGAAAAGCTTTTATTCAAAGGAATAATTTCTATTGTCAACAAAATATATTTTTAGTTTCAAGTGTTAGTGTTTATGGTCAGAGGGTTCAAAACAAAACCATTTGCAAAAGGATTTACTCAAAAATAATTTTTAGAACAATTTTTATACTCAAAATAGCCCTAAACAAGTCTCTGAATAAAAATCTAATTTTTCAGAAGCAAATGACCAAAGTAAGGCCATAGATGCAAAGGTCTCATTTTTCTGAATACATAGACACCTAATTTAAATTTTTTGGATTTACAAAACAAAAGTTATGAATTTTGTAAGTTTAATCATCTAAAAGCATTTTCTGGCATTTTGTCTGAATGGCCTGGCCACGTGGTGCGTTTCTATTGTCTGATACCGTTTCGGTTGGATCAAGCGATGCGAGCCGTTAGATATAAGTAACATCGCACGGACCGAATCTGAGCATACCTCTTCGATTAGTGATCTAATATAGGCCCTAGGATGCAGATCTAATGGATCTGGGCGTGTTGGCCAGAAACGAGCGGCGTTGCTGGCGAGTGCGGTGGCGGCGCGTCGGGCGATGGCGTGCCGGCGAGGCTAGGGGGTAGGGGAGGGGGATTAGGGCTTACTGAGGTCATGGAGACATGGTGGCTATTCCTCGTCGGAGTTCAGTTGAGCGTCGGGTGCTCGCAGACGACGACGAGGGAGACGACCTAGGGCGCAAGGGGACAAGCGCATGCATTAGCAGGTGCGCAAGCACATGGCGAACACAGTCGCATGAACCCGAGGCTAAGGGGAGCACGGTGCTTACCAGGATTAACGTCGGAGCTCGTCGAAGACTGCGGTGGCTCGAGCTCGATTACTGGCAGCCTGGGGGCTCTCAGGGTGTGGAGCTTGAGGGGAAATGGAGATGAGGGAGAGGGGGTTAAGAAGGCGTGGTCATGGGAGAGGATTACTGCGATAATCAAAGCAATTTATTCGAATTGATTCCGGGGTAACAACAAAGGAGGAGGGGCGTGTTCAACGTGCGGTGAGGACGACGATGCTGACGAGGCAGGTGGGGCCCTGAGGTCAGTGGAGTGCGGGTGGGTGCACGCGTGAGAAAATAAAGCAGAGGGGAGAGAGGGAGTGTGGCCCGGGTGGGCTTTTAGTGGGCTAGGGGTTTGCTGGGCTGGTCTGGGCTGATTGGGTTTCCCTTTTTTTCTAATCTTTTCCTTTTTTCCATTTCTAATTTCTGTTTTTATTCAAACCAAAAGATTTAAACTTCATTTTGATTAAAAAAACCTCCAAATCTTTTCAGTAGTTTTTATACAAAAAACCAGGTTGGTTATTTAGTCCAATTCAAATATTTTTTTATTAATTAATATTCATTTAAAATTAAGTGATGCTCTTTGGCATTTATTTCAATAAAATTTGAATATGGTTCATAAGCCCATATAATTTTATTTAAATAAACTTTTATCTTTTTATATTATTTAGGTATAATTTTATACCATTTACTCATGGATTTAGCCATGTTTTAAATTGTCTTTGCAATTATTCTTATTTATTTATTTCTTTGTCTTATATATTTCATATCTTTTTATTCATAGCTCCAAAAAATAGTGATTCCAATTTGTATAATTTTATTATATTTATTTATCTTTTTATATCCTCTGAGGATTACTTTGTTCACAATTTAGTGTTGATTTTAGCTATGAGATTTATTAGCCTTGGAATATTTTCTTTTATCTTATACAAATCATAAGTTTTTATCCATGGATCAAAATGGAGTGAAATCAAATTCCATGGTTTTTTAATATTGGTGTTTACCATTATTGGTCATTTAGGAATGTTTGTTGCTAAATTTTTATATGGAACACAACCATAGTCTTAGAGTGATCTTGTTGATGATTTCTCTTATTAGGGTTTAGGTTTTAGGTTTAACTTTTCCAAGGGTTCACAATCAAGATACATTCCATGCATGAATGCATTTGATTTGATTGAAAATTTGTTTGTTGATTTTTCATTCATATTTTGTTCAAGTAAGGTTTTGATGTTTCCATTTATAAACAAAAAATTTGTTTTCCCCCTATATTTCAACATTTGTTTCTTTTGTTTGTTTATTTCTCACATTTAAAATTTTGAATTTTTTTGGGATGTGACACAGAATACCTAATTCCACCTTTATAACCACCCAGTTACAAAGTGTTGTTTGATTTCATCAAATCATCCATCCGGTTATGGTGATTTACCATGATCTCATGGTCGAAGGATTAGGTTACTATGTATTTGAAAGCTTGTAGCAAACGAACTCTAAATGACTTGATCTTATGCTATGCTAACTATAGGAGTATGTCCATCACATCATTCTACTAATGATACGATCTTTTTATTAATAACATCTAATGTCCATGATCAGGAAACCATGATCATCTATTAATCAACAAGCTAGTTTAACAAGAGGCTTACTAGGGACTCTTTTATGTTTACAAAACACACAAGTATTAATGTTTTCGGTTAATACAAATTATAGCATGTGATGTAAAAATTGATCATAAACATGAATATATGATAATAACCACTTTATTATTGCCTCTTGGGCATATCTCCAACAGTCTCTCACTTGCACTAGAGTCAATAATCTAGTTTGAAATAATTTGTGCATTCAACACCTATGGCTTTCCGGTGTTGTATATACACGATTTCTAGTGGTTAACTAATCTTTGGATCCGACACTTTTAGGTTCGTGTGTAATTGCATGTCTTTGCATCTCTATGCATCACTCATTCTCCAATGAGATGGAATTGTATAAATTTGGTCCTTTGGTGAGACCTTTATTTCATTGGGGTTAAAACATGTTGATACAATTTTCGTACAATATATATTCATACTACTAGCCCGCTATGAACCACACCTAGTTTGATAACAAAATACTTGACACAAATGTCGTATTTTGTTGCTACAATGGAAGTCATATACTTAGCCTTTTGTTGTAGTATCCGTCACAATGTCTTAACTTTGGAACTCATCCAAATCCGTTATGGAATCTCCTTTCCATTACATTGTGCCACCCATAGTTTAAATTGATATAATTGTATCTTATGAAAAAACTATTATTAATGTAACACTTTACAATGAGTATCTATCTATTTGTCACCTCTACATAAATAACATATTCTTAGTCCATCCAAAGATCATAAGAATATCCTTACTGTCGTCCAATGATCATCTTATGAGTCATTTTGGTATATGCTCATAACGTTTGGAGCATATGACATATCTGGATGTGTACATATCACAGTATGATTGATCAAAATACTCTTTGTGATTTCATTCACCAAGTGTCAAAAACACTTGGATCTCATCGCAGTTACCAAGTGTCAATACACTTGAATCTTGATTCAATCCTTTCCGTGCGACAAGAACCTTTCTTGTTGTTTCTATATTTAACTTTTTCAATATCTCATCTATGTACTTTCGACACAACAATATTAGTGTCTCAATCTATCCATATAGACATTGATACCTGATTTCGGGTTTTGCCTAAGTCTTTCATCAAAATTAAGTTTTAATGAAATTCTTAACCCGCGTCAATAAAAGATACATCATTTTCAATAAACAATATGTCTCTCACATAATGTATTAGAAACATGTCTTAGCGCTTCCACTTAATTTCTTACAAATGCAAGCATCTTCATCGTCTCTGATGAAATTAAACCTTTTAATAGTTTCATCATGGTGAAGATTCCAACTCCGTGATGCTTACTTCAACCATTGAATTTTGCATGCCCTTTTAGCATCCTTTGATTTAACAAAACCCTTTGTATCATATCATGTACATGTCCTAAGTAACTATTCTATTAGAAGAACTTTGTTTTGTTTGTTCAACTAACATATAACAAAATTATATGTATGGTTGCTACATTAATCCGTCCAACTAAATATCGCTATGGAAGATCAAATCTTGTCATAGTCAACTTTTGAACGTTGTCGTAAACTCGTTACCAACATGTCAACAATTTTGTAAATGTGAAACGTCCATGTCTATTTATATATCCAAATATGACCGATAGGTTTTACACCTTTCCGGAGGGTCTTCCAAGTTCAAACCTTGATTTCTCATGTATGGAACTATCACGGATTTTATGGCTTCAAGCCATTTGACGGAGTCAGGGCCCATCATTGCTTCTTTGCATGTAGTCAGTTCATCATTCTCAAACAATAATGATTCTGCCACATCCCAAAATTTTCCAAATTTTGAAATGTGAAAAATAAACAAACAAAAGAAACAAATGTTGAAATTTAGGGGGAAAAGAAACTTTTTGTCTCTAAATGGAAACATCAAAACCCTACTTGAACAAAACTTGAATGAAGAAGGCAAAAAACAAATTTTCAAACAAATCAAATGCTTCCATGAATGGAATGTATCTTGATTCAAGCACTTGGAAAAATTAAATCAAAAACCTAAACCCTAATGAAAGAAATCATATTCAAGATCACTCCAAGACTATGGCTTTGTCCGATATAAAAAAATTAGCAACAACACTTCTAAATGACCTAAAAAAATTTATTACAAAGCCATGGGAATTGGTTTCACTCCATTTGGAGCCATGGATAAAAACTTATGATATTAATAAGACAAAAGAAAATATTCCAAGGTTAATAAAGATCCTAGCTAAAATCAACACTAAATTGTGAACAAAGTAATCCTAAAAGGATTTAAAAATATAAATAAATATTAAATAAAATTATACAAATTGGAATCACTATTTTTGGAGCTATAAATAAAAAGATATGAAATTATAGGATAAAGAAAGAATTAAATAAATAAGTATTATTGCAAAGACAATTTAAACCTTGGCTAAATCCATGAGTAAATGGAATAAAAGTTATTTAAATAATATAAAAGAATAAAGGTTTATTTAATAAAATTATATGGGCTTATGAACCATATTCAATTTTATTTAAATAAATACCAATATGCCTCACTTAAATGAATATTAAATCATAAGAAAAATATTTGAAATATTCCAAAGTGGGCTATTTAATACACTAATAATTGGTATAAAATATACTGAAAAGGTTGGTGAAGGTTTGAATTCAAATTGAAGTTTCAATCAAATGTTTTAAATAAAAACAAAAACAGAAATAGAAAAGGAAAAACATTGAAAAAAGGGGAAACTAACCCAGCCCAGCACCCCTGGCCCAGCACGGACCAACTAGCCCACCCGGCCACCCCCTCTCCCCGCGAGATTTTCTCACCGCACCTTCCCCCGCACCCCTCACTGACGGCTCGACCCCACAGCCACGTCAGCTCCATCGTCTTCAACGCGCGCAGGATTCGTTCCCCTCTGCCGTTTCTTACTTCGATTCAAATCGAATTAATTCGCGTAACTATGCGAGTAATCCTCGTCACCGACCATGCTCTCTTATTCCCCTCTGGCCCCTCTCCGTTTCCCCTCAATCACCACACGACGGGAGCCCCCAGGCTACTCAGATTTCTGCTCACACCGCCGCAGACCCCATCGCACTCCGGCACCGATTCCGGCGAGCACGGTATGGCCCTTGCCCTCTCGATCAAATGATCATGCTCGCCACCCTCTTGCACATCTGTTGACACTCCCAGCATACCTTCTCGTGTCCTGTAGGCTCGGCTTGGTATTCGTTCGTGAGCAACCGACGACGAGCACCACTCCAACGAGAAATTTCGGTGAGCCTCGACCGCGCCTCGTTCCCTACCTTGCAGTGAATCATTCACTATCCTCATGTGCACTCGTTGATTCCTTTGTTTTTCTTTCCCGTGGCCTAGATACTTGGCAACAACTCCGTCTGCAAGCACCTGACGACGAGCACTACTTCGACGGGCAATAACGGCCAAACCAGCGCGCCCCTTCGCCAACAGTGACCACCAGCGCAACCACCTCAACCCCACGACTCGGTAACGCCCCAGTGCCCCTCCCCTTACCCCTAGAGCCGCCAGACCACCCACTCCCGATGCGCCTCCGCCGCTGTCGCCAGTAGCGCCACCCTGTTGGGAATATACCCTAGAGGCAATCATGTATGATGAGATTTCCAATTGTATTCATAAAGATATTAAGTAGTCTTTGTATAAACATCTGATGTGTATCATTGAATATGTGATTCGGTTGTGGAACTATACATTCATGTTGTTTGTACTAAATATCCTTGGTCATTGAGGTTGTGCTGGACACACAACTTAGACCAATGTGAAAGTTGGCTTGATGACTCGGTTCCACTTGTCATGGGCATGGAGATGCTATTCCAACTTACAGTATCTGCCTAAAGAGTTTAGCGAGTCGGATTGACCCAAATTGAGGTACAACGAACAAGTTGTCATTTGTATATCTCAATCAATGTAATCCTTAGACCTGAGGTTATTGCATAGTCCGAGTTGAGGATCACCGACTTAGGTTCTGTCAAACGCTGATCCGTAACTGGGCAGTTATAAAGGCAGAGTTCGGGTCGACTGAGAATCAAGCTGCGTGATGTGAATAACCAAGATGGGATTTTGCCCCTCCACTTGGAGAGATATTCTCTGGGCCCTCTCGTGAGATATGATTCGGAAAGCATGGCCATGCACGACTCGATGAAGTGTTAACCGAGGCGATCGAATAAGAGTTAGTCGGGTGAATCACTTATCTCGGATCGAGAAGAGAGTCGGACTATTTAAGGGATGACAATTATTCGCCTATAGTCTGACAAGGTATATCATGAGGCAAAAGGGACTCAAACGCATGTCACATTGGAAAGGCAAGTCGTCATGAATCTTTGGTACTTGGGAGTCGGCACGTTCTGCTAGGAGCCGCTACCGACTGATCCATTTAGAGTCGGACTCTAATCGTGTCCAAGTAGCCAAGAGCCTGCGGGGTCACACACTTAAGAGCGGGAGCAAGTTCGGATTAGATCTGAACTGGAAATCTGGTTGGGTTGGACCCGAGCCTGATTTGGACTGAGTCAGTGAGTCAGACTCATCGGAACTAATATTATATGGGCTTTAGTGAATGGGCCGTGCGAGCTGATCCCATGTTCACTCCCTATATATAGTGGAGCACCATAACCCAGAAAGGTTAATCGTTGTTCCGATTAGGTCATTCCATGTGTTGGAAACCCTAGCTCCACAGCAGTCCTGCCGTCGTTTCAAACCTAGCAGTTCGCCGCAGGCGCTCCTCCTTGTACGTGTGGATACCAGCAGAGGTGTTGTACGATCAACACCAGGACGATCGGATCGCAAAGGACTGCACTGTATCAACTGACGCGCTTCATCAGTAATCCGCAACTGCGCGTCTAATGGTAAACCTCGTGGCCTTCTACCTCAGCTGGATCTTGGGATCACCACGTTAGAGGAAAAGTTTTGTTTTATCTCTGCGTGGCCCAACACACCCATCTCTGATCAGAGCACCTTGACCCGTAGGATCTAGATCTAAAGGCTGTGATAGATCACTTAGCGAAACGGTAAACTCAGATCCGAGTCGTGCGATTCAGTTAGATCTAGTTGCCCACGATGCGTGATCCGCACGAAGCGGTACCAGCCAGTCTGACAGCGCCACGTGGCCAGACTTTTGATTTAAATCCAGAATTTGATCTATTAGATGTTTGAACTTGTAAAATCAATAACTTTTGATCTATTTATCCAAAAATTACAAATTTTATATCAGTGGATTCAGAAAAATGTGTACTTTTTACCTTTGGCCTTACTTTGGTCATTTGCTTCAGAAAAACTAGAGTTTCTTACAGAATCATTAATAGGACTATTTTGAGTATAAAAATGTTCTAAAAATTATTTTTGAGTGAAACCTTTTGCAAATGGTTTTGTTTTGAACCCTCTGACCATAAACACTAACATTTGAATTTTAAAAAAATATTTTGTTAGAACTAGAAAATATTCCTTTGAATAAAAGAATTTCTAATAAAACAAAAATGATTTAAATAACTTATTTTCACTAACTTGGTTTCAAATGAAATTCCACCCTTATAAAAGACCAGTAGATGTTTTGAAATGTTTAGAAACTTGTTAAATACCACTTTTTTTAATAAAACAACCTTTTTTCATGCTTGGATGCATTTATTTGTTTACTTGATTTGTTTTGTTAATTTTTGTGTGCTAGTTTTGAATGTATGCTTTGCTTGATTGTGATGTAGTGAACTTTGAGGAGTGTGACAATTGCAAGATCAAGGAGAGTACCTAGATTTTCTACTAAAAGGAAAGTGATACTTTGGTCATCAAAAGTCCTATCTTTTCAATATTGCATTAGTGATATTTTTGTAGTATGTATGATAGGACTATTTCGTATAACGCTATGCTATGGTAGATCCTATAGAATATATCTTGGTAGAAATATTCCTAGGATAAGAACCATGTTATGATGGTTTCTTAGCCTTCCTATTAGAATTCAAGGGTGGGAATTCTTGTTATGATATTATGGAAAAGTTATGCCTATGTGTTTTTGACTAAGAAAACAACTTGTTAATGAAACACCTTGGTGGAATTGGTAATTGCATGGATGGATTTTTGTTGAATGGTTACCAAGGCCCATTTCTATGGTTTACCCTGGTGTATCTCACTTGTGGATGGCCACCCAGGAACAAAGAGATTTGAGATGTTTAGTGTTGAGAAGCTTCCAGTGCAATCACATGGCATATGGGCTCTGCCTTGACCAACTAGGTTACAAGAACTCAGCCAGATGGACAGTTGGTGGTAGTGATGATAGGATGGAACGTGTCCATGGTGGTCCGAGGGATTTCTTCTGAAAAGTCTCGTCTCGATGCATGTCGAGTCTTGTGGGGAAAGTGCACCACCTCTCGAGAGGGTAAAACCTAAGTACTTAGCCGTGTCCCTGGTAATGGACATTTTGAGCATCAAAGGCATTGAAATGATCAAGAATCTCCTCATCCCAATTTCTCTAAGTTAAAACTTGATGGGTGAACAAGGGTAGCACCTGGTGTGACTCCAGTGTGCCATGTGTGATGAAATGTTTTGAAAAAGAGAAAAAATATATTTTACAAAGGATAAGGAAAACTTATTTTATGCAAAGGCCAGCCAAAACTCCACTTAGCCATATATTCATGTAGATGTTATATTCTCCATATCAATATGATATCACTTGCTATTACAATTCAAATTTATTGACCCTTGTGGCTGTAACTTATCATGTTGTAGGTTTGTTTGATGTTAGTGAAGTGTGTTGAGTAGGGATTACAAGTATACAACCAACATGTTTGCCTATGGCACATGAAGATGAAGGACTCCATGCTATTAGATATATCTGCTGCTTTGTAATAACATAGCCATATGAGCTATGTAATTTGTAATGAACTATTTTATTCCTGGTTATGAGTTGTAATATGACCTTTGTTTCTTGATATTACATCTTAAACTGTGGGTGCTAGCTAATCGATCCAGGGACTAGCACTATAAACACAGGTACTTGTACCTTATCAGGTTGGGTCCTCTACAGATTCACTCTCAAATCTTAGCATTTGATTGTTTACCCGACCAACTTGGTTCAAAAAGGAACTTAGACCTCCGTGACCACAACTTTTGAGGCACGTGAGCCATGAGCATTGTTTCTACCTCCGGACACTTTCCGGCGCTGCACAAATCAATGCATATAGCTAAAGTTCAATAACTTTATCAAAGTTATATTGTCCTCCCACTTAACTTTTCACAAAAAATCCTTCTCAAGAAACTTGACATTCTAAGCGACAAACTCTTTTTGTTTTCGGTGTTATGAAGGAATACCCAACGGTTATTTGAAATAACCTACAAAGACATGCTCATCCGACTTTGGTTGTAAATATTTTACTTATGCCTAGCATACCAATATTTAAGAAAGTACAACTTGGGTTTTATCCCAAACCATGACTTATATGGTGTCATTTCAGCGGGTCACGATTGAGCTCTTTTTAGTGTAAAAGTTGTAGTCTCTAAAGCTTTCATTTTTAAAATATAATAACAGTGTTATAACTGACACCTTTGATCTTACCATGCCAAACAAGGTTTCATTACATATCTCGAGCACTCCATGCTCCTATGGTGTTTTGAAAAAAAAATCCATGGAATGATTCCTCAAATCTTAGGTGTTCTGCTAAACTTATAACTCAAATATCTTCCTCTATGATCCAATCATAAACTCTTTTATTTTCTTGTTACAATGATTTTCTACTTCATCTTGAAAGTCTTTTAACATTTTCAAATGTTTCATACTTCTTCCTCATTAAGTAAATATACACATATATTCACTCAAATTTTTGGAGAAAGCATATGAAGTTTAAATCCATCGCTCATGATTACACATAATGGATGAGTCTTCGCAATGGTGCATACTAAGGACGAACACTTTATTACTTGATATTTAGTGAGCTACCGTCACGATCTAAGCAATACAAGATGCATAAAAAAGGATTAACATCACATGCAATTCACAATATGTGATATGATATGGCCTTTATTCTTGTGCCTTTGATCTCCATATCCAAATCACGAACATGATCTCCATCATCACCGGCGTGGCGTCAAGGTCAATGGTGCCGCTTCATGGTTGTCCTCCACCAACAGCAACTATTACAACTACTTGATGAATTGACACGCAGGTCTTAACAAAATTTAAAGATAGCCATAAGGCTCCTTCCGGTTGCCAACTTACAATAAGGATCATTGCATACATCATACATAATCACAATCACATCATGGCCATATCACATCACAACACAAGCCCTGGAAAAACAAGTTAGACGCCTCTAATTTTCTTTTCATGTTTTACGTGGCTGGGCTTTCGAATAAGAACCGTTCTAACTTACGAACATGAACCACAACGTTGATACAAGTATTGTCAAGTGCCCGTTGTAAATTGAATCTTCACTATGATGGGAGTGATAGACACCCGCAAAGCCACTTGTGCAATGCAAGTTGCACGTTGAGCATGGAGCAAGTCTCATGTACGCTGGCATGTAAGGTTAGCCCGGACCGCTTCATACCACCATACCGCAAGATGAAAAGTACATGAAAAGCAAGCGACAACAAAAGAATCAATGCCCAAAAAACCATTGTGTTCTACTCATGCAACATATCTACTCATAGACACGACTCTGATACCACTGTAGGGTTTGTAGCATGGAAAACAAAAAAATTCTATCGCATGAACACACAAAACCAAGATCTAATATATGGCAAAGCCAAGATCTAATCTAAAAGATCGGTGCAACGATATTGTGGAGAACTAACCCTCATAGATCCAAAGCGTTTAACAAGATCGGATTCTCGTAGTTGATGTAGTCGATCACTTGCCGATCTTAAGATCGTGTAGACGATTCTTCTGGCGCCATGTTCCGGCAGCGCTTCCGTAGTCAGTCACACGTACGGTAGTCGATGAAGACCTTCCTCTCCTTTGTTCTAGCAGGGCAGCGGAGGTTGTAGATATCCTCGGAATCCCAACAGCACGACAGTGTAGTGGTGGTGGTGGAGGAGGAGGAGATATTTCTGTAGGGCTTCGCCTAAGTCGGAGCGAAACAGTGGAGGAGGGAGAAGGGAGGCCGGTGGCTAGGGTTGAGGTGAGGTGGGAGGGGTGCGCCCCACCCCTATTTATATAGAGGGGGGATGTTGCCAGAGTTTCCACTCCTGGACGAGTCCTTCCCCAACTCCTCAACTTGGTGCACAAGAAAGGGATAGGTGGGAACTTGCCTCTTTCCTTATTTAGGGTTTGGCAAACAAGGGTTTGTCCACAATTCCTTTTGCTGGCCGAATATTCCCCTTTGGCTTGGTGCGGCTAGCCCCTAGGGCATGCCGCATCCCAAGTGACCCCTCCCGGGGTGGTGGACCCACTGGTGGTCCCTCTAGAACATTCTAGAAGCTTCCAGTCAAAACACCGAAAACATTTCCGAACCCTGGAAATTGACTTTCCTTATATGGACTTATTCTCCGGATCTCCTCGTGATTTCCTGGATCCAGTCCAAGACTCTGAACAACATTCGGTCTCCAACTCACATTCCATATCTACTCAAACAACATCGAATCCTTAAGTGTGTCTCCCTACGGTTCGTGAACTATGCAGACATGATCGAGACACCTCTCCGATCAATAACCAATAGTGGGATATGGAAATCCATAATGTCTTCCAGATATTTTTATGATGACTTCGTGATCGAATGAACCATTTACATACGATACCAATTCACTTTGTCACGCGGTACTTTACTTATCCGAGGCTTGATTGTCGGTATCTCTATACCTAGTTCAACCTCGTTACAGATAAGTACTCTTTAGTCGTACTATGATGTGACATCCCTTGTGACCTAGTCACATGTTTGCAAGCCAATTGGATGACACTCCACAGAGAGGGCCCAGAGTATATCTATCCGTCATATGGATGGACAAATCCCACTCTTGATCCATGCGCTTCAATCCATACTTTCAGAATACCTAATTCCACCTTTATATCATCAAAGAATCCATCTGGTGATGGTGTTTTAACATGATCTCATGGTCAAAGGATTGGGTTACTATGTATTGAAAGCTTGTAGCAAACAAACTCTAAATTACTTGATCTTATGCTATGCTAACTATAGGAGTATGTCCATCACATCATTCTCCTAATGATATGATCTTATTATTAATAACATCTAATGTCCATGATCAGGAAACCATGATCATCTATTAATCAACAAGCTAGTTTAACAAGAGGCTTACTAGGGACTCTTTTATGTTTACAAAACACACAAGTATTAATGTTTCCGGTTAATACAAATTATAGCATGGGATGTAAACATTTATCATAAACTTGAATATATGATAATGACCACTTTATTATTGCCTCTTGGGCATATCTCCAACACTCTTTAGACGTGAAGCAGCTTCTCAGCTCACTCGTCTGCTTATTTGGGTCCAGTCCCTGCTTCGAAAGTTGAAGATATCTCACAGTCAGCCTCCTGTCCTTTGGTGTGATAACATCGGTGCCACATATATCTCATCAAATCCAATATTTCATGCCCAAACAAAACACATCGAAGTTGATTATCATTTTGTGAGGGAACGTGTTGCACAGAAGTTTTTGTAGATCAAGTTCATCTCTTCTAAAGATCAACTTGAGGATGTTGCATATTCGCCTGTGTTATTGCCTAACCATGGTGCAGGTACTAGATGTGGCGCTCGCCTCGAGCTACTTCACGTACCTGAGTCGCCAGGACCTGCTCCTACCAACAGCGATGTCGATCGCTTCATGGACCATGCAGTGGCACGCGCCCCGAGGCCTCCTCCTCGGCCCCGACTGGCGCAGCCCCTCCGTCGCCTGTGTCTTGCATGCTCGCGTAGTCGTCTGGCATTGGGCCATCCTCGCCTACCGCATTGCCTACACGGCCTTCATCGCCCGTGTCGGCTCCACCCATCTCACCTAGGCCGGCCTCGCCAGCTCTCGCCTCGCCGGCTAGTGAGCTCTCATCGCCCGTAGCTTCCCCTCTTAGGAGCCCATCTCCCACACTGTCGCCTGCCCCTACCGATGAGGTGGCCAATGACCCGTCTCCAGCACACGTGGTTCTCTGTCCGCATACGCGCAACCATAGTGGTATTCACTGGCCCAAGGAACGCACTGATGGTACTGTTTGCATGGATCGCTGCCTTCTTAGCTCAAGCGTAGTCCGATCCTACTGTGTAACCCCGACACTATCAAGCAACGATGAGTATTCCTCACTGGTGTGCTGCTATGGACCTCGAGATTCAGGCTCTTCGTTAGAATGGCACCTGGCAATTGGTCTCTCCCCTCCTAGGTATCAACATCAGATTCCAAATGGGTTTTCAAGGTCAAACAACATGCAGATGGCTCTATTGAGCGATACAAGGCTCGACTGGTTGCTAAGGGCTTCAAGCAACGGTATGGTCTTGACTACGAGGATACATTCAGTCCCGTTGTTAAACCAACCACGATTCGGCTGCTACTTTCATTTGCTGTCACACGAGGTTGGTCACTTCGTCAGTTGGATGTTCAGAATGCGTTTTTGCATGGTGTTCATGAGTAGGAGGTTTACATGCGTTAGCCTCCTGGTTTTGTTGATCTTGATCGTCCTCGGGATCTCTGTCACTTGGTGAAAGTGCTCTATGGTCTCAAATAGGCTCCTCGTGATTGGCATGCTCGCCTGGGTTCTGCGTTTCGTTCTCATGGGTTTGTGCCCTCCACTGCTGATACGTCACTATTCATTCTTTAGCGACCGGAAGCTACTATGTACATCCTGGTATACGTTGATGATATCATCCTTGTCAGCTCCTCTGTTGCAGCGACTGGTCGTCTAGTTATGGCTCTCAGTTCTGATTTTGCTGTCAAGGATCTGGGCAAACTTCACTATTTTCTTGGCTTGGAGGTCACATATCCGCATGATGGTCTTGCTCTCTATCAGCAGAAGTACTCTCAGGATCTATTGCGACATGCTGGCATGCTCCAGTGCAAGGTTTCTACTACTCCCATGTCCTCCACTGAGACTATCTCTGCTACTGATGGGGATCTACTCGACTGATGGTGCTACCGAGTATCGGAGTCTTGTTGGGGCTCTTCAGTATCTCACCATCACTCGACCTGATATTTCATATGCAGTTAACCATTTTTTCCGGTATCTTCATGCCCCTCGAGAGCCTCACTTGACTGCTGTCAAGCGTATTCTGTTCTACGTTCGCTCCACTGCTACTTATGGACTGCATCTACGGTCGGCGCCCTCTTGTGTGCTCTCGGCTTTCAATGATGCGGATTGGGCTGGTAACCCAGATGAAAGGCGATCCATGGGAGGATATGTCGTATTCTTTGGCCCTAATATGATCGCCTGGAGTGCTCAGAAACAGGCTATAGTTTCTCGCAGTAGCACTGAAGCTGAGTACAAGGCGATTGCTGATGCCACTGCTGAGCTTATTTGGGTCTAGTCCCTGCTTCGAGAGTTGAAGATCTCTCACAGTCAGTCTCTTGTCCTTTGGTGTGATAACATCGGCGCCACATACCTCTCGTAAAATCCGGTATTTCATGCCCGAACGAAACACATCGAAGTTGATTATCATTTTGTGAGGGAACGTGTTACACATAAGTTTCTACAAATCAAGTTTATCTCTTCTAAAGATCAACTTGCTGATATCTTGATAAAACTGTTGTCTCTTCCTTTGGTCATAGGCTATGGACACAATCTTAACTTACTGAATACTGTAGGCCATGATTAAGATTGAGGGAAGGTGTTAGACTGTATTTGTATACAAGTGTATAGCTTCTGTAATTGTATTTGTATTATACCTCTTGGTACCCATATATAAAGAAGCATGCCACGCACCAGATGCGTTGAGCCAGTTCCCACACAAACATTGTTTAACACAAATGCATATGATCATCGAGGGGAATGGGCAGGGACGGAGCCAGGTGAAATAGCATTCCATGATCTCTAGTGTTTTATGTGTTAGACAACAATGCCAAGGATTACTTAATGTGTTTTGAAGTGTTGCAGGTCTTAGCATATTCAAAAGGGGCAAAACAATGTTCTTGGGGGCGGATTATCCGCCCCTGCCAGCCCTTCCCCAAGTCCAAGCGCAGCCAAGGCGTGTCGCACTGCATGGGGGCGGATTTTCCCCCGGATTGTGCGGCTAGGCCGGATAATTCGCACCCCTAGGATTTCTCCAAGGAGCACTGAGGCGTGTCATACTGCATGGGTGCGGAGAATCCGTCGGATTGTTCCGCCAGGGCCAGAGTTTTTGCTCGGGCCGGATAATCTGCCCCCTCAAGGATTTTTGAGAAGGAGATCAAGGCGCAACGCACAGTATGGGGGGCGGAAAATCCCCCGGACTTTCCGGCTCTAGGCGGATTTTCTCCCCAGGGCAGTTAATCTTCCCCTAGTGGGGGCGGATAATCCACCCCTAAATGTCTCCAACGGCCAGTTTTGGCAGGGGGTATTTAATCTCCATCATCCCCTCCTGCCAGAACTCTTGATTCATTTCGAAAAAGACCAGACCTGTTCTTCAAGTTCCAACAAGAGATCTCCACCTTCACCCACCCAAAGGCTTCGATCTTTGGGGAATTAGAGGAGGAGGCCTCGATCTTTATCAATAGCAATCAAGTGCTTCACTTCCCCTCCATTCACTTGGAGGATTCTAGATTTAGTATTTCTTGCAAAAATCTAGATCCTTGTTTTGGTTATTCGATAATCCTTGTTCTTGTGGCAACTTGTTGTCATCACGGGAGCCTCCAATTCAGTTGTGGATGTGTGTCCTGCTAGCATTGTAAAGGCACCGGTTCCCGCCTCGAAGGGTACCAATAGTGGAAAGGTGGATCAGGCCTTTGGTGCTGAGATCCATCGGAGAACAGGGTGAGTCCTATTGTGGCGTGGTGGTCTTAGAACCTCCCACCCATCCAACACAGACGTACTTCCCTTAACAAGTAAGGAATTGTGGTCAAACAAATCCATGTGTCTCTGCGTGCTTCACTACGGTTTCCTCGCTCCTCTTTACTCGCTTAGTAGTTAGATTTTCATATAGGGAAATTCTCGTAATTGCATATCTAGAGAATTTACTTTGTGTCAAGCCTAAAATTTGAAGTAGCACCTATTCACCCCCCCCCTCCTCTAGGTGCCCATACGATCCATTTCAATTGTTATCAGAGCCTCGGCTCTTTATTCATGCTTAACCGCCTTAGAGAAGTATGGGTACCAAGGGAGATGGGAGTGATGCTGCAGACGTAGTCACCATGAATGATCTCAAGATGTTGGAAATAACCTTGATTAATTCAATGGAGATTAAGATGGAAGAGATGTGTCAAATGATTATGCGTCTCTCCGCACCCACAACACCACCTCCATCTGCCTCTGAGGCCACCACTCCACAGTCTAAGGAAAAGGGTAACACCGAATCCAAAGAAGGCAATGTGGTAGGTGATGCCACTAGTAAGAGATCCACCTCGAAAAAGGGTGGTGGTAAGGAGGAATATAATGAGGTTCCTCATGTGTATTCACCTGATCCACCTATCCCTCACCCTTATATAAACAATAGGGGTGATCCACCCAAGCTTTATGCATCTACTTTTAATCAATGGCAATTTTTGATGAAGTCTCATGTGTGCAATGTTTAGTATCCAACCCGGTTCACCAGGTTCTACCACTGTTCGGCCCAATCATAGTCAAAATCTGAGGATCTGGCCTTGCATTTTTGAGATAGGGCTCCCTCACGGCATTCTAGCTCTTGCATTTGAAAGTCGAATCAGGACTCCATCTAGAGAAAGGTTCCAAATGGAGTCCTAATTATGTATATACAGGATGAGTCACATCTTGACCGGAGCACAAAAAGTGAGGAGAAAGGATCCACCAAAAGAGAGAAATGAAAGCTGTTCCTCCCATCACGGATCGAGCACACAATAGAATGCTCGAACTACACTCTCCTAGCATCAGGCCTATGGTCCATCCAAGGACAGAGCTGTAATTATTTCTCAGATCTTCAGATAGACAGCAGCTCATCCATCGAGTTATGGAAAATCATAGAGAATGGTCTTGATGTTGGAGATCCAAATAACCTAACAAGAAGAGAGGTTGTGGACAGCCAACTCAATGCAACAACTCTACACATGATCCATCTTGGTGTGGGTCCCAAGGACATGCCCCACATAGAACATCTTAACACAGTGAAGGAAGCTTGGGATGCTATCACCGAGCTCTTCATTGGAAATGAAAGCATGAGAAGGAATAGGTATGATGCTTTGATTAACCAAGCTGAAGGGTTTTATATGATGGATGGCGAGGATCATGAGGATATGTATAGAAGGCTCAAGTCAATAGCCACCACATTCAGAAATCATGGTGCTTCCCACGTTAATGATGCGTGGATCAAGAGAAAGTATGTTAGTGCTCTTATGCCATTTGAGCCTACAGATTTGAAGAGACTCCAAGGTACACATAATTACCACCAAAATGACTTCCAATGAGGTAATGCAAGAAATGGCAGTTTTCAAGGTAGCTGCCAAGAATGTCGAAGATGCTCATGCTCGAGCTATTGGAATGTAGAAGGGGGTCAATGTGGCCTTGAAGGGAAGTGTTGCTGAACAAGACAAGAATGATTTTGAAGCTATGGAATATCCCGAGGATGTCAAGAGGGCTCATGGTGAGTACATGGCCTTCTATGCCAGAAACTTTTGGAAGAACCCCGCAAAAGCCAAATCTGAACTTGAGCGCAAGAGTGGGTCAAATGGAAGAAGGGAAAATGATCCTAAATTGAGAACGTTATTTAACTGTGGAGACTGGCTGCACTTTGTAGCCGAATGCCCATATCAAAGTAGAGAAGATAATGGAGGAAGACTCATCCTAAAAGAAAAGTCTAAGGCTCCACGGAAGAAGCAATTTGTGAAGAAGAGTATTCCATACAAGAAGCAACAAAAGATTGTCTTGGTAGCTCAAGAGGAGTATTCATCTGCAAGTGAAGATGAAGAAGATGACGATAGCTCACGAGAAGTGCAGCCATATCCATTTCTTCAACACCGGTATTGCTCTTTGATGCACCTAATGAGAACATCACCAACAACAACGCCACCTACCTCATGGCAAGAGGTACCGATGGCTATGCTTCCGGTGGGTCTAAGTGGGTATTGGATAGTGGATGCACTAGTCATATGACCGAAAGCAAAGAAATCATCACGGAGATGAGGCCTAATCACGATCACGTAACCGTCTCCTATGGTGATAAATCGAAGTATGAGGTATTGGGTCTTGGCAAGGTTGTGGTTGCCCACAATATCTCTCTCGTGGACGTCATTCTTGTTGAGACCCTCGGTTACAATTTACTTTCTATTCGTGCCCTTGGTAAGATGGGCTTTGCTATTTTTATTGATGGTGATTTAGTGGTACTCTTGTGGAGCAAGTCTCTAAAGGAAGCTTTCGTTGGTTATGTCTTAAATGACATGTATGTGGTCGACTTCTCGGGGAAAACCACTGCAGGTCTAATGTGCTTATTCAGAAAGGCCGACGTGGGATGGTTATGGCATCACCGTCTAGCCCACGTCAACATGATAACTTTGCAAAGTCTTCACAAGGGTGGCCACATCCTTGGACTAAAATACAATGTTTCCTTTGCCAAATATCGTATTTACAGGGCTTGTGTTCAAGGAAAGATGCACGACTCTTCCCACAGGATAAAAACTATCATATCATCAAAGAGGATCTTTTTGGTCCTCCATCTCATGCAAGCCTTGGTGGGAAGAAGTATTGCTTGGTGATAGTTTATGATTATTCAAGATACACATGGGTCTACTTTTTCAAGCTAAAAAGTGAGACTCAACAAACTGTCATTGACTTCGCCAATGAGGTTTAACATCAACACAATGTCCCAATATTGGCAATAAGAAGTGACAATGGCTCTGAGTTCAAGAACTACACCCTTAACGAATTACTAAGTGAAGAGTCGATAAGACATCAATATTTCACTACGTACACCCCTCGACCAAATGGTGTAGCCGAGAGGAAAACCAGACTTTAATGGATATGGCAAGGTCTATGTTGGCTAAATTCAAGTCACCATACAATTTTTGGGCTGAAGCAATATCGACCGCATGTCATTTTTCAAATCGGCTTTACCTCCAGAAAATCTTTGACAAGACTCCATGTGAGATACTCACCGGTAACAAGACCAACATATCATATTTTTGGGTTTTTGATTGTAAGTGTTTCTTTCTCATTAAAGGAGTTCGTTTGTATAAATTTGAGTCTAAGGCTTTAGAAGGTATTTTTGTTGGTTATGGTGCCAAATCCCACACTTATAGAGTCTACAATAAGCTCTCTGGAACTGTTGTAGAATCTTGTAGTGTGGTGTTCAAGGAAAATGATGGATCCCATGTGGGGCAAGTTGATGTTTGTGATGCAGATGCTGAAATACCACAAGATGCCATAAGAAGAATGGGCGTGGGATTTTTCAGCCCCATTGAGGAACCCCTTGTGGCGGATCAGGAAGGACAATGCTCTACTCAAGTAGTTCCCTCATATACACAAGATCAACAAGCTCCACATGGTGGAGAAAACACTACACCAATACCACGACCTTCTGAAAATCAACCATCACCTGAAGCTCCTGAAAGCCTTAGGCCGGATTATCCGGCCCTACCCCATCTGTTTCTAGACACGAATAGGAAGATCAGATTCATGCAGAAACTCCCAGGCTGGATTATCCGACCCCTCCTAGGTGCAGATTATCTGGCCCTGAAGCTCCAGAACTGCAGCAGCCTCCTATTAGGTTCTTAATCTCCAGTCCACCATGAACAAGTTGTTAACAAAGGGCAAGCTAATGGTTAAGACGAGTACTCAAATGATGAAGCAATCCCTCCAAGAAACAATAAGGATATTGAAACTCGTCGCAAATCTCGTGCTGAAAGGAACCTTGAATTAAGAGGTCATACTCTTGACAAAGTTGTAGGTGATCTCAGAAGAAGGGTGTGCACAAGGAGGGAGCTAGCAAGCTTTAGTGACCATCAAGCTCATATCTCTATGGTGGAACCCAAGAAATTTTTCGAAGCTCTTGAAGATCCAGATTGGGTTGTTGCAATGCATGAATAACTAAACAATTTTGAGCGCAACAAAGTATGGAAGCTAGTAGATAAGCCCAAATATTGCCGCAATGTTATCGGCACGAAGTGGATTTTCAAAAACAAGCAAGATGAGAGTGGAATTGTAGTAAGGAACAAAACAAGATTGGTGGCGCAAGGTTTATCTCAAGTGGAAGGCATTGACTTTGGAGAAACTTATGCTCCAGTGGCTCGTCTTGAGTCCATCTGTATCCTCCTTGCTTATGTGTAGCACCCCGGGTAAATCCACTACTAGAAAATCTTTGTTGTTTTCATTATGTGCATCATCATGGCATCAGAATGCATCTGTTTGCCTAAAACTATTTTCTAAAAGCCTATTTTATTTTCTGGATGTTCTCCTCTTTGTTCAAAGCCAAACCCCAGATCTGTCCGGATCTTTTATTTGTCTAAAAACCTTTTACAAATGTTTTGTTTAAAATAAATAAAAATAATATTAATAAATATATTTTGTTGGGGGAGGCAGTCCAGCCCGCCAGGCCCAAAGGCCCGGCTAGCCAGACCACCTACAACCCCAAAACCTACCCCAAACCCTAGATAATCCTAGCCCCACATCAACCAGAAAACCCTAACCCTAGCACCCCACCTAACCAAACCCTCCAACTCACTCCAGCCGCCGCCACCCTCCCTGTACACACACGCACACAACACCACGCGACACCGACCCATGCCACCACCACACAGTGCATGCAACGCACCCACCCCGGCCCCGCTCCTGGCCCACCTCGACGCGCTCTCGTACGCTCCTCCCGTCCCGCATCGGTATCCCCCTTGTTCTGCCCTGGCCCACCCCAGCGCGAGACGCACGCGCCTCGTGACCCCTTCCTCCTATCGCTCCCCAACCCACACCCGACGCCTCCCTCACCCGAACCCCACCCCGCTTGGTCTCTCCTCTGCTACCTGCGAGCGCCGCCGCCGCCGACATCCTCCTCGGGCGCCTCCTCTCCCGCTGCCCTGCAACATCGCCGTCGACCGCCTCCACTCCTTGGATATTCCTCTCGCGACGCCGAAAGCTCACCCTCGCTGCGCCTATCTCGTCTCCCAGCCACCGCCGCCCGAGCACCCCGGTGCCCCTCCTGAGCGACGCCGCGGTCGCGCCTCTGCGAGCCGGGCGGGCCTTTGCCTCTCCTTCGCGGTGCCCATCTCCTCTGCGGCGGCCGTCCCCGCCGAGCATGTCGACCCTGCGAGCTCCGGCCGGCCCTGCCGCTCGCCGCCTTGGCCACCTCCTCCTCGACCCGGAGCTGCCACGTTGTCCATAGGCCTCCCATCGGTGGTGCTGCGTCGCTGGATCCCCGTGCGCCGTGCCCTCCTGCAAGCAGTGACCGCCGCCGGCGAGCGACGCGGCCCCGTCCCCAACATCGCGTGCACCTCTGCCTCTCCTTCATAGGCCCGTCTCTGCTTGAGCTCTAGTGGCTGTTACTCGATGCAAAGGCCAGCAGCTCGTCCTGGTTCACATGTCTACATTTTGAAGCGCCTACTCCCTTCGTTCCTGCAACGTCTGTCCTCTTGCGTCTCCTTGGTTCCTAAAATATGTTGGGTGGCCGTATGGTAGCTAACACTAGATGCTTGTGTTGTTGCTGCGAGGATGTGGTGGTGTGCACCGTTGGCGAAGATTGGATGGATTTGTGCGTCGGTTCGTCCGCCCACAACTTGTCCGAGGCCCGAAGATTCCTGGAAACCGCAAAATCGCCTTCCCGAACCTGATGAACCGAGGGAATAATCCGAACCCTTGGAACCGCCAAGTTCCTCTTCCCAGATCCGATGGTCGAGGCCCTGAAGCCCCGATCCCGAAGACCGATCATGCCGCGCCCGAACCCGTCGGACCTCTGAACCAAGATCTTCGATCCAAGATGTGTGACCCCTCTTCCGAGCCCTATATTTTATAATATATGACATTATAACTTGTTGCATCTAAATTGTTCATGTCGCACGCATATCATGTGGTTTGGGGGGCCTTATGCCGATTCACCTCGTAATTAAATATGAAGACCATATGCGGGCATTTCTAGCCTTATATTGTCTTCATTTAAATTTGCATAGTGAACCGATGCCATGTTTTATCTTGTTAAAACAACATTTAAATTGCGGGGTATCTAAACAACTAGAACCATATATTTAATTGTCGGGACCGCAGTTCCGCTTAATTTTGCCTAATTGCATTGCATCTTTGCCATGTCATACATCATACATGCATCATGCCCGATCTTCTGCCATAGTATTAAATAGTGCATCCGGTGTTTCTTCTAGTGCTTTGCTTCTTCATGGATTAGGCCGATGAGTTGATGCGAGTGACGCCTGTTCTTCGGATGAACCTTCGACAATGTTTTCCAGGCGAGCAATCTCCCCCTTTCTACCTATCTTACTTTTATAATATTTATTCCCTCCTGTGAATCTATTGCTATCTGTGTTGCGATGCTCTAGTTTTATTCGTGATATCCCTTGCAGCCTTATATTGCCTTGGACACATCCTATTACCTGTTATTTGGTAGATGGTTGGACTTGCGCGTCGTAGTCGCTTGCTCAAGTGTTGTTGCGTGTCGTCAAGTACCACAGTTGTTGGAGCAATGCCGCATGTTTAATGTTGGAGATGATCATGGATTTAATTACCGTTTAATAACTAAAATTGAAAGTAGGTAAATGCAGAGGCACCGGTGGGTAATAGACAATATTTGGTTTTTAACCGCTCACTGGTGTCCCGTAGGACCCCGAGTTCTTGACACTGCTCCGAGATCGAGCCGACCACGGTGGGGTGTGTGGGCACCCCATCGATTAGTACCGATTTCCAATCGCATCGGGGCCACAAAGTAGTTTGGGGCTTTATTACTATCCTGTACTTATGCCATGCTTTACTGCTTTATTTACGATTGCACGTGGAGCGCCTGTACTGTTTAGGTAAGCGGAGTGTTTTCGCGGTATCGACAAGACCAGTCACACTTTCGGGTTCCCAGTCGTTTACAGCCATTGACGCAAACCCTGGGTCCGTCTCGGAGACCGGCCGACTTCGTTACGGGTAGCTTAGTGGGGTGGCCCCCTGTGCTTGCTTTGGGTCTGGGAAACGTCGTGTCCGAAACCCCGTCGACATACCGTTGGGTGTATGTTTTGTGATCTTGTACCTACCTGATCTGACAACAAGGGTGTAGGTGCGTGTGGGAACTTTGGTGCACCCCTGCAGGGTTAAATCTTTTCGAGAAGCCGTGTTCGCGGTTATGGACGACTTGGAGCACAGTTCTCGATCATAGACAACTATAACTAAAGTTTACTGTTATAATTTGACTTGTATCCAATATGACTAGTAATCAGCTCCACCACAACGGAATGGCTAAATAAAAGTGCCAACAACTGCTGGGTTTTGGCATATCTCATGGTGATTGTATCTGACTAGTAAGTGTTGCAACTACAACGGAATGGTTAACTAAAAGTGCCCACTGCTTATTATATCAGGATGACTATCTATACCTGACTAGTAATTGCTGCAACAATAACTGAATAAATAAAATTGCCAACGGTGTGAGTTCCTCGGTTGACTTCCTCGTTTGGTCTCGAGGGGGAAATACCAGGAGGGGGTATGTTTGGTGGTAGTATCAGGTTGGCTCCGGAAAGGTCTTTATTGCCCCTCTCTGATAGCCGCCAGTTGTATCGAGTCTCTATAGGTTGATTAGTGCATGCTGCGCTGCCGCTTCAGTCCACCATACCTATGTAGGCGAGAGCCGCCGAATTCTAGTCTCGCCGTGTACTGACCGCTCCTCTTTTTTTCCTTTGCCCTTTGTCGGCACCCCTTTTGTTTAAGCAGGTTTTGAGATCGATGTCGTTAGCAGGGTTACCCTTCCGGCTTGGCCTAGGCAGGGTTATGGACGCCATTGGTTATTCTTCAGGGCTCTTAGTCCCATTTGCATCTTGTCCGTAGTCGGACGTTGTATCGTTTTCAAGGTGATTTGGATCTTTGTATTGTAAATCTGTATTCTTGACTCTTTGAGTCATTGTTGTATATATTTGTTCTGTGGGTTCCATCGTGGACTATTATGTAATGGTATTACTTCGTTTTCCACCCGCACGAAAGTGCCTGGTGGGCACCTTTGAATCGTTTCTATGCGGGTTTGGCGGAAATCGCTGAAACTTGCATAGGGTCGATTCTGAGGGTGTTACAGAGTGGTATCAGAGCTTAGCAGTTACGATACCCCACTGGTCCAGCCTGTAGGTTAACCTAGCTAACGGACGTTGTAGAATGTCAAAACTATTTTAGAAAAATCGGTTGGATAGATCTGACTAGGTCTCATTTTACTCCTTATCCCTTTGCTATTCTTCTCTTACCTCGACGTGTTTTGAATCTGGTCTCTTATCTTTTCTTCGAGTCTAGGAATTCTCGTGGTTGGGTTTCCGTCGTACCTTCAGAATTTCACTTCCTCCTCTTGTAACGGTGCTTTAACATCCGACCTTCACGCTATCTGATGAATCTTTCATCTGTTGTAACTTTCAGTGGCCCGAAAATTCACTAAATTTTTTCTTTCTATCCTCCGATGTTTTCCGATACGATGAAGTCATCTACATTAGATCTGATGAGAATCTCCATCCCTCCTTTGATTCCGAACGTCTCTTGTCGAGATCTTCAGTCTAATTTTGAGAATGGGTTGCGTGATTTTCTACTGCATGTGCGAAGTAATAGTTTGGGTGCGTGATGGATTGGCCCCCATGCCGACTACTCAATCTATTCGCTCTTGTACATTGAAGTGGATTAGAGTGCACCTTTTCTCTCCTTCTGTCGAAGTTAGAGGTGGCCTTATCTTTTGATGCCTCTATTTTCGTCTTTTGTTTATCCGGAGTACTCCCTCGACGCACATGATCAACGAACGCTTGCTGGTGGTGTCGCCGATTTCAAGATGGAGAAATAATCTTTGTTAGTGGTGTCGCGAAGATCTACATTAAGCGAGAAGATTCAGACCGCCGGCCTTCCTCCCCGTACCATGAGGCGGATCTCGAGGGCGAGATCCATTGTTAGTGGTGTCGAATTGTAGCACCCCGGGTAAATCCACTACTATAAAATCGTTGTTGTTTTTATTATGTGCATCATCATGGCATCAGCATGCATCTGTTTGCCTAAAACTATTTTCTAAAAGCCTATTTTATTTTCTGGATGTTCTCCTCTTTGTTCAAAGCCAAACCCCAGATCTGTCCGGATCTTTTATTTGTCTAAAAACCTTTTACAAATGTTTTGTTTAAAATAAATAAAAATAATATTAATAAATATATTTTGTTGGGGGAGGCAGTCCAGCCCGCCAGGCCCAAAGGCCCGGCTAGCCAGACCACCTACAACCCCAAAACATACCCCAAACCCTAGCTAATCCTAGCCCCACATCAACCAGAAAACCCTAACCCTAGCACCCCACCTAACCAAACCCTCCAACTCACTCCAGCCGCCGCCACCCTCCCTGTACACACACGCACACAACACCACGCGACACCGACCCATGCCACCACCACAAAGTGCATGCAACGCACCCACCCCGGCCCCGCTCCTGGCCCACCTCGACGCGCTCCCGTACGCTCCTCCCGTCCCGCATCGGGATCCCCCTTGTTCTGCCCTGGCCCACCCCAGCGCGAGACGCACGCGCCTCGTGACCCCTTCCTCCTATCGCTCCCCAACCCACACCCGACGCCTCCCTCACCCGAACCTCACCCCGCTTGGTCTCTTCCATGCTACCTGCGAGCGCCGCCGCCGCCGATATCCTCCCCGGGCGCCTCCTCTCCCGCTGCCCTGCAACATCGCCGTCGACCGCCTCCACTCCTTAGATCTTCCTCTCGCGACGCCGAAAGCTCAACCTCGCTGCGCCTATCTCGTCTCCCAGCCACCGCCGCCCGAGCACCCCGGTGCCCCTCCTGAGAGACGCTGCGGTCGCGCCTCTGCGAGCCGGGCGGGCCTTTTCCTCTCCTTCGCGGTGCCCATCTCCTCTGCGGCGGCCGTCCCCGCCGAGCATGTCGACCCTGCGAGCTCTGGCCGGCCCTGCCGCTCGCCGCCTTGGCCACCTCCTCCTCGACCCGAAGCTGCCACGTTGTCCATAGGCCTCCCATCGGTGGTGCTGCGTCGCCGGATCCCCATGCGCCGTGCCCTCCTGCAAGCAGCGACCGCCGCCAGCGAGCGACACGGCCCCGTCCCCAACATCGCGTGCACCTCTGCCTCTCCTTCATAGGCCCGTCTCTGCTTGAGCTCTAGTGGTTGTTACTCGATGCAAAGGCCAGCAGCTCGTCCTGGTTCACATGTCTACATTTTGAAGCGCCTACTCCCTTCGTTCCTGCAACGTCTGTCCTCTTGCGTCTCCTTGGTTCCTAAAATATGTTGGGTGGCCGTATGGTAGCTAACACTAGATGCTTGTGTTGTTGATGCGAGGATGTGGTGGTGTGCACCGTTGGCGAATATTGGATGGAATTGTGCGTCGGTTTGTCCGCCCGCAACTTGTCCGAGGCTCGAAGATTCCTGGAAACCGCAAAATCGCCTTCCCGAACCTGATGAACCGAGGGCAGAATCTGAACCCTTGGAACCGCCAAGTTCCTCTTCCCAGATCCAATGGTCGAGGCCCTGAAGCCCTGATCCCGAAGACCGATCCTGCCACGCCCGAACCTGTCGAACCTCTGAACCAAGATCTTCGATCCAAGATGTGTGACCCCTCTTCCGAGCCCTATATTTTATAATATATGACATTATAACTTGTTGCATCTAAATTGTTCATGTCGCACGCATATCATGTGGTTTGGGGGGCCTTATGCCGATTCACCTCGTAATTAAATATGAAGACCATATGCGGTCGTTTCTAGCCTTATATTGTCTTCATTTAAATTTGCATAGTGAACCGGTGCCATGTTTTATCTTGTTAAAACAACATTTAAATTGCGGGGTATCTAAACAACTAGAACCATATATTTAATTGTCGGGACCGCAGTTCCGCTTAATTTTGCCTAATTGCATCGCATCTTTGCCATGTCATACATCATACATGCATCATGCCCGATCTTCTGCCATAGTATTAAATAGTGCATCCGGTGTTTCTTCTAGTGCTTTGCTTCTTCATGGATTAGGCCGATGAGTTGATGCGAGTGACGCCTGTTCTTCGGATGAACCTTCGACAATGTTTTCCAGGCGAGCAATCTCCCCCTTTCTACCTATCTTACTTTTATAGTATTTATTCCCTCCTGTGAATCTATTGTTATCTGTGTTGCGATGCTCTAGTTTTCGTACCCGTGATATCCCTTGCAGCCTTATATTGCCTTGGACACATCCTATTACCTGTTATTTGGTAGATGGTTGGACTTGCGCGTCGTAGTCGCTTGCTCAAGTGTTGTTGCGTGTCATCAAGTACCACAGTTGTTGGAGTAATGCCGCATGTTTAATGTTGGAGATGATCATGGATTTAATTACCGTTTAATAACTAAAATTGAAAGTAGGTAAATGCAGAGGCACCGGTGGGTAATAGACAATATTTGGTTTTTAACCGCTCACTGGTGTCCCGTAGGACCCCGAGTTCTTGACACCTGTTCCGAGATCGAGCGCGCTAACCATAGGTGGGGTGTGTGGGCACCCCCATCGATTAGTACCTGATTTCCATGTACTGTACCGGGGGCCACAAAGTAGTTTGGAGCTTTATTACTATCCTGTACTTATGCCATGCTTTACTGCTTTATTTACGATTGCGCGTGGAGCGCCTGTACTGTTTAGGTAAGCGGAGTGTTTTCGCGGTATCGACAAGCCCAGTCACACTTTCGGGTTCCCAGTCGTTTACAACCATTGACGCAAACCCTGGGTCCGTCTCGGAGACCGGCCGACTTCGTTACGGGTAGCTTAGTGGGGTGTCCCCTCTTGCTTTGGTCCGGAAACGTCGTGTCCCAAACCCCGTCGACATACCGTTTGGTGTATGTTTTGTGATCTTGTACCTACCTGATCTGACAACAAGGGTGTAGGTGCGTGTGGGAACTTTGGTGCACCCCTGCAGGGTTAAATCTTTTTGAGAAGCCGTGTCCGCGGTTATGGACGACTTGGAGCACAGTTCTCGATCATAGACAACTATAACTAAAGTTCTTGTTATAATTTGACTTGTATCCAATATGACTAGTAATCAGCTCCACTACAACGGAATGGCTAAATAAAAGTGCCAACAACTGCTGGGTTTTGGGATATCTCATGCTAATTGTATCTGACTAGTAAGTGTTGCAACTACAACGGAATGGTTAACTAAAAGTGCCCACTGCTTATTATATCAGGATGACTATCTATACCTGACTAGTAATTGCTGCAACGATAACTGAATAAATAAAACTGCCAACGGTGTGAGTTCCTCGGTTGACTTCCTCGTTTGGTCTCGAGGGGGAAATACCAGGAGGGGGTATGTTTGGTGGTAGTATCAGGTTGGCTCCGGAAAGGTCTTTCTTGCCCCTCTCTGATAGCCGCCAGTTGTATCGAGTCTCTATAGGTTGATTAGTGCATTTTGCGCTGCCGCTTCAGTCCACCATACCTATGTAGGCGAGAGCCGCCGAATTCTAGTCTCGCCGTGTACTGGCCTCAGTACTGACCGCTCCTCTTTTTTTTCCTTTGCCCTTTGTCGGCACCCCTTTTGTTTAAGCAGGTTTTGAGATCGACGTCGTTAGCAGGGTTACCCTTGCGGCTTGGCCTGGGCAGGGTTATGGACGCCATTGGTTATTCTTCAGGGCTCTTAGTCCCATTTGCATCTTGTCCGTAGTCGGACGTTGTATCGTTTTCAAGGTGATTTGGATCTTTGTATTGTAAATCTGTATTCTTGACTCTTTGAGTCATTGTTGTATATATTTGTTCTGTGGGTTCCATCGTGGACTATTGTGTAATGGTATTACTTCGTTTTCCACCCGCACGAAAGTGCCTGGTGGGCACCTTTGAATCGTTTCTATGCGGGTTTGGCGGAAATCGCTGAAACTTGCATAGGGTCGATTCTGAGGGTGTTACATTATGCTGCTCATCATAATTTTAAATTACAACAAATGAATGTTAAGAGTGCTTTTCTTAGTGGTCCTCTACATGAGTTGGTATATGTCAAGCAACCCCTAGGTTTTGAGGATCCCAATTTTCTGAACCATGTCTACAAACTTGATAAGGCACTCTATGTCCTTAAACAAGCCCCACGAGCATGGTATGGGCACCTTAAAGAGATTTTGTTAGACCGTGGCTTCGAAGTTGGGAAAATCTATCCCACTCTTTTTACTAATAATGTTAACGGGGAGCTTTTTGTATGCCAACTATATGCATATGAAATTATCTTTGGTTCTACTAATCAAGCTTTTAATGATGCTTTTTCAAAGCTTATGACTGACAGGTCTGAGATTTCTATGATGGGAAGGTTCTTTATGGGATTTGAGATCAAGAAACTAAGAGAGGGAACCTTCATTAATCAAGCAAAATACATTCAAGACATGTTCAATATGTTCAAGATGATTGATCTTAATGGCGTTGCTACACCAATGCAAACTAAATGTCATCTTGAGCTTAATCCAAAGGGTAAAGATGTGGACCAAAAGGTATACTGATCCATGATCGGCTCTCTCCTTTACCTTTGCACATCTAGACCCGATATCGTGTTGAGTGTAGGAGTGTGTGCAGGGTATCAAGATGCTCCTAAATAAAGCCACCTTGTGGTAGTCAAGAGAATCTTACGATATTTGGTTCATCTCCCAAACTTTCGTCTATGGTATCCCAAGGGCTCTAATTTCCCTCTATGTGGATATACGAACTCAGATTGGGCTGGTGACAAGGATGATAGAAAATCAACTTCCGGTGCATGTCAATTCTTGGGCAGGTCTCTAGTATGTTGGTCTTCTAAGCAACATAATTGTATATCTCTATCCACCGCCGAAGCTGAATATGTGGCTGTTGTAAGTGCATGTACACAATTATTATGGATGAGGCAAACTTTAAAGGAATACAGTGTCAACTATGACAAAGTTCCTCTTTTATGTGATAATGGAAGTGCTATTAAAATTGCATACAACCCGGTGCAACACACAAGGACAAAGCATATTGAGATTCACAATCATTTTATTTGGGATCATGTTGCTCGTGGTGATATTGCCTTATATTTTGTGAGCATGAAGAATCAACTTGCTGATATTTCACGAAACCACTTGATGAAGCAAGGTTTTGTTACTTGAGGAATGAGCTAAATATCGTGGATTCAAGGAGCTTAACATGACTACTATTGCATACTCACTTACATCTCTTCCTTTCTTTCGTTTAGATGCAGGCATAGACATAGGGGGAGTGTGGTCCTAATTGATTGCTCTTTAGGCGGAGCTTGTCCGGGTTGATCTTCCTCCATCACGGTCCCAATGGCGACGAACACCTCTCGGGATGTGATGGCCTTGTCAGCCTGCTCATCGCGTCTGATGTAATCCATCTCCTGCATAGCAGAGTCGAGTTCCTCCGGGCTGAAATATATCTCCTCCGAGTCAGCGCTGATGTCGGCGTAGAGCACGTCCAAGATGGAGTCGGAGGGTGTCGGGGCTTCCTCGATGATGGGTGGTGGTGGTGCGGATGCAACGACGATGACTAGAGGCGGTGGTGGCGGCGGCTGAGGCGGAGGGGTGCCGGGTGCAACCATGAGCGCTGCCTGAGCTTATGCATCAGCGGCCGTGAAGTTGTTGACGGTGTTCACCATGCCTTCGAAAGTGAGGCGTCCTGAGGCCTGCATCCGCCTTAGAGTATGCCGGAGAAGTGTGTCGCGGTCCAGTCCTTCCACAAAGTGATACATGGCATCATCATTTGGGGTAATGCTCCAGGTCGGCCCGTATATGGAGCCACCTGGGTAGGTAATCGCAGGGGTTTTCACCCTCTCTCCGAACGCAACGCGCCAGATCGAAGATAGTCACCACGCATACTTGGATCTCTGTTGTCCAGACGCTCGGGCGAAGCCGACAGATTTGCAGCAATCTTGCACCATTATATCCCGCACAGGGGCGGTTTGGGTGGGCCATGAATTTTTCTGATCTAAGCCGGCAAACTCCAAAGAGAGATCTGACTTCGATCCTTCCGCGAACGTGTCCTGACCATAGGCAGTCCGTGTGGGCCTTGACAATCGTCCGACTTCCAGGGAACTAGTGCCCAAGTTGGTTTCGTCGATCAAGAGGTGGATGTCCCTAATTGGGACGATCGAGCAGCGGGTGGGGTTCGTCTTCGCCGGGATCCAGAACTCGTCGGGAGGGACGATCGGAATGTTGCCGGAGAAGAGAACACGGCCGATGGCTACGGTTTCGCCAATTCCCGCAAAGAGCTTGGACCTCGCCCGCTGTAGAGCCTGAAGTGCCTCTTGCCCCACGGTGAGCGCCAACTGTCGTGGTATTGCCGACGAGTATGCCATGGAGGGGTCCTCACAAAGCGTGTTTAGAGACGTGGGGTAAGACGGGAGGTTGACGGGTACGAGGTAACACAGCTTACCCAGGTTTATATTCCACGACGGTGACGGAATTCTACTCCTGTTATAAATCACTATAATGGCAATACGCCGAGTTACAGGGATTGGTTCGCTGTACGCGATATGAGTTGAGTTATCTGATTGTTCTGCCCTAAAGGCTCCCATAGGTCTGGCTTATATAGTCGCCAGATCCTAGGGTTACAGGCAAAGTCCTAGCGGGACAGGTTACAGAGTCCTACACGGTACACTACTAGTCTAACGTGTCTTGCACTCCAAGGCTCCGGGTACGCTGGTGACTCCTACGTAGCCTTCCTTTATCCCGCATGGGCCTCCCTTCTGGATCCATCTAACTGGGCCGCCCAGTAGGCCATGAGCCTTGCTACCAACTGTGGGTCATCCGGGTTATCCGAATCAGAGACATGCTATGGTGATACCCATTTAGCATATCCCCAATATCTAACCCTCCCCCCATAATGCCGAAATCAAGAAAAATCATTTCCCTTAATATCATTATTTGATATGTGGGTTATTAATGAGCATTGGTTTTGAACTCAAGATACATCTTCGCGGTGTCATGCCATGAGCTCCAACATGGTGGCTTCGACCACCGCCCTCTTCTTTAAGAAGAGTTGGTTTCTTGTGGATCTTTTTGGATTTTATTGTTTACCTTGTGTTCTTATGGAAAACACACCCAATCTTGGTTTTTATTCGGTTTGTTTTTGCAATGTTGGGTGTGTAGTACCATCTCAGTTTGGTGATCTAAACCCAAGCATTTTTATCATCCTCGAGAATTCTATTCTTGCACACAAGTTCATTTGTACCTTGCGAGAGTTTTTGTTTGGAATGCACTGTCCTGAACCTGTTTTAACAGAAAGTTTAGAAAGGGCCGGATTATCCGCCCCTAGTGAGGGCCGGATAATTCGCCCCTGGCGATTTTGTCCTTTAAGGACTAGGGGTCGTGGGACGCTCAAACAAAGCAGCAGTTCCTCCCCAACCCCGTGTCCTGCCCCCATCCGCCATCGGACCTTCCGCCCCTCCTTGGAGTCGTTTCGACTGCCGGATTCTCCAGGCCTTCCCCGAATCTTCTTCCCAACACTTCGAGTATCCTCTCCTCCGATCTCTTCCTCCAATGAGTGAGGGTAACTCCCCCATTCATCTCTTTTGTGTGGAATTTGTTGTTCTTGGTGGAAACTCATTTTAGAGGATACTTTGTGTTGTCATTGCATGTTAGGATCCGTAGTTTAGCAACCCTAGTTCCCGATCTACATCGGTACGTTGAATCTGTGGAGGATTTGACGATTTTATCCAGGGACGGATTATCCACCCCTGGCAGGGCCAGATTATCTGGCCTGGGAGGTTCACCCCTTTTTAGAATTTTCACAGTTTCCCGTATCGTGTATGTTTGGAACATGGATTGTTCTACTACTGTTTCTAACATTCCTCCTAGACTTGTGTGTGCACCTATCCCCGTGCTACCTCTCTTATTCTCCTCATAGGTGGTTCGAGTTCTCCCAAGACCTACAAGCGCCATCCCCGTGCCCGTTACTTGAGGCCAAACGAACAAGGTGTGCTTGTGGACGTTAAGGGCACGGGCAAGCAGGCCCATGTCAATTACAAGAACATGGATAGCATTGAGTTTTCTGCCATTCGCCACCATGACTTATATGCCGAGGCTGACAATGATGAGAGGCATGAGGATAATCTATTTTGGTGTGCCCACTTCAGGTACATTCATGATGACATCTACGCCTCTCTCAAGATTCACCCATGCACCCTCTGGATATGACAGAGGCAAATACAAAGCCAAGACTTGCTGAGGCTTTGGTTGCGACTGAGACTTTGGGGCTGCACCATGTCATGACTTTGCAATGCAATTATGATTCGACTGTGGTGAAGCATTTATTTTCTACTCTTGTGATCTGTGGTGATGACCTTCGCACTATGAAGTGGATGACTAGGAGCACCCTTATTTAGTCAAATTTCCTCACCTTTGGTCAGGTTCTTGGCTACCCATTTCATGGTCGTGAATCGTCTGCTGGTCATCACATTATCTCTCAAATCAAGCCCAGCAAGGACTCTGCTCTCACCCGTTGCCTTAACACCAATGGTGTGGTTGGTACTCTCTCCGGTTTCTCGCCATTGTATGTGATGCTTGTTGAATCAGATCTGAGATCATGGCACTCGGGCCCTAGTGACAAGCATTAATCATAAAAGTTGCAACAATGTCAAAAAGCACTAAAAATAGATACTAGACACCATGCCCTAACAATATTATGCAATTACATGATAGATCTCATCCAATCCCTACCATCCACATAGCCTACAGCGGGGGATTACTCACTCATGGATGGGGGAAACATGGATGGTTGATGGAGAGGCATTGGTGATGATGGCGATGATCTCCTCCAAAACCCCGTCCTGGCAGGGTGCCAGAACGGAGTTTCTGGTTCTGAATCGCGGTTTCTGGTGGTGGCGGCGCAGCGGAACTCTATCTAGAAAAACATCGACCCCCCCTTTGTTTCTAGGTCAGAGGGCTTATGTAGGCGGAAGGAGAGGTCGAGGGGGTGCCTAAGGTGGCCACACAACCCCCTAGCGCGGCCAGGCCTGGCCCGCGCAACCAGGTGGTGTGGGCCCTCGTGGCTCTTCTCCGTCTCGTCTTTTGGCTCCGTGAGTCTTCTAGTAAAATAGGGGTTTTACGATATTTTCCTGGATTTTTCCTGAAAGTTTATTTTCTGCACAAAAACGACACACCAAAGCAATTCTCCTGAAAACATCATTAGTCCGTATTAGTGGCGACACCAACCGGGACAAAACATGAGTGGCGACACTATGCCAGTGAGTCGCGACACTATTTCGGTGAGTGGCGACACTATGCTGGTGGGTGGTGACACTATTTCGGTGAGTGGCGACACTATGACAGTGAGTGGAGGCACTATTTCGGTGGGTGGCAGCACTAATGATAGGGGTGAGTGTCGACATTATGTCGTGAGTGTCGACACTATGTTGTGCTGCTTAATTTATAAATAGGCATCCTTGTGAAGTTATCAACTGCAAACAATATGGTGTGGGAGAGCAGGGACAACGCTATGCCAGCTTGAGTAAGATGCCGACGGTGCCTAGTCCTCCGGCATCTCCCTTAAGCTGGCCATAGAGGCACTCCCTAATATGTGAAATTAGTTACCTCCCAGCATACTGATCTAGTTAGAGAAGTCATAAACTGCAAGATGGTGTGCGAGATCAGGGACAACACTACGGCCAGCTCTATGGACAACACTATCCAGTCCCGGTTTCCTAACTGGGACTACGGAATCGGGACTAAAGGCCCCCTTTATTCCTAGTCCAGCCACAAATAGGGACTAACACTCAAGACATTTATTAATATTAAAAAACCAAGACTACATAAATCGGGACTAAAGAGCCCCCTTTAGTCATGCTCATATCTAGCCATCATCGGTGTCGTTGTCGTTGCCATTTCTAGGCGCACGCGACTGGATCCTCAGCCCGGCCATGGCATATTCCAGGGGCACCTGCCACTCTGGCCTCGGATTCACGACGTGTGGGGGAGGGGTCTCCCGGATGACGATGCTGCTACACCCACGGCCTTCACCACCGCCATCCTTCTTGTGGATCTGCGGCGGCTGCGGGCACCGTAGACAAGGATGATATCCCTGCACGATGTAGCGCATCACGCCGACGATAGTCCATTTTTCCCACCACAGGAGGTAGCCAGCTTCGTTGTGGTTCATCGGGGTGGGCCATCACCCTCTCACCTGGCGAGCTCCATTTCCCGTCGGTTAGCGAAGAAGGCATTCCAGGTGTCGCAGTTGTCGGGATCCCAATGGGGATCCATCCGCTGCTCCATCGTGAGCTTGAGGTAGAAGTGGTTCGTGATGGCCGGCTGGCGTGCGGAACCTTGAGGCACAGGAGGGACCGGAACCCCTCCAGTGCTCAGCATCCAGTCGGCGGGCAGCCGGTAGCCCGACGGACATGGGTAGCTGGAGGCGCACAGCGCCTCGGTATCCTTGAGGGTCAAAATTGCCTAGTATGTGTTGCCCATTGTTGTGAGAGATAGCCATGGCGCGGTCGGCCTAGATATAGAGGGAAAGAGCGGGAAAACTTGGCGGGAAGCGGCGGGAAATATATAGTTTGTGAAGCAATAACCAAATTAAAGTTTCACATTTATCAACAAATACAAAACCATTCACGTGCTATCATGTTGTGTGTTATAGTTGCAAGGAAAATATTAAACTTGGAAAACTGCAAACATCATAAAGTATCCTTCACAAAATAAGCTATCATGTCTCATGGCATTTAGGTTCATAATATGCGGCCGACTGGCCAGATTTGAAGTAGAGGTAGACAATATGAGGCCATGAACTTCTTGGCGTATGTCCCTTTCTTATGATCGCTTCGGCCATAACCATGGAGCATCTTATTTACTTAACGGGATGCTTGGGTCAGTTTTCACTATAAAGGGCGGAATTTCATCAAACTTATTATAATCTTCTGACATGTCTATCTTGTCCTCAACTCCCATGATGTTTCTTTTCCCTAAAAGAACTATGTGACGCTTTGGATCATTGTATGATGTATTCGTTTTCTTATTTTTCCATTTTTCGGTCTAGAGGACATGCCCTTCACATAGAAAACCTGAGCCACATCATTGGCTAGGATGAATGGTTTATCTCTGTAACCAAGATTGTTGAGATCCACTATTGTCATTCCGTATAACTGGTCCACCTTTACCCCTTCTCCATTTAGGTTGACCCATTTGCAGCGAAACAAAGGGACCTTAAAAGAAACTCCATAGTCAAGTTCACATATCTCCTCTATGTAACCATAATATGTGTCCTTTTGCCCATTCTCGTCTGTTGCATCAAACCGGACACCACTGTTTTGGTTGGTGATCTTTTTATCTTAGGCGATCGTGTAAAATGTATTCCCATTTATTTCATACCCTTGGAAATTCAATATAGTAGAAGATGGTGGCCCGGCCAACAAGTATAGCTGATCTCCAATAGTGGTGTCATTCATGAGATGTGTTCGCAACCAACCACCAAAAGACTTCGTGTGTTCATCTCTAATCCGTAGTCAGGCTTCCCCGGGTTGTTGGAGCATACAATATTCTTGTGTTCCTCGATATACGAAGCTGCCAAGGTGGAATTCTATAGAACGGTGTAGTGTGCTTGAATGAAATATTCCTCGTCCATATATATCATTGCTTTCTTTCCCAGTGTGCCTTTTCCACTCAGTCTCCACTCATGTCGCGAGTTAGGAACACCAATCAACTTAAGGTCAGGATAAAGCCAACACAAAACTCAATGACCTCCTCTCTTCCATAGCCCTTGTAGATGCTTCTTTCTGGACTAGCATGGTTATGAACATATTTCTTTAAGACTCCCATGAACCTCTCAAAGTGGAACATATTGTGTAGAAATATAGGACCAAGAATGGCAATCTCTTCCACTAGGTGAAACAGGAGATGCGTCATAATATTGAAGAAGTATGGTGGGAACACCAACTCAAAACTATCAAGACATTGTACCACATCCTTCTGTAACCTTGGCAGAATATCTGGATTGATTACCTTCTAAGATATTGCACTAAGAAATGCACATAACTTCACAATGGGTACTCGAACATTTTTCGGTAGAGCCTCCTCAATGCAACCGGAAGCAACTGCGTCAAAATCATGTGATAGTCATGAGACTTTAGGTTTTGGAATTTTTCTCTTCCATATTTATTATCCCCTTTATATTAGATAAGAAGCCAGATGACACCTTGATATTGTAAAGGACTTCAAAAAAGATTTCCTTCTCTGCTTTGGTAAGAGCATAGCTGGCACGACTTAAGTGACGCCCTTTATCCGTCTTGTTCTGTGTATGCATGTTCTTTGGGTCTTTCATAAGTTGCTGGTCCTCCCATGCTTCTGGTGTATCTTTTGTCTTCCCATACATGCCCAGGAATCCTAGAGGTTCACGCAAAGATTCTTCGTCACGTGCATCCTGTTGATTGAAGAGAGGACATGTAGGACTTTCCAATAGGGTAGCTCCCAAAATATAGATTTCTTCTTCCACATGGGCGCGTGTCCGATAGCGACGTTGTTCGGAACAGATTGACCGCCAGGACCCTTTCCAAAGATTACTTCTATGTCCTTGACCATACCAAATACATCATCACCAGTAGGGAGGTCTGGCTTCTTCCGAAGATTTGCCTCACCTTTGAAATGCTTGCCTTTCTTTCTTATGGGATGATTGGTCAGAAGAAATCGTTGATTCCCCAGGTACACAACCTTCTTGCATTTATGCAAATATGTACCTTCAGTCTTATCTAAACAGTGCGTGTATGCCTTATATCCCTTTTTTGTATGTCCTGAAAGATAAAGGGCAGGCCAATCATTGATGGTTACGAAAAGTAATCATCGTAGGTCAAATGGCTCATGTTTGTGCTCATCCCACACACGTACACCTGGTTTTCCCCATAGTTGTAAGAGTTCTTCAACTAATAGCCTTAGGTACACATCAATGTCATTGTCGGGTTGCTTCGGGCCTTGGATGAGAGTTGTCATCATAATGAACTTATGCTTCATGCACAACCAAGGAGGAAGGTTGTAGATACATAGAGTCATAGGCCAAGTGCCGTGATAGTATCTCTGGTCCCCAAAAGGATTCATGCCATCTGTACTTAGACCAAACCATAAGTTCCTTGCGTCACATGTAAAGTCCGAAAAGTCTCTCTAGATTTTTCTCCACTACAACCCATCAACGGGGTGTCTCAACTTCCCGTCTTTCTTATGGTCTTCTTTGTGTCATCACAACAACTTGGCATGCTCTTTGTTTCTGAACATGCGTTTCAACTATGGTATTATAGGATCATACCACATAACCTTAGCAGGAACCCTCTTTAGGGGGGCTCTCCCTCAACATCACCGGGGTCATCTCGTCTGATCTTGTACCGCAATGTGGTGCATACCGGACATTTATCTAAATTCGCGTACTCCTCACCGCGGTAGAGGATGCAGTCATTAATGCATGCATGTATCTTCTGCACATCTAATCCTAGAGGGCGGAGAGTTTTCTTTGCTTCGTACGTACTCTCAGGAAATTCGTTATGCTTTGGAAGCTTTGGCTTCATTATTTTCAGCAAGTTTTCAAATGCGAAATCAGCTAGACCACACTCTTCCTTCCATCACAGGAATTCCAGTGTGGTACTGAACTTTGTGCTGCTATCTTCGCAATTTGGGTACAACAATTTTTTGTGATCTTCTAACATGCCCTCCAACTTCAAATTCTCCTTTTCTGTTTCACAGTCTCGCTTTGCATCAGAAATGATCCGACCAAGATTATCAGTGGGCTCATCTGATGCCCGTTCTTCACCTCCTTCCTCTTTATTGTCTTGCATTGCAGTACCACCGTATTCAGGAAACATGTGATGATAGTTGTTATCATCATCATCTTCTTCTTCATTGCCTTCCATCATAACATTTTTTCCTCCGTGCTTGGTCCAGCAATTATAGCTGGACATAAAACCTTTCATAACCAGGTGGTCGCGAATGATTTTCGAGGAAGAGTACTCCTTGTCGTTCTGACATTTAACACATGGAAAACGCATAAAACCATTCTCTTTGTTTGTCGTAGCCACATCGATAAATTTATCCACGCCCTTAATGTACTCGGGTTCACGTCAGTCACCGTACATCTATTCCCGCATGTTCATCTGCATCATATAATTAAGTTTATCAAAAACCATTACAGAACATCATAAATAGTGAAATGACCACTTCACATCGACACATGCATTGTATCAATGATATATGAAAAGATAAGGTTGCTAACCTCGATCGAGGAGAAAAGAAAGAGGACAAAACTCAACTGTGGCTTGGGCACCTCATATTATTTTTGTTTTGTGAGAAATCAAACGGCATCATTCACTCAATCATTTCATCAAACACCTCGCGTGCATAGAAAAAAACAAACTAGCGCATACCTCTCACACCTTCCACCAAGAAAAAACAAAGGAGAGGAGGGAGAGGGCTGGGACGGCGTATTTATAGGCAGGGGCTATTCATCCCGGTTTGTAACACAAACCGGGACTAAAGGTATGCGGCAGGCCACGTGTCTGGCGCAATACCTTTAGTCCCAGTTTGTAAGAATGCTCTTAACGAAAGGCCCGTTTTCTACTAGTGATGGAAAAAATAAGTTATATGGACAATCGGATGAAAAAATAGACGACGCGTATAGACTCGATGTAAGATACACTATAAGTGAAAGTTAGTGGAAGAGATGACGATGTTGGAAAAATAGTCGAGATGATAAATTTAATTAGCATAATTTTTTTATCTAAATTGGTGGCGCCGACAATTGGATGAAAAAATAGCTTAGATGGCATGGATAAGCTGCATGTAAGATACACTATAATTAGTGACTGTTAGTGGACTAATACGGACATTTGATTGGTTAGTGGAAGAGATGATGTGGATAGCTTACATTTAGAGATATATAAACATTAATTACATATAGTTGGCTTTGGCTTTATAAGAAGTATAGATAGATACTTCCTTTTACAGAAAACATTAGCTTCAATCTACGAAATGTATTTATTTACTTACTTACTTACTTACTTACTCTCTGGTTTATAAGGCTCACATTCTATACTACTAAACTCATATTTCAAAGAAATTTCTAATGAAATACTTTTTGAGGCCTGTAACTCATATTTTATTTGGTATGTTGATGACCTCGAAACATGGGACCAACTTATAAAACTAGGAGGGCAACACTGACTTAATCCTCTCTTATTTCATGTAAGAGACAGGTTGGGCACAAAGCAAGCAACATGAACATTTGGAAAAAAAATACTACTTTCCTTGAAAAAAATAAGTCATGTAAATTTAATCAAATGCCAAAGTTTACCAAGTTTGACAAAATATATACAGTAAATATCAATACTTAATATTAAATAGATCACTGTGGAAATATATTTTATAATTGATTTATTGTTATTGATTTGGCATTGAGATGCTTATATTTTTGTCCATCAACTTGGTTAATCATAAAAAACATAGGCTTTGATTAAATTTATATGACTTGTTTTCTAGAAAGGAGGGAGTAGGCAGAGGGAACAACTAAAATCTTTTAATAAACAAACAGTTCAGAGACAATGCATCGAAGATCAATTGACACACTTCAAGTCGGTTGGCAGCCACGCCGAGGCTCGGCGCCGGCGCCCTATGGGCCTAGAAATGTGAGCATGGTGGGACTTCTTCGAAAGATGCAGCGGTTGCGGGTTATCATCGTTTTTGTCGATCTGGTGTTGTTGGCATTAGTTCCTTTTTCTTTCTCTCGTTTTTCTTTTGGACTTGATTGTGATGTTTGCCCAGTAGTGATCTCGAAGTTGTATCGTGTGGTTACTATATTAATATAGCGGGACAAAAGGCTGAATACGAACTAATAATTTAAAAGACAGGTGTAGTTAAAGTTTGTAAAATATGAATACACCCGTATTCAAATGTCATCATTACAAGAACTGGTTTAGGGAGACAGGTGATGCAGCCCGACCTACGGTCGTTACTACATCAAGGTCTACAACTTACGCCAAGTCGCCATGGACTCCAAAGGTGAATCCGTTCTTCTATGAAGGCTCACTTCCTACCTTAGTGAATGGTATGCTACTTCATACTCCGTCACATATGCATGATAGGTTCACACCGACCAGTACTGAGGCAAGGGAGGAAACCCGGAACATCAAGCCCGACAAGACGGAGGCTTGAAAGAGGAGACGGAAGAAGACAGGTCGGCAGCTGCCAGGTCTAAGCGGTACTACCGGTCGTCGGAACCGGTACTACCGGTCAGCGGTACTACCGCCCCTACTACCGCCCGCTACTGACGACTCCAACCGTCGCTCCAGGACCGCAAGCGGTACTACCGGTCCCAGAGCGGTACTACCGGTGATGACCGGTACTACCGGTCCTAAGTCCGGTACTACCGGTCATGCCTGTGCCTGCGTGCACCAGTTGGGCCACAGCCCATGTATTTCCCTTACTTACCTATTCGCCTAGTTTATCCCCAAACTACCCTTGTTTTGTGGCTGGCCTATAAATAGATCCCCCACCCCTCATGTATCCCGGAGGCATAGATGATAGACTAAAGACAACCCCCATTGTGGAATCTCTAGTTTTGCCTCATCCCCTTTACCAAGGGGACCGACTATCGTCACCAACCTCGATTGGACTTTGCATCACGCATCCATCGTTGAACAAGGCCTTGGAGTTCGATGTCTCGTCTCCAAGTTGTCAAGACCCTCCCCAAGGTGTTCTTCCCTCTCCGATGTGGATTTGAGGGAGCACGTTGACCGATCTTTCCTTGCGAGGATTCTATCGGACCGGTGGCCACCGTTCGGGAACAATCGGCCTTGTATCGTGTGAGTTTTTGCATGTGTTCATCGTGTTCTTCGCGAGGTGTGTGTTCGCTTCCGCTACCTTCTCCCTTTCCCCTCGCTTTCCCATCGATTTGACCACGAGATCCGTGAAGATCGGGCCACCCAAGAGGTTAACCCCTCTATCAACAGGACTAACGTGCTACGGAGTATAATGCTCCTAGACGAATTACTTGCCGTTTGGTCCAACGTGGAGATAATCAGGAATTCAGGATAGGATTAAAATGCTGGCAACAACTTGGTCAGAATGGTTTCCTTGTACGGACCCACCGTTGGCGACTTTGTTGACACCGATGGATGAGATGAGAACGGAGGAACAAAGAGAAAAAGACACGAGGGGCTGAGAAAAGCGAGTACTACTACATGAAAGCGAAATGGCTGGATCAGATGAGTAGATAGATCAGCCGCAATGCGAAGGTTAACCAAAAGCACGGAGATGGAAGCGATCCCAGGGATGAAAGAGGCATGGTCAATTGATCCATCCATGATCCATGCATGGTGTGTGCTGCCGACCATCTGAAACGTATATCTCGCAGGGGCGTGTTTACCTTTCTCCCTGCAAGCTTCTCTGCTCCGACTGTTAAATGTTCCCAAGCTGTAACTCTGCTCATCCATTTTGCAAAGTACTTTTTTTTAGTGTACGAACCGAGCTAGCACATGTCTCTCAGCCGATGGATGCATCGTGAGGTAACGTGACATCACCATACGGCCTCGCTTGGATCGTTGTTTTTTAGTCCGATCGTTTTCATTTTGTGAAGAGGTTAAGAAGGAGATGTCCGTATAATCCGGCAGTTTTTGTTAAAAAACGACAATCCAATCGGGGCCTACAGGTTCTTCATTGCCTTGGTGATCTTTCATAGTCTTCCATGGCGTGTTCACCGCTTGACTTGAGGGTGAAATGCCGGTGGCTTTCGGAGCCATGGCCTGCTCTGATATGTTCTTCGTCGAACAGAGTACCTTCCCTCTTTCCTTGAACATCCGTGCCCCAAAACACGGAGATGATTCATCATCATTTCTTCGTCGACGTCTCCACTTCCCCAGGCTGAAATCCTGCACTACCAGTGAAGTCCCATTCACTGGTACCGAACTGGATCGCTTTGATTGGTTGCTTCGGCTCATGGAATTCAGCAGCAGCTCTACATCATCATGCGTGCAGAATGTAGGGGTTGGTGCACATGTAGCAGCACATGTGATGTGGTTCTAACTGACTGAAACTGACTACGTGCACGCTGATATGGTTGTTGGGTAAGAGTGTCTGATTCAGCACGCAGGGATGGATGAGAATGAGACTGAGAGTGAGTACCAGACTGCTACATGAGTCATGGGTTTTCCTCTCTCTCCCTGATCGTGACTGGTCCCTGACTGGAATTTTCATCTGCAATGATTGTGTTCATTTATCTTTTGCTGCTGCCGATGCCATCTCCACTAATATTTCAGGCATTTTTTCATCAGGATTTACATAAAACAGGCCAAGTTTCCAGAAGGCTATCCTAGGCCGAATTTTATTTCGTTTTTATCCGGCGTTCCGAAGCCGATCCCAGAACACCGGGAACATGCTCGGAACGCCTAATGAAGCCACCAACCACTCCCTCTCCCCACGTGTCTCATCTAACCCCACGTCCCATCTCTCTCTCTCTATCTCTCTCTCTCCACACCCCATCTCGCCGCCGCTCGGCCTGTCCGGCACCCTCACGCGCGCCGCCGCGTCAACAAAGCCCCTGTCAGGCGAGGGGGCGCGCTCCTGGCCTTGGCCGGCGGCGAGGTCCCGCGGGTTGAGGGACGCCCTGCGCCGCCCGGTCGGAGACGGCGAGGCCGGCTCGGGGCGATGCCCCTGGCCGTGGGTGTGGCATGCCTTCCTGCCGCGGTGGTGGCGCCCGCTCGCCTCGAACCCCGCCGAGGAGAAGGTGACCGCCGAGTATGAGCAGTGCCCCTTCTTGAACCGGTCGCTGAACGTCCGCGCGCTCTGACTGGGTCGCCGGCGAGGCCCTCTGGTTGTGGTAGAACAGGTCCGCCTTAGCCGGTGTCGAGCAGCAGCTGCTGCGCCAGGCGCCCCTGCCGTTGTCTGCCTCCTGCATTGCCATGGCCAGCAGCTTCCGGGGGGAGCAGTGGTGCTGCGACGAATGACGGCTCGCGTGCGGCCGCGGCGGTGCTGTGAGAATTTGGGCATGGGAACCCGGCTAGAAATCGGCGAGTCACCCAGGATACGTTTACATTCGTAAATCAGTTGGAGATCGCGAAATGGAGGTAACCACCAACGCAGTTTTTCTACCACTACGAGGGTGTGCCGGGCTTATCTAGACCGTAGACGTCATGTTTAAGATCCGTGTTGCACAGTTTACACACAGGACCTTGTCATTGTCCAGTTTCTCCTCCCTGTAGGCAGCAAAGTGTACAAGTTTATCTTCCCATTCTCTCTCCTCTTTATCCTCTCTCTGTCTCCACGCACACTGCCGCCCTCCACCCTGCGAGAGAAACAGAGCCGAGCCCATCGAGTTCGTCAACGTCAAGAAGGGCCTCTCCCCTGCGTTCGTGGCGGCGACGGAAGAGTGCGCCATGGGTGAGGGACAGGGATGCGTTATCCTTGTTGCCGCCCGCCAAGGATTTAACGGGGCGAGGCCCATGCCTCACCTATCCGCTGAATTCCCTGCAGTGACGATTCGATGTGCAAGCCCCATGGGCGAGGAAGGGAATCAGTGGGATGTCTCTTTTTACCCGATGTGATTTGTTTCCCGACGGTTGCTCCATCGATCCAAGTCAAATCGATCTTTAATGCCTTCATTCCGAACTGGCTTGATTCCTGGAACATATTTCTCAAAAATCCAAATAGTGAGATTTGTTTCCATTGTTCGTGATATGAACTGATTGGTCCAATTTCCTTCCTATGATTCTAAATTGGTGTAGTTTCTCTTACATATAAATGATGATTTCGTCGTAAATCTCTGCAACATAAAAAGAATGAGGGATGGGCATGTTCCTTAAAAGATGAGGGACTTGTTGACATGAAAGAGATATAGCTCAGGGTGTTTTCTACAATTTGCAAAAAGATCTGTGCGAGGGATGGGCGCTGGGGATAAGCCCGGGACACCCTCGTATGTGTAGAGTTGTTTTTTCGCATATATCCTCTCCTTTTCGAGGATGTCGAGGGTTGGGCTCGGAGATCGCGAAATGGAGGTAACCACCTGTTTTTATCGCATATATCCTCTCCTTTTTTCCATTTGCTAAATTAAGAACCATATAAGACTGATGCGCTGCTACAAATCCTGACTTGGCGGGTGGAGCGGTCACAGCCAGGCTGACTTGGGGGTGATCTTCTTTTGCACCCTGTTTGTTGGGCGCCCCTTTTGGATCATCAGGGACCCTTTCGGCGTGGGGTACGCCTTTGTTTTGCATGGGTGCGATTGCTTGATTCCAAGGCCCCACGAGTGGTGGTGGAGGAGCTCCGTGGGCGATGTCGCCTGGCGCAGGTGTGGTTCCGAACCCAAGGTTCAGGATCTGTCGTCGCATCTGGGTGAAACCCTCGCTAAGTTTCTGGAACTCGCGGTAATCCTTCAGCATGTGGCTGGCCTTCTTTTTGCCATCCCGCTTGTCGATGTAGAAGTGGATGGTGCATGGGCCCGACAAATTGTCGTATGTCGAGGGTTCGTCGTCGCGGTCGCGGCACTGCCACATTTGCGTTAGGCGTCCTCCATCATGAAAGTTGCTTCCACGGTATCCGCCGCTGTTGCGGTTGTTTTCGTTGCGGCGTTCGGTGTAGCCAGCCGCAACCATGTCGGGTCCATCGTGATCTTCGTAAACGCGCGATCTTCGCTTGCTACGGCGCTCGCGTCGGCGGCCATAGTCATCTTCCTCCTCCGAATGCACTCGATGGACGGAGTCCTCGCCATCTGCCCACCTGTTGGCGATATCCATGAGGTGATCGAGTGTCTTGGGCTTGACGCGCCCAAGTTTTTCCTTAAAGTCCGGGCGTTTGACGCCATCCTTGAAGGCATCGATTGTTCTCTCCTCGGAGATGTGTGCCGGGGAGTTCTTTATGTTGGACCAGCGTAGTATGTACGAGCGAATGTATTCGCCCGTTCGTTGAGTGCAGGGCCGCAGCTCCTCGATCGAGGCTGGCCTGTTGCTGGTGCCCTTAAAGTTTCGAATGAAATTGTACGCCAGTTCCTCCCAGCTTCGGATGGAACCTGAGGACAGGCTGCTGAGCCAGATCTGGGTTGCGCCTGTCAGCTGCAGCTGAAGGCATTGCAGGGCAGTGTTCTTGTTTCCGCCGTGCAGCTTGACGGACGATAGGTGGTCGCTGAGCCAGGCTTTCGGGCCCTGCGTCCTGTCGAACTTCGGAGTGTCCGAAGGAAGCTTAAAATTTCTCGACATATGCGTTCGCCGAACAGATCTGCTGAAGCATCGAGCTCCACAAAGTTCTCCGTCATCGTCCTCTTCGGATTCGTCTGAGCACGCGCGCTTGGCACGTGACTTGTCGATCTTGCGCTGGGCAAGGTCGTTTCGAGCGTACTAGTCGCGGCTGCGACGTCTTGGGCTCTTGCGTCATCGAGGTAGATCGTGCCGGTCTTCCTCTTCATCCGATGAGTGTGTGGGGCTACGGTTGAATCTAACCGTAGCCTTCTTCTTTGGCTCCATAGGAGCTTCCTCGTGGAGCGCAGCTCCGACGAGTCCGAGTCCGGCTAGTGCGGACTTGTGCATAGCTCTCTTCGGGTCCCCCACCGGAGGTGGATGGGACGTGAGATATGTGGTGAATGCCATGATCGCAGCTTGCGGCGTCTTCGGGATGACGTTGCCGTTGACGTCCATCTCCATGAAGGGCGTGTTGAGGGTTCGAGTGACCTTGCGACGTGCAGCAGGATCCATGTGCTCTGTGCGAGAGCGATGCTTATTGGAATTGTTGTCGTGTGAGCTAGAGCCACCAGCGGCGAAGAGCGCAGCTCGCTGCGCGCTAGACTCCGAAGCTGCTTGCTTGCGTTTGTCGAGCTGCTCCTGCAGCTGCACCTGCCTGTTGTGATCGCCGATAAGGAGAAGGTGGTATGCCATCAGCATGTCACGTGAAGAGTTCACGGGTAGGATCTTGTTGCCCGCGATGGCTTCGCATGCTTGGCGCCATCCATCCTCGTTGAGGTTGATCCGATTGTAGGCGGCGGCGTCGCCTTCGTTAGGTGGGAGGGATGGTTGTCTCCCGTTTCCTCCGTTTTCACCCTCTGGGTTGGGTGGCGGTACGTGGGCACCCGAACCTGGTGGTTGTTGCTCCATGTCGCTTTGGATGATCACGGCGCATTGGTAGCGTCCGTGGATTGGATCGTTGCTGCCACAACTTTCGGATTCAGAACCGTAGGTTCCTTCATCCAACGGGGGGGCGCACAGATCTGAGTTGTAGCTACTGCTGTCGTATGACTCATCTGTCAGCGTTGACGTGCATAGCACGCTGGGATGCGGGGCCCATGAGGCGGGCCTGATTGATGGCAGTGGCACCCTCTCTGGGAGGTGGAGAGTGCCTGTCTGTTCCACCTGTAAACAGAAGCTCCCGAACAGAATCTCGAGCCCGTTGCCTACGGGCTCGAAATCCTTCATGGTGGTTGGCGAGTGGGCGGTGAAGTCGAAAGCGCCGAAGAGGAGATGGCTCTCCATCGTCGAGGAGTTGTAGATCGCTTTGGTCGGGACCGTCGCGATCGCACAATCAATGCCCATGTTTCCCACAGACGGCGCCAATTGACGAGGTTTCGACTCGTCAATGCCCATTGTTATGAGCTTGGGTTTTGGAGAAGATGGGGGTGTTGGAGATCACGAAACGGTTAACAGACAAGCAACCAGGGGACACGAGTTTTACCTAGGTTCAGGCCCCTGGAGGGAAAACCCTACTCCTGCTTGTCTGCTCTTGATTACGGCGGAACCGAAAGTTACAGGGGTGCGCAGATGCGATCTGGCGTGGAGGTGTGTATGCGGTGGAAAAAGATGCCCTCCTCGTCGTGTCCTCCTAGCCTTTATATAGAGATAGGCAGGTCTCGGGCACAGATCGAGTCGGTTGCAAGTTTAGAATTTGCCACTTTGAATATTCTATCTACTAGCTGAATACCCGTGCGTTGCTACGGAATAACAAATTTATATATTGGAAGATTGATGATGTAAAGTTTCATTAACATGTGTATCTAGCAATGTTTTACATGTGGGATAAACATAATTTTGATTTGTCACTTCATCCTCAGATTTCTTTCTTTTGGCCATACATCTCTTTCTCCACATCTACCTCTTGTTTCTGTTGTGATCGTTTGTGTTGATGATGTCTTACATGTGCATCCCCTCTACTATCAAATATTGACTTAATATGGACAATGAAGATTGATATTTTACAACTAAACTAATAACTCTAAATTATGGTATCATCATCAGTAATCACAGCCTTTCCTCTAGCATCGAAATGACTACTATATTACACCTGATAGCTAAATAGAGTTACAAAGTGTTCCCCAACAATTTTTACCTCCTTTTGGTTTTTCAAAATTGATCCAAAAATCACAATTTTACAAAAAAAACTAATTAGCCCCGCGGCTCCCAAATATGTAGTTTTGTGTTTTCTATTATGTATAGATCCCACAACCTCAGTCCATCCGCCAACCCACTAATCAACAATACCATGGCTATTCTCTCCTTCACGAAGGCCAGCTCTAGCTAAGGGTGTCACCGACATGGTCATTACTACTGCTTGCTAGCACGTGTACGTGTACATACACTGGCTCGATTAAAATAGTACAATCATGATGATATGTATAGTATATCACTATAATAAGTTTATATGTAAAATGTACACAAGTATGAAAACTTCTTGGCTCGGGCGCTTCTACTGGTTAAGTTGCAAAGAACCCTGACCCGAAATTATCTCAAACCCTACATTATGTGTAGCACGATGACGTAATCTATGGAGCTAGGAACAGTGACTCCAGATGGAAGCATAAATTTCCCCGATCTTCTGGTCGTATAACTGGTCATCTATATTGAACTATATACCTGCAAATCTTAATTCACAACTATGGATAAATATTTGCAAGGCTGGCTTATTCCAAACCTTTCATGCTAAAAGCCATTAAAATGAACATGTTAATCACATTCCAAATTAAAAACAAAAAAGGGAGTAGAAACCGTTGATGCCTCATCATGCTTACAAAAGTTGCAAGATCTTTAATTGTTGGTTTTATAGCCCAAGAAACACAAACCCATGAAAGATTTAGACCACAAACACTAAAGCAGATAAGAAGCTTGCATGAAGTCATCCATACCAAAATGGAGGAACTGAATCGTATAAATCACTCTCTTATGGAAAAGCACTATTTCTTCTTTACAAAAAATGTCGACTATTTCCTACAGAAATAGTAGCAGAAAAATATACCATCCCTTCGACAACTTCCACTTCGTTTTCAGAATGGCAGTAATGGAATTGAGATATTGTGAAAAAAAAGAATCAAGAACAACCATTCTAATTTCCATTTTTAAGCTTAAATCACATGTTTATCTTGAAGAAGATACAATAAGACTACCCCAAAGACAGGACAAAACTACAAACGAAATATTAGTTGAGCCATCAAGATTTAACATTGTTTACGGCGACATGCAAAGCGGCCCCTGCACCACGCCACTCGCACCTGCCTCCTCATCGCGCACGCGGTCGCTGTGCAAAACTCCATGCCGGTGAGGAGGGTAGAAAGGGCCGATATCCTCTATGGCGTCGTGCGGCTCCACACCGCCCGGCTACCTAGGGACATGGAGTACCTCACAGAGTCTGCTTCCTTGTGTCTGATTTCCGCTGCTACAAGATCCACGACCATTGTTACTGCCTAAGACAGTAAGACGTTTAGGGCGCTGTGAAGGGGAGGTATGCGTGGGGCACTGGCACGATGCCCACGGGAGATCTCCCTTCTACGAGGATGTGACAGAGATGGACAGGGTCGTCAGTACTGTTGAAGGAGAAACTGTTCAGGTTGTAGAATTGATAGAGGGCGCCATGAGAAAATTGGAAACAATTACAGGAACTACATAGAAAAGTCAGGTAGTCTGCATGCGTAAATAACAAACTCCGGCAAGTTTGCAAGCGATATAAGCTCAAAAATAATTTGGATGCGAGAATAACAAACTTCTTTTTTAGAATTGGCAATAACAAACTTTTCATGCGTGCGTAACAAACTCAACGTGTCATAGGATTATTTTGAGATAAGAGGGTAAGGTTTGTTAGGAAAAAAAGGATGAGTGGCATTTCGTTCGTAATTTGTTGGAGTGTGACACCAGGCATTCACCACGCTTTTGAAATTAATAGTAAAGATTTTAGTCTTGCTCCCCAAGGATCCGAAGATGTCATGGGCTTGAGCCACCTGAAAATCTCCACAGGCCGCGTATATTCTTGTGGGCCTTCCTTGGGCTGGACCAGACATGCCAATATCGTGTACCCGTAGGATATAACCATGTCACCGGTGGCGAGGTCCCGCGGGTTGAGGGACGCCCTGCGTCGCCCGGTCGGAGACGGCGAGGCGGCTCGGCATGGCGCGCTGCTGCGACCGCGCCTTACTTGCCAGAACGAATCCGTGTTAGCCATGTAGCTCACGCCGCCCTGGCCATGGGCGTGGAATGCCTTGCCGTCGCGGTGGTGGCGCCCGCTCGCCTCAGATCCCGGCGAGGAGAAGGTGGCCGCCGCCGAGTATGAGCAGTACTCCTCGAACCGGTCGGTGAATGTCCGCGCGCTCCGACTATGTCGCCGGCGAGGCCCTCTGGTTGTGGTAGCACAGGTCCGTCTTCGCCAACGTCGAGCAGCAGCTGCTGCGTGGGGCGCCCCCGCCGCTGTCCACCTCCTGCATTGCCATGGCCAGCGGCTTTCGGGGGAGCAGTGGTGCTGCGGCGAATGATGGCTCACGTGCGGCCACGGCGGTGCGGTAGGAATTTGGGCCCGGGAACCCAGCCGGAAAACCCAAAAAATTAGATCCATCCGGTGCCGAATTTTAGCCTGAAACCAAAAATCGAGTGAAGATGCTTTGAAAACCAAGATATCTATTCGTGTGTATCTCCAAGAGACTCAGGATACGTTTACATCCGTAAATCAGTCGGAGATCGCGAAATGGAGGTAACCACCTGCTTTTATCGCGTATATCCTCTTTTTTTTTCATTTGCTAAATTAAGAACCATATAAGACTGATGCGCTGCTACAAATCCTGATGCACAAACCGAAATCCTGATGTTGACGGCGACAAATCCAGAAAACTCATCAAAGCAGTGAGCTCACTGACGAGACTATTTTTTTTTCTTTTTCCAGATCGTCCAAGGAAAGAATGCGCTATGGCCCATGCGTTGTACGCGACTTGGAAGCCTACTGGCGTATGAGGACGAATCAGCCCACGTCTGTAATACATTTTCCCCTAATAAAAGAGAAAAGATAAACTGTGAAGCCCAGCCCAATCTCCGTTGCTCCACCCCCGGCCCTGCCTCTGTCTCTTCCTCTGCACGCACCTCGGTCTATCTCCGCAGCTCCCCTTGGCCGGAATCAATGGAGCCAAAGCCAAAGCCTCCCCTGCAGGCTGAAGCTGCTGGGATTCCAAGGAGCGCGGGAGCTCGCCACGAGCACGGGGAACTCCAATCCTGTCCAGGCTTTGGGGGTAAAAAGGTTGCCGCCAATTTAGCACTTTTATACATCTGATTATCACTTGATCTGATTGCAACACCTACTAATACCCGAGCGACAACCACGCAGAACCACGCTGGGAATATCATGTAGGGGCGCCGGCCAAGGGCCTACAATCATGTGCTGTGCAGTTTGCAGGAGCTTCTTTTATAGGGAATGGACTGCAAGACAGGGGGGTGTCGTTCCGATTTGGATGCCAGGGCTTCAACTGGACCTCTCTTAAAGCAGCTTGCTTATTATTTATCAAAAGAACTGATACTTCGCTAGGTTGCCACGCTTTTCAGCTGTCACAAACAAGGATCATGGCAGTGCCTCCTACGGTGGGCAAGGAACATCTTAAAGTGACAACCATTGAGAAAGTCGTATGGGGACTCTCAAGGAATAGATACTTCACTCTTCAGGAGGTTTTTGTATCTTCCTGTTTTGGACCTGATTACAAGCCATTCCAGGTTACATTGCAAATTTCATCCATCTACGGTTGCTTGATGCAAAGATCTGCATAGTATTTTCTTCCAGGCGTATTCAGGTGGGCTCTCTCAATGTTCAGCATATCTAATGCAGTGGTAATTCATTCTTTCGATTTTCTCACAGATGTTGATCTAACCACCTTTTCTTTCCCTCTTTTCTGCAGCTGTATGAGCATGAAATATCTGTGGTTTTCCTTGCTAATTGACACATAATCATTTGTTGGCTATTCTTATACATTGGAGCGGTTACTTTTCATCTCCCTTGGACAAATACGACGCAGCGATGGGGTGATCATCCGATCAAGCTCCTGCTGCGAGATGATTATGATTGACTCTTCTAGGCCTTCTACTTCTTGCTGGAACAATTCATTGTAAGGTAAGAACGGACAAACTAAGGAAACAATATCAATATTGGTGTTGTCGTCGTAGCTACTCCCTGTCCTGTTGGTCATTTACTTTCTGTAGCATTTGGGAAGGCTTGATCGTACATGCTGTCATCCTTCATGTACAAATTTTCCACGTTATCAAATAGGAAAGCAATAATAAATACTCAATAAACACTTGATGCACAGCGTTATTTCTGAAGATCTACATGAAAGTGATGCAATGGAAGTGAACGAAGCTGGTGTGTAAATTGGGATATGTTTGGAGTACGAATAAAATTTCTTCTGCAAAGCAACTGCAAGACAAGAATATCATGACTAACCATGGAGCAACACACATGTCAAAATAAGAAAACATAATCAATATATTCAGATGCCAAAATAAGAACCATGCAGAGACCGGGGCATGTCCCCCTTTTCGAAAAAAAAATGGGCGGAGAACCTATCGTCGCGGGCTTGATGCGTGGGGTTTAGGGCTATGTACGAGTGCATATCTTAAAATTACAACTTCCAAGAATATATGGTGCTGCCTCGTGTTCTATTATAATTATGCCTATAAGCAATATTAAGTATTTTTTCTGTCTAGTTACCTGATCTTAAGTTTCAGTACTTGGAGTTCAGAGTTGTTGCCATGTTGGATTGTGCCTGTCATGCTCTGTTCCGCCATGTGCAGCCATGCATATTCTATTTTCTCCAAGTGCATACTTATTGTATTGCTAGGACTCGAGGATCCTCTTAGATTGAATTGATCTGAGATTTGTATGATTTCCATTGGGTATCATACTATTGTATTTTTTTTATATAAATGGGGATCTGAGTCCCGGCCTCTGCATCAATCGATGCACACAGCCTTTATTGCAAATTCAGTAGGTTTAGTTTTAGTTAGTTGATTTCAAGGCAGAGGGCTTATTTCACCATGTATAGCTTATAGAACTATTATGTGTTTTACGAAAGAGAATTTGGACCTACAAGGTTTTCTCGCAGCTGCCCTGTTTTACTAGCTTGTACTCCTATTAGCAATACAACTACATAAGCCCTGTTGTTGCTCATTATCGCGCAGTAACCCCTTTAAGGTCTTGGTAGCATCCTTTTTGTAGATAGTGTTAACCTTATGCACCTAAAATGTTTAAATCTACTGGAAATGTACATTTTCTGAAAGATCTCTAGTAGATACCTTTTTCTTCCTTTTCTTTTGAAATTTGTGTATGCTCATTTGGATATATAGGTATGTATCGTGTTCTTCTATAAAAAAGATATTGGTCTAAGATCTTGGTTAGGCATCTTTCCTAAGAAATGTGTTAAAGGGTTTGGTTTTGTAATTCAGAAAAATTTATAACCTACAATTCTGTCTTTTCTTATGGTAAAAGGGGTTTAATTAGGAAAACCTTCTGCTATATAAGTTGCTGCGCAAGATCTAGTCGATGACAACCTACGTGTATGTAATCTTCATGGTGATATGTCGCTTGACAGATGCACAGGCCCTAGTTTCGTTAACCATATGTCAAATATATAACTGGTTCTTGGAAATTTCTGTAGTCTTGAATCTGGTTCTTCTATTTGCATTTTGATCTGATTCTAGCTTTTCAAATTTCTCTATAAAAGTGATCGTGCTTATTCTGTGTGCTGGTTTATTTTGTAGGTAGTTAACTGCAAGCGCTTGTGGAAATGCAAGTTGGTGATTGATCCAGGGGCACAAAAATACTATCAAAAGGAGGAAGGGAAATCCCGCAAAAAAAAACCTAAAAATGAAAAAAAAACAAAAATCCAAAAAAGAGAGGAAAAGTGAAAATGAAAAAAAAAACATTTCTCTATTTTTTTGTAATGTTTTTTAATTCCAAATTTGTATGAATATGTATTTTTTTATTTGGTAGGGTAGGTAACTCCGCCTATATCAGAACAAGTGTAATACTTATGGGTATAGCTGGTCCCAAGCCCGGAGAAAGGAGGAGGGAGGACCAACCATGTCCTTGCTTAGAAGTGTACCGATATGTCAGAACACTCGAGCATTTTTCATCTTAGCAGCATCTTCGACTACCTAGTTAAATGATCCGATCAAATTGCCTTAAGATTTTGTTTTTATTTTCTTGTTGAGACATATTTATCGGCTATCTATTTGGTTATGATGTTTGTAAGAAATTATTGTCTATGTACACCGGTGTGCATGGAGATGTAGTGTCATTCGGAGGACACGACACATGCAGTTCGCACATCAACAAACTTGGTGCATTCATATACATTATAATTTCTATATAGATAGACCGGGAGTCCATTGCAAATCAGTTGGTTCGGACTTTTTTTAGAGAAAAGTAATTGGGTTATTCAGGAGCCTTATTAGTTTCTTATAAGTATTGTTTCCCCAGGAACTTTTAGCTCTCAGCGCTGTCGTGCTGAAATTTATCCAAAGTTAGTCTACGGCCACGTCATGTCAGCATAGAAGCTGTGTCGGAACAAAGCTAAGTTCAGTTTAATTTAGTCCTTTGCTTAATTTTATTTCTAGGACAGGCAACCAATGGTTGCTCGTTATTTCTAGGACAGGCAATCTTCCTGTTCTTCTGCTCCTGCACACAAACCTTCCACTGCTGCAGCTCTTCCACTGTTGCGCCATACTCATAATTTGTCCGTCGAAATTTCTAAAGTTGCGCTCCAGACCTCCCATCTGTTTGGGTTTGCGAACCTGTTCTGAAGCCACCAGGCACTGCCCTCCTCTCATTTTTTAAGTATTCTTAAGAGATAAACAACTATGGCATTATCTGAATATAAGAGGCATCGACATGTAAGTATTCTTAAGATGATGCATCTTGGGAATATTCTGTGCAGTTTGCAGGAGCTTTCTTTTATACTTATTATACAGGGGAATGCACTGCAAGATGTCTTTCGGATTTGGACGCCAGGTCTTCAACTGGACCTCTTAAAGCAGCTTGCTTGTTATTTATCAAAAGAACTGATACTTCACTAGGCTCCCACACTTTTCAGCTGTCACAAACAAGGATCATGGCAGTGCCTCCTACGATGGGCAAGGAACATCTTAAAGCGACAACCATTGAGAAAGTCATCCAAGGAATTGATACTTCACTCTTCAGGAGGTTTTTGTATCTCTTCGTGTTTTGCATCTGATTAATTCATCCTGACAAGCCATTCCGGGTCACATTGGAAATTTGATCCATCTACGATTGCTTGATGCAAAGACCTGCATAGCCTTTTCTTCCAAACGTATTCAGGTGGGCTTTCTCAATGTTCAGCATCTCTAATGCAGTGGTAATTCATTCTTTCGTTTTCCTCACAGATGTTGATCTAACCCCCTTTTCTTTCCCCTTTGCTTGTAAGGTGTATAAGCGTGGAATATCTGTGGTTCTCCCTTTGGTGATTGACGCATAATCATCTGTTGGCTATTCGTATACATTGGAGTGGTTACTTTTCATCTCCCTTGGACCAATGCGTTGAGATCTTAAAGTAGCGATGGGGTGATCATCCAATGAAGCTGCTTCTGCGAGATGATTGCTGGAAGAATTGCTTGTAAGGTGAGTACTGCTATTATACTTAAGATCTGGCAATTCATTCTTTCGTTTTCCTCACAAATGTTGATCTAACCACCTTTTCTTTCCCCTTTTTTCGCAGCGGTATCAACATGAAATATCTATAGTTTTCCTTGGTAATTGACACATAATCATCTGTTGCCTATTTCTTATACATTGGAGCGGTAACTTTTCATCTTCCTTGGACCAATACGACGTAGCAATGGGGTGATCATTCGATCAAGCTCTGACTTCTCCAGGCCTTCTACTTCTTGCTGGAACAATTGCTTACAAGGTAAGAACTGCAATTGTACTGTAGATCTTGCATCTTTGTTACACGATGTTAATGAAAGATGTCACCAGGACAATAAATCTTAGCAGCTCTCTTGCTAACTTCCACATTTGCTTTCCTAATATGAGTAGGAGTACATGCATTTCCTCTTCTCCTTAGTACAAGATAGTGTGACCGATGGCATGAAATCTTGGATCTGCTGCTCCTATGCATACATAAACCACTCATTCATTTATTGTCCTTTTCTGCTCCCAATAATCATGCAACTAGTAGTTCGAGATTACATACTGTAGTACCTTTGCTTCGGGTAGAACATTTAGTCTCTCATGTATATATTGCAGAACGACAGAGAATATAATCAACCATTGTAAATTAACATCACAGTGTTTTTAATTCAGGTTCATGACCACTGTTGATTGAAAACATCCTATTTGGTGGATAACTCGCTCTGTTAAGTTTCCTAGTACTGCTGGTGCACCTCCTGGAAGCTCAGTTAGCTTCATCCAATGGCAACCATATTGTTTTCTTTTATTGGGTCATGCATCCAAAAGATTCAAGATATTGCTATGGAAGAGGCAGCACTTATACTAGGAGTCAAAAAAGAACTTACAGATCTACAACGAAGAATGAAGCAAATACAGTGTTTTATTAGTGACGCGGAGCAGAGAAGCATAAAAGAGTCAGCAGTTAACAATTGGCTTGGTGAGTTGAGAGATGCCATGTATGATGCTGACAATATTATCGATTTGGCGAGATTTAAAGGAAGCAAGCTACTAGCAGATCATCCTTCATTACCCTCGAGAAAATCAACTATATGTCGTGGTTGTTCACCCTTGTCTTGCATTGCTAATATCCAGACTCGTCGTGAGATTGCTGCCCAGATTAAGAGCCTCAACAAAAGAATAGAGAGGATTTCCAAGGATGACATATTTTTAACACTTAAGAACACAACTCCAATTAGAGAAGTTTCTGTGCCCGATTGGAGAAAAACATCACCCCTCATTGAGCCCAATCTTGTTGGGAAGGAGATAATATATTCTAGCAGGAAATTGGTGGACTTGGTGCTTACACATAAGGAAAATAAGTCTTACAAGCTCGCCATTGCTGGAATAGGAGGGGTCGGTAAGACAACACTAGCTCAGAAAATATACAATGATAATAAAATAAAAGGGAACTTCAACAAACATGCATGGATCTGTGTTTCGCAAACTTACAGTGAAGTTTCTCTATTAAAAGAGGTTCTCCGAAATATTGGAGTGCATCAAGAGCAGGGTGAAACAGTAGCAGAGCTCAAAAGTAAACTGGCAGAAGAAATTGAAGACAAGAGTTTCTTTCTTGTTCTAGATGATGTGTGGCATTCCAGTGTATGGAGTAATCTACTAAAAACTGCATTACACGCAGCGACTTCAGCGGTAATTTTGATTACAACACGAGATGATACAGTTGCAATGGAAATCGGTACAGAACATACCCATCAAGTTAATCTCATGTCAGAAGAGGTGGCATGGGAGCTACTTTGGAGGAGCATGAACATTGGTGAAGAGAAAGAAGTGCAAAGTCTGAAAGGCATAGGGACTGAGATTGTTCGTAAATGCGGCTGCCTCCCTCTTGCAATCAAGGTGATAGCCACTGTTTTAGCCAGCAGAGATCAAACAGAGAATGAGTGGAACAAGATTTTTAGCAAAATTAATTTCCCACACAGGAAACTTCCTGATGATATAGAAGAAGCTTTATATATAAGCTATGATGAGTTGCCGCATCATCTGAAACAATGTTTCCTTTATTGTGCAATGTATCCTGAAGACTATACCATGTTTCGTGACGATCTTATCAGGTTATGGGTTGCAGAAGGGTTTGTAGAGGAGCAACCAGGCCAACTACTAGAAGAAACAGCAGAAGAGTACTACTATGAGCTAATCCATCGGAATCTACTCCAACCAACTGGTTTATATTTTCACCATAGCCATTGCAAAATGCATGACCTCTTAAGGCAGCTTGCATGTTATCTATCAAAAGAAGAGTGTTTTATTGGAGACCCTGAATCATTAGGAGGTCAAAGTATGTCTAAGCTGCGACGCATTTCAGTTATCACCAATAAGGATATGATTGTGTTTCCTACAACGGATAAGGAACGTAATAAAGTGAGAACTTTAAGATGGACCAGGCATGTCTGCCAAGGAATTGATCCTTCACTTTTTAGGAAGTGTTTGTATCTTCGTGTTTTGGATCTGACTAATTCATCCATACAGACCATCCCAGGTTACATTGGAAATTTGATCCATCTACGATTGCTTGATCTCGATGGTACAGAAATATCTTATCTCCCAGAGTCCATCGGCTCTCTCATAAATCTTCAGATATTGAACTTGCAAATGTGCAAAGCTCTATATATCCTTCCGTTGGCGATCACTCAGTTGAGAAATTTAAGGCGCCTTGGTCTGGCTGATACACCAATAAATCAGGTTCCAGAAGGGATAGGGAGATTGAAGCTCCTCAATGATTTGGAAGGATTTCCTATTGGTGGTGGAGATGGTAATGGTAAAATAAAAGATGGATGGAAGTTGGAAGAACTGGAACATCTCTCACAGCTAAGGCAGCTTCATATGATTAAATTGGAAAGAGCAACTTCTTACAGTACAGATTCATTGCTAACAGACAAAAAGCATCTCAAAGTTTTGTATCTGAACTGTACGGAACATACAGATGAACCAAATTCAGAAGAAGCCGTTAACAATATTGAGAAGGTCTTTGAGCAGCTAATCCCTCCACAAAACCTGGAAGATCTAGTTATCAGTAGATTCTTTGGCCGAAGGTTTCCCACCTGGCTTGGTACCACCCATCTATCTTCGGTTAAACACTCAGAACTCATAGACTGCAATTCATGTGTGCATCTTCCATCAATCGGACAGCTGCCCAACCTGAGATATCTGAGAATTGAAGGAGCAGCTGCAGTTACCAAGATTGGGGTCGAATTCGTGGGCTGTAGGGGGGCTAATCCCAGATCCACGAATGTAGTTGTTGCTTTCCCCAAGCTCGAATCGTTGGTCATCAGGAATATGCCCAACTGGGAGGAGTGGTCCTTTGTTGAAGAAGAAGATGCAGCGGCAGCAACAGCTATGGAAGGAGGAGAGGATGGATCTGCTGAGATACGAAAAGGGAAAGCTCTGTCTCCAAGGGTACAGCTCCTGCCACGCTTGAAGGAGTTGGATCTTGATGGCTGCCCCAAGCTAAGAGCTCTCCCACGACAGCTTGGACAGGAGGCCACCAGCTTGGAAGTGCTCCACTTGATAGGAGCAAGCTGCTTGAAGGTGGTGGAGGACCTCCCGTTCCTCTCCAAGTCTCTTTTAATCCAGGGGTGTGATGGCCTGGAGAGGGTCTCAAACCTTCCTCTAGTGGGGGAACTGCGCATAAATGATTGCCGAGACTTGAGGTGTGTTGAGGGGTTGGGTAGTTTGCAACAGTTGTGGTTGGACGAGGATATGCAAGAGCTATCCTCGCTGTGGATACCGGGGCTTCAACAGCAGCACAAACAACTTCATGGTGAAGACATTGATGTCTACGACTGGTAGTAATGCCCAACTGTACATGGATTGAGAAGACATTGAGGTACGTACATGAACTAGGAATTTTCTGTTTTACAGATTGTCTTCTTAGGTTCATACCGTGCTCTACTTTGTCTGAAGATTTTTATTGTACAATTTTATTCTGTTCGGCGGAGTAGTATTGGATCAGATATGACCATTCATTAGCAGGGTATTTTAGACATTATCCACTTGCATACCATTTCTTGGTAATGGTAACATGGTCTTAGTAGTTAGTCGTTCGATCATGTTCGTACCAAGGTTGTGGCTAATCGGTTGTCCACACACGGTTAGCCCTGCCCAGAGTGGTTATATCTTATCTGCCTCCTCCGTCTGTGCATGTTGTTGGGCTCATTTAGCTCTAGCTCATATCTCCCGTCGTTTCTTGTCTCCCTCACTTGCCTTGTGTCTCTCTGCATACGCCGTTGTGTCCTCGTGTGTCCCCGATGTCCCGTGCCAGCTGTTCTCCAAGGCATGCTCGGTGACTATATTCTCGCATGCATAAAGGGAGTATTGTCCATGGTCTGAGTCCGTCATGTTGTGGTTTTTCCCTCGAAAATGGGAGTACCCTGGACTCTGCATTGATTGAAGGTTGTAATATTAAGGCCAAAAGCACGCATTTCATCTTATCCGGCCGTCTGTTTGGTACAAACATTTCTGACCAAAATCGTACACTGATACCCTTAGCCTGTAAGCCGCAGCAAGTGGGGCGAGAAGGTATGATGCCGCTCCTCGTCTGCTACAGCCGAGCCACAATCACCAATGGATAGAGTCGGATGTTGAATTAACCCAAAACCGCAAAGTATTTAAACATTGAGGCATCCCCTCTCCGTCGCCGGAGGATGCCGGCAGGCGAAGCCCTCACCGGCGGACGGTGGCGGCAGGGCCCAGTCTTGGGTGACCAGAAAGCTGGTTCCCAGTGCGGTGGCGTGGCATTTGCGTGGCGGCGCTGCGGGGAGGTCGAGACGTGGCGAGGCGCGGTGGGCCTGGTTCTGTGGAGGCGGCGGCCTACAACCGGCGGGCGCGGGTCAGGTCTTAGCCAAAAAGCGACCGGAGATGCGGTGGCGCAGGGTGTGACGCCTTTGGCAACGGCGCTGACGCGAAAGCGGCGGTGGTCTTGGCTCAAGGTGGTGGCGCCTGGCCACAGAGTTGGTGAGGGCCATGGCGGCGCGAGCCTACATGCTCGGATCTAGGCCCTTTGGGCGAGATCTAGGTCGTGGTCCCCGATCGGTCTGGTCCTCTGCCACGGATGCTGACCACCACCACCACCTCCTCCTCCTCCTTCATCTTGCACCTCCCAACCTGGCCCTATGAGGCGGCCCCAGCGAAGATGACAACGGAATGATGACTCGACGACACAATGATGACTCGCAATCGCAACGTCCTCTGAATTTGGCCCACCATGCTTCGAGCACCCCGAAGCGCCCCGCACCAAGTAGCACCTTCAAGAAGGGAAACACCATCGACACGGTGTTGCTACCCGGACCACAGGTCCTAGGGTTTCCAAGATGCAGTATAGTCATGGGATTCCCACGACGCCCTCCAAGAAGGTATGGTGCCACTCGACGACGACACCGCGTCAGGGTCAGACTAGCTGACAAGGATTTCTCCCGACCCTCGCCCACAACAAAAACCCTGGCGCCATGGAGCGCCACCACCCAACTTCGCTAACCATGGGCTTGCGCCACCGCGATCTTAAGTCACCATCACTTGTCTCTTCATGAAACCTGGGTACGTCCTGCAAGATGGAGGTAGACGACATCACCGGGTTGTGGGACAGCAGCCTCGCAGCCACGCGGAGGAACCCACCTCCACCGCCAAGAGGCGGTCATCGACCGAACAGGACAGCGAGGGCACATCAGGCCCTCTCGGGCCCAGCCGGGCCTGGACGGCCTATAAAGCCCCAACCGCCTTGCTGCAATGGGCTGGCCGCAACACCGTGTCCCCAACCTAGTCTAGTCGTCGCCACCTCGAGGAAGCCCCGCAGCCGCAGTGCCTCGGCCCATCCGAACCCATCTGAGGCCCACCCTGAGCCTCTCTAGGGCCTGAGGTGCCTAGACCAAGGCCTCGACCTCAGCGACCTCCGCAGCTAAGGCGCCCCGCCGTGAGATGTTGCCGCCACCAGCTCCACCCGGATGCGCCGGACTATCGTCTCCCGAGAAGCACCCCCGTCAAGGAAGGTTGGGGCCCTGACCCTCACTCCAGGACGCAGGGAAAGGCTGCTCGCCGCCGCCGCCAACCCCTGCCGGCGACGGCGGAGGGAAGGGGGTCGGAGGGTTGAGTCGGAGGGATGTGGGCGGGGATGGGTTGAGGTTGGGTGTTTTTTCTCAGATATCGGAGATCGCATTGTGTATACACCTTTATTATGACCGGCTCGGTCTATCGCCGGCAGAGGCCCACCGAAAGCCTAGTTAGGGGCTTAGCCCAATTATCCTATTTCTATTATAAATAAGAGTTGTAATTGGATTTTCGAATTAAGCAATAAACAACTGTTGTTGCCGACTCCCCAAGGAGTCGGTCTTGCAACCCACCGCCGCCTCCTTCTTCCTCGCGACGGCGCACGCCAAGCGCCCTCGCCCACACCCGTGATAGCTCCCTCCCGTCCCTATAATCTACGCCCTAGACCGGTAGACAAGTGTTTCTACCAATTTGGTATCGATTGTCCTCGCTCGTCATGTCATCTTCTCCAACCACCACCACCTCCTCACCGCCGCCAAACCGCCCACCTCCGCCCTTGTCGCAGCGCCGCCTCCACGGAATCGCGGCGCCCATGGCAGCGGCCGCCGACGCCGCCCCCCTCCTCTCCCAGCAGGAGGTCTCGACGGCCCTCCGCGATCTCACCACCGCAGTCCAGGGCATCCGCCTCTTCCTGCAAGGGACGCAGGGACTGCCCGGGCCGCCTCAGCCACCGGCCGCCCCCACCCTACCCTCCACATCGGTGTGGCAGCCTTCCCAAGGCGTACCCGCCCCGACCACAACCGCGCCATACCCCTGGACGCCGTGGCAGCCGGCCCCCAGCGTCCTCCCTCAAGGCCTCCCCATCCAGCAGGTGCCGTTCCCGCCATCGCCCTCGCCGCTTCCTGCTTGGGTGACGGCGACCGAGCCTCCGAGCTACACGCCCGCCGCCCTCCCCAACCGTTTTACGACCGCGGGACCCTCCGATGCCCTCCTTTCCGCTGGCCTACTTCATGGCGGAGACCCACGCCGTCACGCGGATCACCAAGGCTGGCGCCGACCGCCTCCGCGCCACGCCAAGATCGAGTTCGCCACGACGACGGCGCGTGACGACCCGCTCAACTGGCTCAACCAGTGCGAGCAATTCTTCCGCGGCCAACACACTCGCGTCGGATCATCCCTGGCTCGCCTCGTATCACCTCCGTGGCGCCGCCCAGACATGGTACTACTCGCCGGCGGACGAGGGCGGCATGCCCCATGGGACCGTTCCGACCGCCTCCTCCGCTTTGGCCCCGATTCGTGGCGGCCGCTGGGCGGGCGCTTACCTTTTCACCAACACGGTGCAGACTTCGCCGACCGCTTCGGCCCTCGCGTACACGCCCCGGTGACGGACAGCGGCATGGAGCTCTTCGTCGCGGCCTCCCGACTACATCCGTGGACGTGGAGCTCTGTGCACCGCAGACCTTGAGACGGCGATGCACTTGGCGCTACGGCCAGCGCGCTACCGGTGCAACGGCGCCGGCCGCGCGGGCGGACGCCCACTCGTCCGCTGCCTCCGCGCCCCGCCACCCGCCCCGCACCGACCGGACCAGCGAGCCCCGCCCCCGCGGCTACCCGCACGTTCCGCCGTCTCACACCGGCCGAACAGCTCGAACGTCGCCGCCTGGGCCTTTGCTTCAACTGCGACGAGCCGTACGCACCCGGTCACGTGTGCCCGCGCCTCTTCTACCTGGAGACGGTCGACACGGACGACGGGAACGGGCCACCCGAGGCGGCCGACGCGTTGGCCACACAGGAGCCGATCGAGCCGGCTCCCCCAGCCGCCACGGCGTTCGTCGTCTCTCTCCACGCACTGGCCGGCATCCGCCACGAGCGTACGATGCTTCTACCGGTCACTATTCATGGCGAGACCCTGGTGGCGTTGCTGGACACGGCCTCTACTCATACCTTCATGCCCGCCGCTACCATGCGCCGCCTTCGCCCACCGGGGATCACCTCCGTGACCGGGCTAACGGTGACCGCCTTGATGCACGGACTGGTCCAAAGACGTGCCCTCACCATCGGCGAGCACTTCTCCATCACGTGCGCCGGTATCGACTTGGGCTGTTTCGACTTCATCCTTGGCGTCGATTTTCTCCGGACGCCGGTCCCATCCTTTGGGACTTCGACGCCTCGACGATGACGTTACGGCGTGGTCGCGATCCGTTGGGAGGGCGTCGCCCGCTCAGCCTACTCCGGGAGGACGACGCCGAGCACCCTCACGACCCATCTATCGCAAAGGCATGGCGACATCTTCGAGGAGCCGCATGGGTTACCGCCCCACGGAATGTGACCACCGTATCCACCTCCCTGCACGGCCCGGTGACGACCCTACCGCTACCCAGCCTGCAAGGACGAGTTGGAGCGTCGGTGTGCGCCATGCTACCGGCATCATCCGGATCTCCACGCCGTTCTCGGACCGGCCGCTTTGTCCAAGTCGGATGGCACGTGGCGCTCGCATTGACTACCGCGCCTCAACGCCGTGACACTCAAGGATAAGTTCCGATTCGGTGGTCGACGAGCTATTCGATGAGCTCCACGGCTCGGTTCTTCACCAAGCTCGATCTTGGTCGGGCTATCACCAAAGCGCATGCACCGGAGGACATTGCCAAGACGGCATTCCGGACGCATCATGGCCACTTTGAGTTCGTGGTGATGCCTTCGCCTCACCAACGCGCCGGCGACCTTTCAGCCCCGATGAACGACGCCTCCGCCTGCATTACGCCCGGTTCGTTGGTGTTTTTGATGATATATTGATCTACAAAGACGTGGGCGGAACACCTCCAAAGATATCGCCATCGCCTTCAACGAGCTTCGAGCGCATCACCTTCACCTCAAGCTCAAGTGCTCGTCATGACGACTTCGTGGCCTACCTCGCCACGTCATCACCACCGACGGGTCGCGATGGACGCGACAAGGTGGCGTCGTGGCTGCTGGCCGACGCCGCGCCGCTACGCCTCCGCTGGGTTCCCAGGCCTCGCGGCATTACAGGAAGTTCATCCGGACTTGGCCTCATCGCCGCCTCACGCGCGCGCCGCGGCGCGATGCCTTCACTGACGACGAGGCTACCATGGCGCTCGAGGCCTGAAGGGGCCCTCACGACGGGCCCTCAGATTCGATCTGACTGACCGGCCATTCGTCGTCCGCGACGCGTCGGAGCGGGTTCGGTCTGTTTCCACTGACGGCCCTCGCCTACTTCAGCAGGTTCGCTGCCCGCCACCTCAAGCTCGGCTGAAAGCAGGAGCTCATTGGCCTCGCAGCTGCAGCGCCATGGCGACCCTACTTATGGGGCGTTCTTTCCGTGCGCACCGACCACTACAGCCTCAAGTTTCTCCCGGATCGGTCGTCGACGGTGCCAAAGACCAGTGGATCAAAGCTCTCGCCCGACTTCACGGTGAGTACCGCTGGGCGCCTCAACACCGCTGCCGACGCCTGTCTCGCCGCTGACGCCCGATGACGCCGAGGTCGTCTCGAGGGGCGATTGCGGCATCTGCTCGGGGCCCTCCTTCGCCTTTTCGACCTCATCCGTCAGCTACCGCGACAGCGCCAGATGCCCAGCGGCGCAAAGAACTTGACGGGTGAGCTGGGCGAGCCATGGCGCCGCCGACGGACCGCTTCTCCATGGGCGTCGGTGTTCGTGTTCGACCATGACGACCCACGCCACCGTGTGTTGTCGATGGCTCACTCGGCGGGTCATGAGGGTGTCCAAAGACCCTTCACCGCCTCACGACTTCTACCTCCCGGAGATCGTGCCATGGTCCAGATTGGGTGCGCTGCCAGCGACGTGGTCAACAACAAGACGGAGACGCTGCGTCAACCGCATGTTGCAGCCGCTCGAGGTGCCCGCGCAGGTCTGGGCCGACATCTCCATGGACTTCATCGAGGGCCTCCCTAAAGTGGGGGGCAAGTCCGTCATTCTCACGGTGGTCGACCGCTTCTCCAAATACGCCCACTTCATCGCGCCGCCATCCCTACACGGCGTCGGTGGCCCGCGTTCTTCGATGGCATCGTCCGTCTCCACGGGTTCCCTTCGTCGATCGTATGTGATCGGGACCCGGTATTCACGGGGCATGTCTGGCGGGATCTCTTCCGCATGGCGGGGGTAAAACTCCGTTTCAGCACGGCGTTCCACCCTCAGACGGACGGCCAGTCCGAGGTGGTTAACAAGGTCATTGCGATGTATTTGCGCTGTGTTACAGGTGATCGACCCCGTGCTTGGGTGGATTGGCTTGCGTGGCGAATCGCTAACACCTCCTACCACCGCCCGCCACGCCGCCATTCGAGGTGGTCTATGGTCGGCCACCCCCGCCGATCCTACCGGTGGACGCGACCACGGCACGGACGGAGGTTGCCGGCGAGCTCCTCCGTCACCGAGATGAGATGCTTGCCGAGGTACGGCAGCGCCTTATCCAGGCCCAGCAGGTCGCCAAGCACTACTATGACGGCCACCATCGCGAGGTGGAGTACGCGGCGGGGGTGTGGTTGCGCCTCTGCACCTTTCACACCACCCCTCGGATCCGCGGCAAGCGCAAGCTCGGCCTCGACGCTGGGCCCTTCATCATCCCGCACGTATTGGGACCTGCCTATCGTCTTCAAATCACGGGCGCGTATTCACGACGTCTTCCATGTGGGGCTGCTCAAGCCTCACTGGCGCGCCACCACGGTCACGCCACCGCTACCACCGACACCGAGGGCCGCTCCCCAGCCGGCCAGAAGGTGCAGATGCGCCGTGATGTTTGGTATTTGTTGGTGCAGTGGGAGGGCCTTTCAGCAGAGGAGGCCACTTGGGAACCACGCGCCGATTTCCAGCTGCATTATCCAGACTACCAGCTCGAGGACGAGCTGTTTGCGCAGGCGGGGAGAGATGTTATGACCGGCTGGTCTATCGGCAGAGGCCCACCGGCCAGGCCTAGTTAGGGGCTTAGCCCAATTATCCTATTTCTATTATAAATAAGAGTTGTAATTGGATTTTCAGAATTAAGCAATAAACAATCTGTTGTTGCCGACTCCCCAAGGAGTCGGTCTTGCAACCCAGCCGCCGCCTCCTTCCTCGCGACGGCGCCAAGACGCAAGGCCCTCGCCTCACACCGTGATAGCTCCCTCCTGTCCCTATAATCTACGCCCTAGACCGGGTAGACAAGCTGTTTCTACCACACACACTCAGTTGGCTGATTCTAATAAACAAAGAATTTGGATGAAGTGCAAGACTAAACTTGTTTGGGTCGGCTTTTTTTGCTGCTAAGTGGTCAACCATATTGTAACTCTGAACTCACACAGTCTAGAGGTGGGTTGATCGGGAAACACTAGCCACTATCTACTAGTAGATTGAAACGAAAAATACTTCTAACTTTCACAACTATTTTGTCAACATACACATAAAGCTTAGTCATGTTAAACATGCATTTATAATTTATCCGGGTTGTGTTCAAATATAACTCTCTCTATTTTTGTCTTCTTGCATGTTTTTCATGTGATCTATAACCCGGTACTTCTATTTGCATATGATTTGATCATTCCTTTTTAATTATTATTCCGTATTTTTATATACGTGACTGCTTATTTTGTGTGCTTCTTCTTTTGTAGGTTATCAAATCAAGAGCTTGTGGAAATGTAGTGTAGTCAATGATCCATCGATGCATCTATTTCAGAAAAACAAAAAAAAAATGAAAAAAGCAAAATTTCCAAAAATAAATAGAAAAAGAAAAGAAAAATCGATGCATATATTCTCGGAAAAACAAAAAAAATTAAAAAAAAAACAAATTTTCCAAAAAAAAGTAGAAAAAAGAAAAGAAAATCCAAAAAAGAGAATATTTTCTTCAGTTTGTAATGCTTGGTTATTGTAAAACTTATATCCATGTTTCTTCTTCTTCTTCTTCTTTGCTCTTTTGTAGCTAGGGTAGTTAGGTAACTCCGCCTATGTTTTAATAAGTATAATACTTATGTTGCATAGCCGGTCCCAAGCCCGGAAAAAGGAGGAGGGTCCTACCTGTCAAGGTGTGATGAAGAGGCACGGTGCACACTTTTGAAAGATTGCACCGAGTGTGTGCTGAAGAAACAGAGAGTGAAGCAATGGCCTGCTCTCTGCGCTTCATCTTAGATTTGACATGTTCCTTGCTGACTTTCTTTCTATCATGAGCATACAATCTGCACATTTCATTTCTCAGCAGTGGTTATTGCATGAGATGCAATAAACATTTGTTACATCCATCAACAAATACTCTGTTTTGGTTCATCATATGCCCTGTTCTTGGGCTGCAACACTCTGTTTTGGTTCATCATAATGTATCCATCAACAAATACTATATCCAAGAAAGACAACTGGGAGCAGAAGTATCTTCTCAATGCATATATATATCTGCTCTTCAGCCCTTTCTACACTTCTGGGTCCTCTTCCCGCTGAGAACCATTAGGACCAAAATCTGTTCTTCAGTCGAATATTCAAGGTTCAGACTATAAACAACTACTGTAAGTCTGAAACTGACAACTATTTTTTCTTTCTTGAAAAAAATTCACAGGAGCTCTGCCTCTTTCATTGAGTAAAAGAAGGGGAAAATAATGTTACAGTTTCTTTATTTTTCATGTAGTTTAGTTAGCTGATGCATGCAGTGTGCAAGATACCGTTGTGACTCATGAGCTGATTAACTGGAGTCTTGAGTAATGATACCGTTGTGCCTTCTGCAATGTTTGCACACTTGCACCAACTGTTGCCATGGCGACACCCTTTTCTTGCACGTGTTGACCATCAGGATTAAACACAGTTCTCCAGTTAATTTTGAAATTAAGACTTAAAGCAACTACTGGAATCCTGAGACCGACATTCATTTTTCCGTCCTAATAAGAATTGGAAAGAGCTCGGATCTGCCCCTTCCATCGAGTGAGATAGGGAGAAACGTTACGGTTTCATATGTTTTCAGGTAGTTCAGTTGTTGATAACATGCGACGTGCAAGAGATTACCACACTCCTCTTATAATAGATTGGCAATGGAGCATATATAGTACCATTCGAACCAGCTTTATGGTACTAGTTTAGACCACAACAATGTCATTCCGTAGACTCTAGTTTATCTTTAACCTCCGCTTGAGACTTGGGATGAAGAGTAAGCAGGCCCAATCCCCTTTTTCCGTCCTTTCAGCTTTTTTTTTTGATCGAGTGGAACTCATTAGGCCAGTCACATCAGGATCGTCATGTCGCTGCTCAAGTGGAAGTTTTGTTTTGAGTTAAATCCATCGTTACTCATTGAACCTAGCTTAGCGAAATCAATATAGTCATCGTACACTAGAAATATAAGTTTACAGTCACTGAACACGACATAGGGGTTCACGGAGGGTCACTGGAGCTGTTGGCGTGTTGTAGTTGCTGATGTGGCAAGTTACATGACTCACTATCAGATCACTTAACAGATAAGTAAGAAAACCCAAGTATAGGAGAGGCTTTTTACAAAACTATCATGCCCTCCACTGGTTTTCTAACTAAATCTCACCGCGCTCGGCTCAATGATTAATGATGCGTGCTGCTGTGCTCCCGGCGTTCGGCACGGCGAGATGTCTGCTGGCAATTTCACTTGGTCCAATAGTATGTTGTTGTGCTCCTGGCGTTTGGCACGACGAGATGCGGAGGCAGATCTCCCGCCTCATCCTCCTCGTGGTGGTGGCTAGTGTAAGAGTTTGTTTATGTTTTCCTATACGTGACAGGTATGGTGTAGTACACCGACCTGTCCGTATCTTGTACGCCACGGTGAGGGCTGTTTTCATCCTCTATATAACACGAAGCACGAGACCCTAACGGGTCATCGTTTCCGCCACATTAGTTAATATGGTATCAGAGCTAAACCCCCTCTTCTCATGACCTAGCCACCTCCTACGATCTACATCTGGCCGCTGCCACAGGATCATCTACCGCCGCCGCCTCAACAAAACCTAAAAACAACAATCACGACCTAGCCGCCGCCGTAGATCCCTTCTGCCGCTGCCGCTGCCAACACCACAACCTACAACCACAACCAAGCCGCCGCCGCCGTAGGGTCTCCTGCCGCCGCCGCCAACATCAAGAAAATCCACAACACAACCAGGTCGCCGCTGCAGATCCTTTCTGCTGCTACATCCACCATGACTACATCCTCCTCGATGGCTGCCCTTGATCGGGCGCTCGAAAACCCGCCCTCCACCAAGTTGACTCGGGCCAACTTTATTTTTTTGGAAAACCCTTTTCCTTCCTCCTCTGCGCGGTGCTCAAGCCTTTGGCTTGCTCGATGGCTCAGATGCCGCGCCGGCGAAGGTTTTGGAGGATGAAGAAGAAAACAAAAAGAAGATCCAAATCCCCAATCCCTAATACGCTTCATGGGTTGTCAGGGATCAGTTGGTGCTCGGGTACCTCGTGAACTCGCTGTCCCCAGAAATATTGGCCCATGTCGTCGGCCTCGAAACCAGCGTCGCGGTGTGGGGTGTCATCTCCAACATGTTCTCCACTGCCTCGCGCACCAAGACCAACCACCTTCGCGGAGCTCTCAACAACACCAAAAATAACGAGTTGATTGCTGCACAGTACTTCGCGAAGATGAAGGGGCTCTCCTCCGAGCTTGCAGCCGCCGGCAAGCCGGTGGAGGAAGATGAGATGGTCGGGTACCTCCTCAACAGGCTCGACGGCACCTACAACGACCGTGTGTCCTCTGTCAACGCAAATCCCGGTACAAGTCTTGATGATCTCTATTCACAGTTATGTGCTCATGATTTGCGTCGCGAGATGTCGTCTGAGGCAGGTCAAGACAACGCGTTCACCTCGTCAGCCAACGTTGCTGCACGTGGACATGATGACGGGCGGCATGGCCGCTCACCTGATGGGCGTCGTGGACGCTCCCCCGACGTTCACCGTGGCCGCTCTCCTGATGGAGGCCGCGGCTACCGCGGCTATGATCGGCGCGACTAGGGTCGACACCGCGACGGAGGGCGCCGTGATGGTCGTCCTCATGATGATGGAGATGGTGGGTGCCCTGATGCACCCCCCTCCCGCGATAATGGACAGCGCCGCCATCGTGATGATGGAAAGTGCCGTCGTCATGATGGTGGACGCCACGACGGTGGTGGGCAGGGTCGCCGTAGGGGCCATGGACGCGCCCCAACGCCCTTCGTCGACATCACCTACCAAATTTGCAAGATACATGGTGCGGTGACCCAGCATACCACTGCATGATGTAGTACACTATAGTCGTTGACATAACACCAATGAAACATCCTTCACTAGTATTACATCCCCCAGAGTGGTACAACAGAAACACACTAGGTCCAATACATGGCTAAAGGTTACAACTCACTCTATACACAAGATCTAAAGAACACTCTAGGTTAAAGAGAGAGAAAGAAACTTCTTACAAAGAAGAATCAGAAATGAACAACTTAAAAACTATCATATTATTAAGACTAGTATCTTAACTATTGGTTTGGCATTGCTGCTATTGCAATACACTATAGAAATAGGTTCTATGGCTAGAAATTATATTCCTATCTACTCAGTAACTTTGTCTTTACATGGGGTGATGTATATGTTGACTTCCTTGACTTCATTGAAGAGCTTTAGCTTTTATTTATGATTCCTAGAGCATAACTTGATGTAGACGTCTTCTTAATGGCTTCATAATCTAGCAAGGGTTAAGAAGATACGTTGAATACGAGCGTACTCAGGAAGTTCACTAGAAAAGGAGTGTTTGATGCATTATATCTACAGCCACAGACCAGAGGTCGTGGACAATGCAAGTTTCGTAAACATTTCTTCAAAGGTTCCTTTTATTCTAAAAAGCTATGTCCATCAGCCTTCACGGGTTTACCAGAACTTTCATGGAGTTCTTTCCCGCCGCGTTCGCAGCTCCTTCCTGGAACACGGAGTAACAAGTTACAGTTCTTACACTCTGCAGAGGTGCGTTACTTTACCCATAAGAGATCAACTCTTTGTTGCACAATCGGGCAGCTTATTGAATTACGGCAATTGGCAGTACAGACCGTTCAGATGTCGGAACTATCGTGGGACATTGAGGGTTCCCACCCATATGCTGCATATCCTCTACGAATTACCAATCAATGCACGCTACGAGGATAACAGCCACGACCCGCACATCCGGCTCCATGAGAGAGGGAAAAGATACAACTGACTTCTCCGTCCCATTCCAAATCTCATGGTCAACGCGTAATATATGACACAAGAATCACTGGCGACATTGGTTGTAAAGTCCTAGGTGTTATAGTCATGTGCAGTGGTATTCCAACTGCCAGACTTAATAGATTAGCTGATCACCCTGGATCAGTAATCAATAATTCACATTATTATCAAAAATAGTGTTTTCTGACCTTTTTGAGATGCAGGTTATGACAACACTAGATTTGCAAAATACTTTACTGAAAATAATCAAAGGACATGAGAAAGTGTGAACTTGCCTTTTGTGATTGCAAGATTATGCAGTCACGGTCTTCGAGACAATATAAGATCCAATATCTAAAATCAGCATCATTGGCCCGGTAAAGACTAATGTTTAAAAAAGCAAGATGCTCTTATGCATAAGTAATGTAATGCAAGTTGATAAACTTGAATCCCGGGGATAGCGTTGATCTAGGGTTTGGAAACTGGAAATGGTTTCTTTATGATGTGTTGTCCTTTAGGTAAGTTCCATACTTGTGCTTTTTATTAAGGCTTGTGAGTGTGTGTGAAACAACATGTAATTATAATGGTATACAACAACAAGATACACGAATGAGGAATGCTACTCCAAGACTACTTATATAAGAATTGCCTTATCTCCAAATCTTACTTTACAAGTATTGACATTTATAAGTAACTTAAGTGTTAACAGTTCTAAGTATACAAGTAAAGTATAAAGTAATGTGATTACGATTAATTGTCATTTGTTGTCTGAAGTGGAAAGCGAATAACTTTTGAAGAAAAGATTTCTTGATTAAGGTTTAAACAATCCTGATAGTTTTTAGAATATGGTTGATAGAATGTGATTAATGTTGTTTATGTTTGCTTGAATAGTTTGGACTTGATATGTTTTATGACTTAACCATAATAGACCAAAGTTAACTATAAAACACATAACGAAGTCTTTAGCCTTATATTTAAAGTCTTGTAGACTAAAGTTAACTTTAAAGACAAAGATAGACTTAGGTGTATTACTTATGATACTTGTATCTTGTTCAACTTATTTTGTTTCATTAAAGTTATTTAAGAATGGCATTACTCTTATTTGAGTAGTGGTTTCTTAACATTCTAAATGTATAATAGGATTTATCTCCTTATAAGGGTATGGTTATGGCTTATGAATAAGTAAACAATATTATTTACTACTTATGAATTATCTCTAGAGTTAGTCCATTATAAAGTTGTGAGTGAAACAATGGTAAAAGATTTTATTTGGTTAAAATATCATTCCTGAATATTTTATATTTGTTAAAGATCTTTTTAGAAAATAAACTACACATATGGTTGAAGGATAATTCAATGAAATTATATTCAAAATGTGTTGGACCAATTTGACTTTATATTACAAATATTTAAGACTAGTATTATTTATTAGACCTAAATTGGCAATTTTAGAAATATTAACAAAATTTATTTACCCTTATATGAATTAACTAAGGGAATAGGTTTAAATTTAGGTTATTAACGTGTTTAAATTTTTACCTCAAAAGTGAAATGTGATGTTTTTAACATGTAGGTATTATTTTTGTGATCATTTTGGTATATTATATGTATTTTTGTGATTTATAAATAATAAGATATGATTTTTATAAGGATTATTACTTTATTATTACTTAATAAATAATAAATGTTTAATTAATTGAAATAATAATGCATGATTATGGTTTTAAATTATAGTTCTTATTTTTCTAAGATTTTTGGTATTTTATTTATATTTTTAACATTTACCAACATTAAATATGAATTTTTAAAGTATTAAAACTTTTAAAACCTCTATTAAATAATAATTATTTAAATGGTTAGCATAATAATGTTTGATAATGGTTTAATGTTATAGATTTTATTTTTCTGAAAATGTTCATATATTGAACATATTTTTTCTGAATTATAAAACAAAAGTTATTAAATTTCTAAGATTTAATCATTTTATAAATTTTTAACTAAATAACTAAATGTGTTTATGAGGTAATGTTGATGTCAGCATGAAGTGAGGGGTTTTTCTCACCAGAGCTAATCCTACCCCAGTAACTGACTGGTGGGACCTTTGCCATGTCATCTCTAATGTTTTTTATTTATTACAGAAAACATTATTACAATTTATAAAATGATAAAAATAGCAATATGACATCAGCGTGATGTCACGCTGACATCATCCATGGATGATCCTCAGATCAAGGTTGAATCCATGGATTCAATGCGTGCGCTGGGCTATGGCGAGGTGTGTTAGAAAGAGCATGCGCTGGCGAGTTGAACTATGGTCGCGCCGCCCAAAAATGGTCGTCGGAGCTTGGTCAACGGCGAGCATAGACGGCTACGTCAGACTGATACGGGTAGGCCAGTACGGTGAGCAAGCGACGAATCGAAGAGTACAAGGGTACTTAGGGGCTCACCAGGAGCGTGACGAAGGGCTCGGCGAAGCGAATCGTGGCTAGAATCGACAGAACGACATCAACTAGCGGCGGAACGTCGGTGATGGCGAACCCGATTTAGGGCAAGCGGCTCCGATTCCTTTGGGGAGACGATCTAGTCGAGCACGCTGAACTCACGGGCGAGCTCGGATGGCAGAGAGGTGGTATCTAGCGGCTAGGACAAGCATCTCCGGTGAGCTAGGTTTTTGGTGTTCTTGCAAAGAGGAAGAGGTAGGTTGAGAGAGAGGTTGTGGGGAGATAAGGATGAGAGAGGGTACTCTGACAGTTCTTATCCTCTCTTTTGGAGCTCTTTTGGAGCTCAGCGACGGCGGGAATCACAGCGGCCGATCGACGACGGTCGGCGCGATAGGCAGCTGCTTCCGCCGTCGCGGAAGACGACGACGAACACAAGGCCGAAGCGGTACGGGCTGGCATTGGGCTGCAGTTGGGCCGACGTAGGCTGCGGTTGGGCTGCTCACGGGCGACGAATAAGAGAGAGAAGCTCGGTTGTGGGCCAGATCTGATCTCCTTCTGTTTTTTCCTGGTTCTTTCCCTTTTCTATATTCTATTTTGTTTTCAGATTTGAATTTACATATTTGATTTGAATTTTCTTTATAGGCTTTATTTGCTAAATAATTGTAACAATACTAAAAGGTATTTACTAGCATTTTGTGAGATTTTATTAAATAATGTTATATTTCTTTATTTTCTTTATATATATCCTTTCAATATTATGTAAGGGCTTTTGTTATTAATTTTCTGTCCAGAATAAACCATGGATTTATATTATGATATTTCTTTATTTAATGATAGTATTTAATTCTAGTTAACTTATAGTTTGGAGGGAAATTTTTATATAATGATCATATATCATTATTTAATGTAGCATACACAAAGGAATTAATATGGTTAATATTACTCGCACAAATCTAGGGAATAACAAAATATATAAATTTTTATTATAACTAATATAGGAGTTAGGGTTTGAATGTATATGCTTACCCTAGGGTTTAGGGTTCTTAATGTACCTATTTTATTTTGTTGATGTGAGTAAAGGTTTATTGGTAAACATATTGTCTTTATGTTTGTGATCTTTAATGCGTTTCCCCTTTAAGATAGAAAGTTATTATCTGGATGTCTAATGGAAAAGAATTGATAAAGATAACTCCTAAGCACATATGGTTATGATAATTGGAAGTGACAGAGATGTGCTTAAGTGATTTGCTATAGGAAATATTCCTGTAAAGCATTGTGAAAATAAAATGATTTATCCAACAGATGAGATGGATGTTAAGCTTGATTATAGATTTAGGGTTTAGTGTTTACCAAGAATTCCTATCTTCCATAATTCAAAATTCTTGACTTTTACTTAAAGAATTCCTTTCCTAGATATACTACTCCTTCATATCCATCATCATGTGCTAACATGATGAGCTTTGCTACACCATGATATTCTTATCCACCTTTAATTCTTCTAAATCCATTTATAAATCCAATGAGCGTGACACTAAAAACCTTTCCTAATCCTGTCACATCTATACTTGGTTATATCAACTACTCTACTGTTGATAACCTCCAATCCAACAAGTTTTTACTTCTAACTCCATTCGTACCCTTCCTTAATCCTCCACCACCAACATTACTCTAATAGATTCCTTGATAATTAGATATATATCAAATCCTACTTCATCTCAAGTGTTTAATATTTTCCAAGAGGAAAATACTAACTCTATAATTCAATGGTTCTCTAACATCCTCCTAATCATACTATCTCATCTCTAATTAACTCCAATGTCTTATACTAGAGTTCAACCATGTTTTACCCACCAATGTCACTTATACAGGTATAAGCATTCAATCTTGGTGACTAAAGCATGATCATTATAATCCTTTGATCCTTATGGTTTAGGTTTCCAATTGGCTAATCAAGGCTTCATCAATACATCATTGCAGTTGTATTGAAACTATATTCTTAGTATCTCTATTGGATTAGGGGATGTTATCCATGGACTATACCTACTTAATCCAATAGGATTACTCCTTGGTCTCCATCTTCAATGTTCATCCTTACGATCCTATTTGTTACCATATAATTAGATCTTCCATATAACTCTTCTATCCATCTAGGAGTGAGCTAACTCCTTCAATTACTATATTGAGTTGATTCCCTTCAATCACTCCCATCCTATAGATGATATCCAAAACTAGCATTATTACTTACCTCTTCTTACTTCTTTCTTTATAGGCCTTAAGTGAATGCTTTGATATGGACAAGAGTTGATAGATTAATAATTAATGGGTTAAGAATTGGTGAATCAATAGTTGATTACTCAAAATTGATGAACAACAAATATGAGAATAGGGTTCAATAGAGATGATAAGGATTGATATGGAAAGAAAGATATGTGGTGAATGGTCTTGGCTTGGTTTCCTTCCTAACTAAAGAGTCAGGGTGAAGTGTTACCATGTTTCTCATGGTAGAAATAGATAAGGATTGAATAGGTCAATAGTTAGTTATTACATTCTTGTTACTTGGTATTCATGAGTTATTGTAATGAATAATAAGATGTGATCACCTAGGGATCTAATTACAATCATTAATCAATGTGTAATGGTTTAGTTTCATTGCATTTGATCTACCCTTAGATCAAATCATGTTTACCCAAAATGAGATTTTAGCAAAGGTCATATTGAAACTTATCGCAATCAACTTGATGATCTACTTCAATTCTATCAAGTTGAAGCTTCGATTACTTTGACAAGTTTTGTTCAAAAGCGCGAAAATTATTCAGATTTTCTATGCATGAATGCAATGCACACATCTGGGTTTAGCTTATTTCTATGCTCTAATGCTGGGATGTTACAGACTCTCCCCCTTAAAATAAACTTTGTCCTTGAAGTTCACAAACTCTCATGTTTCGGAGTAAGGAAGTGACTTGTAGTGGTTACTGCATTTCTCCACTCCATGGTAACCTCAAATGGGAATAATTGCAATATCCCATATCCAAATATTTTTATTATTCCGATTAGATATCCTAATCCAACTCTTTCACTTAATCATTGAACTTTCTTACTATATTATATAAGGTCTAGGAAGTCTCACTAAAATAGGTTTTAAATTTCTATTTGCCAATAGTTGTGGTCAAAAGACTATATTTTTGTTTTGTCATAGTATGGTTGATACTGGTATTTCTTTCAAAATTGGATATGAACTCATTTTATTTCATACCCATTGGAATTTCTTGTTCCTCTACACCTGTCCAATTGGATGTGCTTTATTCTCTCTTATGAATCACTTAAGAGTTGTTTCCTTTAGAATTAGTCTATTAAGATTAACCTATTTTATCACCTTCAAGTTTTTACCTTATCAAGCTTTAGATAATCTTTTATTATTAGCTTAAGTACTTCTTCTCCAACCTTTACTTGGAAAAATCAGAAAACAATACTTCCTCTTTTGTTTACTCTCCCCCTTAGGGTTTTCTAATAGTCTCTAAACTGCCTATATAGTAATCATTGGCTTAATAACTAGAATGTAGGTCTTTGTCTGACTTATTTTCTACCTAGTTGGGTTCTCATGAAAGATTGTACGGTGTATCCACACAATTGTGGATCTCCGAAGTGGATCTTTCATCATATTAGTCTTACTTACTATTTGGACATTTTTGCTTTGATAGATCTGACTTCGCGAAGCGTCTCAAAAGACGGTAACTTTAATGTTTCTACTTCTTTATGTCTTCCTTAACTTAGGCCAAGTTTTATGCTCTTTATGAAACTTTTAAGATGATTTGATTAACTAAATCATCCAATTATCAGCTGCGGACAAATACCGGCTGCGGACCATCCCAGGGTATATGAATTACCCTGCAATTTTCGACATATTTCTGGCAGTCACTTTAACTTATTCGAATTTAGATACCACCCATTTTCTGGTGAACTTATTTTCACTACTTATTTGTACTTATTCATGATACTTCCATGAACTTGGTACTACTACTCCATTACTTCTTAGAAATATTACCTATTCTAGGTGAAGTTAATTTCATCACTCCTTGTTGCTCCTTATATTCCCTACACTATTCTTCCGTCTTATTGGTGGCTAGTAATGATCGGAGCTTGATCCATTCTTCAAATTGCGTTGATACCCCTTATACTTGCTTCATTCTTCATGTAAATCCTCATCTTGATCTTTAGAACTCATCACTCCCTTACACGGATTACCGTTCCTATCTAGGTCTATAACATCAAGTAATAACTGGGTGTTACATCATGCATTTGCACACCAAGTCAAACTTCATGTACAGATCTAGCCAATCAAGAAGATTCATGAAAACCCAAAAGTCGATAAACAACAATACATATACCATGTATTATACATAGGTTTTAAATAATTTACAGACGAACTGACCGTTCCAACGGTTTGCCTCACATATACATCACACAACTATCTTACAAGAAATTCTTGTTCTTGTGACTATATCCTCACTTATTTCAGCAAACCCTTCAAACTACAATACGCACTACCCTCTATGTACATTATTCAAGCACTCATCCCTTAGGATTTCATTACATTCTTACTTTCTGATGGGTTTCGCGGCATAGTAAATCAAAATTTTCTACGGAGCGAACAGAGGGAAAGCCAAGATCTAATCTAGGAGATGCAAACAACGAGAGAGATTGGATTAGATCTTCATACCCTTGAAGATTCGAGACAGTGAACGCTCGTCGAACGTGGGTGATGTAGTCGCTTCTCCTCCTCGCGATCCGATCCGATCTAGCACCACAAGTGGTGGTGCCTCCGTGAGATGCACACGCAGCAAAGACCTCGACGCCTCCTCCTTCCTTGGACCAGCGAGTATGGTGGAGAGATAGATTGGATCTACAACACGACGGCGTGGTGTATATGGTGGAGAATTCTGCTGCAGGCTTCCTACAAATAGTCGGGAGGAGAGAGGAAGGTAGCAAGGCTAGGGCTTGGAGGAAGGTGTGTGTGTGGGGAGGCGCACCACCCTCTATATATAGAGGGGGCCCAGCCCTTGCCCTCCTCCAAGCCTATCTCTAGTTTAAACAATTTAAACTCTCCTTATCTAGAAATCCTATCTCTAGTTTAAACAATTTAAACTCTTCCTTATCTAGAAATTCTATCCCAGATTTAAACGAGTCAAATCTCTCTAGAATCGGCTGGGCCCTATGGGGCCTTGTGCCTCGGCCCAATGCGCCAGACACTCCCTCATAGGCCCATGCCCCTCCCGGAAGGTGGGGCCACGTTGGTCCCTTCCGAAGGTTCTAGAAGCTTCAGCACAATACCGATTAACCCGGAACAATTCGAACTCCAAAACTGCACGCCTTTATATGAATCTTATTCTCCTGACCATTCGAACCTCTCGTGATATCCTGGATCCCATCCGAGACTCAACAAAAATTCATAAACCAATTATCCAATCTATCCTAGCGCCAAGATACGTTAAGTGTGTGACCTGCGGGTTCGAGAATATGCGTACATGATCTTCTATCAATAATCAACAGCGGGTCTGGCACCCATATTGACTCACACATTCATCGATGGTCATATCGGATGAACCACGATGCCGGATTCAATCAATCCCATATATATATTCCCTTCGTCTCGCGATATTTTACTTGCCCGAGATTCGATCGTCGGTACCGTCATACCTAGTTCAATCTCGCTCACGAAGTACTTTACTCGTTCGTAATCCGATATCACTTTGTGATTAACTCCTTAACCACATGCTTGCAAGCGGTGTTGATATCGACACGAGTGGGCCCAAGTATATCTCTCCGACTTGGGAGGACAAATTCCATCTCGATACATACAACCCAATGATACTTTCCGATCACCGAGAGACACCTTTATGATCACCCTCTCATAGGATGACGTTTGATGACCTCAAAGCTTTCTTCCGTCGTGAGTTGCATTATCTCATGGTCTAAGGAATACAATATTTGACATAGGAAAAGCTTCGCAAAGATGAACACGATGAAACGATCTAATTGCTTCGCTTAGTTTGGGTATGTCCATCATATCATTCTTCCAATGATATGATATCATTATCAATTGACAACTCATGTCTATGGTTAGGAAACCTTAACCATCATTGATCAATGAGCTAGTCCTTAGAGGCGTACCAGGGACACGGTGTTGTTCACAAACCACACAAGTATTAATGTTTCCGCTTAATACAATTCTAGCATGGAATATAAACTTTATCATGAACAAGAATTATAATAATAACATCTCTATTATTGCCTCTAGGGCATAATTCCAACAGTCTCCCACTTGCACTAGAGTCAATAATCTAGTTTACCACTGGCAACAATCTCACACCCATGGCACTGAGGTGTTGATCATGTTTTACACGTGGAAGAGGTTTAGTCAATGGATCTGTGACATTCAGATCCGTATGTACTTTGCTAATCTTCAGATCTCCATCTGCTATATAATCTCGGATTATATGAAACTTGCGGTTATGCTTGGTCTTTGGATGATATCTTGGTTCCTTAGCGAGTGCTATGGCGCCAGTGTTGTCACACAATATCTCCAGTGGGTCCAATGCACTTGGAACCACGCCAAGCTCAAAGGATGAAGTTTCGATCCAAACTCCTTCACTTGACGCCTGCAGCAGCCATGTATTCCGCTTTCATCGTAGATCCCGATCATGCTTTGCTTGCGACTTCTCCACTCCAGCCTCCTCCATTCAAAATATACACGTATCTGTCTCGAGATTTAGAATCATCCTTGTCTGTCGAAACTAGCATCGACGTAACCTTTACGAAGTCGTTCATCACCCCATAGACTAAGAACATTTCTTTAGTTCTATTTAGGTACTTTAGGATGTTCTTCACGGCTGTCCAAAGGTTCCACTCTGGATCACTTTGATATCCGTCACAAACTAAGAGCATTGGACACATCCGTTCTAGTACACAAAGATGGCATACATGATGGAACCTATGGCCGAGGCATAAGGCACTTTGCTCATAGCTTCCCTATCATTTACCGTAATGGACACGAGCCTTGATCAATATCTTACACGACAACATAGGCACCGAACCTTTCTTTGCCTTATCCATTCGAACCTTTTCGAACTTTGTCTAGGTATGTACTTTGGCTTAAAGCTATCAGCGCCTTTGTCTATCTCTATAGATTTTGATGCCCAATATATAAGCAGCTTCACCTAGGTCTTTCATTGAAAACACTTGTTCAAATAACTCTTCACATCGTTAAGCATGTTGATGTCATTTCCGATAATCAATATGTCATCCACATACGATCGTAAACGCCACCGAGCTCCCACTCACTTTCTTGTAGATGCAAGCTTCATAGCAATTTGGAACAAATCCAAAGCTCTTGATCACTTGATCAAAACGAAGGTTCCAACTCCGAGATGCTTGCTTCATCCATAAATGGAACGCAAGTTTGCATACTTTACTAGCATCCTTAGGATCGACAAACCTTCGTTGCATCATATACAACTCTTCATCAATGTTGCCATTGAGGAAAGCGTCTTGACATCCATCCGCCATATTTTATAATCATGAAACGCAGCAATTGCTAATAAAATCCGAATGGACTTAAACATTGCTACGGAGAGAAAGTCTCATCGTAGTCAACACCTTGAACTTGTCGAAAACCTTTATGCGACAAGCCGTGCTTTATAGACGGTAACATTACCATCCGCGTCGCTTTCTTCTTGAATATCCATTTGCACTCAACGGCCTTTCGGTCGCTAGGAGGATCCACCAAAGTCCATACTTGGTTTTCGCTCATGGATCCCAATTGGATTTCATGGCTTCCACCATTTCTCGTAGTCCGGGCTCATCATCGCTTCCTCATAGTTCGAGGTTCACCGTCTTCTACCAACAAGACAACAAGACAGGGTTGCCGTACCACTCAGAGGGCAGGCGACCTTGTCGACCTGCGACGCTCAAGAGACATCGTCGTCAAGCTTCATGATCCTTGTCATTAGCTTCCTCTATTGTTGGTGCAAAGTGCACTTGGAACAATTTCAGTCTTGCGCTACTCTCCAATTCAAGAGAAGGTTCAATAACCTCGTCTAGCTCTACTTTCCTCCACTCACTTCTTTCGAGAGAAACTCCTTCTCAAGAAAGGAACCGTTCTTCACATAAACACTTTGCCTTCGGTTACGTGATAGAAGGTATACCCAATAGTTTCCTTAGGGTATCCTGAAGAAGCGCATTCTCGCTTTGGGTTCGAGCTTGTCCGGCATCAACTTCTTGACGAAGCTTGATCCCCAAACTTTAAGAAACAACAACTTAGGTTTAGCACCAAACCACGCTTCATACGGTGTCGTCTCAACGGATTTAGATGGAGCCCTATTTAAAGTGAATGCAGCGGTTTCTAATGCATAACCCCAAAATGATAACGACAAATCAAGAAGAGACATCATTGATCGGACCATATCTAATAGGGTTCGTTCCGGCTCAGACACACCATTACTGTGTGGTGTTCCGTATGGAGTTGTGAAACGATTCCACTTGTTTTAAGAAGCGTGAGAAAATCATAACTCAAATATTCACCTCCACGATCGGATCGTAGAAACTTAATCTTTACATTACGATGGTTCTCCACTTCATTCGAAATTCCTTGAACTTTTCAAATGTTTCAGATTTATGTTTCATTAAATAGATATACCCATATCTACTTAAGTCATCGGTAAAAGTGAGGAAATAGCGATATCCACCGCGCGTCGAAACACTCATCGGTCCGCATACATCGGTATGTATGATTTCCAACAAGTCCGCTGCTCGCTCCATCATACCGGAGAACGGGGTTTTGATCATCTTGCCCATGAGGCATGGTTCGCATGTGTCAAATGATTCAAAATCAAGAGACTCCAAAAGTCCATCAGAATGGAGTTTCTTCATGTGCTTTACACCAATATGACCTAGACGACAGTGCCACAAATAAGTAGTATTATCACTATCTACTTTGCATCTCTTAGCCTCAATGTTATGGATGTGTGTTTCATCCCTTTCGAGATTTAGAAGAAATAAACCATTTACAAGAGGTGCATGACCATAAACGATGTTACTCATATAAATAGAACAACCATTATTCTCCGATTTAAATGAATAACCGTCTTGCAATAAACATGATCCAGAAATAATGTTCATGCTCAACGCAGGCACATAATAACATTTATTAAGGTTTAAAACTAATCCCAAAGGTAAAACTAAGGAGAGCGTGCCGACGGCCATCACATCAACTCTTGATCCGTTGCCAACGCGCATCGTCACCTCATCCCTCGCAAGCGCCGCTATTCCGTAGCTCTGCTTCGAGTTACAAATATTAGCAACCGAACCGTATCAAATACCCAAGCACTACAACGAGGGCTAGTAAGGAAAACATCAATAACATATATATCAAATATACCTTTGATGGTGCCACCTTCTTCCGCTAAGTACTTTGGACGATATGCTTCCAGTGACCCTTGTCCTTGCAATAGAAGCACTCAAAGGTCGGTTTAGGACCAGGACTTGAGCTTCTTCTTAGCAGGGCAACGCTTGTCCGCCTTTATTGAAGGGCTTCCTTGCACCCTTACCTTTCTTAAAGGTGGGGGGCTTGTTGACCATCAACATATGATTATTCTTTTTGATGTTCACATCTGCTACTTTCATCTTAGCAAAGAGCTCAGTGATCATATCAGTGGAACCAATCTGATTGTGATCAACTACAAAACTTTTGTAGCTAGGAGTGTCAATCTTGAGCTCCTCCGAATCATGCATCCAGCTTGCTCATATGCTATGTAGCCCGACATCTTAATGGCGTGCTCACTAACGAACTCCTTCCTCCATCTTGTAGTTAAAGAATTTCTTAGAGATCTCATATCTCTCGAACGGGCTTGAGTCTCAAAACATGTTTTCAGCTCCTCGAGAATCTCAAAGGGCCCGAACTCCTCAAAACGATTTTGAAGATCCGATTCCATAGCATACAACATGACGATCTTAATCAAATCATAATCATCCTTGCCGATCGATAAACAGCTTTTTCATCACCAGCGCATCTACGGCAGGGGTTACCTAACGCTTTCTCAAGGACATAGTCCTTTGTCCGCGCATGAATGATTCTTAGATTGCGGAACCAGGTTGGTGAAGTTAGACCCATTGTTTCTAAGCTTTTCTTTCTCAAAGAAAACGTTGAAGTTGAAGTTGGACTTGGCCATTGGATCTACAGATTTGCAAGTACAATTTAGACTATGTTCATGATAAATAGTTCAACTTAATCAAATTACTAGATGAACTCCCACTAAATTCAACATCCCTCAAGTTTTTTAGTGAACACGATCCAAATTCACCACACCTAATCCGATCATCACGAGAAGAGATGTGGTTTCAATGGTGGACAACAAAGTGTCGATCATATCATTCATGTGACTCATGCTTAACCTTTCGGTTCTTGTGTTCCGAGGCCATGTCTGTACATGCTAGGCTCGTCAAGCTAGCCCCAAGTATTTCAGTGTGCAAATCGGCTTGCACCCGTTGTATGTGAGCGTAGAGTCTATAGCACCCGATCATCACGTGATGCTTGGACACGAAGAACTTTCGCAACGCTGCATACTTGGGGAGAACACAGTTTTTATCTTGATCTTTAAGTGAGGAATCATCTTATAATGCTACCGTCGCGGTCTAAGCATGATAAGATACATAAAAGGATAAACATCACATGCATATAACTTTATGTGACATGGTATAGCCAATCTTCGCGCAATGATCTCCATCTTGTGCGTTCCGGCATGATCTCCATCACTCCACCATGATTGCCTCCACCACGAATAGCAACTACAACTATTGCTAACTACTTAGCGATAAAGTAAAGCTATTACATGGCGTATAAGAAGTTGACTCGCAGGTCATACACAATTATAAAGACAACCATATGGCTCCTGCCGGTTGTGTACTCATCGACATGCAAGTCGTGAAACATTACAAAACATGATCACCGCATACAATATACACATCACATCTTGGGCCATACCATATCACAGAAAACACTCCCTGCAAAAACAAGTTAGACGCCTCTACTTTGTTGTTGCATGTTTTACGTGGCTTATGGGAGTAGATGCTAAGAACGATTCTTACCTACAAAAAGCCACAACGGTGATATTATGGTTGCCAAACTCCGGTGTTAATCCCATGACAACTATAGTGAGAGAAACTGACATCCACCAGCCGCATGTGTGGAACAAGCCACACGTCAAGTGCGGAGCCGGTCTCGCGAACGACGTCGCGTAAGGTTGGCCTGGACCGCTTCAATCTCACTATCCCGCGTCATAAGAAGAACACAAATAAGAGGCTTGCAACATAAAACATCAATGCCCGCAACAACCATGTTGTGTTCTACTCGTGAAACACATCTACGCATAGATCTCGCTCTGATACCACTGATGGGTTTCGCGGCATAGTAAATCAAAATTTTCTACGGAGCGAACAGAGGGAAAGCCAAGATCTAATCTAGGAGATGCAAACAACAAGAGAGATTGGATTAGATCTTCATACCCTTGAAGATTCGCAAGATTGGAACGCTCGTTTAACGTGGGTGATGTAGTCGACTCGCTTCTCCTCCTCGCGATCCGATCCGATCTAGCACCACAAGTGGCGGTGCCTCCGTGAGATGCACACGCAAAGCACTGACGCCTCCTCCTTCCTCGGACCAGCGAGTATGGTGGAGAGATAGATTGGATCTACAACACGACGGCGTGGTGTATATGGTGGAGAATTTACTGCAGGCTTCGCCTACAAACAATGGGAGGGAGAGAGGAAGGTAGCAAGGCCGCTAGGGCTTGGAGGAAGGTGTGTGTGTGGGAGGGGGCACCACCCCTCTATATAGAGGGGCGCCAGCCCTTGCCCCTCCTCCAAGCCTATCTCTAGTTTAAACAATTTAAACTCTCCCTTATCTAGAAATCCTATCTCTAGTTTAAACAATTTAAACTCTCCCTTATCTAGAAATTCTATCCCGAGATTTAAACGAGTCAAATCTCTCTAGAATCGGTTGGGCCCTATGGGGCCTTGTGCCCCTGGCCCAATGCGGCCAGGACACTCCCTCATAGGCCCATGCCCCCTCCCGGAAGGTGGGGCCACGTTGGTCCCCTTCCGGAAGGTTCTAGAAGCTTAAGATAATACCGATTAACCCGAACAATTCGAACTCCAAAAACTGCAATCGCCTTTATATGAATCTTATTCTCCGGACCATTCCGAACCTCTCGTGATATCCCGGATCCCATCCGAGACTCAACAAAAATTCATAAACCAATTATCCAATCTATCCTAGCGTCGAGATACGTTATGTGTGACCTGCGGGTTCGAGAATATGCGACATGATCTTCTATCAATAATCAACAGCTGGTGCAGGCACCCATATTGACTCCCACACATTCATCGATGATCATATCGGATGAACCACGATGCCAGGATTCAATCAATCCCATATATATATTCCCTTCGCCTCGCGATATTTTACTTGCCCGAGATTCGATCGTCGGTACCGTCATACCTAGTTCAATCTCGTTCACAGCAAGTACTTTACTCGTTCCGTAATCCGATATCACTTTGTGATTAACTTAACCACATGCTTGCAAGCGTGTTGATATCGACACGAGTGGGCTCAAGTATATCTCTCCGACTTGGGAGGGACAAATTCCATCTCGATACATACAACCCAATGATATTTTCCGATCACCGAGAGACACCTTTATGATCACCCTCTCATAGGATGACGTTTGATGACCTCAAAGCTTTCTTCCGGTACCAGGGAGTTGCATTATCTCATGGTCTAAGGAATACAATATTTGACATAGGAAAAGCTTCGCAAAGATGAACACGATGAAACGATCTAATTGCTTTGCTTAGTTTGGGTCTATCCATCAAATCATTCTCCCAATGATATGATCTCATTATCAATTGACAACTCATGTCTATGGTTAGGAAACCTTAACCATCATTGATCAATGAGCTAGTCCTTAGAGGCGTACCAGGGACACGGTGTTGTTCACAAACCACACAAGTATTAATGTTTCCGCTTAATACAATTCTAGCATGGAATATAAACTTTATCATGAACAAGAATTATAATAATAACATCTCTATTATTGCCTCTAGGGCATAATTCCAACACTTTCATCTTCCTCTAATGCTTCCTGGAGTTCCGTCCATGATGACGTGAAGTCCTACGACTGCCTTCTGGAGCGTAAGAGCATCTAGGAGGTGCGTATTATTGATTAGAAGTACCGAGACTGAGATTAGTCATTGAAAAATGACTATAGTTGGCATAGTCTTCTATAGGATATACCTGTGTTTCCGGCAATGCTTCCTCAAAGTAAGAGGGTTCTTTCACTTTTTCTTGGATCCATTCGTACATATTGGTATACTAACTACCGGAATACTCTTCTAAGTCAATTGGGTTGGTATTACTGTAGGGGTTCGTAGCATGGAAAACAAAAAATTTCTACTGCATGCAAACAAACAAGCCAAGATCTATCTACTAGATTGTAGCAACGAGTCGGTAGAGGAACTCACCCTCGAAGATTCCAAAGCGGTTAACGAGAGCAGATTCTCGTGGGTGATGTAGTCGTACTCTTGCCGATCTCAAGATCGCGTAGCCGATCCTTTCTACAAGGCTTCCGGCAGCCACGCAATGGTCACACGTCGGGTTTCGATGAAGACCTTCCTCTCCTTGTTCCAAAGCAAATGGAGGTTGTAGCACTCTCCTCGTGATTCCGGCAGCACGATGGCGTGGTACCGGAAGTAGAGGGGATATCTCGCAGGGTTTCGCCTTAAGCCGGAGCGAGTATGGTGGAGTATGAGAGAGGCCTTGGTGATCTAGGGTTTAGAGGGCACAAAGGGGAGAGAGCAGCCGGCGGCTAGGATTTGGGGATCACCCCAACTCGCCGAGTTGGAGGTGCCCTAGGCGGCGGCAGCACAAGGTGGTGGTGGCGCCGGCGACTTGGAGGAGAGGGCTAGGGTTTTGGGTGTGTGGGAGAGGGGCAGCCCTACCCCTCCTTATATAGGTGGGAGGGTGCAGCTTGGGAGGAGGGAGTCCTACCCCAAGTCGGCCTCCTTGGCCGACGGGTGGAGGGAGAGGAACTCCTCCCCAAGTAGGTTTGCTACTCTCCCTCCACCAAGCAAACTTATCGTTTGACTTTTTCAAATTGGCGTTTGACTTTCAAACTAGGATTTGATTTCTCCCTTTATTTTGCCCAGCCAAGTGACCTAGTACATGATGCAATCATTCCATATTGTCATGACTCATTCATGTACCCTTACTCTCCTGAGTCTTGGGACCTTCGGACCCTTCTAGAACATTCCCGATGAAAACACCGGAATCATTCCCCAACTCCGAAACAGGACTTTCCTTATATGAATCTTATTCTCCGGACCATTCCGGATCTCCTCGTGATATCCCGGATCCCATACGAGACTCCGAACAACATTCGGTCTCTTACTCATCATTCCATAACTACTCAACAACATCGAATCGTTAAGTGTGTCTCCCTACAGTTCGCGAATTATGCGGACATGATCGAGACACTTCTCCGATCAATAACCAATAGAGGAATCTGGAAATTCATATGGCTCCCACATATTTCTAAGATTACTTTGCGATCGAATGAACCACTTACATATGATACCAATTTCCCTTTGTCTCATGATAGTTTACTTATCTGAAGTTTTGATCGTCGGTATCTCTGCATACCTAGTTCAACCTTGTTACCGATAAGTACTCTTTTCTCGTTCCCGTGGTATGTGATCCCTTGTGAGCCAGTCACATGCTTGCAAGCTAATTGGATGACATTCCACCGAGAGGGCCCAGAGTATATCTATCCGTCATATGGATGGACAAATCCCACTCTTGATCCATCTGTCTCAACCCATACTTTCCGAACACTCAATGCTACCTTTATAGCCACCCAGTTACGGTGTGGCGTTTGATGTCATCAAAGCATCCTTCCGGTGATGGTGATACGTATGATCTCATGGTCGAAGGAATTAGGTTACTATGTATCAGAAAGCTTATAGCAATTGAACTATTAAAATGACTTGATCTTTATGCTACGCTTATCTATAGGAGTATGTACATCATACCATTCTCCTAATGATATGATCTTATTGTTAATAACATCTCAATGTTCATGATAGGGAAACCACAATCATCTATTAACCAACAAGCTAGTATTATGAAGAGGCTTTACTAGGGACTCTGATTTAGTTTACAAATCACACAAGTATTAATGTTTCCTGGTTAATACTGTTATAGCATGAATGTAAACATTTATCATAAACACAAAGATATAACAATAACTACATTTATTATTGCCTCTAGGGCATATCTCCAACAGTCTCCCACTTGCACTAGAGTCAACTAATCTAGATTACATGGTAATATACAGAACACCCATGGCAGTTTGGTGTTGGTCATGTTTTGCCCTCGGGAGAGGTTTAGTGAACGAATCCACCACATTCAGATCTGTGTGGACATGTTCTCGAATAGCATGAAAACATAGCTTGATGTGCTTCAGCTTCTTGTGTGACCTTGGTTCTTGCGCATTGGCTATGGCGCCCATGTTATCACAGTAGATATACATTGGGTCCAGCGCACTTGGAACCACACCGAGCTCTGTAATGAACTCCTTCGTCCATATTGCTTCTTGTGAAGCCTCCGGAGCATCTATGTATTCCGATTCAGTTGAAGATCTCGCCACAACGCTTTTCTTTGCACTCCTCCAGCTAACTGATGCACCATTCAAAGTAAATACATATCCAGATTGTGATGTAGAATCGTCTGGATCGGTGTTCCAACTGGCATCGGTGTAACCATTAACAACGAGCTGTTCATCACCTCCATAAGAAAGAACCATATCCTTAGTTCTTCTCAAGTACTTAAGGATGTTTTTGACCACTGTCCAATGATCCTCTCCTGGATCACTTTGATATCTTCTAGTTAAACTAACAGCATATGCAATGTCGGGTCTAGTACATAGCATGGCATACATTAGAGATCCTATGGGTGAGGCATATGGAGTCTTACTCATCCTTTCTCTATCTTCTGCCGTTGCTAGACTTTGAGTTTTACGCAAGGTCGTATTGGGCAACATGGGCAAGAACCCTTTCTTGATATCTTCCATTCCAAACCTCTTTAGAACTTTGTCCAAATATGTACTTTGTGACAGTGATATTAGGCGTATCGATCTATCTCTATAAATCTTTATGCCTAATATGTAAGCTGCTTCGCCAAGATCTTTCATTGAAAAACTATTATTCAAATAAATCTTGACACTAATAAGAAGGTCTACATCATTCCCAATCAACAATATGTCATCTACATATAGTATTAAGAATGCTACAGAGCTCCCACCCACTTTCTTGTAAATACAAGCTTCTCCATAAGTTTGTATAAAACCAAAGCTTTTGATTACTTTATCAAAACGTTGATTCCAACTTCGGGATGCTTGCTTCAATCCATATATGGACCGTTGAAGTTTGCATACCTTGTTAGCATCTTTAGGATTGACAAAACCTTTGGGTTGCATCATATACAACTCTTCATCAATGTCACCATTGAGGAACGTTGTTTTGACATCCATCTGCCATATCTCATAATCATAATATGCAGCGATTGCTAACATAATCCTCACAAACTTTAGCTTCGCTACAGGTGAGAAAGTCTCATTGTAGTCAACTCCTTGAATTTGTCGAAACCCTTTTGTGATAGGTCGAGCTTTATAGACAGTAACATTACCATCAGCATCTATTTTCTTCTTGAAAATCCATTTGTTCTCGACATCCTTCCGGCCATCCGGTAAGTCCACCAAAGTCCATACTTGGTTTTTGTACATGGATCCAATCTCGGATTTCATGGCTTCTCGCCATTTATTGGAATCTGGGCTCATCATTGCTTCCTCATATGTCGCAGGGTCATCGGTGTTGTCCACCAACATGACACTCATAACGGGATCATACCTATCAGGAGTGGTACAAGTTCTCTTTGACCTACGAGGCTCTGTAGCAACTTCAACCGAAGTTTCATGATCATCATCATTAGCTTCCTCTCTTATTGGTGTAGGCACCACATGAACTACTTCCGGTGTTGCGCTACTCGCAAGTTCAAGAGAAGGTTCAACAACCTCGTCGAGTTCTACTTTCCTTCCAGTCACTTCTTTCGAGAGAAATTCCTTCTCTAGAAATGATCCATTCTTAGCAACGAAGATTTTGCCCTCAGATCTATGATAGAAGGTATACCCAATAGTTTCCTCCGGGTATCCTATGAAGACGCATTTTTCCGCTTTGGGTTCAAGCTTGTTCAGTTGTAACTTCTTTACATAGGATTCGCAACCCCAAACTTTAAGGAACAACAATTTAGGTTTCTTCCCAAACCATAATTCATATGGTGTCGTTTCAATGGATTTAGAGGTGCCCTATTTAAAGTGAATGTGGTTGTTTCTAATGCATAACCCCAAAACGATAGCGGTAAATCTGTAAGTGACATCATAGAACGAACCATATCTAAGAGAGTTCGATTACGACGTTCGGACACACCATTACGCTGCGGTGTTCTCGGCGGTGTCAATTGTGAAAGTATTCCGCATTTCTTAAAATGTTTTCCAAACTCGTAACTTAGATATTCACCTCCACGATCAGATCATAGAAATTTAATCTTCTTGTTACGTTGATTCTCTACCTCACTTCAAAATTCCTTAAACTTCTTGAAAGTTTCGGACTTATGTTTCATGGAATAGATATACCCATATCTACTCAAGTCATCCGTGAAGGTAAGAACATAACGATAACCACCGCGCGATGCTACACTCATTGGTCCACACACATCGGTATGTATGATTTCCAATAAGTCCGTAGCTCGCTCCATCATACCAGAAAATGGAGTCTTAGTCATTTTACCCATCAGACATGCTTCGCATCTTTCAAGTGATTCGAAATCAAGTGATTCAAGAAGTCCATCGGAATGGAGTTTCTTCATACGCTTCACTCCGATATGACCAAGACGACAGTGCCACATATAGGTTGAGTTATCGCTCAATTTCAAACGTTTAGCCTCAATGTTATTTATGTGAGTATTACTACAATCGAGATTCAATAAGAATAGACCATCTATCAAAGGTGCATGTGCATAAAACATCTTACTCATATTGTAAGATCCCTCCTTTGTAAAGGAAAAGGATCCCTGTGATTGCAATGCTAGTCCCTGGATCATTGCTAGCATCCACAGTTTAAGATGAAGTACACAGATACAAAGGTCATTTATTACATCCACTCCAGAGATAAAACATAGTCTTTTACAACTCAAGGCCACAGGCCTAATACAAGAGTTTGGAATAAGTAAATAAACATAAGTCTTCATCTTCATGTGCCACAGGCAAGCATGTTGAGTGTAGACTCATGACACCTAATAATCATCGGAGTAACCTACAACATCACAAGTTACGTACGAGTGGGTCAATACTTTGGAATAGTATTGGCAAGTGATACCTTAGTAAATTTTAAGTGGACTATATTACTATATGCATTTTGGCTAAGTGTAGCTTGGCTTGCTTTGCTCAAAATAGGTTTTTCCTATTAGTTGAAATCACTAAGTTTTTCTTTGTCAAAACTTTTCCCAAGAAACCACCAATAGACATTGGGGTCCTTCACACCTTGTTCACCAGTTTTTTCACTTAGAAGTTCAGTGATGAGATTCTTGATAGCTTCCATGTCTTGATGCTCAAGTTGTCCATTGCCATGGACTTGGCTAAGTACTTAGATTTTCCATCTGCAGAGGTTGTGCACTTTCCCCATCGGACTTGGTTTCCCAAGACAGACCTTTGAGAATCCTTTCCTTAGACCAAATGGACGCGCCAACCTATCATTCCCACTACCACCAACTGTCCAAATGGCTAAGTTCTAGCAACTTATGTGATCCGTGCAGCCCATATTGCCAAGTGGCTGCACTATAAGCTTCTCAACACTTGGCCTCTAAAATCCCTTTGTGCCTTGGTGGCATACCACAAGTGAGATACACAAGGCAAACCATGTCCATGGGCCTTGTGTAACCACTCAACCAAAACCACCATTCAAGTCCCATTCCACCGGGTGATTCATTGACTTAGTTGTTTTATTAAGAAAAACATAAGTCAAAAGACTTAGAAATATTTTCATCATAGCATGTATATACTTTACCAACCCTTGTTTGCTACTAGCTAGGCTAAGCATGGCATAGTAACTTAACTTAGGAATTTCCTAGCAATTTTATATCTACTTAGGATTTCCCAACATGGCATTTGGCAAAAATAGTAACATGCAAGACTTAGCAAAATATTTCTAATGCTTGTATAAAACATAGGGATGGAAATATTCATGAAGTACCACTTGCCTTGGTAGTTGGGAGAGTAGCACTCTTCACAATCACAATCACTAGCACCAAAGTCTACACAAAGAATATAACCACAATCACATACAAGTCATATACAAACAAAAATATATATGCATGCATGCAAAAATGCTAAGTGATGATTTTTAAAACTCCACCAAGCAAGTGCACAGTACTGAACCATAAACAAGTCAAAATCTTGCCAAACCAAGTTTATTTAGCACTAAAACAAATTCCTAAAGAATTTCTACACTCAAAATAGCCTTAAACAAGTTTCTTCAAATAAAGTCATTTTAACAGAAACTTTTCACTAAACACATTGCATAAACAGAAAGGGCTTGTCTTCCTGATTCCAACGGTATAAAATTTGCAAAAATCTAATGTGGGAATCAAAAGTTATAGCCTAATCAAATTTGAATCCAAATCTGTTTTAAATTCTGTTTTAAACTCAAACCCTAGCCACGTGTCTTAACTTTACTGGCGCGTACCGCTTCGCACCGGATCACGCACGCGAGCCGTAGGATCTAAGTGGCAATGCATGGTTCAGATCAAAACGTAACGCTTCGCTAAGTGAACTAATCCTACGCGCTGGATCTGGATCTGACGGCTACAATTCATCTGACCAAAACTAAGCGGCGCTAGCGGCGGCGACTGGCGGCGGCGCGTCTGTCAGCGGCGACGCTTGCGTTCTAGGTCGCGCGGAAGTGGGGGAAGAGGCTTACCAGAACCGCAAGGTCGAGGCGAAGCTCAACATGGTGGAGGCTGGGCAAGGGGCGCACGGGGTCGTCGGGGATTCCTCGCCGGAGTTCGCGAATGCGTCTGATGCGGCTGCTGTCGATGTTGGCGAGGCTCTGCGTCGCGCTAAGTCAAAAGAAAGGCACCATTAGATACGTAAGACGATGGGGGTCCTAGGCGTATAAGGCAGAGGGCAAGGGGCGGCTGGTACTTACGGGGAGAGGTCGCCGGAGTTCGTGCAGAGGGCGGCGGCGCTCGGTCGAAGTCGTTGCCGAGGCTACAGATCATGCGAGAACAAACAAGGCGTGTCAGTGGATGCGCAAGAAGTTGCTGAGCGTGATAGCATGAGTCAAGGACAGAGGGGAGCACCGTACTCACCGGAATTCGTCGGAACAGCGGCGGCGTCGAGCAAGTTGCGAGCAGCTTGGGGGCGTGAAGGGGGAATTGGTTGAGGGGAAATGGTCGCGAGAGAGAGGGGATTATATAGCCAGAGGCTCGACAAGAAACGCCCAAGGATTCAATGCCATTTACCTCGCGGAATCAAAGCGAAGAACGTGGCGGAGTTCGTGGCGAGATTTTGGGGAAGAAGACGATGGCGTGGGCGGGCCGCTTGTCGTGAAATAGGCAGAGAAAGTGGGTGCAGGTGTCGTGACCGCGTGGGTGCGTCTGCGCGTGCGAGCGAGCGAGAAAGAGGCCGGGTGGGCTAACTGGGTCGGTTGTGCTGTTGGGCTAGAATAGGGGCGCCTGGCCTTTTTCTTTTCTTTAATCCTTTTCTTTTTCCAGAATGAATTTCAGGAATGGTTTTCAAATGATTTCAAACTCCTTTTGAATTCAAATCTATTTGGGATTTGAGTAGTGTGCATTAGTCACCAAATTTGGCATAAAATCATGTGGCCACTTTGAAAAAGGCTTGGTCATTTTTGGAGAGACAAAATAACACGGACTTTGCACTTGATTGCAAAAGTTTGAAAAATGGTTTTTGAAACCATTTCCATTTTGTAAAGTTTGGTTCAAATTCCACACTCAATCCATTCAACAAGGGAGATAAACAATCTAGGTTTAAAACATTCAAACTCTCAAATGGAGATGGCCATTTGATATAAGTTTGTTCACATAAAATGATAGCACTATGTGCTTCTGTTTTGTGAAATGAGTTTGAAATTTATTTCAATTCTATATGCATGCATGAATGATATGCAATCTTTGAAATCATGATTTTAGGGATGTTACACATATAAATCGAACAACCATTATTCTCGGACTTAAACAAGTAACCGTCTCGCAATAAACATGATCCTGATATAATGTTCATGCTCAACGCAGGCACCAAATAACAATTATTTAAGTATAAAACTAATCCCGATGGTAGATGAAGAGGTAGCATGCCGACCGTGATCACATCAACCTTTGATCCATTTCCAACGCGCATCGTCACCTCGTTCTTTGCTAGCTTCCGTTTATTCTGCAGCACCTGTTTCGAGTTACAAATATGAGCAACTGAACCAGTATTAAATACCCAGGCACTACTACGAGTACTAGTGAGATAAACATCAATAACATGTATATTGGATATACCTTTATTCTTGATGTTTCCGTTCTTCAAATCCTCCAAGTACTTTGGGCAATTCTGCTTCCAGTGACCTTCTCCCTTGCAGTAAAAGCACTCAGTATCAGGCTTAGGTCCAGCCTTGGTCTTCTTCGCCGGTGCGGCAACTTTCTTACCGCCCTTCTTGAAGTTTCCCTTTTGCTTAGGCTTGCCTTTCTTGAATTTGGTGGTCTTATTGACCAACAACACTTGATGCTCTTTCTTGATCTCCACTTCTGCAGATTTCAACATGGACAAGAGTTCTGGCAATGACTTTTCCATGTTTTGCATATTGTACTTCATCACAAATTTCTTGTAACTTGGTGGTAGTGATTGGAGGACACGGTGAATCCCCAAAGAATTAGGAATCACTATACCCAAACTTTGGAGTTTGTTTGCGTGTCCAGACATCTTAAGAACATGCTCACTAACGGAGCTGCCCTCTTCCATCTTGCAGTTAAAGAACTTTTCAGAAGCCTCATAACTCTCAACTGCCGCGTGAGCCTCAAATATCATTTTGAGTTCACGGACAATATCATGTGGGTCATGGTTCTCAGACCTTTTCTGAAGCTCCGATTCAAAACCATACAAGATAGCACACTGAACTGTGGAGTACTGATTCTTTCGAGTGAGGTAAACATTCTTTACTTCATCGGTGATAGCTGAGTCACCAATGGTGCATCCAACACATAGGTCAAATTACCAGCATTAAGGACAATCCTCAAATTGCGGAACCAATCCGCGAAGTTGCTTTCATTGTTTTTCAACTTTTCTTTCTCTAGGAACGCATTAAAATTGATGGTAGGGGCCACCATTGATCTACAACATATTTGCAATAGTTTAGAATAAGTTTATGACAAATTGAGTTCTAATTAATAGTTAAATTAATCTAGGTGAACTCCCACTCAAAACAATATCCCTCACATTGTTTTAGTGATCACACGAACCAAATCCACCACATCAAAACCTATCATCACGAGAGTTGATGTAGCTTTAATGGCAAACAATCAACATGTTCATCATATCTACTATATGACTCATGCTTTAAATTTCGGTGATCCGTGTTTCGAGACCATGTCTGTACATGCTAGGCTCGTCAAGATCAAACCTTAGCTTCCGCATGAGCAAATCTGGCTTGCTCACGTTGTATACACTCGCAGAATCTAACACACCCGATCATCACGTGGTGCTTCGAAACAATGAGCTTTAGCAACGGTGCTTACTAAGGATGAACACTTTAAAACTTGAAATTTGTGTGCTTGAGGGATCATCTTATAATGCTACCGTCGTTAACTAAGGAATACAAGATGCATAAAGGATTAACATCACATGCAATTCATAATATGTGATATGATATGGACTTTATTCTTGTGCTTCCGATCTCCATCTTCAAGCACGAACATGATCTCCATCATCACCGGTATAGCGTCAAGGTCAATGGCGCCGTTTCATGGTTGTCGTCCACCAGCTTCAACTATTACAACTACTTTGAATAGACACGCGAGTCTTAACAGAATTTAAAGACAACCATATGGCTCCTGCTGGTTGCCAACTTACAATAAGGAACATTGCATACATCAAATATAATCACAATCATGGCCATATCACATCACAGCACACCCCTGCAAAACAAAGTTAGATGCCTCTAATTTTCTTTGCATCTTTTACGTGGTTTGGGGATTTCAATAAGTGTCGTTCTAACTTACGAACAAGAACCACAACGTTGATGCTTGAACTATCAAGTGCCCGTTGTAAATTGGATCTATACTATGATGGGAGAGACAGACACCCGCAAAGCCACTTATGCAATACAAGTTGCATGTTGAGCATGGAGCAAGTCTCATGAACGATGTCATGTAAGGTTATCCCGGGCCGCTTCATCCCATCATACCGCAAGATGCAAAGTACACAAAAAGCAATTGATAATAAAAGCACCACCGCCCACAATGACCATTGTGTTCTACTCGTGCAATAGATCTACATATAGACACGGCTCTGATACCACTGTAGGGGTTTGTAGCATGGAAAACAAAAAAATTCTACCGCATGCGAACAAACAAGCCAAGATCTATCTACTTATTGTATCAACAAGTCGATAGAGGAACTCACCCTCGAAGATTCCAAAGCGGTTAACAAGAGCAGATTCTTGTGGGTGATGTAGTCGTACTCTTGCCGATCTCAAGATCGCTTAGACGATCCTTCCGGCGCTGCGTTCCGGCAGCGCTTCGGCAGTCGGTCACACGTTTGGTACTCGATGAAGACCTTCCTCTCCCTTGTTCTAGCAGGCAGCAGAGGTTGTAGCACTCTCCTCGCGATTCCGGTAGCACGACGGCGTGGTACCGGAAGTAGAGGGGAGATCTCGCAGGGCTTCGCCTTAAGCCGGAGCGAGTATGGTGGAGTATGATAGAGGCCTTGGTGATCTAGGGTTTAGAGGGCACAAAGGGGAGAGAGCAGCCGGCGGCTAGGATTTGGGGATCACCCCAACTCGCCGAGTTGGAGGTGCCCTAGGCGGCGGCAGCACAAGGTGGTGGTGGCGCCGGCGACTTGGAGGAGAGGGATAGGGTTTTGGGTGTGTGGGAGAGGGGCAGCCCTACCCCTCCTTATATAGGTGGGAGGGTGCAGCTTGGGAGGAGGGAGTCCTCCCCCAAGTCGGCCTCCTTGGCCGACGGGTGGAGGGAGAGGAACTCCTCCCCAAGTAGGTTTGCTACTCTCCCTCCACCAAGCAAACTTACCGTTTGACTTTTTCAAATTGGCGTTTGACTTTCAAACTAGGATTTGATTTCTCCCTTTATTTTGCCCAGCCAAGTGACCTAGTACATGATGCAATCATTCCATATTGTCATGACTCATTCATGTAACCTTACTCTCCGGAGTGCCGGACCTTCCGGACCCTTCTAGAACATTCCCGATGAAAACACCGGAATCATTCCCCAACTCCGAAACAAGACTTTCCTTATATGAATCTTATTCTTCGGACCATTCCGGATCTCCTCATGATATCCCGGATCCCATACGAGACTCCGAACAACATTCGGTCTCTTACTCATCATTCCATAACTACTCAACAACATCGAATCCTTAAGTGTGTCTCCCTACGGTTTGTGAATTATGCGGACATGATCGAGACACTTCTCTAATCAATAACCAATAGAGGAATCTAGAAATTCATATGGATCCCACATATTTCTATGATTACTTTGTTATCAAATGAACCACTTACATACGATACCAATTTCCCTTTGTCTCACGATAGTTTACTTATCCAAAGTTTTGATTGTCGGTATCTCTGCATACCTAGTTCAACCTTGTTACCGATAAGTACTCTTTTCTCGTTCCCGTGGTATGTGATCCCTTGTGAGCCAGTCACATGCTTGCAAGCTAACTGGATGACATTCCATTGAGAGGGCCCAGAGTATATCTATCCATCATATGGATGGACAAATACCACTCTTGATCCATGTGTCTCAACCCATACTTTTCGAACACTCAATGCCACCTTTATAGCCACCCAGTTACGGTGTGGTGTTTGATGTCATCAAAGCATCCTTCCGGTGATGGTGATAAGAATGATCTCATGGTCGAAGGAATTAGGTTACTATGTATCAGAAAGCTTATAGCAATTGAACTATTAAAATGACTTGATCTTTATGCTACGCTTATCTATGGGAGTATGTCCATCATACCATTCTCCTAATGAAATGATCTTGTTGTTAATAACATCTCAATGTTCATGATAGGGAAACCACAATCATCTATAACCAACAAGCTAGTATTATGAAGAGGCTTTACCAGGGACTCTAATTTAGTTTACAAATCACACAAGTATTAATGTTTCCTGGTTAATACTGTTATAGCATGAATGTAAACATTTATCATAAACATAAAGATATAATAATAACTACATTTATTATTGCCTCTAGGGCATATCTCCAACAATTACCCCCATATGATCCATAAGGCTCTATATGGTTATAGTTGGTCTCTTCTCCGATACCTGTATCACAAGGTATAGGATTTCCTATGGTTCCACCTTGAGATTCCACTCCCCATTCATACTGGTGTTGCTCATGGTTACATGGAATTGCTCCCTCCCATTCCTTTTGTTTGGAAATATACTTGGTCCATAAATCTTCAGATGGCTGGGTTTTATTTTGGTAGTAGGCATAGTTTTTTGAGTGTGGATCATCAAACTCGGTTTCCTCATACACTTCTCCTGAAGAGATGTGTTTGGGATGCCTAGCTTCTATATCTAACTTATTTCTATGTGCCATTGATTTATCAGGATCAGTAAAATCCTCAATGACCGTGTCCATCTCCTGAACTAAGACTTGGTGAGTGTTGTGGTAAGTGTTTAGCAAAGACCCATAACGATCCATATACTCTACGGCTAGAGTGGGTTCAGTTTGGACTAGAGTAGAGTGATCTAACTCATGCTCCGGGTTCGAGGTTTCATGTGGTATAATAGTGTGTGTACTACCTTCTAGAGCTAGGGATTTATGTTCTCGGATCATGGTTATGGCTGCTGCTACAGCAATCTGATATGCAGATGCCATGCACCTTGCCTCTCCTGATGGCATTTCTCCCTTAAGTCCTAACTTCTTGGGTAACATGATCATGACACGGTATTTAGCTAATACCTGCCCATCATAGTAACTGTAAATCTTGAACAAAAGTCTTGATTCACAATCCAAACTCCATAGAAGTTATCGGAGATTATCTGTCAAATCCCATCCATAGTCATTTAACGTCCTTTTCATCACTTGAACATTCCGGGGTGGATATCGAGGTGCCATGTAGAACTGTAGATAAGAAATTATCATCAGTCACATAGAGTTAAAACTCTTGGGTAATGATCGGAATTGCAATCATACTAAAGAATTATCGCACTAGCAACATGACAGGTTTATTCTCAGTTGAATATCCCTCATATCACTAGAGAACTCTTTATTATTGCAGATATGTGTCCTACAGGTTCTACCCGTTTACTAGGTTTCCAACCTAAGGTCAAAGCATATGCTATGATACCAACTGCGGTGACCCAGCATACCACTGCATGATGTAGTACACTATAGTCGTTGACATAACACCAATGAAACACCATTCACTAGTATTACATCCCTCAGAGTGGTACAACAGAAACACAGCAGGTCCAATACATGGCTAAAGGTTACAACTCACTCTATACACAAGATCCAGAGAACACTCTAGGTTAAAGAGAGAGAAAGAAACTTCTTACAAAGAAGAATAAGAAATGAACAACTTAAAAGCTATCATATTATTAAGACTAGTATCTTAACTATTGGTTTGGCATTGCTGCTATTGCAATACACTATAGAAATAGGTTATATGGCTAGAAATTATATTCCTATCTACTCAGTAACTTTGTCTTTACTTGGGTTGATGTATATGTTGACTTCCTTGACTTCATTGAAGAGCTTTAGCTTTTATTTATGATTCCTGGAGTATAACTTGATGTAGACGTCGTCTTAATGGCTTCATAATATAGCAAGGGTTAAGAAGATACGTTGAGTACGAGCATACTCAGCAAGTTCACTAGAAAAGGAGTGTTTGATGCATTATATCTACAACCACAGACCATAGGTCGTGGGCAATACAGGTTTTCGTAAACATTTCTTCAAAGGTTGCTTTTATTCTGAAAATCTATTTTCGTCAGCCTTCACGGGTTTACCAGAACTTTCATGGAGTTCCTTTCCCTCCGCGTTCACAGGTCCTTCCCGGAACAGGGAGTAAAAAGTTACAGTTCTTACACTCTGCAGAGGTGCTTTACTTTACCCATGAGAGATCAACTCTTTGTTGCACAACCGGGCAGCTTATTCCCGTCCACAATTCCATGATGTGGGGCCTAGAAGATGATCCAAGCCAATCACTGCCTTCTCCGCGACCCCATATGTCTCCTTAGTGTACGCCAGCCCACATATTGAATTATGGCAATTGGCAGTACATACCGTTCAGATGCCGGTACTATCATGGGACGTTGAGGGTTCACACCCTTATGCTGCATATCCTCTAGGAATTACCAATCAATGCACGCTACGAGGATAACAACCACGAACCTCACATCCGGCTCCATGCGAGAGGGAAAAGATACAGTTGACTTCTCCGTCCCATTCCAAATCTCATCGTTAACGCGTAATATACGGCACAAGAATCACTGGCGACATTGGTTGTTAAGTCCTAGGTGTTATAGTCACGTGTAGTGGTATTCCAGCTGTCAGGCTTAATAGATTAGCTGATCATCCTAGATCAGTAACCAATAATTCACATTATTATTAAAAATAGTGTTTTCTGACCTTTTTGAAATGCAGGTGATGACAACACTAGATTTGCAAAATACTTTACTGAAAATAATCAAAGGACATGAGCAAGTGTGAACTTGCCTTTTGTGATTGCAAGATTATGCACTCACAGTCTTCGAGACAATATAAGATCCAATATCTGAAATCAGCATCATTGGTCTGGTAAGGACTAATGTTTAAAAAAGCAAGATGCTCTTATGCATAAGTAATGTAATGCAAGTTGATAAACTTGAATCCCGGGGATAGCGTTGATATAGGGTTTGGAAACTGGAAATGGTTTCTTTATAATGTGTTGTCCTTTAGGTAAGTTTCATACTTGTGATTTTTATTAAGGCTTGTGAGTGTGTGTGAAACAACATGTAATTATAATGGTATATGTGGTGACCCAGCATACCACTGCATGTTGTAGTATACTATAGTCGTAGACATAACATTCACGCAGTACCATTCCGTAAATATTACATCCTCAGTGGTACATAAAAAACAAAGCGGGTACGCATCATACATTATCATTATTACAATCAGAAAATTACATGACGACTTTGAGATCCTCCTAGGTCCATAGAGGTATCCCAATGTCTCAGGGCTAAACTATAATAACTCGGAGAATATATTAAAGAAGCAACTAAGGTTTATACGAGATTTAATATAGATAGAGGATAGAGATCTATGCTACTGGACTATATCACTATATATGTTACATCTACACTTCAGATACGTCGGTCTCCATTCCATAGATGTTTTCGTAATTGTTCCCTTCGACGCTTCCTGATACTTCTGGTTCTTCATAGCAGAATTCTTCTTGGTCTTCAATTGGATATAGTATTTCCTCTTCCTGACTGTTAATTTCTTCAGAATCTAGCAAGGGTTAAGAAGATACGTTGAGTACGAGCGCAGTCAGCAAGTTCACTAAAAAGGAGTGTTTGATGCACTATATCTATAGCCACAAACCATAGGTCGTAGGCAATGCAGGTTTTTGTAAGCATTTCTTCAAAGGTTGCTTTTATTCTGAAAAGTTATGTCCGTCGGCCTTCACAGGTTTACTAGAACTTTCATGGAGTTCCTTTCCTGCAGCTTTTGCAGCTCCTTCCTGGAACAGGGAGTAACAAGTTATAGTTCTTACACTCTGCAGAGGTGCGTCACTTTACCCATGAGAGATCAAATCCTTGATGCACAACTGGGCAAATCTTTCCAGTCCACACTTCCTATGGTGTGGGGCCTAGTAGATGATCCAAGCCAATCACTGTCCTTCTCCACGACCCCGCATACACCGCAATTGTTGTATGCCCAAACTCAAGGTAGACCTTTCCCCGTATAAAACGGCTATACCTTAGTTGGATACACACAATAACCATTAACACTAGAAATCTGTCTTTTGTAAGCCCAGATCCACGGTAGACCTTTCCCCGTATAAAATGGCTATACCCATGATCTGCAACTTAAAAATGCTCAGAATAGTGTCTAATGCATGCGAAAAGGGAGCCGATCCAGCTGACTTCTTCGTCCCATTCCAAATCTCATGGTTAATGCGTAATATACGGCGCGAGAATCACTGGCGACATTGGTTGTTAAGTCCTAGATGCTACATTCCTGTGCAGTGGTATTCCAACAGCCATATTTAATAGATTAGCTGATCACCCTGGATCAGTAACACTGGATTTGCAAAATACTTTACATAAAATAATCAAAGGACATGAGCAAGTGTGAACTTGCCTTGATAAAGCGAAGTATTGTAGTCGAATGTCTCGACTTGACCCTGGACCTCGGGTTCTACAAAAATATCATCATTGCCTGGTAAGGACAATGTTTAAAGAAGCAATATGCTGTTATGCATAAGTAATGAGATGCATAATGCAAAATCCCAAGTAATTCTTCAATTAATACCAGTGAGATATATTTAGATGATTTATTTAAGATTTGCTTTAGTTTAAGTTTACTTCACAAGAAGGATAAACACATAAAATATGAAGAGTAAAGTACAATCATAATATAATTCTAAGGTTCCACGATATTATGTAATTATTACAAAGTTCATGTTAAGTTATCATGGCTTTAAAGAAATGGTATAGTGTTTCTTTTGAAGTGTAAAAAATAATAATATTTGAAGAAAATATTATTTATGTTAAGTTAGTCAACTTTGAAAATTAATAGGATTGAAGCTATGGTTTTGCAATAAGGTTTAAATGATTTTGAGTCATTATATATCTAGCTTGAGGTATCTCAGACCAAAGTAAACTAATAAAAATATAATTGGACTTGAGATATAGCATTTGTAGCATTATAAATTATTAGGGTTTTTCCTAAGCATAATAAAAATAAAATCTTATAATTATGGAACTTTGTTTTAAAGATGTAAATTTAGCATGTGTAATATTTATAGATCATACCTTGAGATTTTTATTTATAAAAATAGATGGATTTTATTATAATTTATTTAGTGAATTTCAAGTTTGATAAATATGATTATTTATGAATTGTTAATGACTTGCAAAGAATAACTTTGTAAATCCTTGACTTATAGTTAGTTAAGGATTTTAAAAGAATATTATAAAGTTAATTGTTTACACCTAGATTTTATATTAAATTATAATTATGGTTTAGACTACTTAGAGTCAAAGGATTATGTTTTAAATAAGATAATTTCTTACTTAGGAAAGAGTTTTGAATAATTAACAAAGTAGCTATATTTTTTTAATACTTTAGATAATTGAAGTTATATGATTTAGGAACTTTAAAATGTTTTTATAATAATATACTTAGTATTTTTCTAGTAAATATACTTGCTTGGAATCTTAAAAATGAATATTATTTATTTTAGGTATTATCTTTATTTTTATTTTGTTTTTTATAAATTTTTTTAATTATTTAATGTCTTTAAATATTTGTTTCATATTTTAATTGTAAAAAATTTAAGTTACTATTTTTATGAGATAAGAGATTTCTTTTTATTCCTAAAAATGATTTTTATTTATTTTTAGGAATTTTTCTAAATTTATTAAATTTCATTTGCATGTTTAAGGGTGTTAATATTTATTTGCATTTTATTAAACTTAAATAAAGATTATTATGTTTTTCTTAGGTGGATATTATTTTAATAAACACTTGGATGTATTAAATATATTTTTAGGCTTTTTCTACATTTTTCTAGAGCTTAAAATGTGTAGAGGGTATTTTAATAATTTCCACTTTTTTTATATATATTGGGCCTAGTTCTTGGGCCCATCTAGCCCAATCCACCTAGTCCACCATGTTGGACTAAGCCATAAAGCCCAACCTACCGAGTTGGTCAACCGACCCATACGACCCCTCTTCCCCTTGCACGCGAGCTCGATTCTTTTCTTCTCCCTCTCTGGCGACGTAGTATCGCCGCTGTCGCCGCGCAACCATGGCCGGCCCTGGCCTCCTTGGCTGCCGCCATCGGTCGCCCTCGACGCTCTCCCATCTACTACTCCTTCCTATCCAATTCGATTTGTGATACAAGCCCTATTTTGCTCGTCCTCGTTACACTCCGATGACTAGGGTTTCAGCCTTCCTCTATGGTGTGCTCCGGTGACTCCTGGTTGGTGACAATGGCGAAGTGGTTGTGCAGTTAAGGTGGTTTGCTAATGAATAGGTTGTTGGCGCCACCTCTTCTATGCTCATGTATCCACTAGTGCAGCTCGGTGCGGGTTGAGTACTACGGTGCTCCTCGTGCCGCCGCGCCATGGTCACAATTGATGGCCTGAACTTCTTCCTCTTCTCAACTTAACCGAGGACCCCGGGTAAGTTATCCCATCTACCCCCACATTTTTAGAGTGGCTCTGTTCCTCCTGGAGGTCAAATCCTAATCTGTTCTAGCAGTGGCTTATTGTATCATGCGTAGCTTATAGTGGACTTGCTACTGATCTTGCTAAGTGAATGGAATTAAAACTAGATTGATGATTTTGGTTTGTGCTTCCCTGAATCCTGTACTCAATGTGGCTTATTAGTTGATTCATTTGAATTGACAATGTACATGGTGGTTTGTAGATCTTAATAAGATTAGATTATGTTGATGTTGAATTGGGATTCATAAGCTGTGATTCAGAAGCATATGTTGGTCATTTGTGATGGATTTTGGGTACCCAACCAATATATTATCTTGGCAGAGAAGTAACCATTTATATGATTCCTAAATATTTACTAGGAAAATGATTAGATTGTAGTTGTTGTTGATTAGTAGATGAGTTATGTTCTTTAACAACTAATGGCCTGCTATAGATGCTTTCTAAATGAATTATTCAGTTGAGTTTGCATTCATTTTCACTGAACCTTTATATCTAGGAAGGTTTTTGGTGGCTTTTGGGCTTGTGTCTTATTGATGTGGTACCTTGTGGAAAGATGCACAGAATAAGAACAAATGCTCATGATATGCTGCTGCCTCTTGGATCCAATGTTTGCCTTGTGAATGGTTGTTCAGAAGAAATGATGTGACTTCTAGATTTGGTTCCAGCTATAACTTATCATTTGAAGTTGTCCATGAAAACTATGTATTTTGATTCCTAATAAAATCTTATTAGGAAAATGATTTATCTTGTTTAGCTTGATTAAAGATAATTCAAGTGCAATGCTTGCTTGGTAACTAGAGAGGAATTGAGTACCTGTGTATATAGACAGAGAACTGATATGCATCCTTGATTCCTGGATTATCCTCTAGGAAAATGATAGAAATGATTTTGTTTGACTAACTTGGGCTAGCTATTGAAGAACAACTTGTATGTTGGCTATGTTGCCTTGGGATGCTACTGTGGTGCCTCCAATCTTGGAGTGTGCATAGTGGTAGCCCAGGTATTATGACTTGTTGTTGTAATCAACATTAAAGTAGTTGGTGTTGATGCCCAAAAGATAGAAATACAGCTCATGACGCATAAAGATGAAGCTAGTTTGATTGGCTAAAACTGCTTAATTTACCACTGTTGTAAGACCCCACCTTTATAAAGGTAAAGGTCCCTGTGTTTACAATTCTAGTCCCTGGATCAATAGCTAGCATCCACAGTTAAGATGTAATATCAAGAAAAAATCAAGAAATAAAGGTCATAATACAACTTTATAACTAGGAATAAAATAATTCATTATATCTTACATAGCTCATTTGGCTATCTCATTACAATGCAGCAGAAATAACTATATAGCATGGAGTCTTTTATCTTCAAAGTTCCACAGGCAATCATGTTGGTTGTAGACTTGTAATCATATTCAACACACTTCACTAACATCAAACAAACCTGCAACATAATAAGTTACAGCCACAAGGGCCAATACATTTGAATTGTATTGGCAAGTGATACTATGGTAGAATAGTGGTATCTATCATCTATATGCATTTGGCTAAGTGGAGCTTAGGCTTGCTTTGCTCAAAATAGATTTTCCTTATCATTTGAAAACACTAAGTTTTTGTTTTTCAAAATCATCCAAGGAACAACCAATAGAATTGGTTAACCTTTAACCCTTGTTCAACCACAAATTTTAACTTAGAAATTGGGATGAGGAGATTCTTGATAGCTTCCATGTCTTGATGCTCAAATTGTCCTTTTCCGGGGACACGGCTAAGTACATAGATTTTACTCTCTCGAGAGGTGGTGCACTTTCCCCACAAGACTCGACATGCATCGTGACAAGATCTTTCAGAAGCCTTCCCTTAGACCAAAATGGACGCGTTCCAAACCTATCATCCCCTACCACCAATTGTCCATCTGGCTAAGTTATTGCAACCTATATGATCCAGGCAGAGCTCATAATGCCAAGTGGCTGCACTTGAAGCTTCTCAACATTTGACATCTCAAATCTCTTTGTTCCTGGGTGGCTTTCCACAAGTGTGATACACCAAGGTAGTCCATTGAAATGGGCCCTGAGTAACCACTCAACACAAACCATTCTCACCATTCCACCCAGGTGATTCATTCACATAGTTGTTTTATTAAGCAAAAACACAAGTCATGGACTTAGAAATATTTCATAGCATGAATATATTCCACCCTTGTTTTCTACTAGCTAAGCTAAGCATGATAGTAGTAGGAATCTTAACTTAGGAAAAAATCTACTAAGGCATCATCTACTAGGATTTCTCATGGCATAGCATACTTAGAAAATTCCATGCAAGTCCTACTCAAAATATCACTAATGCATAGTAAAAATAATGGGACAAAAGTATGAAGCACCACTTGCCTTTTTGGTAGAGAAACTAGGTTCACTCCTTGATATTGCAATTGTCACACTCTTCAAAGTTCACTACAATACAATCAAGCAAAAACACACACTCAAAACTACAACACAAAAATTAACAAAACAAAAACAAGAAAACAAGGAAATGCGTGCAAGCATGCAAAGGTCATTTTATTGAAAAGTTTGTTTCTAACAATGTTCTAAACATTTCAAAACACCTACTGGTCTTTTATAAAAGCGGAATTCATTTGAAACCAAGTTAGTGAAAATAAGTCATTTAAATCATTTTTATTTTACTAGAAATGCTTTTATTCAAAGGAATATTTTCTAGTGCTAACAAAATATATATTTTTTATTTCAAATGTTAGTGTTTATGGTTAGAGAGTTCAAAACAAAATCAAACTAATTAACACAAAATTAAAAAAAAAGATGCTCGTAAGTCAATAATTAAATATAGAAATTACACTTATAGAAAATCATGGGACAAAACATCAGAGAGAGTTTAACATCTAATTGTACTGAATAAATCTAAACTAGACATGCATAATCGAGTTGTAAAAATTACCACAGGATTTAGCGTTTGCAAACTAGTTAGATGGCATTCGGTTCATACTGATAAACCTAATTCAAATGAGACAAACATGAATACATAGAAATAACAGAACTGGTAGCAGTACATGAGGCAAAAGCAACTACACGGACAAGACCATGTGCATAGTGTACGTGATGATCTGAATTCTATAACTTTTCAAAATACATTGAAAGCGCCGTAGATATTCACACTAATAATACGAGTGGGGTCTTAGAGTTATTAGGAACATTATCTAAATTAGGACCAAGATCTCCGGGGTGTGCATAGTGGTCTAATATGCTCATGTCACCGAACGGCATTCGGTTCATCGGCACCGCTGTCAACAAGAAAACTGCAGCGAGAAACCATGTCCAGGAGGTAGGCATATGTGCGGCTAGAGTATGTGCGAAAGAATTTGTGCCGAAGCTCACCGAGTGCGATACGAACGTCCGACGAAGATGATGAACTGAGCCGAAACGGCGGCGAAGTGCGTCTTCGGCGATCCGCGTCTCGTCCTTCTAGTCGACGAGCCAGCTCTCCGCGTCCCCGTGTTGCTGGCGCAACAGCTGTCCTTATAGCACTGCGTCGTCTCCTCGCCGGAGCTCCCGAAAAACGCAGGCGGTGTCTAATAATGGTCTAGTGCAGTTCTCCAAGATGACTCAAGGATAAAACTGAGATAGCTCCTACGATGGTGTAGAATGAGAAGAGGGACAGTGGGTGCTTTATATGGGAATGAATACATGGAGGTGTGATGACAGCAGTTCCTAACGGAAGACGTTTCGTTGGCGTTTTTTATCTGGCTGCTGAACTCCTATCGTGTGTCGTGCAGGAAGAGAAAGATCAACGCAGCGCTTGGCGTGTTGGACCGTTTGGATGGGCTATCTCCGGTAGATCGACTAATTTTGATTGGCTGGGTCCATGGTGGAGAATTAATATGCTGGAGTGAAGAGGATGCGAGATAATAATGGCGGCATCAATTTCTGGTTCAAGGCATTTCAGCTGCACTGCTTGTCCGTGCATGTAGGAAGACGGAAAAGAAGAACAACGTTTCGGCTGGTTGGACTGCTAGGCACATGCAATTTGCTTAGTACTAGATGGAAATGCGGGCTTCGGCGCGCCGTCTGCATGACATTGTTGCTTGTAGTTACCGGTGTGATGCGCTCCAAGGGGTTTCGCATAAGACATATAAAATCATTATTCAAGTACTAAATAAATTGCACTTACGTATGATAAAACTAAAACATATTATAGGACAGCCTTGAAGCTATTTATATCATGGGGATGACTGATGTAATTTGATAGCTTTATTTAGCAACCAACGTAGAGTGCAGTTCTATTAAACTTTTCTAGTGTGCATTTGAAATAAAAAGTAACATGCACCATATAAAACTATGATTGACAAATATTTAATTAAGCAAGGTAAGAACATTGTCTTCCTCGGATAACTAAACATGCCCCAATACACATAAGAAAATGTAATGCAGATACATAATAGGAAGATAAAACATCAAGGTTCTCCAAAACCGAAATATTTACCCAGTAGCATTAGTAAAGATGGATATTTCAATCTGTCACCCTAAAAGCAAACCACCTGGGTTTTGGTCAAAGGAAGCAGATTATACATCGCGATTTTGTCTTCTCTGGTATTAAATAAACATCAGTATATTACACATGTCTTATGAACAATCTTAGAAAGGATAAAGTAGAAGTTCCAATTTATGGTTTAGTAAGTGCCATGTTCTCATCTAGCACCAAGGCTTTTTTAGATGATCTAGCACCAAGGCTGACGATCCCTCGTGGCCACCAGAATTCTTGATCATCTAAATTTAAGGAGAATATAAAGCACATCCTTTTATGTGACTACAATACTGATGCTTGAAAATCATCACCTTATATGATAGGTCGACAGAATAAAGAAGAAATAAAACAATTGGACATATTTTTAAATAATGATGAACATAACTTGGTCAAACTTGGCTCTAGACTAGCAATGGGAATAGCAGCCTCATTACTAGCAATGGCTCTATTCACATTTTGTTTGACTACAGGGGAAAAACTACAATCGTGCCGACATAATTATGTGCAGATGAAATAATAAATCACATTTCTCGGGAGAGATGACACTGAAGCACTGAAATAGTCAGCATCTTATAGTTGCTGAACTGGTAAACTGTTTTTGAGGCTTCCAACATAGTACACCTTTTTAAGCTTATAAAGTTTAAAAGGATTTAAGAGTCACTAATATATAAGACCACTACCGGCAAAAAAGTTTCTAAGAATTATGACGACCTACTTTTACGTTCAGGACCAAACCAATTCTGAGCCGATGATAGTACGATACATACACATATACTTTTAGAATAGCAATTTAACATCAACTGACCAAACAAAAGAGTAAGCCGGTGGTATTTTAGATGACGAAGAACACTTAATTAAAATACCACAAAAATGGATGCATGTGCAACAACACCAACTATTAGAAATCCGGTTATGACTAATACTAAAGCAATTTGGACACATAATTATACACGACCAAGTAATGGGCTTTATCAGCACCCCTTTGCACCTAATAACTGCACAAAATCATTAAGCTGCATTGGTTCTGGTAGGACATTTGGTCCAAGCTTAGGAAGCAGGAAATGGAAGGGCATCTTCTAACTATTAAAACAATGACATCTGATGCAGTTTTGATTCTTAAAATTATTACTTCACTATACCAAGTTTTATTGGAGTTGGTTCAATTCTTACCAGACTAAATAAGGATAATTAATTGTACATACTGTAGAATGGTAGATACATATCACATAGAACTATTCTTGGTAATTACAGAGAAAAACAAACTACTTCCTGAAACTTCACTAATCTCATTGGTACAACCCCAAACCAGACCTCCATTGCCCAAATTCTCCACTACCCTAATCTATCTTTTTCCCAGAATTATTTACCTGGCCTACGTCGCCTTCCATTCACTGATGGAGGGCCACAACATGAGCACCTTCGCTTCTTCTCGGATTCCGCTTGCCGCCATACCATGAGTTAGCAGCACGTGTCCGAAAACCTCTTCCCGGTGGTGCATCCAATAGCGACACTAAGGCCGCATAGATGATGGTGCTTGTTGAGAGGAAACTAGTTAAAGGAAACTTATCGCATAATCGATAGCTCGCACACCAAAATACATGGACCAACCAACAAATCAATTATAACGGCTCATCTTCTTGGCAATTCTGGAAAATAGGTTGGATGCTGACCAAACCGAGGGTTACACTCAAACCGCAGCCTCCAGCCACCATTTGTGATAGAATAGAATAAATTTCAGAAGAGGACGTAACCAAGCAGCACACACGCGAGAAGCCCGACTTCCCGGGCCTACAACCAACCATAGATCGCCCATCAAATGCCCTCATCGCACGGGTAGATGACCATGCTTAAGCTTATAACTAATATCTAGTCCTATGTAGAATGCGAGTTTGAATAATCACATGTATAGGACAGAACATGAAACACATATAACGAATAGGATTTAAGTAACAAAGTACCACTCTAGTAGCTATATAGTGAAAAACAAAGGGAACCATCAACAAATCGGCAACTGAACAATCAGTTGGGCAACACATAAACATAAAAACAAAACAAACTAAGTGTTGATGAACTGGAATCACTTCATGTGCATATGCACTTATGTCATTCAAATCAAGATAAAGAAATTTATGTACTAAGCCAAGATGTTTGGTATATCAACACTATATATGATCTGAAAATAGCTTAATTGCCAAAAGATTATGGTTCTAATAGAGATTAATGATATGTGAGCACATAGCAAGGACGAAAAAGTTTGACACCATACCCTGGTTCAAGATCTGGGTCTCGCATCAAAAATCTCCCTAGCTAGCACAAGCAGAGTCTGCTCCCAAGGTAGGTTGAAGCGGCCACACACCCTGAAGGGGGTTTCTCGTCTTCTAAAAAATTAAGGGGTTTCTCGTCTTCTGAAAAATCATAGATCAGGTGTTTTTTCAGTCAAAATAATATAAATAATGTCTAGAATAATTAAATATTTCTCAAATAATTTCCGTATATACACAAGCTTATGCAAAGCGCCTCTTCACTATAATTACATGATTTCTAGCATACATGTATCATGAGCAATCTGGCTTTTTAGTGTAATCATGAAATATGCCTTCGGTATGAGCATGGAATCTTCCGAAAAGAAATATCAATATATCCCATGAAGTGTTCTGGCACTCTTCAAAATGTGAACCACAAACTCAGGCTCTGTTTAGCACTAAAGTATTTTTAATGTATTCTATGAATGCTACCGTTTTCAGAATTACCATGGTTCAAAAACGTTGAGGTGTTTTGCAACGTTAAATACTTCAGTTTTGGAAACTGTGGTTTCTTTAATGCCATAGTATTTTTGGAGTTTTAGAGAAAGAGGTCAAACTCTCTTTCTTCTAAAGCTGAGAAAAACTCATTCTTTCATCCAATTCTGTACGCATATTCTACTTGATGTTCGTTTCATTTTCAAGCCATGTCTCCTTATTTTGTTAGACCGTGAAGCCCCATGATGCACACCGATGTTTCTCTTGATATGATCTTCAATGGAAGGGAACATATAATTCAAAGAACAAAACAATCTGGCGAGGCCCGTCAATAACATAAATACCTGCATGAGTCATACCTAGCATCCGAACTTGACCGCAAAGTTGACACCAATTCAATGCAAAGAAAAAATTCGAAGAAGACCTGCAAGAAGTAATCCTTTTCGAAACTCAGATGTAATAGAAAGATAAGAGAATAGGCAGAAGAAACTCCACAATCTAATTAAATGCTCATCAAAGTTATGTTCTAAGATGCTGGAACACACATGGCTAAATTCAGCAAACTAAATGGCCAAAAAACAACACAGAAGATGAGCTGTTGGGCGTGGCTACATTGGTAGCGCCCCTGGCAGAGGTCTGCCTCGGCGCCTGCAGGATGACGTCGATTCATTCTCTCTGAACATAGAAGGCCCGGTACCAATTACGATATCTGATTAAAATGTAGAGAATGTTCTTGCATTACCATGTGGGAAATGTTCCATAGGGCCAAAAGTTGTTGATCCATATGAAGCATGCGTTGAGTATACTTGATTGCCACACTGAGTGAGAAGTGAATGCACAAGATGAAGTCAGCCAAGTCATATCGTCTAAGAGATTTGAACCAAACCATAATTAACTGATAAACCGAGGGTAATATGTGCTGAAACCAACACCTTGCAGCTGCATCAACACCACTGATCCCATATTAATTTCATTGTCGGACATGACATGCACATAGGCCTTCTTATGCACCTTTGACAAAACTATTTTTTGTTGATGATACTCAACTTAGCCAATGTGATTGCACATGGCTCCACGCTGCTGAAATAAACAAAGTCGATGGACTATATGGATTAGAAAAAAGTTTTATATTAATGTCAGGACGTAATTTTGCAAAAGAGAAGGATGTCCTTAGAAATTCCCAGATAATTGAGTACTCGAGATTGCATTAAGAAACCCAGAAAAATCATAAACTTAATTCATGGAAAATATCTATAGTTTCTGCCAGCATGGTCCCAGATTCGATTGTATATGGCAGGAAAAATTAAATGGCGTGGCCAGAAACATGAAGAGATCATGAATTCGCTGACGAACCTGATTGAGAAGTGAGTTCTAATCTGGCACCTCCATATTTCTCCTCGGTGGCATGGTATCGATCTTGACAGAGAGAGACGGGTGAGAAGGGAACCGATAGGAACACACAGTAGGGGAGTCCTGAACTTGCCGGGTCGCCTAAGGTGTAGCGAGGGACAGCTTCTGCCCCAGCGCGAGGCGAGTGCTTGAATGCTCAATCCTCGGGTAGGGGGAGCCGGGCGCTCGCGCTTCTTCCCTTCTAGAGGGTGCCCAACATCTCCGCTCCACCATCAGCATCAATGTCGTTGTGCTCCCACGAAGGTCATTAGGCACGAAATCGAGGATCTCGGCTACCGCACTTGGCCCCAAGAATTCCTCCTGTTGATATACCGCCTCGGGTAGGGGGAGCCGGGCGCTCGCGCTTCTTCCCTTCTAGAGGGTGCCCAACATCGCCGCTCCACCATCAGCATCAATGTCGTTGTGCTCCCACGAAGGTCATTAGGCACGAAATCGAGGATCTCGGCTACCGCGCTTGGCCCCAAGAATTCCTCCTGTTGATATACCGCGAGGGGAGCGACAGAGAGGTGGCAGGCGGGGGCCTAGAGGGAGGAGCGGAGCTGGGAGGATGGGAAAAAAGGCCATGGCTGCAGCCAGAAATCGACAGGGTGTGCCATGGCGGAGCACGGTAGAGTAGTTTGCTGGCTCGATTGATTGTTCCAGCGGCCGGAATTCATGAGTGGGGAATTGGGGTGGAGTCATGGGCGCCGGCCCTACTCAATGCGAGTAGGCGGTGAAGAGGAGGGAGCGGCGCGGCTAGGCGCCGAATAAGCTGGAGGCGGTTGAGGAGGAGAGGGGCACCATGAAACCCAAGAGAAGGCGAAGAAATCCACACTACTTGTGAAAAAAGTGAGCGGCGTTGCTTCGCCTCAAACACCGGTGAGGGTGAGCTCCAGGAAAAACTGCCCTTCGGCTAGAAGACACGGTGGCACGTAGGAGACAACCGGTCGTCGACAGAAACAGAAGGAGTCCAGACCTCTCCAAGAAGGCTACCGGATTTGAGCACTGACCTGATCTGGATCTTGAATTCTCCTCTGCTTCTTCCAGAACAGAGGACCTAGCGCTCTTATTGACGGAGATTCTAACGGTACCCTCCCGGAAGAAGCTCGGCCTAGCAGCGAGCCCTAGCAGGGAAGGCCTCGTCAAAAGCCAGCAGCCACTGCTCGCCCGCGGCGGCGACGCACTCCAGACCAGCATGACAACCTAGAACCATACCTAAACCTAATATTTACATAGTCTCCTATCCCTTCTCTACTCCGGCTGGCAGCGCCATGGGAAGCGATAGGGGATCAAGCAGGAGAGTGGTGGGCCGCGAGGGGAAAGTCGAACGCGTGTGGAAAAAACCGTCCACCGCCCATGACCTGCGACTACGAGCGCCAGCTGGGTCCCACGCGCAAAGCCAGCCCACCGCTCGAGCACAGGCATCGCGCGGCAGATGGTCTGAGCGCTCTGGGTTTTGCTCACGATTAAGCTATAGAGTAATAGGCCAGATGTGCGTGGGGTGCAGCGAATCTGTACTGTCATGCGTGTGTGTTGAATAGAGCAATCAAGCTTCATGGTTCCCATCGGAGAGCCTTCCTATGCTGGCTCAGCTGGGTCCATGGGTCTTGTGCATCGGTAGAAAATAAAAAAAAATTGATGAGAGGAGAGAAGCCGGTCGGGTGCAACGCTTACATGCGAAGGAAATAGTAAGAAAGGGTGAGAGATCGATGGTGCATGAGGTCCTAGTGTAACCCAGCGTGTACATGCATGGTCATAGGACAAGTCCAAAAGATTGTAGATTTGGAGAGAGACAAATTAAAAGAATACTGATAAATCAAAACAAGACTCAAAGAAAGAGAGAGAGATTAATCTCCTTTTACATATCAAATTAATTTCAAAACATATGGAAATATTTTTTTTACAACTCTAAACAAAATATTTATTTTTATTTGATCACGTTGCAACATCCCTTGGTTTAATAAAAACGGGATGTTACAATTCTAACCCCCTAAATTTCATCCTTTATTTCTTTTGTTTGTTTATTTTTTTTACATTTCAAAATTTGGAAAATTTTGGGATGTGACAACTGTGGTGTCTCCACTAGGTTTGTGCATAGTGGTAACATCTCAGATGTTGTTAGCTGGATTTTTTGGTTTGGTCTGTGATGCAAAGACTGAGACCAAATCTTCTAGGATAAGAATAGATTCTTTGTTGGCCTCAACAGCTCTAGGATGAACTAGTATATCACTTCTACACTATACTGAGAGCTCCCTCTTACCCAAAATACATCTTGGGGAAAGAAAATAGGAGAACAATTGATATTAAATATTTTGGCTGTCTTAGAGATGAATAACAACCTAGTATGGAAGCTTGATGATGTTGTTCCTAAGATGTATGCTTGATCAGCTGGCTCTTCTTACTCCTGTGCTTAAGCTGATCCTCCTTGATCTTCTGTTGGCTTGATTCTTGTGCTTTTGGCCTACTCCTTGTGCTCATGACCTCCTCCTAGTGTCCTTGGATGGATTCTTCGAGCAACCAGGTTGCTAGTGATGTGGTTTGATCTGTGTGTTATTGGGAAATCTAATAAGAACAGGTGATGTTCTTTGTGGTGCTCTAGAGCTAGTGGAGGACTATGGTCTCGTGGTGTGTGTGAGATGGATATCATAGCAGCCCTGCTACAGCTGGTGCTGTCTCTCCATTTGCTGCTCTCTTGTGGTGTTGACAACACACACAGTTGCATGTGTTGTGTGAGCTATGTGGTTGCTTGCTGTGATGTTATGGATCAGATTAAGTTAAAATATCTTGATATTTGCTGATGGTTCTACTATTTGACTTTTACCTTTTACTAATTCGGTGAAACTTGCCCCATTTATGTCAATGATGATGTGCTGAGACAAATTTGATAAGAACAGATTTACACTTGACTAGTTTTCTTCTCTAAAACTCAATGATGTGACAAGCAATGCATCACATTGCATTACTGAGAGTAATTCTAAACCCCCAAACTTCTTTATACTATATTTTGTTTACTTCATGCCTTTACATGAACAAGATCAGGAAATGAGAAGATATGAAGATGAATATTAGTTCTAGGATTTTCCTTTTATCCCATTTTTTTGTAATTTCCTTTTCTATCAAGAATTAATGTAAAAACATTGTAATACATTAATTTATCTTATTATTGTAATCATTCTTGTTATTCTTTTATTGTAAAAGAATAATGTAATATATATTCTTTTAATAAAGAGTTCTTCTATTTGTTTCAATATTGTAATTCATTTTCCATTTCCTTTACTCACTTATTTGTTTCATTGTAATATTCCTTTATTCTTTTATTGTAAAAGAACATTGTAATGTTGGATTTTAATAATCTTTACACTTTTATTTATCATACTTGTATTTGTATTATTGTGAATAATTATTCATAAGTCAAATTTCTCCCCTCGTAACTCAACAAAACAATAGAGGTCATGTCAAAATTCAGCCCACTCCCCTTTTGATGACACTAAACCTAATTCATCGGAGTAAGAATTCTGACTACTCTAGTCTTCTAATTGGCAAAAAAATTACCCGGATTTTCAGATGCATGCATGCATGCAGATGCACAAAATCCTAAACCTACCCTTCGTTTAGTCCTAAATGCTGGGATGTAACAGTATACAACAACAAGATACACGAATGTGGAATGGTACTCAAAGACTACTTATATAAGAATTGCCTTATCTCTAAATCTTACTTTACAAGTATTGACATTTATAAGTAACTTAAGTGTTAATAGTTCTAAGTATACAAGTAAAGTCTAAAGTAATGTGATTACGATTAATTGTCATCTGTTGTTTGAAGTGGCAAAACGAATAACTTTTGAAGAAACGATTTCTTGATTAAGGTTTAAACAATCCTGATAGTTTTAAGAATATGGTTGATAGAATGTGATTGATGTTTTTTATGTTTGCTTGAATAGTTTGAACTTGAGATGTTTTATGAATTAACCATAACAGACCAAAGTTAACTATAAAACACATAACAAAGTCTTTAGCCTTATATTTAAAGTCTTGTAGACCAAAGTTAACTTTAAAGACAAAGATAGACTTAGGTGTATTACTTATGATACTTGTATCTTATCCAATTTATTTTGTTTCATTAAAGTTATTTAAGAATGGCACTACTCTTATTTGAGTATTGGTTTCTTCACATTATAAATGTATAATAGGATTTATCTCCTTATAAGGGTATGGTTATGGCTTGTCAATAAGTAAACAATATTATTTACTACTTATGAATTATCTCTAGAGTTAGTCCATTATAAAGTTGTGAGCCAAACAATGGTAAAATATTTTATTTGGTTAAAATATCATTCTTGAAGATTTTATATTTGTTAAAGATCTTTTTAGAAAATAAACTACACATACGATTGAAGGATAATTCAATAAAATTGTATTTAAAATGTGTTGGACCAATTTGACTTTATATTACAAATATTTAAGACTAGTATTATTTATTAGACCTAAATTGGCAATTTTAGAAATATTAACAAATTTTATTTACCCTTATATGAATTAACTAAGGGAATAGGTTTAAATTCAGGTTATTAAAGTGTTCAATTTTTTTTTGTTTACCTCAAAAGTGTAATATTATGTTTTTAACATGTAGGTATTATTTTTGTGATCATTTGGGCATATTATATGTATTTTGTGATTTATAAATAATAATATATGATTTTTATAAGGTTTATTATTTTATAATTACTTAATAAATAATAAATGTTTAATAAATTGAAATAATAATGCATGGTTATGGTTTTAAATTATAGTTCTTATTTTTCTAAGATTTTTGGTATTTTATTTATATTTTTAACATTTACCATCATTAAATATGAATTTTCAAAGTATTAAAACTTTTAAAACCTCTATTAAATAATAATTATTTAAATGGTTAGCATAATAATGTTTGATAATGGTTTAATGTTATAGATTTTATTTTTCTGAAAATGTTCATATATTAAATATATTTTTTCTGAATTATAAAACAAAGGTTATTAAATTTCTAAGATTTAATCATTTTATGAATTTTTAACTAAATAACTAAATGTGTTTACGAGGTAATGCTGATGTCAGCATGAAGTGAGGGGTTTTTCTCACCACAGCTAATCCTACCCCAGTCACTGACTGGTGGGACCTTTGCCATGTCATCTCTAATGTTTTTTATTTATTACATAAAACATTATCACAATTTCTAAAATGATAAAATGGTCGTGGGAGCTTGGTCGACGGCGAACCTAGGCGGCGGTTACGTCGGACTCATACGGGTCGGACAGTACGACGAGCAAGCGACGGATCGAAGAGTACAAGGGTACTCAGGGGCTCACCAGGAGCATGACGAAGGGCTCGACGAAGAGAATCGTGGCTAGAATCGACGGAAACGGCGTCGACTGGCGGCGGAACGTCAGTGATGGCAAACTCAATTTAGGGCAAGCGGCTCCGATTCCTTTGGGAAGACGATCGAGTCGAGCACGCCGAACTCACGGGCGAGCTCGGATGGCAGAGAGGTGGTCTCTAGCGGCTACGACAAGCATCTCCGACGAGCTAGGGTTTCGGTGTTCTTGCAAATAGGAAGAGGGAGGTTGAGAGAGAGGTTGTGGGGAGATAAGGATGAGAGAGGGCACTCCGGCGATTCTTATCCTCTCTTCTGGAGCTCAGCGGGGGCGGCCGCCGTGATAGGCAGCTGCTTCTGCCGTCGCGGAAGACGACGATGAACACAAGGTTGAATCGGTAAGGGCTGGCATTGGGCTGCAGTTGGGCCGACGTAGGCTACGGTTGGGCTGCTCACAGGCGACGAATAAGAGAGAGAAGCTGGACCATGGGCCAGATCTGATCTCCTTCTGTTTTTTCCTGGTTCTTTCCCTTTTCTATATTCTGTTTTGTTTTCAGATTTGAATTGGCATCTTTGATTTGAATTTTCTTTATAGGATTTATTTGCTAAATAATTGGAACAATACTAAAAGGTATTTACTAGCATTTTGTGAGCTTTTATTAAATAATGTTATATTTCTTTATTTTCTTTATATATATCCTTTTAATATTTTGTAAGGGCTTTTGTTATTATTTTTCTGTCTAGAATAAACCATGGATTTATATTATGATATTTCTTTATTTAATGATAGTATTTAATTCTAGTTAACTTATAGTTTGGAGGGAAATTTTTATATAATGATCATATATCATTATTTGATGTAGGATACACAAAGGAATTAATATGGTTAATATTACTCCCATAAATTTAGGGAATAACAAAATATATACATTTTTTATAACTAATATAGGAGTTAGGGTTTGAATTGTAGATGCTTACCCTAGGGTTTAGGGTTCTTAATGTACCTATTTTCTTTTGTTGATGTGAGTAAAGGTTTATGGCTAAACATATTGTCTTTATGTTTGTGATCTTTAATGCTATTCCCCTTTAAGATAGAAAGTTATTATCTGGAATGTTTAATGGAAAAGAATTGATAAAGATAACTCCTAAGCATATATGGTTATGATAATTGGAAGTGACAGAGATGTGCTTAAGTGATTTGCTATAGGAAATATTCCTATAAAGCATTGTGAAAATAAAATGATTTATCCAACAGATGAGATGGATGTTAAGCTTGATTATAGATTTAGGGTTTAGGGTTTACCAATAATTCCTATCTTCCATAATTCACAATTCTTGACTTTTACATAAAGAATTCCTTTCCTAGATATACTACTCCTTCATATCCATCATCATGTGCTAACATGATGAGCTTTGCTACACAATGATATTCTTATCCACCTTTAATTCTTCTAAATCCATTTATAAATCTAATGAGCTTGACACTAAAAACCTTTCCTAATCCTCTCACATCTATACTTGGTTATATCAACTACTCTACTGCTGATAACCTCCAATCCAACAAGTTTTTACTTCTAACTCCATTCATACCCTTCCTTAATCCTCCACCACCAACATTACTCTAATAGATTCCTTGATAATTAGATATATATCAAATCCTACTTCACCTCAAGTGTTTAATATTTTCCAAGAGGAAAATACTAACTCTATAATTCAATGCTGCTCTAACATCCTCCTAATCATACTATCTCATCTCTAATTAACTCCAATATCTTATACTAGAGTTCAACCATGTTTTACCCACCAATGTCACTTATACAGGATATAAGCATTCAATCTTGGTGACTAAAGCATGATCACTATAATGAAGGGAATATGCCCTGAGAGGCAATAATAAATTGTTTATTATGTGTATTCCAAGTATATGATAGATGTTTATTTTGCATGCTATAATTGTATTAATACGGAAACGTTAATACATGTGTATTTAATAAACAAACAGAAAGTTCCTAGTTAAGCCTCTCTCATAAACTAGCTCGTTGATTAACAAGATGATCAAGGTTTCCTGATCATGGACATTGGATGTTGTTAATAACGGGATCACAACATTAGTGTAATGATGTGATGAACATTCATCCGAAGTATAGCATTACGATCAAAGTCATTGAGTTTATATTGCTATAACAACTTACGAAGTGATCCTAATCCTTAGACCATGAGATCATGTCAATCACTAACACCTAAGAGTTTCTTGATAACATCAAACGTCACACCGTAACAGGTGATTATAAAGATGGGTTCAGAACTAATAAAGTGTTATGTTGAGGCTCATGGATCGAGAGTGGAATTTGTTCATCCCGATGACGGATAGATATACTGGGCCCTCTCGGTGATATCACATTGATTAGCTTGCAAGCAAGTGATTTGATCACTAGAATGTTATATCAGAACGAGAAAAGAGTGCATGTCGAACGAGATCAAACTAGGTATGGAGATACCGATGATCGAATCTCGGACATGTAATATATCGTGAGACAAAGGGATTAAGATACTAGCGTAAAAGGTTCCGACGATCACAAGAAAGTCATCGTTGAATGTGTGGAGTCAAGATGGGTCTCCGATCCCGCTTCGATTATTGATCCGAGAGGGTCTCGATCATGTCCGCATTATTCACGAACCGTAGGGTGACACACTTAAGAGACACCGACATCCAATTGGAGCAAAAGTTTCATGCCGAAAGAATAAACAAGCAGGAATTTATTTCACTAGATACGAAACAAAGTTTTCGGGTGAAATTGCATAAAGTGGTTATGCATGTGAAATAGAATTCTAGCAAGGTTATTTGTGAATGTTTGTCATTAAAGTAATTGACAAAATTCTGAATAAAATAAAAGAGTTTTATTTAATGAGAGTTTGCATTAAATTTGGTGGAAATTTAATGGGATCTTTGAGTGGGATTTTGAGTGGAGGAATTTGGAGGAGTTTTGTGAGTGGAGTGTCCACCCACATGAAGAGGGGAGGGCAAGGGGGCAGCCCCATGCGCCAAGCCACCCCTTGGGGTTCCCCTCCTCCTATAAAAGGAGCCCTCCTCTCACTTCTCACTTACACCTCCTCGTGAAGGATCTCTCTCCTCTAGAATTTATCCCCATGGTCTCGGACTAGCGAGATACATGTTCCCGTGGCTATTCGGCAAGAAAGAGTTGTGCTTCCGCATCGCTGGAGCGAGGAGGCGGAGGTTGCTCGGTGCCTCGAACGTGTGTGCGAGCACGGATGCGCTTGATTTGCGCTAGGACTTCCTCTCGATCTTGAGATCGGCAAGAGATCGTCTACATCAACCACGAGTTTGGACTCGTTAAACATTGTCGGTCTTCAAGGGTATGTTCTCTACGGATATACATCCGCCCGTTGTTTGTATCTAGTATAAATAGATCTTGTTATATAGTTCACATCGTAGGAAAATTTTTGTTTTCTATGCTGCGAACCCTACAGTGGTATCAGAGCCGGATCTATGCGTAGATACTTTACACGGGTAGTACACATATGAGTATGTGGGCGATGATGATCATGTTGTTGCTCCTTTTCTTGTGATTTTGGATATTGGTGGCATAGTGGGATGAAGCGGCCCGGACAAACTTTACATGTCCTCGCACATGAGACCTGTTCCACGCTTGACATGCAACTAGTTTGCATAAGTGGCTAGCGGGTGTCTGTCTCTCCTACTATAGTCAATATCTATTTTGCAAGCGAGTTGTCAACAATTTGATTATCCTTGTTGTGGTTCATGTTCGTAGGTAAGAACGGTTCTATCTCGAAAGCCCTAAGCCACGTAAAACTTTCAATGGATAAATTAGAGGCGTCTAGTTTAGATTGTTGCTGGGCTAGTGTTATGATATGGTAGTGTTGTAAGTAGAAGTATGAGATGATACTCTTACACACATAGCGTGTAAAATCCATAGGCGTGGATTTACACATATAGGTATGATAGTGATCATACCACGATGCACATGATAGAGATCATCTGCGGGAACCATATAATTTCACTAATAAACATATGATGTTTGATTGCATCTTATATTGCTTGTTTAGCGCTTTGTTAAGCATAATAAGATGATCCCTCATTTAAATATCAAGATAAGAATGTGTTCTTCCTTTAGTATGCACCGATTATGTTTTCGTCGCTCCAAGACATCACGTGATGATCGGGTGTTCTTGGATCCTCGACCATACTTCGGGTGTAAAACCGTTACACACGCAAATACTAAGGTTCTAACTTGGCGAGCCTAGCATGTGAGACATGGCCTCGAACACGTAATCAAAGGTTAAGCATGAGTCATATAGTTGATATGATGCCCATTTGATGCTCGCCTTTGAAGCTATACCGACTCACGTGATGATCGGACTTGGTGTAGTGGATTTGGTTCATGTAATCACCAAAAGGACACGGGGGATGTCGCTTTTGAGTGGGAGTTCATTCGTAATATAGATTAGTTGAACTCAATCTATCATACACTTAGTCTAAACTTTACAAATTCATTGTAGATGGCACCACCGCTTTTAATTTCAATGCGTTCATGGAGAAAGAGAAACTAGCAACGAACGGTAGCAACTTTCTTGAATGGGCCATGAATTTGAGGATTCTCCTCTCTGCACGCACAAAAGCAATATGTGCTAGAAGCCGTTAGGCCCCCCACCTTGACGATGCCCCGACGAGGAGAAGAATGTCTATCGACTCGTCAGAGGACCACAACCTAGTTCATTGCGGCATATTGTATGGGCTAGAGCCGAACTTCAAAACGGCAATGCTTTTGATACAATGGGTGAGTTGAAAATGATTTTCGACACACATGTCAGTCAGAGAGCTACAATGCTTGTAAAAGTTCTTTAGCATGATGGAAGAGAACAACTCCGTTAGTGAGCATGTACTCAAGATGTCGTTACGCCGATAAGCTTGTGTCCTTGGGAATAACGATTCCCATTGACTTAGGCATCCATCGTGTTCTCTACCGCCACCTAGCTATAAGAGCTTCGTGATGAACTATAATATGCAAGGCATGAAGAAGTCTCCCCGAGCTTCGCCAATGCTTAAAACCGCGTAAGTGGAGATCAAAAAGGAACATCAAGTGTTGATGATCAATAGGAACACTGGTTTCAAGAAAGACAAGAAGGGAAAACGGAAGGGAAGTAAGGGCGGCAAACCTGTTGCCGCGCCTGAAAAGAAACCCCGAGTTGGACCTAAGTCTGATACCGAGTGCTACTATTGTAAGGGATCACATCGAAGCGCAATGCCCCAAGTATCCGCGATAAGAAGGCCGGCAAGGCAAACAAAGGTATATATGATATACATGTTATTGATGTGTACTTGACTAGTGCTCGCAGTAGCACCGGGTATTTGATACCGTTGCTAATATTTGTAACTCGAATCGGGTCATGAATGACCGCTAGCAAGGGGTGAGGTCAAGATGCGTGTCGCAATGGATCAAACGTTGATGTGATCGCCGTAACGCTACCTCTCCACTTACCGTCGGATTAGTCATAAACTTAAATAACTGTTATTTGGTGCCCGCACCGAGCATGAACATTGTATCTGGATCATGTTTGATGCAAAGTGGTTATTCATTCAAATCGAGAACAATGGTTGTTCCATTTATATGAATGAAATCTTTTATGGTCATGCACCAATGTTGAATGGTTTATTTCATTGGATCTCGATGATAATGTTACACATATTCATAATGTTGATGCTAAAAGGATTAAACTTAATGATGATATATCCGCATATATGTGGCAATCGCTGCCCAGGTCATATTGGCATTAAACGATGAAGAAGCTCCATTCGGATGGACTTTTGGAATCACTTGATTATGAATCATTTGATACATGTGAGCCATGCCTTATGGGCAAGATGACTAGAACGCCGCTTTTCGGTTCAATGGAGCAGGCGATGATTTATTGGAAATCATACATTCGATGTATGTGGTCCAATGAGTGTCGGCCGAGGTGGATATCATTATTTTGTTACTTACGGATGATTTGAGTAGATACGGTTATATCTACTTGATGAAACACAAGTCCGAAACCTTTGAAAAGTTCAAGGAATTTCGTAATGAAGTGGAAAATCATCGTAATAGAAAGATCAAATTTCTACGATGCGACCGTGGAGGTGAGTATCTAAGTTACGAGTTTAGCACTCACATGAAAGAGTGTGGAATTGTTTCACAACTCACACCCGGAACACCACAAATAAATGGTGTGTCGAACGTCGTAATCGTATTTTATTAGATATGGTTCGATCTATGATGTCTCCGACGGACTTGCCGTTGTCTTTTGGGGTTATGCACTAGAAAGCTGCATTCACTTTAAATCGGGCACCATCTAAATCCGTTGAAAAGACACAGTATGAATTGTGGTTTGGAAACAAACCTAAGTCATGTCATTTCTTAAAGTTTGGGGTTGCGATGTTTATGTGAAGAAACTTCAACCGGATAAACTCGAACCCAAAGCGGAAAAATGCGTCTTCATAGGATACCCTAAAGAAACTATTGGGTATTCCTTCTATCACGAATCCGAGGGCAAGGTTTTTGTTGTTAAGAATGGATCCTTTCTAGAGAAAGAGTTTCTCGCGAAAGGTGTGAGTAGTCGGAAGGTAGAACTCAAGAGGTTGTGGAACCTTCTCTTCAAAGTATGGCGAGTAGCGCAATGGAAGTCGTTCGGAGTTGGCTCCACCTGTTGAAGAGGGAACTAATGATAATGATCATGAAACTCAAAGAGAGTACTACCAACCTCGCAGTCAAACAGACGCTGCAGCCCCGAGCTATACGGAAATCTGTCATAAATTTCATGGTTGATGAAAATAATGACCTGCGACGTATGAAGAAGCGATGATGAGCCCGGATTCCAACAAATGGTTAGAAGCCATGAAATCCGAGATGGAATCCATGTATGAAAATCAAGTTTGGAACTTGGTGGAATTACCTCACGACCGAAAGGCCGTGGAGAACAAATGGATTTTCAAAAGGAAAACTGATCTTGATGGTAATGTGACCATCTATAAAGCTCGACTTGTCGCAAAGGGGTTTCGACAAATTCAAGGAGTTGACTACGATGAGACTTTCTCTCCGTAGCGATGCTAAAGTCGATTAGGATTATGTTAGCAATTGCTGCATATTTCGATTATGAAATATGGCGATGGATGTCAAACCGCGTTTCTCAATGGTAATATTGAAGAAGAGTTGTATATGATACAACCAAAGGGTTTTGTCGATCCTAAGGATGCTAACAAGGTGTGCAAGCTTCAGATCCATCTATGGATTGAAGCAAGCATCACGGTTGGAATCTCCGCTTTGATGAGGTGATCAAAGAGTTTGGATTTGTCCAAACTTATGGAGAAGCTTGTATTTACAAGAAAGTGAGTGAGCAATGTGGCATTTCGATATTATATGTGGATGACATATTATTGATCGAATGATATAGAACTTTTAAAGGTGTTAAAAGTTATCTAAACAAAGAAATTTTCAATGAAGGACCTAGGTGAAGCGTCATACATATTAGGCATAAAGATCTATAGAGATAGATCTAGGCGCCTAATAGGGCTATCGCAGCATACATACCTTGATAAGATTTTAAAGAAGTTTAAAATGGACGGAAGTAAGAAAGGGTTCTTACCTATGTTGCAAGGCAAGACATTGAGTAAGACTCAAAGTCCCGCCCATGGAAGAAAGAGAGATAATGGACAAAGTCCCCTATGCTTCAGCCATAGGCTCTATAATGTACGCCATGCTATGTACAAGACCGGATGTGGCACACACTATTAGTTTGACTAGTAGGTACCAATCGGATCCAGGTTCGGAACACTGGATAGCGGTCAAGAATATCCTTAAGTACTTACGAAGAACTAAGGATATGTTTCTTGTATACGGAGGTGAAGAAGAGCTCGTCGCTAAGTGTTATGTCAACACTAGCTTTGACACCGATCCGGATGACTCTAAGTCTCAATCCGGATACGTATTTCTCATGAATGGCGGAGCGGTTAGTTGGAGGAGCTCCAAACAACCTGTGGTAGAGGGATCAACAACGGAGGCCGAATATGTTCTTTGCTTGAGCGGCTCCAGAAGCGCTTTGGATGAAGGAGTTCATATCCGAACTAGGAGTTGTGGCAAGCGCGTTGGACCCCATGGTGATCTATTGTGACAACAATGGTGCCATTGCCAATGCCAAAGAGCCAAGGTCTCACAAGCATTCCAAGCATATTAAGCGCCGGTTTCACTCCATCCGCGAGCATGTCAAGGATGGAGATATAAAGATTTAGAAGTACATACGGATCTCAATGTAGCAGATCCGCTGACTAAAACTCTCCCTAGAGCAAAACATGATCAACACCGTAACTCAATGGGTGTTAGATATATCACTATGTAACTAGATTATTGTCTCTAGTGCAAGTGGAGATCAAGGAATATGCCCCGAGAGGCAATAATAAATTGTTTATTATGTGTATTGCAAGTATATGATAGATGTTTATTTTGCATGCTATAATTGTATTAATACGAAACGTTAATACATGTGTGTTTAATAAACAAATGTAAAGTTCCTAGTTAAGCCTCTCTCATAAACTAGCTCGTTGATTAACAAGATGATCAAGGTTTCGATCATGGACATTGGATGTTGTTAATAACGGATCACAACATTAGTGTAATGATGTGATGAACATTCATCCGAAGTATAGCATTACGGTCAAAGTCATTGAGTTTATATTGCTATAACAACTTACGAAGTGATCCTAATCCTTAGACCATGAGATCATGTCAATCACTAACACCTGAAGAGTTTCTTGATAACATCAAACGTCACACCGTAATGGGTGATTATAAAGATGGGTTCGTAACTAATAAAGTGTTATGTTGAGGCTCATGTATCGAGAGTGGAATTTGTTCATCCCGATGACGGATAGATATACTGGGCCCTCTCGGTGATATCACATTGATTAGCTTGCAAGCAAGTGATTTGATCACTAGAATGTTATATCACGAACGAGAAAAGAGTGCATGTCAGAACGAGATCAAACTAGGTATGGAGATACCGATGATCGAATCTCGGACATGTAATATATCGTGAGACAAAGGGATTAAGATACTAGCGTAAAAGGTTCCGACGATCACAAGAAAGTCATCGTTGAATGTGTGGGAGTCAAGATGGGTCTCCAGATCCCGCTCGATTATTGATCCGAGAGGGTCTCGATCATGTCCGCATTATTCACGAACCGTAGGGTGACACACTTAAGAGACACCGACATCCAATTGGAGCAAAAGTTTCATGCCGAAAGAATAAACAAGCGCAGGAATTTATTTCACTAGATACCAAACAGTTTTCGGGTGAAATTGCATAAAGTGGTTATGCATGTGAAATAGAATTCTAGCAAGGTTATTTGTGAATGTTTGTCATTAAAGTAATTGACAAAATTCTGAATAAAATAAAAGAGTTTTATTTAATGAGAGTTTGCATTAAATTTGGTGGAAATTTAATGGGATCTTTGAGGGGGATTTTGAGTGGAGGAATGTGGAGGAGTTTTGTGAGTGGAGTGTCCACCCACATGAAGAGGGGAGGGCAAGGGGCAGCCCCATGCGCCTGCCATCCCTTGGGGTTCCCTCCTCCTATAAAAGGAGCCCTCCTCTCACTTCTCACTCACACCTCCTCGTGAAGGATCTCTCTCCCCCTCTAGAATTTATCCCCCCTGGTCTCGGACTAGCGAGATACATGTTCCCGGTGGCTATTCGGCAAGAAAGAGTTGTGCTTCCGCTGCATCGCTGGAGCGAGGAGGCGGAGGTTGCTCGGTGCCTCGAACGGCGCTAGGACTTCCTCTCGATCTTGAGATCGGCAAGAGATCGTCTACATCAACCACGAGTTTGGACTCGTTAAACATTGTCGGTCTTCAAGGGTATGTTCTCTACGGATATACATCCGCCCGTTGTTTGTATCTAGTATAAATAGATCTTGGTATATAGTTCACATCGTAGGAAAATTTTTGTTTTCTATGCTGCGAACCCTACATATAATCCTTTGATCCTTTATGGTTTAGGTTTCCAATTGGCTAATCAAGGCTTCATCAATACATCATTATAGTTATATTGAAACTATCTTCTTAGTATCTCTATTGGATTAGGGGATGTTATTCATGGACTATACCTACTTAATCCAATAGGATTACTCCTTGGTATCCATCTTCAATGTTCATCCTTATAATCCTATTTATTACCATATAATTAGATCTTCCATATAACTCTTCTATCCATCCAGGAGTGAGCTAACTCCTTCAATTACTATATTGAGTTGATTCCCTTCAATCACTCCCATCCTATAGATGATATCCAAAACTAGCATTACTACTTACCTCTTCTTACTTCTTTCTTTATAGGCCTTAAGTAAATGCTTTGATATGGACAAGAGTTGATAGATTAATAATTAATGGGTGAAGAATTGGTGAATCAGTAATTGATTACTTAACATTGATGAACAACAAATATGAGAATATGGTTCAATAGAGATGGTAAGGATTGATATGGAAAGAAAATATGTGGTGAATGGTCTTGGCTTGGTTTCCTTCCTAACTAAAGAGTCAGGGTGAAGTGTTACCATGTTTCTCATGGTAGAAATAGATAAGGATTGAATAGGTCAATAGTTAGTTATTACATTCTTGTTACTTGGTATTCATGAGTTATTGTAATGAATAATAAGATGTGATCACCTAGGGATCTAATTACAATCATTAATCAATGTGTAATGGTTTAGTTTCATTGCATTTGATCTACCCTTAGATCAAATCATGTTTACCCAAAATGAGATTTTAGCAAAGGTCATATTGAAACTTATTGCAATCAACTTGATGATCTACTTCAATTCCATCAAGTTGAGAGAAGCTTCAATTACTTTGACAAGTTTTGTTCAAAAGCGCGAAAATTATTCGGATTTTCTATGCATGAATGCAATACACACATCTCGGTTTAGCTTATTTCTAAGCTCTAATGCTGGGATGTTACACACGGGCACCCTGGCAGCGACTGGTGGCGCTACCAGGATGACTCTGATGATGATGACCATGATCATGATGACAAGGCTGCAAACTACTCTGGCTACAAGGTTGATACCAACTGGTACACTGATTCCGGTGCTACACACCACTCTGCTGGGGAGTTAAGCAAGCTCTCCATCTCCGAGAAGTACAAGGGTCATGACTGCGTCCACACTGCTAATGGCACTGGTATGCAAATTGCACACATTGGTCATTCAACATTGCATACCCCTACTAGTAAATTGCATCTCAATAATATTCTTCATATTCCAGATTCATCAAAAAATCTTTTATCTATTCATAAACTTGCCCTTGATAATGGTGTATTTCTAGAATTTCACCCATGGTTCTTTTTCATTAAGGATCATGTCACCAGAAGTATTATGTTTAAGGGACCATGATATGGTGGTCTCTACCCGCTAGTGCCTTTCTCTACCGGGGTATCCAAGCAAGCTTTTCTTACAATAAAGCCTTCATCCTCGACATGGCATCATCGTTTAGTTCATCCTTCATCCTTTGTGGTGCAGCAAATTCTTAGGAAAAATAAGTTGTCTTATTCCCCAGAAATAAATCCTTATGTTTGTGACTCTTGCCAACTTGGAAAGAGCCACCAGTTGCCATACCCTGCGTCTACTAGTGTTTCTACAGTTCCTTTGGAACAAGTATTCTCTGATGTATGGGGTCCAGCACCTGAGTCTGTTGGCAAACATTCATACTATGTAAGCTTTATAGACGATTTCAGCAAGTTCACTTGGATATATTTACTTAAGAAGCGTTCTGATGTTTATCAAGTTTTTCTAAACTTCCAACAATATGTTGAGCGCCAGTTTGAGAAAAATTAAAACCATGCAAACCGTCTGGGGAGGTGAATATGGAAAACTCCATGGTTTCTTCCAAAAAGTAGGCATCTCTCATTATGTTTCATGCTCTCATGCACACCAACAAAATGGTTCTACTGAACGTAAACATCGCCATATTGTAGAAGTTGGTTTGTCTTTGCTTGCAAATGCATCTATGCCATTAAAATTATGGGATGAAGCTTTTCTTATATCCCCCTGATCTAAACTTCGCTCAAGATTTAGATTACGCCTAAACTTCTGAAGACTCTTAATAGGAAGAGCTTTAATGAAACCATCGGCTACCTGATCCTTGCTAGAAATAAACTTAATGTCTAGCCTTTTATTTGCCACCTGTTCTCTAACAAAGTGGAAATCAATTTCTATTATGTAAGAGTTTGTTTATGTTTTCCTATACGTGACACGTACGGTGTAGTACACCGACCTGTCCATATCTTGTACGCCACATATCTTGTACGCCACGGTGAGGGTTGTTCTCACCCTCTATATAACACGAAGCACGAGACCCTAACGGGTCATCGTTTCCGCCACATTAGTTAATAGCCAGGCTGCTTGTGTCCTCGCCACCGGCCGCCGCAGTGGACATTGAGTCGGTGCCCGTGCCGTTCCCGGACCTCGCTAGTTTCTCGCGGCTGCTCACGTCCATCCCCGTGGCGCGGGAGCTCGCAGGATGGTCCTGACTGACGCTGCCATGTCCTCCTCGAGTACGTCTCCCCGGCCGACCTCCGCCGCCTCCCGGCCGACGGGAAGCTAGTCACCATGCTGTTCTGGACCACGGGCCGCGCCTCAACATCACGGCGTCGGGGCTCATACTGGGCATCGTCAACGTCACGGCTGCGGGGCCCATACTAGGCATCGTCCGCTTGACACACTGATACGTCGGAAACGTATCTATAATTTTTGATGCTTCATGCTTGTTTTATATCATTTGTCTTATGTTTTGTCTACACTTTGAGGTGTTTTTATATACTTTCTGGAACTAACCTATTAACAAGTTGCCACAGTGCCAGTTGCCTGTTTTCTTCTGTTTTTGGTTCTAGAAAGGCAGAAAATAAATATTCTCGAAATTGGACGGGACAAAATCCAAAGTTATTATTTTCCCGAAGCAATACGAAACCACGAAGCAGAGCCGGAGGGGAGGCACAGGGTGTTCGCACCACTCCTAGGAGCGGGCAAGCCATGGAGGCACCTAGAGGGGGTGTGGGCCCCCTGGACCCCCACTGACCTTGATTCCTGCGCCTATAAGAAGCCTCCGACCCAAAAACCCTAGGGCATCCAGAAGAAATCCACAAAAACCTCTGTAGCACCACCGCCACCGAAGGGGAGATTCTGGGGATAGAAAGTCTCTGTTCTGGCACCCTGCCGGGATGGGGAAGTGCCCCCAGAGCCATCTCCATCGATCTACATCGCCATCTTCATCACCATTGCTGATTCCCATGATGAGGAGGGAGTAGTTCTTCCTCAGGGCTAAGGGCTCTACCGGTAGCTATGTGTTTATCTCTCTCTGTATGCATGATCTTGTGGTCATGAGCTTTGTAATCAAGTAGATCTACCTTGCTACTCAAGTGCTTCATTAGATCTCTGCTCTCCCCATGTGTGTGAAAGTGACAGCATGCACGCCATGGTGGCAGTTAGGTTTGAGTCTACATAAATACTCTTTATGCTTTAATAGATCTATGATTTCCCCACATGTATGAAAGTGACAGCGTGCATATCGTGTGTGGCACTTTGGCTAGATTGAATATTTGTTATGAGTTATATTTAGAGTTGGATGTCTCTATGAAATTGTGGTGTTTGTTGGAACCATCTAGCGCTGAAGGTGACAGTATGGGGTTATCTAGATTGGGCCTCCAAGTCCAAATATAACTGTCACCTTGAGCGCTAGATGGTTCCAACAAACACCACAATTTTATAGAGACATCCAACTTCAAATATAACTCATCAAATATATATGTAATCTAGCCTAAGTGCCACACATGGTGTGCATGATGTCACTTTCACAAACGTGGGAAAAAAACATAGATCTATTAAAGCACGATGAGTATTTATGTAGACTCTAGCCTAAGTGCCACCATGGCATGCACGCGGTCACTTTCACACACATGGGGAGAGCAAAGATCTATTGAAGCACTTGAGTAGCAAGGTATATCTACTTGATTACAAAGCTCAAGACCACAACAAGATCATGCATAGAGAGAGATGAACACATAGCTACCGGTAGAGCCCTTAGCCTCGAGGAAGAACTACTCCCTCCTCATCATGGAAATCAGCAACGATGATGAAGATGGTGGTGGAGATCGATGGAGATGGCTTCAGGGGCACTTCCCGTCCCGGCAGGAAAGGGAACAGAGATTCTGCCTCCGAATCTCCCTTGATGGCGGTCATGGAACTTTTTCTGGAAGTATGATGGATGCTTTTGGGTTTTCTCCCCGGGGGCTATAGGAGGCAAGGTCGATGGAGGGCCAGGGGGCCACATCCTACCCAGGCGCAGGGTGGTCCCACCCGCGCCTAGGGGGTCTGGCCGCCCTGGTTTGCTTCCCCGTCTCGGCTCCTGGCTTCGTGTCCCCCACGGTAAAATATTGACTTCGGCTTTTGTCCCGTCCAATTCCGAGAATATTGATTTTCTGCATTTTTGGAACCAAAAACAGAAGAAAACAGGCAACTGGCACTATAGCAACTTGTTAATAGGTTAGTTCTAGAAAAGATATAAAAACACATCAAAGTGTAGACAAAGCAAAGCAAAGTAGATACTAAACAAGCATGGAGCAAAAAAATTATAGATACGTTTCCGACGTATCAGTGTGATGTTGTATCTAGTACTACTGCCACCTCTAGTATGAGATGAGATCCGACGGTCGGTAGCCAGCTAGTCCATTACTGTCTCTACTTGTTGAGCTCAAAATTCTTGCACCGGCGTGGGGAGGCAGGGGAGGCGAGGAAGCTTGCACCGACATGTGGAGGCGGGGGAGCGTGACACTCGCGTGGTGTGTTCCATCGGCAACGGTGGCGCTGTATTTGGGGGGGGGGGGTAGAGACCCCAGTAGTCCTAGCCCTAAACGATGGATACTAGGTGTTGTGTGACTCGACTCGTGTAGTGTTGTAGCTAACGCGTTAAGTAGGGGGGGGCAGGACATGTCGGGGGTGGAGCAGAGACAGGACCCAGGGAAGGGCGACCGTTTTGCAAAAAAAAAAACCTCCAATAAGTGGTTATTCTTTATGTATGTATTAAGTTACCTGACAGTGGGTCCTTAGCTCGCCACGTCGTCAAATACTTCTCTACGACGAGAGCGGTGATCGCTAGTGACGCTTCGACGCGTCTTCAGTGATCATAAACTCGTATTCCTGGTGTACAATGACCGTATTAACTTCGCTAAGAAAGTTCAGTGACTAACGATGAATTTAACTCTTTTATTTTAGAACCGTTCAAGTGGGAGTAGTAGTATTTGCTGACCTGACTGATCTCAAAACGATTTACCATCGTCAAGTGGCACCGCTCTTCCCCGTTCCCCTGGATCCTCGAGAACTTTCCTTGAGAGTCGCCAAGTACCTCACGGCTCCTCCCTCTCTCCTCTCCGGCGGCCTCGCCGGCCGGAGGATACAAGAGGGAGGAGGCCAGTGCCCTATACAGCGTAGTCTAGGTCTTCTCTTCGTTGGTTTGGCTCTATGCCATGTTGGCGTCATGCCTTGTCTTGGGTGGATTTAGGGTCCGATGTAGTCGAGCATCTGTGGCCATCCAGCCATGGTGGTCTCCTCTTTGATGCTCTGGTGTCCGGAGCTGGTGGAGGGGATGGAATCCTTGGCACCTCCCTTCAATAAGCTCGGGGAAGTTCTATTTCGATCCGCTCCTCCCAATTTCATCCGCCATGGTGGAGGCTGGAGGTGGGAGGCGGTTCAATCTACTACTCCTGGTGTCGTCCTCAACGATTCTCGTCACTTGCGTGGGCGCGGTGATGCCCTGCCCCTCCTGGCCGGCCATGGTGGCATGAGGGAGAGGTTTGGCGGTGGGATGCCGAGGCGCTGTGAAGCAAGGTCTCTCTTGGCCGACGGTGGTGGCGAGGGGGAGGGATAGAGCTTCGTGGTGCGATGCGTGGTGGTTTTTCCTGCCGCCGCGTGGAGGCGAGGAGGGGAAGCATCCTCGTGCGACGTCCTTGGCTGCGCTTCGATGGTGGTTCTGCCCGCTGGTGCCAATGGAGATGAAAAGCAGCTCTTTTCCCCCTTCTTGTGGTCGTGGTGATTTTCAGAAGGGTGAGAAAGGCCTCAGGTTTCATCGGCTTGGTGCTCGGCGGGGCAACTGGTTGAGGATTTGCGGCAGCTATCCTAGCGGCGGTGCGGGCACGCCGCTGGAGTGGTCGAACTCGTCGGTCCTTGAAGCTCCATGGGGGAGTTCCTCGACGGTGAACTTTGACTGCTGTTGGTCTAATAAGCATGCTTATGGGGCTCTTGCTGGGGCTGATCCTCTCTGCCTGTCCTCTCCCACCTGTTGTAGGAGTGGCGAGTCTGACGGCGGGCTGGTTATCACTTCCAGCGTTGGTAAAGAGCCCGCTGTTGCAGGTCACTTTTGCTCCTCATTTCTTCTTCTTTCTCCAGCAGGCGCAGTGGTTGCGGAAGTTGGAGGCATCGATTGGGTGAGCAACAGTGTCAGACAACAGTGGAGTTGGGAGCAATTTTTTCGAGCACCACCTCGGTGGCGGGTGACAGCCGTCCGACATCCAAGACCAGAACATGGTCTATCCAGAAGCCGACGAAGGGTCCCAGCAATTGTTTAACCTCTCCGGTGAGGCCCCTTTTGAGGTTAGCGGCCGCTTTCCTCGTATGCGCGGAAGCAAGTGGTTTCATTCCCGCTTCCAAGTTTAACGGCGATAAGTCTGACTTCTGACTCGGCGGTGGTGAAAGAGAAGAATCGGGTTGCAGTTTTCCATCTTTCAGTGAGATCTTTTCTACATTTACTAGATATCTATGTACTCCCTCCAGTCTATATTAATTGACTTTGATTTATTAAAATTTGGATGAATATATTTATTAAATAGTGTCTAAATTCATTTAAATCTAGATAAATTTGAATCAATTAATATAGACAGAGGTAGTATTATTTCTTATTTATGAGGTACTTTTGTAATATTTTGTACCTACACCGCTTGGAATTAACACGATGCTTCCGGTCCCTTCGATGACGCTCCTGGTTCAAAAACAAAGTGGAATTAACACGATGCTTCCAGTCCCATATCTACGTGTTCAGCCGCTCAAGGTAATTATTGGGCCGTTCTCATATCCTCGCAGTGACAAATTACGCCGTTTTTGGTTGGTACAGTAACTTTATTACCGTGTCAACCGCCCAGATCCGACACCGAGGCCAGGCGGCTCCATGTTTCCCGTGCCCTCTCGCCCGCCATGGTGCCCGGCCGGGAGATGCCAGCAGACGCCCAGACCTCGCCGGAGAGGCGGAAGGGAATCTCCCTCCGCTGGGGCTCTTCGGATGCATCAGGATGGCCCTGCTTTCTTCTTGGCACCAAACCCTGCAGCCCTGCTCTGCTCAGGGTAGGCATGCCAGGAGCCGAGCTGTAGCTGGTTCAGATGGGGAAAATTGCATGGGTCTCCTCTGTCGGTCCGTCCTCTCTTCTTACTGTAGCATTCAAGTGCCCGGGTTAGATAAGATCGATCTGTCATTAGGTTTGATTAATTCTTTGCATAAACAAACAAAATTCGTCTAAATACATTTTATTATCTAAATGTGTCTAAATACATTTTATTATCTAGAAAAAATTGAGTCAAGTAATTTAGAACGGAGGGAATACTAGGGAGGGGGTTGGATGGAAAAAGTCATCGCTGCATTTGTCTATGATCAGTGAGTTCAATGTCTCATCTCACTCGTTTTCTTTTGTCTTGGCGGTTGTCATCATCCTTGTCTGAAGAACAAATAATACCATGAACATGTCAATGCTTGTTGCCCATCATTTTATCTTACAAAACAGCCTTTCTTTTGTCGCGCCTGCATATTTTCTGTCGATTGTATTTGTCTAAGACACCACAGAGGGGAGTTGCTGGCTTGTTGCTCTCATGATCAGATTCTTTTAAATTGATGTTTCATCCTCTTTCTCGTCTTAACCTTTGTTGATAATTCGTGCCTCCTGCAGGGGAGACTTTCCTTGGATGACTGGCTGATAATTTTATGCTATCTTTTCTATACATCGGCCTATTCGACATCCACTTTTCATCTCTCCGGGGGCTTGGTCCATCAAGATCTTAAAATGTGATTGGTTGATCGAGATCTTAAAGTGACGATGGGTTGATCATTGGAGTAATCTGCTCCTGCCGGATGATTAATATTGACCGCCTTTTCCGATGGGTGTATCTGCTCCTGCCGGATGATTACACATTGTCTGCATTCATTGTCAGCCTGCAAGTTTGACACACTTCCTGAGGAATCACCTTTGTATTTCTCGTGGATCAACCTCATCAAGTTTGTCTAATGGCATCCATACTGGCTTGTCTTGTTGGATCATGTGCCAAAAAATTGCAAGAAATAATTACAGAAGAGGCAGTCTTGATTCTAGGGGTAAAGGAAGACCTCAAAGAACTGCAGCGAACAATGACCCAGATACAATGCTTTCTTAATGATGCTGAGGAAAGGAGGACAAAAGAATCAGCAGTTTACAATTGGCTTAGTGAGCTGAGAGATGCTAGGTATTACGCTGATGATATTATCGACATGGCAAGATCCGAAGGGGGCATGGTACTAGCAGAACGTCCTTTATCATCAAGAGTCTCAACTAAATGTGGTGGCATTTCATTTTTCAGTTGCATTCCTAATGTTCCGAAGCGTCACAAGATTGCTATTCAAATCAGAGACTTAAATGCTGAACTTGAGAAGATTTCAAAGCTGGGTGAAAGATATTTAATGCTTCATGATACGCAGCGAAAAACGGAAGTTCCAGCAGTAAAGCAGAATATTCAGCGAGACAGCATTGTGGAGCCTAATTTTGTGGGAAAGGAAGCTTTACGTGCTTGTAAAAACTTGGTGGATTTAGTCCCTGTGCATTAGGAAAGCAAGTTGTACATGCTCGCAATTTCTGGAATAGGAGGAGTTGGTAAGACAACACTGGCTCAAAAGATATACAACAATCTTAAAATTAAAGGGAACTTCAACAAACAAGCATGGATTTGTGTTTCTCAGGAGTACTCTGAAGTTGCTCTTCTGAAAGAAGTACTTCGCAAAGTTGGGGTATTATGAGCTAGATGAAAATGTGGGAGAGCTCAGTGACAAGCTTCAAGCAGCCATGTAAAGGAAGAGTATGTTTCTTGTGTTGGATGATGTCTGGCAGCCTGAGGTATGGATTAATTTACTGAGAACTCCATTACACACTGCTGCTTCAGTAATGATTCTGGTGACAACACGACATGACAAAGTTGGTCTGGCAGTTGGGGCAAAACATATGCATTGAGTTGATCTCATGTGTGAGGATGTAGGACTGGAGCTGCTTTGGAAGAGTATGGACATCCATGAACTGGAAGAAGTGCATGGCCTGTGGGATATAGGGATGGAGATTGTTCATAAATGTGGTGGTCTACCTCTTGCTATCGAGATTATCACTCGTGTTCTAGTAACCAAAGAGAAAATTGAGAAGGAATGGAGAATGCTTATGAAAAAAAGTTCTTGGTCTATGGGTAACCTTCCTACCGAGATTTCAGGTGCCTTGTATCTGAGTTATGATGAGCTACCACGACACTTAACACAGTGTTTCCTCTATTGCGGCTTATATCCAGAAGATAGACTTATGGGTCGTAGAGATCTTACTAGGTTCTGGATTGCTGAAGGTTTTATAGAAGAGAAAGAAGAGCAACATCTAGAAGACACAGCTGAGGAATATTATTATGAGTTGATATATAGGAATCTGCTGACCATGGGTGGTGCAAAATGCATGATCTGTTGAGACACCTTGCTCAATATATATCAGCAGAAGAAAGTTTTTGTGGAGACCCTACTTATTGGAGGCTAAAACTCTGTCCAAACTGCGGCGTGTTTCAATTGTCACTGACAAAGATTATGTACATCTTCCCACTGTGGACAAGTTACAGATTAGAGCAAGGACTTCTAATATCTGGTGTGCCATGCCAGCAGGAATTGAAAGTTCAATTTTCGAAATACTACCATGTGTTAGAGTTTTAAATCTGAATGGGTCATATATACAGACCATTCCAAGTTGCATTGGGAGTTTGATCCATCTACGGTTACTTGATCTGGATGATACAGAGTTATCTTGTCTTCCAGAGTCCATTGGTTCTCTCATAAACCTCATGATATTGAACTTGCAAAGATGTAAAGCTCTGCATAGCCTTCCTTCAGCGATCACACAATTGCGCAATTTAAGGCGTCTTGGTCTTCAGGGTACACCAATAAATCAGGTGCCAAAAGGGATAGGCATACTAGAATTCCTAAATGATTTGGAAGGATTTCCCGCAGGTGATGGAAGTGATAATGGTAAAAGGCAAAATGGATGGAAGTTGGAAGAGCTGGAACATCTCTCAAAGCTAAGGGAGCTAGGCATGGTCAAATTGGAAAGGTCTGCTTGTTATCATACAGATTCATTGCTGTCAGATAAAAAGCATCTCAAAGTTTTGAGGCTATCCTGCACCGAACCTACACCTGAACCATATTCAGAAGAATATGTTCACAATATTGAGAAGATCTTTGAGCAGCTAGTCCCTCCACACAACCTGGAAGATCTATTTATTAATGGCTTCTTTGGTCGTTGGTTTCCCACCTGGCTTGGTACCACCCATCTGTCTTCAGTTAAATACTTACAACTCATACACCGCAATTCATGTGTGCATTTTCCACCAACCGGGCAACTTCCTAACTTGAGATATCTGAAAATTGATGGAGCAGCTGCAGTTACCAAGATTGGACATGAATTATTGGGCTGCAGGGGGCTAATCCCAGACCCACGAATGTTTTTGTTGCTTTCCCCAAGCTCGAAACATTAATCATCAAGGATATGCGCAACTGGGAGGAGTGGTCCTTTGTTGAAGAAGAAGATGCAGTGGCAGCAACTATGGAAGATGGAGAGAATGGATCTGCTGAGATGCAAAAAGGGGAAGCCCCATCTGCAAAGTTGCAGCTGCTGCCACCTTTGAAGGCATTGCAACTTGACAGCTGCCCTAAGCTGAGGGCTCTTCCACGGCAGCTTGGACAGGATGCCATCAGCTTGAAAGAACTCTATATAGAAGGAGCAACGTGCTTGAAGGTAGTGGAGGACCTCCCGTTCCTCTCCGAATGGCTTTCAATCAACGAATGTGATGGCTTGGAGAGGATCTTGAACCTTCCTCGAGTGAGAGAGATCTCTGTAAGTCGTTCTCCAGACTTGAGGTGTGTTTGAGGGGTTGGGTGGTTTGGAGCAGCTGTGTCTGGACGTGAATATCCAGGATACCTTTTCACTCTGGGCACCGGGGCTTCATGAGAAGCACCGACAACTTTACGGTGAAGACATGGATGTCAAATGGCGTTAGATGGTTGAGAAAACACCTGATTGGATGGCAACAAAGACAAGGTACAGACATTGGTTAGGCACTAAATTTGTCTCATTTAGACTTAGTAATCTCTGAAATTTGCGTCTTGCTTTATTCGACCGTGCATCTAGTGCTCCGCTCCGCTCTGTGCACTATTTTCTTTCTCAAAGAGCATACCGGTTACAGTAGTGGACACTAGCATTTCATGACCCTCTATTATATATTTCGATCAGTGCAACTTGTATACCTTTTTTGTGTGTTTTGTTATATACTGGTATTTATTGACAACATCTCAATGCAGTTTCTCAACCACTAACTTACCCTTTCACCCTTAACCTGGCAACGCATGGGTAACTGCGAAGCTCGACTAACGCATGCCTCATAATGGCCCTCATTAATTTCCTATCAAATGTCCATACTGCACTGCAAATTGTGCTGTTTAAGTATGATTGTGCTTCAGTAATTGTAAGCATCCAAAAAGAGCTTGACCAGACACCCATTTAGATGGGAGCGATTGAAGGGATAAACGCTGTATTATTTTTTACGAAAAGGAGAATAAATTGCTGTATGTCACTGTGGATCCTTTACTAGCTTCAAATCGTTGATGAACTAGTTGCATCTCAACTCCATCTTGAACTAACAAAAACTCACATTATTTCTTTGATTGTCCTAATTTGTCAGTTAATCTCAAGTGTTAGTCTGAATAAATTTGTGTCTAGTTCAGTTAGACAGTTTCAGTCGTTAGACAGATACAGTTAGGTTTCAGCTATTTCCTAGGATCACATAGGATAGTTGCATTGGTAGCTTGACCCGATCATTGCGTTGTAATCGCGAATGCCTGGACTTGGGATGGCACGTCCATTGTGGGTTTCGTGTGTATCAGTACAATCGATCTACCTCTGAATAAAAGGGAGAGAACAGAAAAGCTGCAGCGCTTGAACACAGCACAAATCCACCGTGTCACTCTTTATTCTTTGGCTTTGAGCTAGAGATCGAGAGAGAAACCGAGCGGTGAAAGTCAACAAGTGGTATCAGAGCCTAACCCCATGGTTGGGACCCCACCACCGGACGCGTCGGCCGCGGCAGCCACATCCAAGTCACCTCCTGGAGAAGGGACCTTGCATCGCGTGCGCTTGCCGAGCCGCAGACGGAGCAGGGTGAGGAGAGGCGGCGACGGTGAGGTCGTGGTGTGGGAGACGATTTTGAGGGAGACCGGCAGCGGCAGCGCTGTGTCCTGGCCCACCCTCACGAAGACAAATTACACCTAGTGGGCGATCTTGATGCGTGTCCAGCTCTAGGGCGCTGGCCTCTAGGAAGCTGTCGACATGGACGATGCGCCGGAGAGGCTGGCGCTCAGCGCCATTCTGCGCTCCTTGCCACCAGAGATGGTGCAAGTGCTCGCGGCGAAGGACAACGTGAAGGTGGCATGGGACATGGTGAAAACCATGCACGTCGGTGTCAACCGCATCCGGGAGGTCGCCGCCAGAAGTTGCGCAACGAATTCGACCACTTGACGTTCAAGAACGGGTGACGGTGGACTTCTCCCTACGTGTCTCCGCCATCTTCACCGAGCTCCAGTCCCTGGGCGACACCATGACTGAGCTCGACGGCGTTCACAAGATTCTGCGTGTCGTGCCGCCCAGGTATACATAGATGGCGTATTCAATTGAAACGCTGCTCGATCTAAAGGATCTTTTGATTGCCGAGTTGAGCGGCCGCCTGGCGGCGTCTAAGGGGTGCGGTGAGCCGAAGCAGGATGCAAGCGGCTGTTTCTCCTCATAGAGGAGGAATGGCGCGCCGGCAACACGAACTACCAACACAGATCATGAGGATCCGGCTTCGGCGGGAGGTAGAACAAGGACCGCCCGAGCGGGGGCAGCGGCAAGGACGGCGCGTGTGGCGACGGCGACTCCTCCAAGTTGGACATGTGCCGCTACTGCGACAAGAAGGGCCATTGGGCCCGCGATTGTCGCAATAAGAAGAGGGATGAGGAAGCCCGGTCACACCTTGTCCACAGGGAAGATGATGCCGATCCCACGATGCTGCTCGTGAAGGTCGAGCTCGACACGTCGCCTCCCATGCTGGTGTCCAACGCGTCGGCCCTGGCTGTGCCAATCGCTGCTTTAGGAACCCTCGTGTTTTTAAAGGAGGAGAAGGCCAAGGTGGTGTCAGGCCGCGCCGGCGAGCGCACTAACACCGCGTGGTACCTTGACACCGGTGCCTCAAACCATATGACTGGCAACCACTCGGCCTTCGCCACGCTCGATGAGTCTTTCACCGGCAACGTCCGCTTCGGCGACGGGTCGGTGGTGCAAATCAAAGGGCGCGACGACATTGTGTTATGCATCGACGGAGGAAGCTAGCACGCCTTCACAAACGTGTACTTCATTCCAAGACTGAAGAGCAACGTTGTGATCCTTGGACAGCTTGACGAACACGCATGTGACATCCACATCGGTGGAGTTACGACGATTCACGATCGACGCAATCAACTGCTTCTCAAGGTAAAGCGTGCCCCAAATCGCTTATGTAAGCTGATACTGCAGCCAGTTCAACCTGTGTGCCTCGCAATGCGGCACGACACGGTCTCGTGGCTATGGCACGCTCAGTTCGGCCATCTGTACCTTGAAGCGCCGCAGAAGATGGGCGTAGAAGCATGCCCACTAGCGAGCTCTGGGAGGCCTGCTTGGCGGGGAAACAGTGGTGCACGTCGTTCCCGAAGTTTAGAGCGGAGGAGCCGCTCGAGATGGTGCACGCCGACCTCTGCGGAGCAATCTCGCCCCCGACGCCGGCCGGCCGACGCTACTTCCTCCTCGTCGATGACTTCAGCTGCTTCATGTGGTTGTTGCTGCTAACGACGAAGGACGACGCCGCGACGGTGCTCACGCGCTTGCGGGCGAGCGCAGACGAGCTTGCCGCGATTCAAGACACTACGCATGGAACACGGCGGAGAGTTAACCTCCAAGGCTCTCGCCGCCGACTTCGCAGACACAGGAGAGAAGCGCCACTTGACAGCGCCTTCTGCTCCACAATAGAACGACGTCGTCGAGTGCCGCAACCAGACAGGTAGTGAGCATGGCCAAGAGCATGGTGAAGGTGAAGAAGTTGCCGAGCTTCTTTTGGGGGGAGGCAGTCACCACAGCGGTGTACCTGTTGAACAGGTCCTTTACCCGCAGCGTCGAGGACCACACCCCGTACGAGGCATGGTACGGGAGGAAGCCGGCGGTTGAGCATCTTCGGGTGTCTGGCTGTGTCGCACCCGTCAAGAGCGCGCAGCTGTTCCTATGCATGCTTGACGACAGGAGCACTCCCATGATCTTCATCGGGTATCGACAGGGGAGTTCGCCACTCCGCCCGTAGTTTGAGATCCCAATCGCTTTGCGCGTCTGACGATCGTGAAGAAACACCGCTATCGCCGCACCTCGGATTTACTAGGGACCGACGCCGCGCCACCGGGCCTCACCGAGCGATTGCTGCTCACCACTGCTAAAGAACCAAGCAACATGGTGCAGGGATAGCAGGATGCGAACTGGAGCCGGGCCATGGCAGAAGAAATGGGCTACATCAAGCAAAATGACACTTGGGCCCTTGTTGATCTCCCACGAAGCCACAAGCCCATTGGGCTCAAGTAGGTCTTCAAGGTCAAACGGGACGAGAAAGGGGCCGTCATGAGATACAAGGCCCAGTCGCTAAGGGTTATGTACATCGCGAGGGAGTTGACTTTGAGGAGGTCTTCGCGCCCTTCGCCCGTCTTGACTCTACGTGGCTGCTTCTCGCCGTCGCCGCCCAGGAGGAGTGGGAGGTACACCACCTCGACATGAAGTCCGCCCTCCTCAATAGCGAGCTCGAAGAGGAAGTCTACGTGGCACAACCCGCTGGATTCGTTAAGATCGGATCGGAGTTGAAGGTCCTAAGGCTGCACAAAGCTCTGTACGGGCTCCGCCAAGTTCTGTGGGCATGGAATTCGAAGCTGGACAGCAACCTCGTCGGGCTCGGCTTCACCAAGTACCACTCCGAGCACGCCATGTACACGCGCTGCACGGACGACGCACAGGTTCTGCTCGGGGTCTATGTTGATGATCTCATCGTCACCGGCACCTCCACTGCAGCGATTGGTGAGTTCAAGAGGGAAATGACATCTCTGTTCAGGATGAGCGACCTAGGTTTACTGTCCTACTACCTCGGAATCGAGGTGGCCCAGCAGCGAGGTTGTATCAGACTGGGACAAGCAGCTTATGCAAAGAAGCTGCTCGAGAAAATTGGGATGAGCGGCTGCAACGCCGCTTCCGTGCCCATGGAGCCACGTCTAAAGCTGAGCAAGAAGGGGAACGGCAGATGGAGTCCTCGCTCTACTGCAGCGTCGTCGGCGGGCTCCGCTACATGGTCGGGTACCTGAGCAGGTTCATGGAGGAGCCCACGAGCAAGCACTGGAGCGCGGTCAAGCATCTTCTGCGCTACATCGCCGGGACCAGATCACTTGGGTGTGTCTACACACGCCAGGGTAATTAGGTAACTGCGCCTATGTTATAGTAAAACTGCATAGCCGGTCCCAGGCCCAGAAAAAGGAGGAGGGTCCTATCTTTCAAAGTGTGACGCTTCGGCACAGGGGTGCACTCTTTCGAAAGATTGCACGAAGAGTGAAGGAATGGTTGAGCATCTGCAGGTCTTTGGCTGTGACGCGCACGTCAAGTGCGCGCAGCCATTCCTGCGCAAGCTCGATGACATGAGCACTCCCAGGTACAGGCAGAGCCCCGTGTCCTGGCAATTGGCGAAACAGAAGATCTTCGCCCTCTCGTCTTGTGAGGCACAATATGTCGCCGCCACGGCCGCGGCATGTCAGGGAGTATGGCTCAAGCGACTCTATGGCAAGATGCTCGGGCACAGTGACGGTGCCGATTGAGCTCCGCATCGACAACAAATCAGCGATTGCACTAATGAAGAACCCGGCGTTCCACGACCGGAGAAAACACATTCAGACCCAATTCCACTTCATACGACAGTGTGTCGACATCGATGTCCAATTTGTGCGCACCGAGGACCAGCTCTCAAATATCATGACGAAGGCACTCGGACGCGTGCAATTCCAGGAGTTGCGCATTGGCATCATTAAGGTGAAGAACATTTAGATTAGGCGGAGATTGTCAGTTAATCTCAAGTGTTAGTCTGAATAAATTAGTGTCTAGTTCAGTTAGACAGTTTCCGTCGTTAGAAAAACAGAGTTAGGTTTCAGCTATTTACTAGGATCACATAGGATAGTTGCTTTGGTCTTTAGCTTGTCCCGATCATTGCGATGTAATCACGAATGCCTGGACGTGGGATGGCATGTCCGTTTGTGGATTTCGTGTGTATCAGCACAATCGATCTACCTCTGAAAGGGAGAAGAAAACAGAAAAGCTGCAACGCTTGAACGCAGCACAAATCCACCGTGTCACTCTATGTTCTTTGGCTTTGAGCGAGAGATCGAGAGAAAAATCGAGCGGTGAAAGGCAACATAATTATCCTCTCGAGAGGTCATAACGTTTGCACTTAAATCTGTTCTGCTTGTATATGTGTACACACACTCAGGGAGTGCATGAAGCCCTTTTTGAGCTTTTTATGCTGGCAAGTGGTCAGCCATATTGTAACTCTGAATTCACACAGTAGAAACCATCTCCCATTTTGTCTTTTTTGCATTTTCATGTGGTATATTACCCGGTTCTTCTACCTGCATATGATTTGATCATATCATCTTTAAAAATATTTATCTATATACAGTGACCATGCTTATTTTGTGTGCTAGTTCTTTTGTAGGTTATCAATTCAAGAGCTTGGAACTGTAGAATAGTCATTGAACGTCGGTACATCTATTCTTTGGGGGGAAAACAAAAACACAAAAAGAAAAGAGAAAAAAGGAAAATAAAAATATTTGAAAAATTCCAAAAAGAGCGAATCATTTCTTTACTCTACAATGCTTGGTTATTAAAAATATGAAAGGAGTTTTATCCGCATTTCTTCTTTCTTTGCTCTTTGGTAGCTAGGGTAATTAGGTAACTGCGCCTATGTTATAGTAAAACTGCATAGCCGGTCCCAGGCCCGGAAAAAGGAGGAGGGTCCTATCTTTCAAAGTGTGACGCTTCGGCACAGGGGTGCACTCTTTCGAAAGATTGCACGAAGAGTGAAGGAATGGCTTTCTTGTTGCGCTCTTTCCTATTTGATGTCTCTCTCGAGATGAAAATCTACAAACTCTTTAGCTTTCATATGTGAGTAGTGGTTGCCAGTTATTGCATGAGATGCAATGCAGCATTTTGTTACATTTGGTAGATCTAGAGTTCACCTGGTGCAACACATGCTGTATCCAAGGGAAGACAAGTGGGAGTAGAAGTTTCTTCTCGATGCAGATATTTGGACTTCTGCCCTTTCCACACTTGTTGATGCAATTTGCAAGTGACTGAACTACATGGGGTAGCTGAAAACAGCTGCATCTACCGGAACACGCCGCCGAGGAGTTCACCAAGGTGTTCCAGGATGTTGCCCCATAGAGGCGACACTGCCTCGCACCAAGTCAGTCCGTTGCACCCCTGTTGTGTTGGTGAAGCCGTCTTCTTCCAGGTGAGAACCATCAGGACTTAGTAAGAGTTCAGACTTAGTAAGAACAGCTACTGGAAGTCTGAAACTGGGGGCCATTTTTCTCTCTGGAAAATATTTGATAGGAGTGCTGCCCCTTCCAATTTTTAGTAAGAAAAGAGAACACGTTGCATTTCTTTTTCAGGTAGACTAGTAGTACATCGATGAATGCAAGGTGCAAGAGATTATCCCCCAAATAATGCGTCTTCATTCATGAGATTGTTAACTGAAGGCATGCCATGTGAAGACCTGAGAAGATGTCAGTATGATCGTGTCTTGCTATTCACCATGCATTTCCTCTCGTCCTTTGTTTCATCTCATCCTAGAGCTTTTTGTTCGTCCCATTCTCATACTAGGTTTTTCAGTTTTCAGTTTTCACCATAGTTATTTGGAGGGCTATTTGAGTGACTCTGCCTTGATAATTTTGTCTCTGCTACATTTGTCACCGTTAGTCTGTTTATGTCCATGTGATTTATCTCCTTGTCCGTTGCAGCAAAACTCAGCTCGTGCATGTGCCCCGCTCCTTATGCTGTAAAAAATATTGATTTATTTTCCTTAGAACAATATTAGCAATGCCCATTTCTTCAGGATCAGCTGGATTCATTTAAGTTTGCCTATCTGGTTGGATGGGATCCTCTGGGAAATATATCCTGGAAGTCCTAGTTAACAAACACCAATGCCAATAATAAGCATTCTGGAAGTCTGCTGCATGTTTTAAGCAGGCAGAGGAGGAGCGTGTAGTACCTATACTTGTGTTGTTCAGATTCCCAGACATAGACCATAAAAAAAAAGATTCCTAGCCATAAAAAAAGGTATAGTACAGATAAAAAAAGGTATAGATTCCTTTGCCGCTTTTGAAAAGTCCTCTATGGTGTGAACACAGCAGTGCTTTTGTTTTAGTTATTTTTTGGCGTGCACGGTGGCTGGTGAGAGCTATGATTGATGCATTCATAATAATGCTTTCCATCCATTTTCTCTGAACTTTGCGTATCGATCATAATAATGCTTAGCCACCTCATGAATTGCCTGTTGTACTGCAAAGCCCTCTCCCCTCTACAACCTCACTGTTCTTCACTCCAATAATGCAAGGGCCTCATCCGGACTTCCCCACACCACACCGTTGCAAGAAGAGGAGCCTTCCCATTTCTCCTGTGCGTGATATCCTGCTACTCGATGAGGTATGCTCTCACTGCCAGAACTCAGTTGATTTATCCACCTCATTTTCTTCTTCTCTTTCTTCATGCGATTCCAATTTGCTTCCGTTGATGCAGGTAGTGGAAGTTTGAGTTCGGTCCTCTTTGCCCTCTGCTTGGTCAGTCCTGTCTCTCCAGGAACTGAGAGCAAAAACTTCATCCAAATCCACACTATTCTCCTTGAAGAACTCTGCAAGAAAAGTGATGATTCACTAGGATATTTAGGTTCTTTCTCTAGATCTGAGAGCTCTTGTTCAATCCTGATCCTTGTTCTCTGCTGATCTGCTCTAGATCTGGCAAGTTTCATGAGGTGCTACTCGATGTGTTATGCTCTCACTGCCAGAACTCAGTTGATTTCTCCACCTCATTTTCCTCTTCTCTTTCTTCATGCAATTCCCAATTTGCTTCCGTTGATGCAGGTAGTGGAAGTTTGAGTTCGGTCATGTTTGCCCTCTGCTTGGTGAGGTCATGTCTCTCCACAAACTGAGAGCAAACACTTCATCCAAAGCCGCACCTCTCTCCTTGAAGAACTTTGCAAGAAAAGTGATGATTCACTAGGATATTCAGGTACTTTCTCTAGATCTGAGAGCTCTTGTTCAATCCTGATCCTTGTTCTCTGCTGATCCGTTCTAGTTACAGTATTGAATTGAAACCATAAAAAAAATTAGGACAAGCATGAATCTCTCTTTGTATTTTCATTTTCCTCTTCCTATTTAGTGAACTCATAGCTCATGTCGCCATCCTTTAGGTTTTTATGAGCCAGCGTTGTTTAGATTTCTACCTATTCCTCTGCTCCTGCATTGTTCCAGTGTCTGACTTTTTTTTTAGCAGAATCCAGTGTCTGACTTGCCGCTGCTTGCTCTGGTGAGCTCCATGGCTCTCTAGAGATCAAGAAATATACTTGTAGCTTATTTTTCTTTTCTTTTCTTCAGTTAGTCAGCAGATGCTTTTCTTTGAATGCAGCGCAAGTTTCTTGTTTCTTCCTGCTCTCATGTTGATTCTCTATAATTTGAACCGTTTTAACACATGTTTTGCATTCATTGCCAGCCTGCTGGTCTTTCAACCTCCTGGATTAGCTGCTTGGTACTTTCAGTGGATTCTGATGGCATCCATATTGGATTCTCTTGTTGGATCATGCACCAAAAAATTGCAAAAAATCATTACAGAAGAGGTAGTTCGGATTCTAGGAGTAAAAGAAGACCTCAAAGAACTGCAGAAAACGATGTCTCGAATACAATGCTTTCTGAATGATGCTGAGAAAAGGAGGATGGAAGAGTCAGCAGTTAACAATTGGCTTGGTGAGCTGAGAGATGCCATGTATTCTGCTGATGAAATTATCGACTTGGCAAGGTCTGAAGGAGGCAAACTACTAGCGGAGCGTCATTCATCATCAAGAAACTCAACTAAATGTGGTGGCATTTCATTGTTCACTTGCATTCCCAGTCTTCAGAAGCGACACAAGATTGCTATTAAAATAAGAGACTTCAATGCTGAACTTGCGAATATTTTAGATCAAGGTGAAAGATTTTTAAAGCTTCAGAATATGCATCCTACGGCAGAAGTTCCGACTGTGAAGTATATGAGAACTAGCCCCCTTGTGGAGCCTAATCTTGTGGGAAATGAAACTTTACATGCTTGCAAAAGATTGGTTGAAATGGTTCTTGTAAATAAGGAGAAGAAGGCAAAGGCATACAAGATTGGTATTGTTGGAACAGGAGGGATTGGGAAGACAACTCTAGCACAAAACATATATAATGACCATAAGATAAAAGGAGCCTTTAGTAACCAAGCATGGATTTGTGTTTCTCAGAAGTACTCTGAAGTTGCTATTTTGAAAGAAGTTCTGCGGAATTTTGGGGTGCATCAAGAGCAAGGCGAAACTGTGGGAGAGCTCAGCAGCAAGCTTGCAGCCACCGTTCAGGAAAAAAGTTTCTTCCTTGTGCTAGATGATGTTTGGCAGCCTGAGGTGTGGATCAACCTGCTAAGAATTCCATTACATACTGCTGCAACTGGAGTAATTATAGTTACCACTAGACATGGCACAGTTGCACATGCAATTGGGATGGAAGATGTGCATCGAGTTGATCTGATGGCAGCAGCTGTAGGATGGGAACTGCTTTGGAAGAGTATGAATATTAATGAAGAAAAAGATGTGGAGAACCTTCGAAATATAGGACTGGATATTGTCCGTAAGTGTGGTGGGCTTCCTCTTGCAATTAAGGTTGTTGCTCGTGTTCTAGCAACTAAAGAAAAAACTGAGACTGAGTGGAGAAAATTTATCGATAGAAGGGCTTGGTCTGTGGGCAATCTTCCTACTGAGCTCAGAGGAGCTTTGTATTTGAGTTATGAGGACCTACCACATTATCTGAAGCAGTGTTTCCTGTATTGTGCTCTGTATCCTGAAGATTGTGTCATGTACCGTGATTATCTTGTCATGTCATGGGTCGCTGAAGGATTTATAGAGGAGCATCAAGGGAAACTACTAGAAGACACAGCGGAAGAGTACTACTATGAGCTAATCCATCGGAATCTCCTTCAACCAGACGATTACTCTTTTGACCATGCTAAATGCAAAATGCATGACCTCTTAAGGCAGCTTGCCTGTTATTTATCAGGAGAAGAATGTTTTATTGGAGACCCTGAATCTTTAGGGGTTATCAATATATCAAAACTGCGGCGCTTTACTGCTGTCACTAAGACAGACACTGTGTTGTTATCTAGCATGGATAAGGCGGAATTTAAAGTGAGGACTTTCAACACTGATCAGGAGCCATGGAGTGTCGAGGACACATTTTTTAAGAGATTTCCATGTATCCGAGTTCTAAGTCTGAGTGACTCACTTGTAAAATGTATCCCGGATTATATAGGAAATTTGATCCACCTACGTCTACTTGATCTTGATGGGACCGATATATCTAGTCTTCCAGAATCCATCGGCTATCTGATGAACCTTCAGATACTGAACTTGGAGAGGTGCAAAGCTTTGCATAGCCTTCCTTTGGCAATCACTCAGTTGTGCAATCTAAGGCGCCTTGGTCTAGATAAAACACCAATAAATCAGGTTCCAGAAGGGATAGGCAGATTGGAGCTCCTCAATGATTTGGAAGGATTTCCTATTGGTGGTGGAGATGGTAATGGTAAAATAAAAGATGGATGGAAGTTGGAAGAACTGAAACATCTCTCACAGCTAAGGCGGCTTGGTATGATTAAATTGGAAAGAGCAACTTCTTATAGTACAGATTCATTGCTAACAGACAAAAAGCATCTCAAAGTTTTGAATCTGATCTGTACGGAACGTACAGATGAACCATATTCAGCATATTCAGAAGAAGAAGTTAACAATATTGAGAAGGTTTTTGAGCAGCTAATTCCTCCACAAAACCTGGAAGATCTAGGTATCAGTAGATTCTTTGGCCGGAGGTTTCCCACATGGTTTGGTACCACACATCTGGCTTCAGTTAAATACTTAATACTCATAGACTGCAATTCATGTGTGCATCTTCCATCAATCGGGCAGCTTCCCAACCTGAGATATCTGAGAATTGATGGAGCAGCAGCAGTTACCAAGATTGGACCAGAATTCGTGGGCTGCAGGGGGGCTAATCCCAGATCCACGGATGTAGTTGTTGCTTTCCCCAAGCTCGAATCGTTGATCATCAAGGATATGCCCAACTGGGAGGAGTGGTCCTTTGTTGTTGAAGAAGATGCAGCGGCGGCAGCAGCTACGGAAGGAGGAGAGGATGGATCTGCTGAGATACAAAAAGGAAAAGCCCTGTCTCCAAGGATACAACTACTGCCAGGCTTGAAGAGGTTGGAACTTGTTGACTGCCCCAAACTGAGAGCTCTCCCACGACAACTTGGACAGGAGGCCACCAGCTTGGAAGTGCTCGGATTAGAAGATGTTAGCTCCTTGAAGGTGGTGGAGGACCTCCCGTTCCTCTCTGTGAATCTTTTAATCAAGGGGTGTGGAGGCCTGGAGAGGGTGTCGAACCTTCCTCTAGTGGGGGAGCTGCGCATAAATGATTGCCCAGACTTAAGGTGTGTTGAGGGTTTGGGTAGTTTGCAACAACTTTGGCTGGATAAGGATATGAAAGAGCTATCCTCGCTGTGGATACCAGGGCTTCAACAGCAGCACAACCAACTTCATGGTGAAGACGTTGATGTCTACGACTGGTAGTAATGCCCAACTGTACATGGATTGAGAAGACACTGAGGTACGTACATGAACTAGGAATTTTCTGTTTTACAGATTGTCTTCTTAGGTTCATACCGTGCTCTACTTTGTCTGAAGATTTTTATTGTACAATTTTATTCTGTTCGGCGGAGTAGTATTGGTTCAGATATGACCATTCATTAGCAGGGTATTTTAGACATTATCCACTTGCATACCATTTCTTGGTAATGGTAACATGGTCTTAGTAGTTAGTCGTTCGATCATGTTCGTACCAAGGTTGTGGCTAATCGGTTGTCCGTTCCTGCTATTCGTGTGCCTCTCCTGATTGCACTCTGCGCCACAAGGGTGTGACGGCGATGAAGCCTTGGCAACGGCGTCGACGCTAGTGGCGGTGGTGCTGGCTCAAGGTGGGTGGCGCTGGCCACAGGAGTTGGTGCGGGTGAGGGCCAGCCATGGCGGCGCAGGCCTACATGCCTAGATCTAGGCCCTTTTGGGCCAGATCTAGGTCGGGTGGTCCCTGGTCGGTCTGGTCCCTCTGCGCCGGATGCTTCAGCCACCACCACCACCTCCTCCTCCTCCTCCTCCTTCATCTTGCACCCTCCCCAACCTGGCCCTATGAGGCGGCCCCAGCGAAGATGACAACGGAATGATGACTCGACGACACAATGATGACTCGCAATCGCAACGTCCTCTGAATTTGGCCCACCATGCTTCGAGCACCCCGAAGCGCCCCGCACCAAGTAGCACCTTCAAGAAGGGAAACACCATCGACACGGTGTTGCTACCCGGACCACAGGTCCTAGGGTTTCCCCCGGCATGCAGAGTATAGTCGGCATGGGATTCCCACGACGCCCTCCAAGAAGGTATGGTGCCACTCGACGACGACATCAGCGTGGTCGGACTACGACAAGGATTTCTCCGACCCTCGCCCACAAAAACCACAGCGCCATGGGCGCCACCACCCTCGCTAACCATGGGCTTGCCACCGCGATCTTAAGTCACCATCACTTGTCTCTTCATGAAACCTGGCGTCGTCCCGCAAGATGGAGGTGACGACATCGCGGGTTGTGGGACAAAGACCTCGCGACCAGCGGAGGAACCTACCTCCACCGCCGAGAGGCGGTCATCGACCGGACAGGACAGCGAGGGCACATCAGGCCCTCTCGGGCCCAGCCGGGCCTGGACGGCCTATAAAGCCCCAACCGCCTTGCTGCAATGGGCTGGCCGCAACACCGTGTCCCCAACCTAGTCTAGTCGTCGCCACCTCGAGGAAGCCCCGCAGCCGCAGTGCCTCGGCCCATCCGAACCCATCTGAGGCCCACCCTGAGCCTCTCTGGGGCCTGAGGTGCCTAGACCAAGGCCTCGACCTCAGCGACCTCCGCAGCTATGGCGCCCCGCCGTGAGATGTTGCCGCCACCAGCTCCACCCGGATGCGCCGGACCATCGTCTCCCGAGAAGCACCCCCGTCAAGGAAGGTTGGGGCCCTGACCCTCACTCCAGGACGGAGGGAAAGGCTGCTCGCCGCCGCCGCCGACCCCTGCCGGCGACGGCGGGAGGTGGGAAGGGGGGGGGCTGTCGGAGGGGGTTGAGTCGGGGGAGGGGGGGGGACAGGGGATGGGGTCGAGGTTGGGTGTTTTTTCTGTATATCGGAGATCGCAGATTGTGTATACACACACTCAGTTGGCTGATTCTAATAAACAAAGAATTTGGATGAAGTGCAAGACTAAACTTGTTTGGGTCGGCTTTTTTTGCTGCTAAGTGGTCAACCATATTGTAACTCTGAACTCACACAGTCTAGAGGTGGGTTGATCGGGAAACACTAGCCACTATCTACTAGTAGATTGAAACGAAAAATACTTCTAACTTTCACAACTATTTTGTCAACATACACATAAAGCTTAGTCATGTTAAACATGCATTTATAATTTATCCGGGTTGTGTTCAAATATAACTCTCTCTATTTTTGTCTTCTTGCATGTTTTTATGTGATCTATAACCCGGTACTTCTATTTGCATATGATTTGATCATTCCTTTTTAATTATTATTCCGTATTTTTATATACGTGACTGCTTATTTTGTGTGCTTCTTCTTTTGTAGGTTATCAAATCAAGAGCTTGTGGAAATGTAGTGTAGTCAATGATCCATCGATGCATCTATTTCAGAAAAACAAAAAAAAATGAAAAAAGCAAAATTTCCAAAAAAAAAATAGAAAAAGAAAAGAAAAATCGATGCATATATTCTCGGAAAAACAAAAAAAAATAAAAAAAACAAAATTTCCAAAAAAAGTAGAAAAAAGAAAAGAAAAATCCAAAAAAGAGAATATTTTGTTCAGTTTGTAATGCTTGTTTATTGTAAAGCTTGTATCCGTGTTTCTTCTTCTTCTTTGCTCTTTTGTAGCTAGGGTAGTTAGGTAACTCCGCCTATGTTTTAATAAGTATAATACTTATGTTGCATAGCCGGTCCCAAGCCCGGAAAAAGGAGGAGGGTCCTATCTGTCAAGGTGTGATGCAGAGGCACGGTGCACACTTTTGAAAGATTGCACGAGTGTGTGCTGCAGAAACAGAGTGTGAAGCAATGGCATTCTCTTTGCGCTCCATCTTAGATTTGACATGTTCCTTGCTGACTTTCTTTCTATCATGAGCATACAATCTGCACATTTCATTTCTCAGCAGTGGTTATTGCATGAGATGCAATAAACATTTGTTACATCCATCAACAAATACTCTGTTTTGGTTCATCATATGCCCTGTTCTTGGGCTGCAACTAATACTCTGTTTTGGTTCATCAACAAATACTCTGTTTTGGTTCATCAACAAATACGATGAAAGACAACTGGGAGCAGAAGTTTCTTCTCAATGCATATATATCTGCGCTCTTCAGCCCTTCCTACACTGGCAGGTTTCTGAACCGCGCACCGAGGTGTTCCAGGATATTGCGCCTGGCGCCAGGATGTTGCGCCTGAAGCCGTTCTCTTCCAGCTGAGAACCATTAGGGGACCAAACGGTAGTTCTTTAGTTGAGTATTCAAAGTTCAGACTATAAACAATGTTGTTTCTTTATTTTTCATTGAGTAAAGGAAGGGGAAAACAATGTTACAGTTTCTTTATTTTTCATGTAGATTAGTTAGCCGATGCATGCGATGTGCAAGATACCGTTGTGAATCATGAGCTGATGAACTGGAGTCTTGAGAAATTATACCGTTGTGCCTTCTGCAATCTTTGCACACTCGCACCACCTGTTGCCATGGCGACACCCTTTTCTTGCACGTGTTGACCATCAGGATTAAACACAGTTCTCCAGTTAATTTTGAAATTAAGACTTACAGCAACTACTGGAATCCTAAGACCGACATTCATTTTTCCGTCCTAATAAGAATTGGAAAGAGCTCGGATCTGCCCCTTCCATCGAGTGAGATAAGGAGAAACGTTACAGTTTCATATGTTTTCAGGTAGTTCAGTTGTTGATAACATGCGATGTGCAAGAGATTACCACACTCCTCTTATAATAGATTGGCAATGGAGCATATATAGTACCATTCGAACCAGCTTTATGGTACTAGTTTAGACCACAACAATGTCATTCCGTATACCCTAGTTTATCTTTAACCTCCGCTTGAGACTTGGGATGAAGAGTAAGCAGGCCCAATCCCCCTTTTCCGTCCTTTCAGCTTTTTTTTTTTTGATCGAGTGGAACTCATTAGGCCAGTCACATCAGGATCGTCACGTCGCTGCTCAAGTGGAAGTTTTGTTTTGAGTTAAATCCATCGTTACTCATTGAACTTAGCTTAGCGAAATCAATATAGTCATCGTACACTAGAAATACAAGTTTACGGTCACTGAACACGACATAAGGGTTCACGGAGGGTCACCGGAGTTGTTGACGTGTTGTAGTTGCTGATGTGGCAAGTTACATGACCCACTATCAGATCACTTAAGAAAACCCAAGTATAGGAGGGGCTTTTTACAAAACTATCATGCCCTCCACTGGTTTTCTAGCTAAATCTCACCGCGCTCGGCTCAATGATTAATGATGCGTGCTGCTGTGCTCCCGGCGCTCGGCACGGCGAGATGTCTACTGGCAATTTCACTTGGTCCAATAGTGTGTTGTTGTGCTCCTGGCGTTTGGCACGACGAGATGCGGAGGCAGATCTCCCGCCTCATCCTCCTCGTGGTGGTGGCCAGTGTAAGAGTTTGTTTATGTTTTCCTATACGTGACAGATAAGGTGTAGTACACCGACCTGTCCGTATCTTGTATGCCACGCTGAGGGCTGTTCTCACCCTCTATATAACACGAAGCACGAGGCCCTAACGGGTCATCGTTTCCGCCACATTAGTTAATATGGTATTAAAGCCAAACCCCCTCTTCCCATGACCTAGCCACCGCCTACGATCTACATCTGGCCGCTGCCGCCGCCGCCTCAACAAAACCTAAAAACAACAATCACGACCTAGCCGCCGCCGTAGATCCCTTCTGCCACTGCCACTGCCGCTGCCAACACCACAACCTACAACCACAACCAAGCCGCCGCCGCCAACATCAAGAAAAATCCACAACACAACCAGGCCGCCGCCGCAGATCCTTTCTGCCGCTGCCTCCACCATGACTACATCCTCCTCGACGGCTGCCCTTGATCGGGCGCTCGGAAACCCGCCCTCCACCAAGTTGACTCGGGCCAATTTTCTTTTTTGGAAAACCCTTGTCCTTCCTCCTCTGCGCGGTGCTCAAGCCTTTGGCTTGCTCGATGGCTCAGATGCCGCGCCGGCGAAGGTTTTGGAGGCTGAAGATGAAAACAAAAAGAAGATCCAAATCCCCAATCCCTAATACGCTTTGTGGGTTGTAAGGGATCAGTTGGTGCTCGGGTACCTCGTGAACTCGCTGTCCCCAGAAATACTGGCCCATGTCGTCGGCATCGAAACCAGCGCCGCGGTGTGGGGGTGTCATCTCCAACATGTTCTCCACTGCCTTGCACACCAAGATCAACCACCTTCGCGGAGCTCTCAACAACACCAAGAAGAACGAGTTGATCACGCCCAAGATTGCTTCGAAGATGAAGGGGCTCTCCTCCGAGCTCGCAGCCGCCGGCAAGCCGGTGGAGGAAGATGAGATGGTCGGGTACCTCCTCAACAGGCTCGACGACACCTACAACGACCTTGTGTCCTCTATCAACGCAAATCCCGGTACAAGTCTTGATGATCTCTATTCACAGTTATGTGCTCATGATTTGCGTCGCGAGATGTCGTCCGAGACAGGTCAAGACAACGCGTTCACCTCGCCAGTCAATGTTGTTGCACGTGGACATGATGACGGGAGGCATGGCCGCTCACCTGATGGGCGTCGTGGACGCTCCCCTGACGTTCGCCATGGCCGCTCTCCTAATGGCGGCCGTGGCTACCACGGCTATGATCGGCGCGACCAGGGTCGACGCCGCGACGGAGGGCGCCGTGATGGTCATCCTCGTGATGATGGAGATGGCAGGCGCCTTGATGCACGCCCCCGCGATAATGGACAGCGTCGCCGTCGTGATGATGGACAACGCCGTCGTGATGATGGTGGACGCCACGACGGTGGTGGGCAGGGTCACCGTAGGGGCCATGGACGCGCCCCAACGCCCTTCGTCGACATCACCTGCCAAATTTGCAATATACATGGTGTGGTGACCCAGCATACCACTTATTGATGTAGTACACTATAGTCGTTGACATAACACCAATGAAACACCGTTCACTAGTATTACGTCCCTCAGAGTGGTACAACAGAAACACAGCAGATCCAATACATGGCTAAAGGTTACAACTCACTCTATACACAAGATCCAGAGAACACTCTAGGTTAAAGAGAGAGAAAGAATCTTCTTACAAAGAAGAATCAGAAATGAACAACTTAAAAACTATCATATTATTAAGACTAGTATTTTAACTATTGGTTTGGCATTGCTGCTATTGCAATACACTATAGAAATAGGTTCTATGGCTAGAAATTATATTCCTATCTACTCAATAACTTTGTCTTTACTTGGGGTGATGTATATGTTTACTTCCTTGACTTTATTGAAGAGCTTTAGCTTTTATTTATGATTCCTGGAGCATCACTTTATGTAGACGTCGTCTTAATGGCTTCATAATCTAGCAAGGGTTAAGAAGATACGTTGAATACGAGCGTACTCAGGAAGTTCACTAGAAAAGGAGTGTTTGATGCATTATATCTACAGCCAAAGACCATAGGTCATGGGCAATGCAAGTTTTCATAAACATTTCTTCAAAGGTTGCTTTTATTCTGAAAAGCTATGTCCGTTAGCCTTCACGGGTTTACCAGAACTTTCATGGAGTTCCTTTCCCGCCGCGTTCGCAGCTCCTTCCTGGAACAAGGAGTAACAAGTTACAGTTCTTACACTCTGCAGAGGTGCGTTACTTTATCCATGAGAGATCAACTCTTTGTTGCACAGCCGGGCAGCTTATTGAATTACAGCACTTGGCGGTACAGACCTTTCAGATGCCGGAACTATCGTGGGACGTTGAGGGTTCCCACCCATATGCTGCATATACTCTACGAATTACCAATCAATGCACGCTACGAGGATAACAACCACGACCCGCACATCCGGCTCCATGCGAGAGGGAAAAGATACAGCTGACTTCTCCGTCCCATTCCAAATCTCATGGTCAACGTGTAATATACGGTGCAAGAATCACTGGCGACATTGGTTGTTAAGTCCTAGATGTTATAGTCATGTGCAGTGGTATTCCAACTGCCAAACTTAATAGATTAGCCGATCACCCTAGATCAGTAACCAATAATTCACATTATTATCAGAAATAGTGTTTCCTGACCTTTTTGAGATGCAGGTGATGACAACACTAGATTTGCAAAATACTTTACTGATAATAATCAAAGGACATGAGCAAGTGTGAACTTGCCTTTTGTGATTGCAAGATTATGCACTCACGGTCTTCGAGACAATATAAGATCCAATATCTGAAATCAGCATCATTGGTCCGGTAAAGACTAATGTTTAAAAAATCAAGATGCTCTTATGCATAAGTAATGTAATGCAAGTTGATAAACTCGAATACCGTGGATAGCGTTGATCTAGGGTTTGGAAACTGGAAATGGTTTCTTTATAATGTGTTGTCCTTTAGGTAAGTTTCATACTTGTGCTTTTTATTAAGGCTTGTGAGTGTGTGTGAAACAACATATAATTATAATGGTATACAATAACAAGATACACGAATGAGGAATGCTACTCAAAGACTACTTATATAAGAATTGCCTTATCTCCAAATCTTACTTTACAAGTATTGACATTTATAAGTAACTTAAGTGTTAACAGTTCTAAGTATACAAGTGAAGTATAAATTAATGTGATTACGATTAATTGTCATCTGTTGTCTGAAGTGGAAAAACGAATAACTTTTAAAGAAAATATTTCTTGATTAAGGTTTAAACAATCCTGCTAGTTTTTAGAATATGGTTGATAGAATGTGATTGATGTTGTTTATGTTTGCTTGAATAGTTTGGACTTGAGATGTTTTATGACTTAACCATAACAGATCAAAGTTAACTATAAAACACATAACAAAGTCTTTAGCCTTATATTTAAAGTCTTGTAGACTAAATTTAACTTTAAAGACAGAGATAGACTTAGGTGTATTACTTATGATACTTGTATCTTGTTCAATTTATTTTGTTTCATTAAAGTTATTTAAGAATGACATTACTCTTATTTGAGTAGTGGTTTCTTAACATTATAAATGTATAATAGGATTTATCTCCTTATAAGGGTATGGTTATGGCTTGTGAATAAGTAAACAATATTATTTACTACTTATGAATTATCTCTGGAGTTAGTCCATTATAAAGTTGTGAGTGAAACAATGGTAAAAGATTTTATTTGGTTAAAATATCATTCCTGAATATTTTATATTTGTTAAAGATCTTTTTATAAAATAAACTACACATATGGTTGAAGGATAATTCAATAAAATTGTATTTAAAATGTGTTGGACCAATTTGACTTTATATTACAAATATTTAAGACTAGTATTATTTATTAGACCTAAATTGGCAATTTTAGAAATATTAAAAAAATTTATTTACCCTTATATGAATTAACTAAGGGAATAGGTTTAAATTTAGGTTATTAAAGTGTTTAATTTTTTTTGTTTACCTCAAAAGTGAAATATTATGTTTTTAACATGTAGGTATTATTTTTGTGATCATTTTGGTATATTATATGTATTCTGTGATTTATAAATAATAAAATATGATTTTTATAAGGTTTATTACTTTATAATTACTTAATAAATAATAAATGTTTAATTAATTGAAATAATAATGCATGATTATGGTTTTAAATTATAGTTCTTATTTTTCTAAGATTTTTGGTATTTTATTTATATTTTTAACACTTACCAACATTAAATATGAATTTTCAAAGTATTAAAACTTTTAAAACCTCTATTAAATAATAATTATTTAAATGGTTAGCATAATAATGTTTGATAATGGTTTAATATTATAGATTTTATTTTCTGAAAATGTTCATATATTAAACATATTTTTTCTGAATTATAAAACAAAAGTTATTAAATTTCTAAGATTTAATCATTTTATGAATTTTTAACTAAATAACTAAATGTGTTTATGAGGTAATGCTGATGTCAGCATGAAGTGAGGGGTTTTTCTCACCAGAGCTAATCCTACCCCAGTCACTAACTGGTGGGACCTTTTCCATGTCATCTCTAATGTTTTTTATTTATTACAGAAAACATTATCACAATTTATAAAATGATAAAAATAGCAATATGACATCAGCGTGATGTCACGCTGACATCATCCATGTATGATCCTCAGATAAATGTTGAATCCGTGGATTCAATGCGTGCGCTGGGCTATGGCTAGGTGTGTTAGAAAGAGCATGCGCTGGCGAGTTGAACTATGGTCGCGCCGCCCGAAAATGGTCGTTGGAGCTTGGTCAACGGCGAGCATAGACGGCGATTACGTCGGAATGATACGGGTAGGCCAGTACGGTGAGCAAGCGACGAATAGAATAGTACAAGGGTACTCAGGGGCTCACCAGGAGCGTGACGAAGGGATCGGCGAAGCGAATCATGGCTAGAATGGACAGAAACAATGTCGACTAGTGGCGGAACGTCGGTGATGGCGAACTCGATTTAGGGAAAGCGGCTCCGATTCCTTTGGGGAGACGATCGAGTCGAGCACGCCGAACTCACGGGCGAGCTCGGATGGCAGAGAGGTGGTCTCTAGCGGCTAGGACAAGCATCTCCGGCGAGCTAGGGTTTTGGTGTTCTTGCAAAGATGAAGAGGGAGGTTGAGAGAGAGAGGTTGTGGGGAGAGAAGGATGAGAGAGGGCACTCTGGCGGTTCTTATCCTCTCTTCTGGAGCTCAATGGCCGGCGTGACATGTGATTGCATCGCCGTCATGAAGACAACGGCGAACACAAGGTCAAGCGGGTGGCATTAATGTAGTTGGGCCGACGAGGTCATGCTGCTCACGGGCGATGAATAAGAGAGAGAAGCTCGGCCATGGGCCAGATCTGATCTCCTTTTGTTTTTTCCTAGTTCTTTCCCTTTTCTATATTCTGTTTTGTTTTCAGATTTGAATTTGCATATTTGATTTGAATTTTCTTTATAGGCTTTATTTGCTAAATAATTGTAACAATACTAAAAGGTATTTACTAGCATTTTGTGAGCTTTTATTAAATAATGTTATATTTCTTTATTTTCTTTATATATAACCTTTTAATATTTTGTAAGGGCTTTTGTTATTATTTTTTTGTCCAGAATAAACCATGGATTTATATTATGATATTTCTTTATTTAATGATAGTATTTAATTCTAGTTAACTTATAGTTTGGAGGGAAATCTTTATATAATGATCATATATCATTATTTGATGTAGGATACACAAAGGAATTAATATGGTTAATATTACTCCCACAAATCTAGGGAATAACAAAATATATACATTTTTATTATAACTAATATAGAAGTTAGGGTTTGAATTGTAGATGCTTACCCTAGGGTTTAGGGTTCTTAATGTACCTATTTTCTTTTGTTGATGTGAGTAAAGGTTTATGGCTAAACATATTGTCTTTATGTTTGTGATCTTTAATGCTATTCCCCTTTAAGATAGAAAGTTATTATCTGGAATGTCTAATGGAAAAGAATTGATAAAGATAACTCCTAAGCACATATGCTTATGATAATTGGAAGTGACAGAGATGTTCTTAAGTGATTTTCTATAGGAAATATTCTATAAAGCATTGTGAAAATAAAATGATTTATCCAACAGATGAGATGGATGTTAAGCTTGATTATAGATTTAGGGTTTAGTGTTTATGAAGAATTCCTATCTTCCATAATTCACAATTCTTGACTTTTACTTAAAGAATTCCTTTCCTAGATATACTACTCCTTCATATACATCATCATGTGCTAACATGATGAGCTTTGCTACACAATGATATTCTTATCCACCTTTAATTCTTCTAAATACATTTATAAATCCAATGAGCTTGACACTAAAAACCTTTCCTAATCCTCTCACATCTATACTTGGTTATATCAACTACTCTACTGCTGATAACCTCCAATCCAACAAGTTTTTACTTCTAACTCCATTCATACCCTTCCTTAATCCTCCACCACCAACATTGCTCTAATAGATTCCTTGATAATTAGATATATATCAAATCCTACTTCATCTCAAGTGTTTAATATTTTCCAAGAGGAAAATACTAACTCTATAATTCAATGTTGCTCTAACATCCTCCTAATCATACTATCTTATCTCTAATTAACTCCAATATCTTATACTAGAGTTCAACCATGTTTTACCCACCAATGTCACTTATACAGGATATAAGCATTCAATCTTGGTGACTAAAGCATGCTCATTATAATCCTTTGATCCTTTATGGTTTAGGTTTCCAATTGGCTAATCAAGGCTTCATCGATACATCATTACAGTTGTATTGAAACTATCTTCTTAGTATCTCTATTGAATTAGGGGATGTTATTCATGGACTATACCTACTTAATCCAATAGGATTACTCCTTGGTCTCCATCTTCAATGTTCATCCTTACAATCCTATTTGTTACCATATAATTAGATCTTCCATATAACTCTTCTATCCATCCAGGAGTGAGCTAACTCCTTCAATTACTATATTGAGTTGATTCCCTTCAATCACTCCCATCCTATAGATGATATCCAAAACTAGCATTACTACTTACCTCTTCTTACTTCTTTCTTTATAGGCCTTAAGTGAATGCTTTGATATGGACAAGAGTTGATAGATTAATAACTAATGGGTTAATAATTGGTGAATCAATAGTTTTTTTCTGCGAAATAATCGGACTTTCATTAAGTAATAAGAGTGTTACAATCATCTATTACAGCCGACTGAATCTCTCGAGGAAAACCCCTAATCCAGAATTGAGTTTTATTTCTAGTTCTACCAAACTGAGCTAAATCATGGCTAGCAGTGTTCTGACTTCTGTCGACTTTGTGAAAAGAAACCACACGTTCGCGAAGACATTGCTTGACGTTGGATACGAGGTGGGTCAGTGTAGAACAGTCCTTATCTGTTGAGCTGATCATATTGATAGCCATAGCACAGTCCATTTCCACATCAATTGGTTCCGTGCACCATGTCAGGGCGAGTTTTAAACCTTCATTGCAAGCAAGGATCTCAGCTTCTAGGGCAGAGTCACAGTCCTGACACACACGGCATGCTGAGAACCTCACCTCCCCTTCCCAGTTCCTTAATATCATTACGTGCCCGCTGCATCGTGCTCATCGTAGCTACCATCCACGTTGAGCTTCATACGCCTCTAGCTGGTTTCACCACTTCGTTGGTTGTCCGTCCTTTCTTTTGGCCTTCTTCTATATTTCCGCCCCACCGCTTGCTTCCTTTCAAAGACCTCTTCCTGCGTCAAATTCCGTAAAGACATAAGAGTGCTCACATAGCTACAAAGAAATTGGTTGGATACCTGGACCGGAGGGGCAGGTTTGTCGTGTGTTAGCTCATTATGTACATGCCATGCTCTCCATAAAATCATGAGGACTTTGAGACGTTGGTTCTCATCAAGCACATAAGGAGAGGTAAAACCAGATGCTCCATCCCTCCTAATATCACTCTTTTGGCAAATCCTGCATCAACGCATTTCCTGCCATACCGCTTGAGGACAAGTAACCAAGGCATGGTATGTGTCTTCTTCACCCTTACCACATAAAGGACAAGTGCTCTCTGGGATCATCTTCCTTCTCGCCATATTGCTCTTTGTCGCTAGGCCATTCGAAGCAACTTTCCAGGCGAATGTTTTCACTTTTGGCGGCGCTATACTGTGCCATATTAGCTTCCACTCACTATTATTTCCATACGTTCGTCCGCTTGAGGTTCCTTTGTCTTCCGCCCTCATCTTAGCTTCCATCCCAAGGCGGTAGGCACTCCTGGCTGAGAACAGACCCTTATTATCCGGGTTCCAGGCTATAAAATCGTCTTCGTTCGTCGTCGCCAGTTTTATCCGGATGATTTTCTCAATATCTATCGGTAGGAACCATCTGTGAAGCAGCTGTCTATTCCACGATCCATCGTGGTTTATCAGCTCCGATACCCACTTAAGTCTGCATCTTCCCTTAGGTGAAATCGGCGTCAGTTGATGGTTCCTAGGAATCCAGGGGTCCCTCCAGATCCTACCTTTGCCCCGTTACCGATTCTCTAGATGGCCCCTTGTTTTACCAGTTCCAAACCATGCTCGATGGTGTGCCAGGTCGACGAACCATTGCCCGTACATACGGTATCCAGTAGGTTGCCATTCGGGTAGTACTTAGCCAGTAGGATCTGGGCACAGAGGGAATCAGGGAACCTTAGAAGCCTCCATGCCTGTCTTGCGAGTAAAGCCTGATTAAATATTCTCATGTCTTTGAAGCCCATGCCCCCTTGCTTCTTAGGATTCAATAACATGTCCCAAGCCACCCAGTGAGTTTTCCTTTTACCTACTTCAGTACCCCACCAAAAATCCCTGATGATCTTCTCTAGATCATCACAGAGACCTAGGGGTAATTTATAAACGCCCATAATATATGTAGCAAGGGCCTGTCCTACAGCTTTGATCATGACCTCCCTTCCTCCTTGAGCCATGTGATTTTCACCCACCTGCAGAAGTCTCTTAGCTAATTTCCCTTGCAGACTTTGAAACTTCCCTATTGTCATTCGGCCATCAGGGGTCGGGAGGCCCAAGTATTTAGTTTCAAAGCTCTCCACCGTGATTTGCAAAGTATCCATGATGCTCTATTTTAATCCTTCCTCACAATTTGGCCCGAAATAAACTGAGCATTTTGACAGATTAATTAGTTGGCCTGTACTTTTGCTATATTTATCCAGAACCGTCAACACTTTATTTGCTTGTTCTGGCTCCGCCTTAAAAAATAGAAGACTATCATCTGCAAACAAAAGGTGCGAGATGTCTGGTGCTCTTCTACAGATTTTCAGAGGTGTGATCTGATTATCCTGCACTTCTTTACAAAGTAACGCAGACAGTCCATCAGCAATGAAAAGGAACAAAAAAGGGGATAAGGGATCACCTTGGCAAAGCTCGCGCGAAGGCGAGAACGATTCCAGCAGGGCTCCATTGAATTTAACTTTATACCTCACCGTGGTCACACACTCCATAATCCATTCGATCCAACGGTGAGCAAAGCCTAGCCTTTCCATTGAACTCCTTAAAAAATCCCAATTCACTCTGTCATAAGCCTTGGACAAATCTAGTTTATAAGCACAGAAGTTTTCAGTTGGTTTCTTGTTGTGCTCAATGTAATGTAAACACTCGAATGCAATGAGGGCATTATCCGTTATTAACCTCCCCGGGACAAAAGCGCTTTGGCTTGGTGAAATTAACTCACAGAGTATAGGACGTATACGGTTAACCAGACATTTAGCCACAAGTTTGTATAGAACTGTGCATAGACTAATTGGCCTGAAATCTTTAAGCTCAGCTGGGTGTTCCACCTTTGGAATTAAGACAATCGTGGCCTCATTAACACCCTCCGGCATATGTCCTGTATGGAAGAACAGTTTGACCGCTGCAACTATTTCCCTTTCAATAATCCCCAGTTCCGTTGGTAAAAACGCGCCGGAAAACCATCTGGTCCGGGGGCTTTGAGCGGGCCGATCTGGAACAGGGCGTTGGATATTTCTTCGTCTGTGAAGTCCCTTAACAGCATATCATTCATCTCGTTTGAGACCTTCCTAGTTAACAGTGGTAGAACTTCGTTTGCATTGAGTGTTGGGTCCCTGGTGAAGAGCTCTTTAAAAAAGGATGTCGACATCCGCTCCATGTCAGATGGTGCCGTCTTCCAGACTCCATTGTTGTCCTTGAGTTTTTGTATTTTGTTTTTCCTCGCTCTCCATACCGCTTTCTGGTGAAAAAAAAATTGTGTTTCGGTCGCCTTCTTTTAGCCATGCAATACATGATCTTTGAAGCCACAACATTTCTTCACGATATAGCAATTCATCGATGTAATCCGACGTACGGCGGATCTCCGCCTTGTTTATATCATCCAGGTTATGTAGAAGTAGCTGTTCTAGCTTTCTTTTGTGGGTCTCTAGCTCATGCAGTACGTTCCCGAATTTTCTTTTGCTCCATCCTTGAACCTTAGTCATTACCCTGTCCAATTTGAGCATCATTCCGTGCAGATCTAGCTGCTCACCCTCCTCTTTCCACATGTTGTCAATAATTTCCGGGAGCTCTCCAGCTCGCTCCCATAAAATCTCATACTGCCGAGGCGCTCGCCTTCGCGGTAAATCTTGTTCCTTCTGCAACTTAATCAAAAGCATTAGGTGATCAGAACGTGTAGTAACAATATGGTTTACCTCAACCTCACTGTAAATATCACGCCAATCCTTGTCAGCTACAGCCCGGTCTAGGCGTACTCTGACACTATTGTTTCCCTCTCTTTTATTATCAAAAGTGTACGGTAGGCCTTTAAATCCTAGATCATGTAGTCCACAGATCTGAAGGGTTTCCCTGAAAGCCATCATCTGATTTTCAGGCCTGGGGACTCTAGATAGATGTTCAAATTGCCATAATGCTTCATTAAAATCTCCCATGACCAGCCAAGGTAACCTGGATGTACCTTTTAGATTTTGTAGCTGGGACCAAACTAAGTGTCTATTTTCCACTCTTGGCTCCCCATAGATACAGGTGAGCCGCCACAGCGGTTCATCGGTTGAAAGCCTAATGTAAACATCGATAATATTTTTATTCAAAACTTTAACTTCCACGTACAAAGATTCATGCGAAAAGAGGGCTAAACCCCCCACTAAGACCTTCACTACTCACTCCAGTAAAACCACGAAGACCTAAACGACCCCTAAGACGACAAACTTTATTTTTATGTTGACGCGTTTCACACAAGAAAATTAACCTAGGACGCAAAGTTTTGGAGATAGCCACTAGCTCCTGAACTGTCGAGGTTCCACCCGCTCCCCGACAATTCCAACTTAGGAAATTCATTGCTCCTGACGAGACCAGACATTAGTCCTCGTCAGTCTACCGGCTAACCCCTTACCGGCTGGTCTTGCTTCCTTGCGGACGTCTACAGTACCATCAGGCTTCGTGTGCGCCATCTTCACCTTGTTGTGTCTGGTGCTTATCTTATTTCCACGCTTTGTCTCGCCTCCCTTTTCTGGTTCTTCATAAGGAACCACCGACAAATCTTGGCCAAAGAGTAAATACTTTTTGTTTGCTTCCGTTGCTGAGCGCTTCCGTGGGAGTTGATCTACCACTTCCATAATTTCATCTGAATCTCCATAGGACACAGCCAGAGAACTCAGCCCGTGTAGGGCCGGGATCATGTCCGAAGATCGAGGAGAATCTTTCCTATCCACAGGCATCTGGACATCCTCCGCCTGCACTTTTGTGTTAGTCTGCATCGCGGTCTCCCCAAGCTCCTCCTCCTGATCCGTCGTAGCATGTGCTGGTTCATCGTCCGGGAATTGGATGATAGGTTGATTATTATCAGGCCGGCGCAATTGGGACCTACCCTGGCTGCTGTTCCCCATCTGCATAGCTCCCACTTGATTAGAAGGTTCCTGTTCCATTGCCCCAATGCCCTGCTCCATCGCCTCATCAAAATCATCATAGGCTCCTACTGGCACCGGTTCATAGTTATGAGGCGGCGTTGCATCGACAAGAGGTGGCATCTGCTCTTCTCCAGACTCCTCCTATGAGTCCACATGTTCCTCCTGCACTGGCCTCTGGTCTCCTCGCGCCTTTGAGATGGGCGAGTCCGAGTAGATTGGTGTGATTCCGCTGTACCAAAGCTAGCAAAACTCAATCCTTTCTTCGCCGCCGCTTGCCCCCTAGGTGGAACAAAATGAGTTTTATACTCATACTTTTTATAGGGACTACATCTTAACTCATTTTTATCATAATCTATGGACGGTGTCCCCCTTCGCCGTTTCTCGCACTCCTCCTCACGGTGACCCATGAAGCCACAATGTTCACAATAACGTGGAATGCGCTCATACTTCAGCTTGTAGGACGACACCACCCCTAGCTTCCCCTTCACGCCTGTTGTAATTTGCATCTGAAGCCGCTTGTTATATGGTATGTCAACTCGGACGCGCAGGAACTCGTGCATATGTTCCTCAGAAGAAGGAACATCCACCTCCAAGGCCCTACCCAGGCCATTGCCACATCGCATACCGAACGCATCTTTCTTCTGCTTACCCCATGGCACATCATAGATACGCACCCAAACTGGCACAGAATCTAGGATCATCTCTGACGGGCGAGTAACATCATCAACAGTTTTGACCAGCAGTGCATTCCGGTTAAAAATCCATGGCCCTCCTCTCATCACAAAACCATAGTTCCCTTTTGAAAATAAAGTGATCATGTAGTAGTTTTTGCCTCTCTCCGAATAACTGATCCCACAGCAGAGCTGCCAAACCTTCTCAATAAAGTGATTAAACATGGACACTGTGTTAGTCTTAAAATTCTCCATGTATCTTGCCAGTAGTTGCCAAGTGTTCGGGGCGCTTGGTTCCACCACAGTTTCCTCTTCCTCATCGAACTCAAGGAAAACATCATCTTACATATCCACCGTGCCATCTATCTTGGTCTCCGGTCCTCGCCGGAACCCCATCTCCTCATCCATACTTTCTCCCTCATCCCAGTTCCCCATCTCAGCTTCCTCTCGACTTCTTTCTGGGCTAAGGCGTCACATCTTTGCCACAACAATTTCACCGCTGGCAGGCGGTGGTAGATCCTCGGGATCCCCTTGATGGCCCCCACCGTTCGGTAGCGAAACCAATGGTAGCACTGGCCCTGGCGTCCCCTGTCGCCGCGCCCTAGGAATCCTCATCACACCTTGATCAGTTTGCCCGTCCTCAAGGCTCCGTCCTCCCTGGGTACCACCGCCACCGTCCCCCGATCCTCCTCTCCCCGCCATCACCGCCCCAGGAGTAGATCGGTCTGGATTCCGTGCAGAAAACAAGGTTGTGTTTCTCGCAGGGTTACGTTGACTGATTTGATCTAGGTTACCACCGGTGGAAGCTTTTAACGGAGGGTTCTCCGTATGCCCCTCCGAGCCGTGTTCCAGTGGGACTCCGTTCCCCATCCTGACCTTTGGTGCTCGCGTGTAGCGCGCAGACTCCTTTCTTGCCCTCCGACGGGCTTCCGATGGACTCTCATAGGGTTTTGGCGGCGGCGGAGCGCGGTCGCCAGCGTTGTCGCCCATGTCGCCAGGAACCCTAGAGTGTTGACGTGTGTAATGTTGAAAACGCGTAAGGGTACAAACCTTGGTGAATCAATAGTTGATTACTCAACATTGATGAACAACAAATATGAGAATAGGGTTCAATAGAGATGGTAAGGATTGATATGGAAAGAAAGATATGTGGTGAATGGTCTTGGCTTGGTTTCCTTCCTAACTAAAGAGTCAAGGTGAAGTGTTACCATGTTTCTCATGGTAGAAATAGATAAGGATTGAATAGGTCAATAGTTAGTTATTACATTCTTGTTACTTGGTATTCATGAGTTATTGTAATGAATAATAAGATGTGATCACCTAGGGATCTAATTACAATCATTAATCAATGTGTAATGGTTTAGTTTCATTGCATTTGATCTACCCTTAGATCAAATCATGTTTACCCAAAATGAGATTTTAGCAAAGGACATATTGAAACTTATCGCAATCAACTTGATGATCTACTTCAATTCCATCAAGTTGAGAGAAGCTTCAATTACTTTGACAAGTTTTGTTCAAAAGCGCGAAAATTATTCAAATTTTCTATGCATGAATGCAATGCACACATCTGGGTTCAGCTTATTTCTATGCTCTAATGCTGGGATGTTACAGACTCTCCCCCTTAAAATAAACTTTTTCCTCGAAGTTCACAAACTCTCATGTTTCGGAGTAAGGAAGTGACTTGTAGTGGTTACTGCATTTCTCCACTCCATGGTAACCTCAAATGGGAATAATTGCAATATCACATATCCAGATAGTTTTCTTATTCCGATTAGATATCCTAATCCAACTCTTTCACTTAATCATTGAACTTTCTTACTATATTATATAAGGTCTAGGAAGTCTCACTAAAACAGGTTTTAAATTTCTATTTGCCAATAGTTGTGGTCAAAAGACTATATTTTTGTTTTGTCATAGTATGGTTGATACTGGTATTCCTTTCAAAATTGGATCTGAACTCATTTATTTCATACCCGTTGGAATTTCTTGTTCGTATACACCTATCCAATTGGATGTGCTTTATTCTCTCTTATGAATCACTTAAGAGTTGTTTCCTTTAGAATTAGTCTATTAAGATTCACCTGTTTTATCACCTTCAAGTTTTTACCTTATCAAGCTTTAGATAATCTTTTATTATTACCTTAAGTACTTCTTCTCCAACCTTTACTAGGAAAAATTAGAAAACAATACTTCCTCTTTTGTTTACTCTCCCCCTTAGGGTTTTCTAATAGTCTCTAAACTACCTATATAGTAATCATTGGCGTAATAACTAGAATGTAGGTCTTTGTCTATCTTATTTTCTACCTAGTTGGGTTCTCATGAAAGATTGTACGGTGTATCCACACAATTGTGGATCTCCGAAGTGGATCTTTCATCATATTAGTCTTACTTACTATTTGGACATTTTCACTTTGATAGATCTGACTTCACGAAGCGTCTCGAAAGACGGTAACTTTAATGTTTCTACTTCTTTATGTCTTCCTTAACTTAGGCCAAGTTTTATGCTATTTATGCAACTTTTAAGATGATTTGATTAACTAAATCATGCAATTATCAGTTGCGGACAAATACCGGCTGCGGACCATCCCAGGGTATATGTAATCCCCTACGATTTTCGAAATATTTCTGGCAGTCACTCTAACTTATTCGAATTTGGATACCACCCATTTTCTGGTGAACTTAATTTCACTACTTCTTTGTACTTATTCATGATACTTCCATGAACTTGGTACTACTACTCCATTACTTCTTAGAAATATTACATATTCTAGGTGAAGTTAATTTCATCACTCCTTGTTGCTCCTTATATTCCCTACACTATTCTTCCTTCTTATTGGTGGCTAGTAATGATCGGAGCTTGATCCATTCTTCAAATTGCGTTGATACCCCTTATACTTGCTTCATTCTTCATGTAAATCCTCATCTTGATCTTTAGAACTCATCACTCCCTTACACGGATTACCGTTCCTATCTAGGTCTATAACATCAAGTAATAACTGGGTGTTACATCATGCATTTGCACACCAAGTCAAACTTCATGTACAGATCTAGCCAATCAAGAAGATTCATGGAAGCCCAAAAGTCGATAAACAACAATACATATACCATGTATTATACATAGGTTTTAAATAATCTATAGACGAACTGATCGTTTCAATGGTTTGCCTCACATATACATCACACAACTATCTTACAAGAACTTCTTGTTCTTCTGACTATATCCTCACTTATTTCAGCAAACCCTTCAAACTACAATACGCACTACCCTCTATGTACATTATTCAAGCACTCATCCCTTAGGATTTTGTTACATTTTTACTTTCATCTTCCTCTAATGCTTCCTGGAGTTCCGTCCATGATGACGTGAAGTCCTATGACTGCCTTCTGGAGCGTAAGAGCATCCAGGAGGTGCGTATTATTGATTAGAAGTACCGAGACTGAGATTAGTCATTGAAAAATGACTAGAGTTGGCATAGTCTTCTACAGGATATACCTGCGTTTCCGGCAATGCTTCCTCAAAGTAAGAGGGTTCTTTCGCTTTCTCTTGGATCCATTCGTACATATTGGTATACTAACTACCGGAATACTCTTCTAAGTCAATTGGGTTGGTATTACCCCCATATGGTCCATAAGGCTCTATATGGTTATAGTTGGTCTCTTCTCCGATACCTGTATCACAAGGTATAGGATTTCCTATGGTTCCACCTTGAGATTCCACTCCCCATTCATACTGGTGTTGCTCATGGTTACTTGGAATAGCTCCCACCCATTCCTTTTGTTCGGAAATACACTTGGTCCATAAATCTTCAGATGGCTGGGTTTTATTTTGGTAGTAGGCATAGTTTTTTGAGTGTGGATCAACAAACTTGGTTTCCTCATACACTTCTCCCGAAGAGATGTGTTTGGGATGCCTAGATTCACTATCTAACTTCTTTCTACGTTCCATTGATTTATCAGGATCAGTAAAATCCTCAATGACTGTGTCCAGCTCCTGAACTAAGACTTGGTGAGTGTTGTGGTAAGTGTTTAGAAAATACCGATAACGATCCATATACTCTACGGCTAGAGTGGGTTCAGTTTGTACTAGAGTAGAGTGATCTAACTCATGCTCCGGGTTCGAGGTTTCATGTGGTATAATAGTGTGGGTACTACCTTCTATTGCTTGGGATTTCTATTCTCGGATCATGGTTATGGCTGCTGCTACAGCAATCTGATATGCAGATGCCATGCACCTTGCCTCTCCTGATGGCATTTCTCCCTTAAGTCCTAACTTCTTGGGTAACATGATCATGACACGGTATTTAGCTAATACCTGCCCATCATAGTAACTGTAAATCTTGACCAAAAGTCTTGATTCACAATCCAAACTCCGTAGAAGTTATCAGAGATTATCTGTCAAATCCCCTCCATAGTCATTTAACGTCCTGTTCATCACTTGAACATTCCAGGGTGGATATCGAGGTGCCATGTAGAACTATAGATAAGAAATTATCATCAGTCACATAGATTTAAAACTCTTGGGTAATGATCAGAATTGCAATCATACTAAAGAATTATCGCACTAGCAACATAACAGGTTTATTTTCAGTTGAATATCCCTCATATCACTAGAGAACCCTTTATTATTGTAGATATGTGTCCTACAGGTTCTCCCCGTTTACTAGGTTTCCAACCTAAGGTCAAAGCATATGCTATGATACCAACTGCGGTGACCCAGCATACCACTGCATGATGTAGTACACTATAGTCGTTGACATAACACCAATGAAACACCGTTCACTAGTATTACATCCCTCAGAGTGGTACAACAGAAACACAGCAGGTCCAATACATGGCTAAAGGTTACAACTCACTCTATACACAAGATCCAGAGAACACTCTAGGTTAAAGAGAGAGAAAGAAACTTCTTACAAAGAAGAATCAAAAATGAACAATTTAAAAACTATCATATTATTAAGACTAGTATCTTAACTATTGGTTTGGCATTGCTGCTATTGCAATACACTATAGAAATAGGTTCTATGACTAGAAATTATATTCCTATCTACTCAGTAACTTTGTCTTTACTTGGGTTGATGTATATGTTTACTTCCTTGACTTCATTGAAGAGCTTTAGCTTTTATTTATAATTCCTGGAACATAACTTGATGTAGACATCGTCTTAATGGATTCATAATCTAGCAAGATTAAGAAGATACGTTGAGTACGAGCGTACTCAACAAGTTCACTAGAAAAGGAGTGTTTGATGCATTATATCTACAGCCACAGACCATAGGTCGTGGGCAATGCAGGTTTTCGTAAACATTTCTTCAAAGGTTGCTTTTATTCTGAAAAGCTATGTCCGTCAGCCTTCACGGGTTTACCAGAACTTTCATGGAGTTCCTTTCCCGCCGCGTTCGCAGCTCCTTCCCGGAATAGGGAGTAACAAATTACAGTTCTTACACTCTGCAGAGGTGCGTTACTTTACCCATGAGAGATCAACTCTTTGTTGCACAACCGGGCAGCTTATTCCCGTCCACAATTCCATGATGTGGGGCCCAGAAGATGATCCAAGCCAATCACTGCCTTCTCCGTGACCCCGCATGTCTCCTTAGTGTACGCCAACCCACATACTGAATTATGGCAATTGGCAGTACATACCGTTCAGATGCCGGAACTATCATGGGACGTTGAGGGTTCCCACCCATATGCTGCATATCCTCTACGAATTACCAATCAATGCATGCTACGAGGATAACAGCCACGAACCGCACATCCGGCTCCATGCGAGAGGGAAAATATACAGCTGAATTCTCTGTCCCATTCCAAATATCATGGTCAACGCGTAATATACGTCACAAGAATCACTGGCGACATTGGTTGTTAAGTCCTAGGTATTATAGTCATGTGTAGTGGTATTCCAACTGCCAGGCTTAATAGATTAGCTGATCACCCTGGATCAGTAACCAATAATTCACATTATTATCAAAAATAGTGTTTTCTGACCTTTTTGAAATGCAGGTGATGACAACACTAGATTTGCAGAATACTTTACTGAAAATAATCAAAGGACATGAGCAAGTGTGAACTTGCCTTTTGTGATTGCAAGATTATGCACTCATGGTCTTCGAGACAATATAAGATCCAATATCTAAAATCAGCATCATTGGTCTGGTAAGGACTAATGTTTAAAAAAGCAAGATGCTCTTATGCATAAGTAATGTAATGCAAGTTGATAAACTTGAATCCCGGGGATAGCGTTGATATAGGGTTTGGAAACTGGCAATGGTTTCTTTATAATGTGTTGTTATTTAGGTAAGTTTCATACTTGTGATTTTTATTAAGGCTTGTGAGTGTGTGTGAAACAACATGTAATTATAATGGTATATGTGGTGACCCAGCATACCACTTCATGTTGTAGTATACTATAGTCGTGGACATAACATTCACGGAGTACCATTCCGTAAATATTACATCCTCAGCGTGGTACAACAAAAACAAAGCGGGTTCGCATCATACATTATCATTATTACAACCATAAATTTACATGACGACTTTGAGATCCTCCTAGGTCCATAGAGGTATCCCGATGTCTCAGGGCTAAACTATAATAACTCGGAGATCAGATTAAAGAAGCAACTAAGGTTTATACGAGATTTAATATAGATAGAGGATAGAGATCTATGCTACTGGACTAGATCACTATATATGCTACATCTACACTTCAGATACGTCGGTCTCCATTCCATAGATGTTTTCGTAATTGTTCCCTTCGACGCTTCCTGATACTTCTGGTTCTTCATAGAAGAATTCTTCTTGGTCTTCAATTGGATATAGTATTTCCTCTTCCTGACTGTTAATGTCTTCAGAATCTAGCAAGGGTTAAGAAGATACGTTGAGTACGAGCGCACTCAGCAAGTTCACTAAAAAGGAGTGTTTGATGCACTATATCTACAGACACAGACCATAGGTCGTAGGCAATGCAGGTTTTCATAAACATTTCTTCAAAGGTTGCTTTTATTCTAAAAATCTATGTTCGTCAGCCTTCACAGGTTTACTAGAATTTTCATGGAGTTCCTTTCCTGCAGCGTTCGCAGCTCCTTCCTGGAACAGGGAGTAACAAGTTACAGTTCTTACACTCTGCAGAGGTGCGTCACTTTACCCATGAGAGATCAAATCCTTGATGCACAACTAGGCGAATCTTTCCAGTCCACACTTCCTATGGTGTGGGACCTAGTAGATGATCCAAGCCAATCACTGTCCTTCTCCACGACCCCGCATACACCGCAATTGTTGTATGCCCAAACTCAAGGTAGACCTTTCCCCGTATAAAACGGCTATACCTTAGTTGGATACACACAATAACCATTAACACTAGAAATCTGTCTTTTGTAAGCCTAGATCCACGGTAGACCTTTCCCCGTATAAAATGGCTATACCCATGATCTGCAACTTACAAATGCTCCGAATAGTGTCCAATGCATGCGAAAGGGAGCCGATCCAGCTGACTTCTTCGTCCCATACCAAATATCATGGTTAATGCGTAATATTGAAGGGTTTCGCGGCATAGTAAATCAAAATTTTCTACGGATGCGAACAGAGGGAAAGCCAAGATCTAATCTAGGAGATGCAATCAACGAGAGAGATTGGATTAGATCTTCATACCCTTGAAGATTCAAGACAATGAACGCTCGTCGGGCGTGGGTGATGTAGTCGTACTCGCTTCTCCTCCTCGCGATCCGATCCGATCTAGCACCACAAGTGGCGGTGCCTCCGTGAGATGCACACGCAAAGACTCGGCGTCTCCTCCTTCCTCGGACCAGCAAGTATGGTGGAGAGATAGATTGTATCTACAGCACGACGGCGTGGTGTATATGGTGGAGAATTTCTGCTGCAGGGCTTCGCCTACAAACAATCGGAAGGGAGAGAGGAAGGTAGCAAGGCAGCTAGGGCTTGGAGGAAGGTGTGTGGGGGGGAGGGGGCGCACCACCCCTCTATATATAGAGGGGGCGGCCAGCCCTTGCCCCTCCTCCAAGCCTATCTCTAGTTTAAACAATTTAAACTCTCCCTTATCTAGAAATCCTATCTCTAGTTTAAACGATTTAAACTCTCCCTTATCTAGAAATCCTATCTCTAGTTTAAACAAGTTTAAACTTATCTAGGATCGGCTGGGCCCTATGGGGCCTTGTGCCCCGGCCCAATGCGCGGACACTCCCTCATAGGCCCATGCCCCTCCCGGAAGGTGGGGCCACGTTGGTCCCCTTCCGGAAGGTTCTAGAAGCTTCGGTACAATACCGATTAACCCGGAACAATTCGAACTCCAAAACTGCCTTATATGAATCTTATTCTCCGGACCATTCCGAACCTCTCGTGATATCCGGATCCCATCCGAGACTCGAACAAAAATTCATAAACCAATTATCCAATCTATCCTAGAGTCGAGATACGTTAAGTGTGTGACCTGCGGTTCGAGAATATGCGAGACATGATCTTCTATCAATAATCAACAGGGTGCAGGCACCCATATTGACTCCCACATTCATCGATGATCATATCGGATGAACCACGATGCCGAGATTCAATCAATCCCATATATATATTCCCTTCGTCTCGCGATATTTTACTTGCCCGAGATTCGATCGTCGATGCTTGTCATACCTAGTTCAATCTCGTTCACAAAGTACTTTACTCGTTCGTAATCCGATATCACTTTGTGATTAACTCCTTAACCACATGCTTGCAAGCGGTGTTGATATTGATTACCGAGTGGGCCCAAGTATATCTCCGACTTGGGAGGGACAAATTCCATCTCGATACATACAACCCAACAGATACTTTCCGATCACGAGAGACACCTTTATGATCACCCTCTCATAGGATGACGTTTGATGACCTCAAAGCTTTCTTCCGGTACCGTGGAGTTGCATTATCTCATGGTCTAAGGAATACAATATTTGACATAGGAAAAGCTTCGCAAAGATGAACACGATGAAACGATCTAATTGCTTCGCTTAGTTTGGGTCTATCCACCATATCATTCTCCCAATGATATGATCTCATTATCAATTGACAACTCATGTCTATGGTTAGGAAACCTTAACCATCATTGATCAATGAGCTAGTCCATAGAGGCGTACTAGGGACACGGTGTTGTTCACAAACCACACAAGTATTAAAGTTTCCGCTTAATACAATTCCAACATGGAATATAAACTTTATCATGAACAAGAATTATAATAATAACATCTTTATTATTGCCTCTAGGGCATAATTCCAACAGTCTCCCACTTGCACTAGAGTCAATAATCTAGTTTACATTTGGCAACAATCTCACACCCATGGCACTGAGGTGTTGATCATGTTTTACACGTGGAAGAGGTTTAGTCAATGGATCTGCGACATTCAGATCCGTATGTACTTTGCTAATCTTCGATCTCCATCGCTATATAATCTCGGATTATATGAAACTTATGTTGATATTCTTGGTCTTTGGATGATATATTGGTTCCTTAGCGAGTGCTATGGCGCCCGGTGTTGTCACACAATATCTCCAGTGGGTCCAATGCACTTGGAACCACGCCAAGCTCGATGATGAAGTTTCGATCCAAACTCCTTCACTTGACGCTTCTGCAGTGACCATGTATTCCGCTTCCTGTAGATCCCGCGATCATGCTTTGCTTGCAGCTTCTCCACTCACAGCTCCTCCATTCAAAATATAAACGTATCACATTCGAGATTTGGAATCATCCTTGTCGGTGTCGAAACTAGCATCGACGTAACCTTTACGACAAGTCGTTCATCACCCCCATAGACTAAGAACATTTCTTTAGTCCTATTTAGGTACTTTAGGATGTTCTTCACGGCTGTCCAGTGTTCCACTCCTGGATCACCTTGATATCTGCTCGTCAAACTAAGAGCATTGGACACATCCAGTCTAGTACACATCATGGCATACATGATGGAACCTATGGCCGAGGCATAAGGCACTTTTCTCATAGCTTCCCTATCATTTACATGGTTGGACACCGAGCCTTGCTCAATATCTTACCCGACAACATAGGCCGAACCTTTCTTTGCCTTATCCATTCGAACCTTTCGTAACTTTGTCTAGGTATGTACTTTGGCTTAAAACTATCAGGCGTCTTTGTCTATCTCTATAGATTTTGATGCCCAATATATAAGCAGCTTCACCTAGGTCTTTCATTGAAAAACACTTGTTCAAATAACTCTTCACGTCGTTAAGCATGTTGATGTCATTTCCGATAATCAATATGTCATCCACATACGATGCGAAACGTCACCGAGCTCCCACTCACTTTCTTGTAGATGCAAGCTTCGTAGCAATTTGGAACAAATCCAAAGCTCTTGATCACTTGATCAAAACGAAGGTTCCAACTCCGAGATGCTTGCTTCAGTCCGTAAATGGAACGCTGAAGTTTGCATACTTTATCAGCATCCTTAGGATCAACAAAACCTTCAGGTTGCATCATATACAACTCTTCATCAATGTTGCCATTGAGGAACGCAGTCTTAACATCCATCTGCCATATTTCATAATCATGAAACGCAGCAATTGCTAATAAAATCCGAATGGACTTAAACATCACTACGGGAGAGAAAGTCTCATCGTAGTCAACACCTTGAACTTGTCGAAAACCTTTTGCGACAAGCCGTGCTTTATAGACGGTAACATTACCATCCGCGTCCGTTTTCTTCTTGAAGATCCATTTGCACTCAACGGCCTTTCGGTCGCTAGGAGGGTCTACCAAAATCCATACTTGGTTTTCGCTCATGGATCCCAATTCGGATTTCATGGCTTCTAGCCATTTCTCAGTGTCTGGGCTCATCATCGCTTCCTCATAGTTCGTAGGTTCACTGTCTTCTACTAACAAGACAGTCAAGACAGGGTTGCCGTACCACTCAGGAGGGGCACACGACCTTGTCGACTGCGACGCTCAAGAGCAAGATCGTCCAAGCTTCATGATCCTTGTCATTAGCTTCCTCTATTGTTGGTGCAGCTTTGCATCGAACAATTTCAGGTCTGCGCTACTCTCCAATTCAAGAGAAGGTTCAATAACCTCGTCTAGCTCTACTTTCCTCCCACTCACTTCTTTCGAGATAAACTCCTTCTCAAGAAAGGAACCGTTCTTTCATGACAAACACTTTGCCTTCGTTTACGTGATAGAAGGTATACCCAATGGTTTCCTTAGGGTATCCTATGAAGACGCATTTCTCGCTTTGGGTTCGAGCTTGTCCGGCATCAACTTCTTGACGTAACCGCTCGTGATCCCCAAACTTTAAGAAACGACAACTTAGGTTTAGCACCAAACCACAGTTCATACGGTGTCGTCTCTCAACGGATTTAGATGGAGCCCTATTTAAAGTGAATGCAGCGGTTTCTAATGCATAACCCCAAAATGATAACGGCAAATCAAGAGAGACATCATTGATCGGACCATATCTAATAGGGTTCGATTCATGCTCAGACACACCATTGCGTTGTGGTGTTCGGGTGGCGTGAGTTGTGAAACGATTCCACTTGCTTTAAGATGCGTGAGAAAATCATAACTCAAATATTCACCTCCACGATCGGATCGTAGAAACTTAATCTTTACATTACGATGGTTCTCCACTTCATTCTGAAATTCTTTGAACTTTTCAAACGTTTGATTTATGTTTCATTAAATAGATATACCCATATCTACTTAAGTCATCGGTAAAAGTGAGAAAATAGCGATATCCACCGCGTCGAAACACTCATCGGTCGCATACATCGGTATGTATGATTTCCAACAAGTCCGTTTCGCTCCATCATCTGGGAGAACGGGTTTTGATCATCTTGCCCATGAGGCATGGTTCGCATGTGTCAAATGATTCAAAATCAAGAGACTCCAAAAGTCCATCGAATGGAGTTTCTTCATGCGCTTTACACCAATATGACCTAGACGATTGCCACAAATAAGTAGTATTATCACTATCTACTTTGCATCTCTTAGCCTTAATGTTATGGATGTGTGTTTCATCCCTTTCGAGATTTAGAAGAAATAAACCATTCACAAGAGGTGCATGACCATAAAAGATGTTACTCATATAAATAGAACAACCATTATTCTCCGATTTAAATGAATAACCGTCTTGCAATAAACATGATCCGGAAATAATGTTCATGCTCAACACAGGCACATAATAACATTTATTAAGGTTTAAAACTAATCCCGAAGGTAAAACTAAGGAGAGCGTGCCGACGGCCATCACATCAACTCTTGATCCGTTGCCAACGCGCATCGTCACCTCATCCCTCGCAAGCCGCCGTCTATTCCGTAGCTCCTGTTTCGAGTTACAAATATTAGCAACTGAACCGGTATCAAATACCTAGGCACTACAACGAGGGCTAGTAAGGAAAACATCAATAACATGTATATCAAATATACCTTTGATGGTGCCAGCCTTCTTGTCCGCTAAGTACTTCGGACAGTTGCGCTTCCAGTGACCCTTGTCCTTGCAATAGAAGCACTCAGTGTCCGGCTTAGGACCAGACCTGAGCTTCTTCTCAGCAGGGGCAACGCGCTTGCCGCCGCCTTTCTTGAAGGGCTTCCTTGCTCCCTTACCTTTCTTAAAGGTGGGGGGATTGTTGACCATCAACACATGATTATTCTTTTTGATGTTCACCTCCGCTACTTTCATCTTAGCAAAGAGCTCAGTGATCATATCAGTGGAACCAATCTGATTGTGATCAACTACAAAACTTTTGTAGCTAGGAGTGTCAATCTTGAGCTCCTCTGGAATCATGCATTCCAGTTGCTCAAGGCGTTGAGTGTAGCCCGACATCTTTATGGCGTGCTCACTAACGGAACTCCCTTCCTCCATCTTGCAGTTAAAGAACTTCTCGGAGATCTCATATCTCTCAGAACGGGCTTGAGTCTGAAACATGTTTTTCAGCTCCTAGAGAATCTCAAAGGGGCCGGCGAACTCTTCAAAACGATTTTGAAGATCCGATTCCATAGCATACAACATGACGATCTTAATCAAATCATAATCATCCTTGCGCGACTGATAAACAGCTTTTTCATCAGCCGGCGCATCTACGGCAGGGGGGTTACCTAACGCTTTCTCAAGGACATAGTCCTTTTGTCCGCCAGACAGAATGATTCTTAGATTGCGGAACCAGTTGGTGAAGTTAGACCCATTGTTTCTAAGCTTTTCTTTCTCAGCAAAAATTCAACTTAATCAAATTACTAGATGAACTCCCACTAAATTCAACATCCCTCAAGTTGTTTAGTGAACACGATCCAAATTCACCACACCTAATCCGATCATCACGAGAAGAGATGTGGTTTCAATGGTGGACAACAAAGTGTCGATCATATCACTCATATGACTCATGCTTAACCTTTCGGTTCTTGTGTTCCGAGGCCATGTCTGTACATGCTAGGCTCGTCAAGCTAGACCCAAGTATTTCTGCGTGTGCAAAACTGGCTTGCACCCGTTGTATGTGAGCGTAGAGTCTATAGCACCCGATCATCACGTGATGCTTGGACACGACGAACTTTCGCAACGGTGCATACTTGGGGAGAACACAGTTTTTATCTTGATCTTTAAGTGAGGAATCATCTTATAATGCTACCGTCGCGATCTAAGCATGATAAGATACATAAAAGGATAAACATCACATGCATATAACTTTATGTGACATGGTATAGCCAATCTTCGCAATGATCTCCATCTTGTGCGTTAAGCATGATCTCCATCACTCCACCATGATTGCCTCCACCACGAATAGCAACTACAACTATTGCTAACTACTTAGCGATAAAGTGAAGCTATTACATGGCGTATAAGAAGTTGACTCGCAGTCATACACAATTATAAAGACAACCATATGGCTCCCGGTTGTGTACTCATCGACATGCAAGTCGTGAAACATTACAAAACATGATCATCGCATACAATATACACATCACATCTTGGGCCATACCATATCACGAAAACAATCCTGCAAAACAAGTTAGACGCCTCTACTTTGTTGTTGCATGTTTTACGTGGCTTATGGGAGTAGATGCTAAGAACGATTCTTACCTACGGAAAGCCACAACGGTGATATTATGGTTGCCAAACTCGGTGTTAATCCCATGACAACTATTGTGAGAGAAACGACATCCACCGACCGCATGTGTGGTACAAGCCACACGTCAAGTGCGGAGCGGTCTCATGACGTCGCGTAAGGTCGGCCTAGACCGCTTCAATCTCACTATCCCGCCATAAGAAGAACACAAACAAGAGGCTTGCAACATAAAACATCAACGCCAAGAACAACCATGTTGCGTTCTACTCGTGAAACACATCTACGCATAGATCTAGCTCGATACCACTTGAAGGGTTTTGCGGCATAGTAAATCAAAATTTTCTACGGATGCGAGCAGAGGAAAGCCAAGATCTAATCTAGGAGATGCAATCAACAAGAGAGATTGGATTAGATCTTCATACCCTTGAAGATTACGCCTGATGAACGTTAAATCGGAACGTGGGTGATGTAGTCGCACTCGCTTCTCCTCCTCGCGATCCGATCCGATCCAGGCACACAAGTGGCGGTGCCTCCGTGAGATGCACACGTGCAGCACCTCGACGTCTCCTCCTTCCTCGGACCAGCAAGTATGGTGGAGAGATAGATTGGATCTACAGCACGGCGTGGTGTATATGGTGGAGAATTTCTGCAGCAGGGCTTCGCCTACAAACAGTCGGGAGGGGAAGAGGAAGGTAGCAAGGCAGCTAGGGCTTGGAGGAAGGTGTGTGGGGGGGAGGGGGCGCACCACCCCTCTATATATAGAGGGGGGGCGGCCAGCCCTTGCCCCTCCTCCAAGCCTATCTCTAGTTTAAACAATTTAAACTCTCCCTTATCTAGAAATCCTATCTCTAGTTTAAACGATTTAAACTCTCCCTTATCTAGAAATCCTATCTCTAGTTTAAACGAGTTTAAACTTATCTAGGATCAGCTGGGCCCTATGTGGCCTTGTGCCCCTGGCCCAATGCGGCCAGGACACTCCCTCATAGGCCCATGCCCCCTCCCAGAAGGTGGGGCCACGTTGGTCCCCTTCCGGAAGGTTCTAGAAGCTTCCGGTACAATACCGATTAACCCGGAACAATTCCGAACTCCAAAAACTGCATTGCCTTATATGAATCTTATTCTCCGGACCATTCCGAACCTCTCGTGATATCCCGGATCCCATCCGAGACTCGAACAAAAATTCATAAACCAATTATCCAATCTATCCTAGAGTCGAGATCGTTAAGTGTGTGACCCGGGTTCGAGAATATGCGACATGATCTTCTATCAATAATCAACAACGGTCAGGCACCCATATTGACTCCACACATTCATCGATGATCATATCGGATGAACCACGATGCCAGATTCAATCAATCCCATATATATATTCCCTTCGTCTCGCGATATTTTACTTGCCCGAGATTCGATCGCTTGCATTGTCATACCTAGTTCAATCTCGTTCACAAGTACTTTACTCGTTTCGTAATTCGATATCACTTTGTGATTAACTCCTTAACCACATGCTTGCAAGCGGTGTTGATATCGATTACCGAGTGGGCCCGAAGTATATCTCTCCGACTTGGGAGGGACAAATTCCATCTCGATACATACAACCCAACAGATACTTTCCGATCACCTGAGGGACACCTTTATGATCACCCTCTCATAGGATGACGTTTGATTACCTCAAAGCTTTCTTCCGGTACCAGGGAGTTGCATTATCTCATGGTCTAAGGAATACAATATTTGACATAGGAAAAGCTTCGCAAAGATGAACACGATGAAACGATCTAATTGCTTCGCTTAGTTTGGGTCTATCCACCATATCATTCTCCCAATGATATGATCTCATTATCAATTGACAACTCATGTCTATGGTTAGGAAACCTTAACCATCATTGATCAATGAGCTAGTCCATAGAGGCGTACTAGGGACACGGTGTTGTTCACAAACCACACAAGTATTAAAGTTTCCGCTTAATACAATTCCAGCATGGAATATAAACTTTAGCATGAACAAGAATTATAATAATAACATCTTTATTATTGCCTCTAGGGCATAATTCCAACAAATATACGGCGCGAGAATCACTGGGAACATTGGTTGTTAAGTCCTAGATGCTAAATTCCTATGCAGTGGTATTCCAACTGCCAGATTTAATAGATTAGCTGATCACCCTAGATCAGTAACCAATAATTCACTTTAATCATGAAAATAGTGTTTTTGAACTTTTTGAAATGCAGGTGATGACAACACTGGATTTGCAAAATACTTTACAAAAAATAATCAAAGGACATGAGCAAGTGTGAACTTGCCTTGATATAGCAAAGTATTGTAGTCGAATGTCTCGACTTGACCCTGGACCTCGGGTTCTACAAAAATATCAACATTGCCCTGTAAGGACAATGTTTAAAGAAGCAATATGCTGTTATGCATAAGTAATGAGATGCATAATGCAAAATCCCAAGTAATTCTTCAATTAATACCAGTGAGATATATTTAGATGATTTATTTAATATTTGCTTTAGTTTAAGTTTACTTCATAAGAAGGATAAACACATAAAATATGAAGAGTAAAGTACAATCATAATATAATTCTAAGGTTCCACGATATTATGTAATTATTACAAAGTTCATGTTTTAAGTTATCATGGCTTTAAAGAAATGGTATAGTTTTTCTTTTGAAGTGTCAAAAAGAATAATATTTGAAGAAAATATTATTTATGTTAAGTTACTCAACTTTGAAGATTAATAGTATTGAAGCTATGGTTTTGCAATAAGGTTTAAATGATTTTGAGTCATTATATATCTAGCTTGGGGTATCTCAGACCAAATGTAACATCCCGGTATTTAGTACCGAACGAAGGGTAGATATAGGAATTTGTATTGTTGCATGCATTCATTTGTGAAAATGTGGGTAAAAATTTTGCCAAATAAAAATCTTGAGTGATCAATGTTTCTTTCTTACTTTGAGAATAGATTTAGTCTTAAAGGAGGATTGCTATAAACTTTGATATGATCTTAAAGGAATATTGTTTACTTTGAAATGAGTTTGAATTTTTAAAAACTTAAGTGTTTTATAATTTAAATAATTTTGATTTAAGATTTGAATCTTAAATTAATTAAGAGAAAAGTATTATAACTTAAATCTTATTTAAAAGCAATATGGTATATGAAGTTCATTTCTTATTCATAAACAAATTACAGAGAATAACTTACTGAAGTTATTCCAAACTTCACAATTCACACAAGAGTAAAGAATAAAATCTTCTTTATTAATAAATATATAATCTTTATTACAAATGAACCAAATAAAGATTACAAGAATTATAAAAGAAAAAATTACAAAAGATTAAGAAAAGTACATTTGTGTCTCTACTAACTATTCTATATCTAAAACTACACTAAATCTTCATCTTTATCTTTGTACCTGTAAAACAAAGATTAAATAGAAAATAAAACAAGATTAGTGTTAGTATATATTTCTCTCAGATATGTCAGTGAGGTGCACTTGACAATCTCATCATTGAGAAATGTAGTAAAAGGGGCAAGTTTCACCAATCTGAAAGATTTCATCTTTCATGAATTCAAAGCTAGAATCCAAATGACAGCCAAAAGGGACTAAGTCACCAGCCAAGGTAAAAGTGGTTTGGTAATGGTAAGTTCAAAAATTCTGAACCTATCCATATGTGCATAGCAGGCACATAGTCTGCACACACACAAGCATGCAGATGGTGTGTTGTTGACCACATAAGCACAGCCAGCATCACAAAACCACAGCACAGCCATGGAGGAGCACATCAGTGCATCACTCCACCACACAATACACCAGCATAGCCAGGGTGAAAAACAACCAAACCAACCACCCAGATCAACCAAAACATCACCAGGATGGTGACATAAGGATGGGGATGGATCTGGTGGACAGCAAGGTCAAGACCAGGAGCTAGGAGGAGCAGGCAAGCTCAAGAGCAAGCTTACGAACCCAGCAAAAGCAGAGCAAGATCAATATCATCATCAATCCACTACACCAACATCAAATCTTGTGGTGAGTCTCATAAATCCATCACATGCTTTCATCAGAATATCTAAACAAAAGCATGTGTTGTTTTATGCAATGATCTCTCAATAAGCACCCAAGAGGGGTGAATCTATCCTAGAGATTTCAAGTATAAGGATAAGAAATCAAGATCAACCACAAACACTAAACCCTCAGACCAACATCACTGGGTTTAGTGTTATTTTTGTAACTTAGATCATTTTCATTTGATCTTATCAGATCAGGGCACATCTCTCAAAGAGAGAGTAGCACCTCTAAACCTATAAGTTTCAAACAAACTATTGCACAAATAACTAGGAATTACATCCTAGAGCCTCAGACCAACATCATAGGCAGGAAAGATAATAAAAGCTTCCATATCATCTTATCAGTTTTAATCACAAGCATAATCAAGTTAAGCCAGAAATAAAAAACCAATCACTTGTGTGCCAGAATACAATGGTATCACAAGGACAAGTTCTTAATAAGCTAAAACCAATCTTTACTTAGCTTCCACAGATAAAAGGGGGACAAACCAATAAACATCATTTTCCTGAAGCCAAGTGCCAGGAATCAACCCATAATCAATCTGACAGTAGAGTAAACTCTTAGATCAACAACATAATCCAATCAAGGATTTCATTGATACACTAGCATGGATCATGCTGGATTACCACTAGAATTAATCTGACAGGCAATTAGCAGCAACAAAGCTACTATTAATCATCAATCACAGTGAACCATCATTTCCCATGATCAAATATGATCAACACTAAATCTAAAGCATCATAGATATGATCAACAGGGGGTTATGAATCCTAATCAGAGCAAGAACCCTAATCCAGAGATGAACTCAACCAGCACATAGTCACTCGACATGAAAGCCACTAGATACACATAGAAAGAATCATGGTAGTAGCAGGGACAAGCACCACCACGATGTGGCATCCCGCAAAACCACTACTAGAAAAATCGCGTTGTTTTTGTGCATTGCATCATCATGACCTCAGCATGCATCTGTTTGCCTAAAAGAATTTGCTAAAAGCCTAGTTTTGCTTTGTACAAATACCCCTCTTTATTTCAAATGCAAAGCCCCACGATCGTATCGGATATTTTATTTACCTATAAACTAATTGCAAAGTAGCCTTGTTTTAAAATAAACAAAACAAAACAAACACATATTTACAAAACTAATAAAACCTAAACTCTAAATCCTATTCCCACCCAATCCTATTCTACCCACCTATCCTAGCCTGCCACCTCCCTCTCCCTCCACCTCATCTAACCCGCTGCCACCTCATCAATCCACAGCCCCCATCCCCCCTCTCTCTTTCTCACACAAACACACGCCACCCACTCAGCCACCCTCTCCCTTACACCTGGGCCCCCACCTCCCTAGGTCCACTCCCCTCTCCCCACTCCTTCTCTGGCCCACCCCGGTCCCGCACCCCTGGCCCCACCCGACAGCCCCTGTCCACGGGCCCCACCCCGCTCCCCTGTCCCCGCACGTCTCCCCATCCCTCGCCTGGCCGTACCCAACCTCCCGCCTCCTCTCCTCTCCCCGACGTGCCCCTCGCCTGCCCCACCACCCACGTCCTTCCTCGCCCGGCCGGAGCCACCCCCGCCCGCCTTCCTCCTCTCCTCCCGCCGCCCGGTCGACCTCGCCCTCCCTCTGCCCGACCCGCGCCGCTGCCTCCCCGACGGACCGCCTCGAGCTCCTCGCCCGCCCAGCGCTCGCCACCACCCCGACGGACGCCGCCGCCAGGGGATCCTCCCCGCGCATCACCATCGCCGGCCCGCGCCCTCCTGACCTTCCTCCTCGCCGTTCGCCCCCGCCCAGAGCGCCGCCGCCCGCGGCCTCCTCTCCTCCATCGCCGGCCAGGGCCGCAAGCCCCGCCTTCCTTCCTCCGCTCGCGTTGCCCCGCTGACCACCTCTCCTCCGGCCTCTTCCTCCCACCTCCAACCTCCACCGTCGCCGACTCCGGCGGGCCCCTCCGCGTGCGACCTTCCCCGCCGGCGAGCGGACCTCGAGTCCGCCCGTCCTCGCGCCGGTCACCTCCCTGCACCAGCCGACCAGCGCTCCGGCCAGCGCCGCCGCCGCCTCGGCCGGGCCCCGCGCCTCCCCGCTCCCGCCGGCCTCGCCCTCCACTGCGCCCTTCGGCCACCGCGGCCTCCACCCCGTCCCGCCGCCCACCTCGCGCCCCCGGTGCTCAGCCGAGCTGACCCGAAGCACCATCGGAGTACCATTCCAAGACCCCCTCGACAAGATCTCCGATCCGACACATCGACGAGTTCGCCACAAGGAGCCACACGAACCCGAGGGTCCGTCGACAAGACCGTCTCGTCACAAGAGCCCCGATGCCCTTTTGTCGCCAAGATCTGCATCGCTACGTGTTTTCGTCGACCAATGTGCGAGGTGGAACCTGATGGCGCCGGTACCCCAAGATCTACCACACGGACGCACCACGGACTCAGAGAAACCCTCGGACGCCAAGACCGCCCACATGGAACCGAAGGTGTCGAGACCCTGAAAACCGATCCCCCCGGAGTCTGAAGACCGATACCGCCGAACCCGAGCGCCAAGATCTACTTCCCGAGACCCTGAAGACCGACCTGAAGTGCCAGGACCCGAACCTGAAGAACGCCAAGGTCGCCGACGCGGATACGCCAAGTTCCTCGCCCGAATGCCAAGACCGACTCGATGGCGCGGAACCGACAAGGTCTTCACGACGACAAGAACGGCGCCGACCAGAACGAATCCGATGCGCCCCGACACCGACCCAAGTCCTTCTTCCCGGAACGCCAAGTTCTCCGTCTTGTATCCGCTCTCGCCGCTTCCGTCGAACCCTGAACCCTGAGACCGAACCCCGAACCCCGGAACCAAGAACTGCCGAACCCTAATGTGTGAACCCCTTCCCGAAACCCTATTTTATAATATAATACAACTTGTCGCATATTAATTGTTCATGCATGCATCCTTGTCTATGGTTTGGGGGCCTTATGCCGATTCACCTCATAATTAAATATGGGGCCCATATGCGGGCAAATCTAGTCTTATATTGGCCTCATTTAAAATTTGTGCATCAAACCGATACTATATTTGCCTTGCTAATACAACATTTAATTGTGGGGTAGCTAAACAACTTGAACCTATTAATTAAATGTCGGGACCCCGATTCCGCTTAATATGGCCTAATTGCATCGCATCTTTTCCATGTCATACATCATACAAGCATCATGCCGATCTTTCGCCGTAGTATTAAATATTGCATCCGGTGTTAATTCTAGTGTTTTGGGTTCTTCGCGGATAAGGCCGTTGAGTTGATGCGAGTGTCGACCCGATCTTCGGATGAACCTTCGACAATGTTTTCAGGCGAGCATCTCCCCCTTTCTACCTATCTTACTTTTATAGTATTTATTTCCCTCCTGTTGATCTACTGCTATCTGTGTTGCGTTGCTCTAGTTTCCGTACCCGCGATTTCCTTGCAGCCTTATATTGCCTTGGACACATCCTATTACCTGTTGTTGGTAGATAGTTGGACTTGCGCGTCGTAGTCGCTTGATCAAGTGTTGTTGCTTGTCGCCAAGTACCACAGTTGTTGGAGTATTGCCGCCTGTTTGATGTTGGAGATGATCATGGCTTTAAATATCGTTCACTTTAATTACGGTTTAACAACTAAAATTGAAGTAAGTAAGCAGAGGCACAGGTGGGCAATAGATGTTATTTGGTTGTTAACCGTCCACTTGTGTCCCGTAGGACCCCGAGTGCTTGATACCTGTTCCTTGATTTATCGCGCTATCCACATCCGGGAGGATTATGGGACCCCCGAGCGAGCTTGATTCATTCTTATTTCTTGGGGCCACAAACTAGTTTGAGGTTTTATTTACTATCTGTACTTATGCCATGCTTTATCGCTTTATTTAAATTGTGCGATGGATAGCACACTGTCTTATTTAGGATCGGGACACGTTGCGGTGTCGAAAAGCCCGATTTTGGGTTCCCGATCGTTCACCGTCCACCCAAACCTCGGGTCCGTCTGAGTCAGCTAACCGCTATGGTGTACTCCAAGGGGTGGCCCCCTGAAATATTTCTGAATCCTGTGATTGCTTTGTCGTGAAGGCCTCGTTGGGTTTTGATTTGGTTTTTCCGAGGTTGATCGAGTGTGTGTTGCTATTGGTGCACCCCGGCCGGGTAAAACTTTCTGAAAGCCGTGTCCGCGGTTATGGACGACTTGGAGCACAGTATCTCGATCATAGACAACTATAACTAAAGTAGTGCTATAAACTTGACTTTATAATGACTAGTAATCAGCTTCACTACAATGGAATGGCTAAATAAAACTGCCAACAATTGCTTGCTTGGGTTGTCGCTTGCGACCATTGTACCTGACTAGTAATTATTGCAACTATAACGGAATGGCTAAATAAAAGTGCCAACAACTGCTGGGTTTTGGGTTATCTCACGCTAATTGTATTTGACTAGTAAGCATCGCAACCTCAACGGAATGGTTAACTAAAACGGCCCACTGTTTATTTTATCAGGACGATTATCTACACCTGACTAGTAATTGCTGCAACAATAACTGAATAAATAAAACTGCCAACTGTGTGAGTTCCTCGGTTTACTTCCTCGTTTGGTCTCGAGGGGGAAACACCAGGATGGGTTTGTTTGGTGGTAGTATCAGGTTGGTTCCGAATAGGTCTTTCTTATCCCTCTCTGATAGCCGCCAGTTGTATCGAGTCTCTATAGGTTGTTTAGTGCATCTTTGCGCCGCTTGATCCACCATACCTATGTAGGCGAGGCCGCCGAATTCTAGTCTCGCCGTGTCTTGGCCTCAAGATCTTGACGCCTCTTTTCCTTTGCCCTTTGTCGGCACCCTTTTGTTTAAGCAGGTTTTGAGATCGACGTCGTTAGGTTACCCTTCGCTTGGCCAGGCAGGTTATGGATGCCATTGGTTATTCTTCAGGGCTCTTAGCCCCATTTGCATCTTGTCCGTAGTTGGACGCTCTATCGTTTTCAAGGTGATTTGGATCTTTGTATATTATATCTGTATTCTTGACTCTTGGAGTCGTGTTGAATACATATCTGTTCTGTGGGTCCCATCGAGGACTGTTGTGTAATGTTATTACTTCGTTTTCCACCCGCACGAAAGTTCCTGGTGGGCACCTTTGAATCGTTTCTATGCGGGTTTGGCGGGAATCGCTGAAACTTGCATAGGGTCGATTCTGAGGGTGTTACACACGACAACTTACCCGAGGTCCTCGCTGACGAATTGAAGAGGAAGCAAAGGGGCCGACGAACCGCGGTGGCACAGGAAGCACCTGTAGGCGCGCAACTGCACTGCCACGGCGCCACAAGCTACAAGACGAGATCAGCACACCACCGCAGGCGGGATCGTGGCGGTAGCGACAACATCTTTTCCGAACCCTAGGGTTCGGGAATGGGGTGTAACTGACCATGGGGAAGCCTAGAGTCAACTCCAAGTGGATAGAGCTAACGAGCATCGTCGACAACCCCAACTCGCACCACGGCGGCGGCCAGAACGGCCGACGATGGCGAGGATCGACGGTGGCGGCATCGCCGGCCACGGGGGCGAGTCAGAGGAGGAGGAGATAAGGTCGAGGGAGAGAGAGGAGGCAGAGTGGGCTGGGTGGGCCAAAACCCTTTAGGGTAGTCATTTGACCCTGCCCTATTGGGCCACCTTGGCCAAATAAGCCCAAGGGGCCAGCCCAGGTTATTTAATAAATATTTTGATCAAATTGAAAAAGACCAAAATACCCCTAACCTCAATAAAATTATAGAAAATAAATTAATAGTCCAAAAATTATAAATAAAATATTTTTGGAATCACAATAATCCACTTTGTCCAAATAAAATAAGATATTAAATTTTGGACATTCAAATTTTTATAATAATTTTGTAATTTTAATATTCCTTATGGAATTTTACAAAATTATTGAAAGGTGATAAAAATAAATAAAAATAACTTTAATTATTTATTAATATTATAGTATTTTTGAAAAATACTAAGTAAATATTTAGTAATAAAATTAATGTATAATTAATAATTCCTAAAAGAATTATTAAATCAATAAAAGTCAAATAAAGGGAAATAAAATAAAATAACTCAATATTATGTTATAAATATTAAAAAGAAATATTTATAAATCCCTTATTACTCAAAAGGAACTTTTTGGGGTAAATACATATAAATTTAAATAATGCATTACATTACTTGCATAATCATTTTGCTTCTTTAAATATTGTCCTTACCGGGCAATAATGATGTTTTTGTAGAACTAGAAGCTCAAGGTCCAGTGCAAGCATCAGACTTCACTACCTTGCCATCACAAGGCAAGTTCATCACTTGCTCATGTCCTTTGAAGAGTCTTTATCAAAGTATTTGCAAATTGCGTGTTGTCATATATGTTATTAAAAGAAAGAAAATATTATTTTCATAAATAAAGAAATTATAGATATCATCCTAAGTGGTGATATAATGAAGCAATAGAACTTAGAGTTCTAATTGCAACAATGATTATCAAATAGGGACTTAATAACCCCTTACATCAGTGATTCTAGCGCCCATATATTACGCGTTAACTATGAGATTTGGAATGAGACAAAGAAGTCAGCTGTATCTTATTCCTCTCGCATGAAGACGGATGTGCAGGTCGTGGCTGTTATCCTCGTAGCGTGCATATTGATTGGTAATTCATTGAGGATATGCAGCATATGGGTGGGAACCCTCATCGTCCCATGATAGTTCTGGCATCTAACAGGTTTGTACAAACCATTGCCGTAATTCTTCATGTGGGCATGGTGTACACCAAGGAGGCATGCGGGGTCGCGAAGGGGGCAGTGATTGGATTGGACCAACTACTGGGCCCCACATCATGGAAATGTGGACGGGAAAGTACGCCCGGTTGTGCAACAAGGAGTTGATCTCTCATGGGTAAAGTAATGCACCTCTGCAGAGTGTAAGAACTGTAACTTGTTACTCCCTGTTCCGGGAAGGAGCTACGAACGCGGCAGGAAAGGAACTCCATGAATGTTCTGGTCAACCTGTGAAGGCTGATTGTCATAGTTTTTCGGAATAAAATTAATCTTTGAAGAAAGATTTACAAAAACTGCATAGTGCCAAGGATTTATAATCCGAGGTGGTAGTTAGAGCATCAAACTTCCCACCTTGCATATAATGAACTTTTTGGGTAATGCTGTTACTCATTCTTTCCTTTGATCCCTTGCTTAGACTCTGACGATCCCGAAGACGTGCCAATGTATGCAGCCGAATGCCAAGAAGACGTGCTCTACGTGGAACCTGATTTATCCGGAGGAGTTGAAGGCGTGGACTACGAGATCCACTATGGTGTCGATGAGAACGAGTCCACTTAAGTGTCTAGTTAATAGTAACTAACGGAGCCGAGCAGCATGAACTCTATAGAATAAGCTGTTGAGCCCCAATCCTAGTCGGAGTTGCTACTTTTAAATTTCTATTAAACACTTTATATTTTGGTTTGTAAGTTGGATCTTTTGGAAGTCTGGAACTTCCAATATTGTAATAATAATAAAGTGTGTACTTTTGTAATATGGACCCGCAATGTTTCTGTTGTACCACTCTGAGGGATGTGATATTTACGGAACGGTGTTCTGTGGATGTCATGTCAACGACTATAGTGTACTACACATGCAGTGGTATGCTGGGTCACTGCAGTTGGTATCAGAGCAAATTTCTTTGACCTTAGGTTGGAAACCTAGTAAAGAGGTATTACCTGTAGGAGATTTAGAAATGATAAAGAATTCTCTAAAAGTAATATAATGGGTATTCAAATGAGAATATTCCGTTGTATATTTTAGTGCGATGATTCTTTGTTATGATGCAATATGCCATTGGATACTAATCAAAATTATTTTTCTGATATACAGAGATATGGCACCAAAGTTTCCAAAACAGACTTTGGTAAGGAAAGAGGAGACTCTTGATTATTATCAAGGATCATTTACAGACCAACTTCGTCAACTTTTAAAGCTCTTTAATTGTCCAACTAGAATTCCAGTGAACACTATCACTTACCTAGATGGCCGGATGTTATCCAAGTATCGTGTGAGTATCCAACTTCCAGAGAAGCTTGGATTATATCACGATCTACCCATAGGAGAAGGTAGGAGTCATTTAGCAGCCTATCATGTTGCTGTTGTAGAGGCAATAGCAAATATCCGGGAGCATAAAACCAAGGAGCTAGAAGGTAGCACATTCTCTATGATACCTCATGATTCTATAGACTCGGAGCCTATACCGGATCATCTTACTTTGGTTAAGAAGCATCCTAAGTTAGCTTCCACGTTTATGGATAGATACCGAACACTCGTTGCGTCTTTTTATAAGACTCATCAAGTGATTGTCGAAGACAAAAATGATATGTTAGAGGATCTAACTGATCCGGAAAGGAGGAAGCAGTTAGCATTCCAGCTGGAGAAATAAACAGGTAGTAGTACAACACCTATCTTTAAGGATATACCGATAAATCCGGAATCTTTTATACCATATCCATATTCACCAAGACCTGAACCTACACATGATCCTACTATAGATATGCGGTATGCAGTACCACGGGGCTCAGAGGATGGTTCTGACTCAGAACTTCCTATTGAGAATTCAGATGGTTGGAGGATGGGATCATATGATGGATCTCATGAACACCAGATATCCAGATGGTTACGGCGAAATCTCGGACAATCCAGTTGGATGGGTGCAAGAATGAATCTTAATAACAGAAGTAGAAATACCATGTCAATAGATGATCAGGATGAAGAAGAGGATCCTGAGGAGAGAGTGCTTGAATCATCAACATCTTCTCAAAACCCAGGGAATATACATTATCCAGTATTCGATTATCTTGTCCACGAGAGCACCTGGGAAGCAGCAGGATCTACGTATTCTGTTGACAACTCAAGGAATGAAGCTCAGGGGATGCAAGCTGGAGATAATATTGAATACGTTTCTGAAGACTTTTCAGCTGAGCTGGAGGGAGTCGATGCACTCAAGTTGAGTAATGACTCAAGTCCTGACACTTCAGATACAGAGTATGTTCCTTATGGAAGGCCATATGTTCCACAAAATGTGCGACGAACAACACGTCATCACGGTTGGACATCAGGCATGTACGATGAGCGTAGTTACTATTAGAAAGAGATAAGTAGTCAACAATATCAAGCACTCTGTATTGTACTCCAAGTAATAAGGTAGTGAGATGAATATGGTAGTTTTGTGAATATACCTATATGGTATATGTTGTAAGAAATTTGTATCATTATGATATTATGTATAATATGTGAAATGCATATTTGGATTTTCCTTGGATTTTCATTGTGTGACTAGTTCTGTGAGTAAAGTCGAGCTCAGAACACATGTGCATGATGTAATTATGAGTATTCGCTTTATGTTGCAGGACTAGGGGGTCATGGATACGGGTGTAGAAATGGAAACTGAGCAGCTGCGGATGGAGCGTGAGGCCAAGGAAAAGGCCGATGCTGATACAGCAAATCAAGGAGCATTACCACCACCACCACCAATGAGGCCGTTAATGGAGTAGAACTTTATGCAATGCATGCAAATGATGCAAGAGAACCAGAACAAGTTCATGGAAGAGTTGCGGGGGCGAGCAAATCAGAGGGCACCTGAAGGAGGAGGAGTGAGTTTATCTGATTTCCAAAATGCAAGACCGTTACCTTTTGCATCAGCTCCTGAACCAATGGATGCAGAAGACTGGCTAGAAGATACAGAGCGGAAGCTGAAAACTGTAGGTTGCAATGATGAGAAAAAATTGAGGTATGCAACTCATCTGCTGACTGGACCTGCAGCATCATGGTGGGAAAATCAGTTAGCCATGAAACAACCAGCTAGGGAGTTTACCTGGGAGGAGTTCAAGCAGAGATTCCGTGAATACCATGTTCCGGAGAGTGTGATGGAATTGAAGCGGAGAGAATTTGAGGAGCTTCAGCAGGGATATACTAGTGTCATGAAGTACATCCGGGATTTTAGCCAACTGTCTTGTTATGCTGAGGAGGATGTTAACACTGAAGAGAAGCGGAAGAAGCGTTTCCTGCGTGGATTAAATCCGTTTGTAAGGATGCAGCTAAGGTTAGCCAATAAGCAAACTTATCAGAAGTTGTTGGATGCAGCCATTACTTTTGAAGATGATTACAAGAATGTCCAAGAGGATCGGAGGAAGAGAGCCAAGAAAGAAACCAAGATAATTCAGGCAAGCAAACCAAAACCTAACCTGGAGTTCAAACCTCGGAATAGGAATTATGGCAACAATAACAATAACAAGAGCGGTGGTGGAAATCAATCTAATCCGAGAAGGAATGTTATCTGTAACAACTATGGAATTCCAGGGCATTTCCAGAGGGAGTGCAAAAAGCATGTAGTAATCTGTTATGGTTGTGGCCAGAAGGGGCATATCAAGCCAGATTGTCCGAGCAAACCACAGGGAGGTTGGCCTACCAAGGGAGGAGGACAAGTTAGTGGAGGTAATGGACAGCCCAATAAAGGGGGAAACAATGGCAAGAACAACAATGGCAAGATAAACCGACCAACCGGAAAAATGAACTGTGCAACTCTCGAGGAGGTGGACAATTCGGAGCATGCAGTGATAGGTACACTCAATATCCTTACCAATCCCGGCAAAGTTCTATTTGATACTGGTGAAACTACTTCATTCATTTCTGAAGAATTTTGTGATAAGTTCGGGATTAGAAGGGCAACATTAGAAAGTCCTATAACCATAGTTACGACAAGAGGGAATGTGATTGTACGCCACATAAGACAAGATCAGGTTATCTCAATCTGTGGTTATACATATTTCGTAGACCTTTATGTGATTCCTTTGAAGGGAATTGCAGTAGTGCTAGGGATGGATTGGATGATGGAACACGGAGCACAGATAAATTGTGAGGAGAAAATTGTCTCAATCAAAACTCCAAGTGGAGCAAGGATAGTTTACCAAGCAGATAAACACGGTCATATCATGGTGAATCTGTAGTTGAATTCAATGAAAGAAGTTAAATTAGAAGAGATTCCTGTAGTTAATGAATTCCAAGATGTTTTTCCAACGGAATTACCAGGAATGCCACCAGACCAGGAGATAGAGTTCACAATTGACCTAATACCTGGTACAACACCAATAGCTCAAGCACCCTATAAAATGGGACCCAAAGAGTTGAAAGAACTCAAGGAGCAAATTGATGAGTTAGCAAGAAAAGGATTTATACAGGAAAGTGTATCTCCATGGGGAACACCAGTAATCTTTGTGGATAAGAGAGATGGTGGAAGACGGATGTGTGGTGATTATAGAAATCTGAACAACGTGACGATCAAGAATAAGTATCCTTTACCAAGAATTCAAGATTTGTTTGATCAAGTTAAAGGAGCTGGAGTATTTTCAAAGATCGATTTAAGATATGGATACCATCAAATAAATATCAAGCCGGAAGATGTTCCAAAAACAGCATGTGTCTCAAGATATGGACACCATGAGTATCTGGTAGTACCATTTGGTTTGACCAATGCACCGGCAATATTCATGAATCTGATGAACAAGATCTTCATGCCATATTTGGATAAGTTTGTCATCGTCTTTATTGATGATATTCTGATATATTCCGAGGATAAGGAAGAGCATGCTGACCATTTGAGAATAGCATTGCAGACTTTAAGAGAACATAAGCTTTATGCTAAGTTCAGTAAGTGTGAGTTCTGGTTAGATGAGGTAGAATTCCTCGGTCATGTGATCAGTAAGGATGGGATTGCTGTGAATCCATCTAAAGTTCAGTCGGTACTAGAGTGGACTGCACCGACCAATGTGAAGCAAATTCGAGGTTTCTTAGGAATGGCTGGTTATTATCGGAGATTCATTGAAGGGTTCTCCAAAATAGCCGGACCAATGACCAAATTATTAAGGAAGAATACACCATTCAAGTGGGATGAGAAGTCTGAAGCAAGTTTCCAAGAGTTGAAGACTAGATTAACCACAACTCCAATCTTAGCAGTTCCTGAAACAGGGAAGGACTTCACTATATATTGTGATGCATCTAAAGAAGGTTTGGGTTGTGTATTAATGCAAGATCGGAAAGTGATTGCTTATGGTTCAAGACAATTGAAACCACATGAATTCAACTATCCAACTCATGATTTAGAGTTAGCAGCAGTAGTCTTTGCGCTGAAAGGATGGAGGCATTTTCTTTATGGAGCCAGATGTAAGTTATACACTGACCATAAAAGTCTCAAGTATTTCTTCACTCAAAAGGAATTAAACATGAGACAGAAGAGTTGGTTGGAATTAATCAAGGATTATGATTTAACAATCAATTACACCCCAGGGAAAGCAAATGTTGTAGCAGATGCTTTAAGCAGAAAGAGTGCAGATATTTAGCCAAGCAATAGAGAGTTACCCAAAGAGTTAGAAATGGATTTGGAAAGGTTAGAACTTCAATTCATCAGAACGGAGGTTCTTAGAGAATTAGTGACTATGCAGGTAGTTGCAGAGCAGGACAGTGATCTTAAGCAAGAAAATTTTAGACATCAAGAAAAATATCCTTTTATTGCTGAGGAAATTCGGAGAATATCTCAAGGGCAAAAATCAGTTTTTTGCCTTGGATATTATGGATCTTTATGGTTCCAAGATCGTCTATGTGTTCCAGATGTAACTGAGATCAGAAATGCCATACTCAAAGAAGCACATGATACACCCTATTCTATACATCCAGGGAGTACCAAGATGTATATGGATTTGAAAGAACTATTCTGGTGGAATAACATGAAAAGGGATATTACTAAATATGTATCTGAATGTCATACTTGTCAAATGGTGAAAGCTGAACATCAAAATCTACAGGACCATTACAACCCTTAGAAATTCCTGAATGTAAATGGGATGAAATAGGCATGGACTTCATCACAGGATTACCTATAACACCAAAAAGGAAGGATATGATATGGGTAATTGTGGACCGACTCACTAAGAGTGCACATTTTATTCCAGTGAATCAAAAGGATAATGCCGAGAAGTTAGTTGAAGTATATGTTAAAGAGATACTAAGTAAGCATGGAGTACCCAAGAAGATCGTAACTGATAGGGGATCGGTATTTACTTCAGCATTTTGGAAGCAATTGCATGAAGCACTTGGTTCAAAATTAGATTTCAGCATGGCATATCATCCTGAAACAGGAGGTCAAACTGAAAGAACAAATCAAATACTAGAAGACATGTTGAGAGCTTGTGCACTAGATTTTGGAGGAACATGGGAAGATCACCTACCTTTGGTAGAATTTTCTTATAACAATAGCTATCAGAGTAGTCTGAAGGCAGCTCCATATGAGGTTCTGTATGGAAGAAAGTGTAGATCACCTATATGTTGGTATGAACCTGGTAGCAGCAAAGAATTTGCGCCAGATTATATCAAGGAGAGACAAGACATCATTGATAAGATCAGGGATAGATTGAAAATAGCTCAGAGCAGGCAGAAAAGTTATGCGGATCAAAGCCGAAGATCATGGCATCCAGAAGTGGGAGATATGGTCTATTTGAAAGTAAGTCCAATGAAAGGAGTAAAAAGATTTGGAGTTAAAAGGAAATTGAGTCCAAGATATATTGGACCATTCAAGATACTGAGTCAAAACAGAACTATAGCTTATGCTTTAGAATTACCATCAAGATTGGCTCAAGTGCATAATGTTTTCCATGTGTCACAACTTCGCAAATGTTTGAAAGTTCCTGATGATGCAATAACACATCAAGAGATAGAACTACAAGCAGACCTGACTTATATTGAAAAGCCCTACAAGATTCTGGAAGAAAATTGGAAAAGATTGAGGAACAGGGCAATCAAATATTGCAAGGTACAATGGGAACATCACCCTGAGAGAGAAGACACATGGGAGAAGGAAGAGGATTTAAGAAAAGCTTATCCAGAACAATTCAGGTACATCTCCACAAACTTCGGGACGAAGTTTAATTTAAGGGGGTAAGTCTGTAACATCCCAGTATTTAGGACCGAACGAAGGGTAGATATAGGAATTTGTATTGTTGCATGCATTCATGTGTGAAAATGTGGGTAAAATTTTTGCCAAATAAAAATCTTGAGTGATCAATGTTTCTTTCTTACTTTGAGAATAGGTTTAGTCTTAAAGGAGGATTGCTGTAAACTTTGATATGATCTTAAAGGAATATTGTGTGTTTTGAAATGAGTTTGAATTTTTAAAAACTTAAGTGTTTTATAATTTAAATAATTTTGATTTAAGATTTGAATCTTAAATTAATTAAGAGAAAAGTATTATAACTTAAATCTTATTTAAAAGCAATATGGTATATGAAGTTCATTACTTATTCATAAACAAATTACAAAGAATAACTTACTAAAGTTATTCCAAACTTCACAATTCACACAAGAGTAAAGAATAAAATTTTCTTTATTAATAAATATATAATCTTTATTACAAATGAACCAAATAAAGATTACAAGAATTATAAAAGAAAAAATTACAAAAGATTAAGAAAAGTACATTTGTATCTCTACTAACTATCCTATATCTAAAACTACACTAAATCTTCATCTTTATCTTTGTACCTGTAAAACAAAGATTAAATAGAAAATACAACAAGATTAGTGTTAGTATATATTTCTCTCAGATATGTTAGTGAGGTGCACTTGACAATCTCATCATTGAGAAATGTAGTAAAAGGGGCAAGTTTCACCAATCTGAAAGATTTCAACTTTCATCAATTCAAAGACAGAATGCAAATGACAGCCAAAAGGGACTAAGTCACCAGCCAAGGTAAAAGTAGTTTGGTAATGGTAAGTTCAAAAATTCTGAACCTATCCATATGTGCATAGCAGGCACATAGGCTGCACACACACAAGCATGCAGATGGTGTGCTGTCGACCACACAAGCACATCCAGCATCACAAAACCACAGCACAGCCATGGAGGAGCACATCAGTGCATCACTCCACTACATAATACACCAGCATAGCCAGGGTGAACAGCAACCAAACCAACCACCCAGATCAACCCAAACATCACCAGGATGGTGACATAAGGAGGGGGATGGATCTGGTGGACAACAAGGTCAATACCAGGAGCTAGGAGGAGCAGGCAAGCTCAAGAGCAAGCTCAGGAACCCAGCAAAAGCAGAGCAAGATCAAGATCATCATCAATCCACTACAACAACATCAAATCTTGTGGTGATTCTCATAAAGCCATCACGTGCTTTCATCAGAATATCTAAACAAAAGCATGTGTTGTTTTATGCAATGATCTCTCAATAAGCACCCAAGAGGGGTGAATCTATCCTAGAGATTTCAAGTATAAGGATAAGAAATCAAGCTCAACCACAAACACTAAACCCTCAGACCAACATCACTGGGTTCAGTGTTATTTTTGCAACTTAGATCATTTTCATTTGATCTTATCAGATCAGGGCACATCTCTCAAAGAGAGAGTAGCACCTCTAAACCTATAAGTTTCAAACAAACTATTGCCCAACTAACTAGGAATTACATCCTAGAGCCTCAAACCAATATCATAGGCAGGAAAGATAATAAAAGCTTCCATATCATCTTATCAGTTTTAATCACAAGCATAATCAAGTTAAGCCAGAAATAAAAAACCAATCACTTGTGTGCCTGAATACAATGGTATCACAAGGACAAGTTCTTAATAAGCTAAAACCAATCTTTACTTAGCTTCCACAGATAAAAGGGGGAAAAACCAATAAACATCATTTTCCTGAAGCCAAGTGCCAGGAATCAACCTTAAATTCATTTATACATCCACAGAAATCATTGCAAGCAATGATTTGATTCAGTGAGTATAAACTCAGACAAGCCAACAGTATAATAGAAGTAAGCAACTACTATCAAGATATAATCCGACAAAGAGAGTAAACTCTTAGATCAACAACATAATCCAATCAAGGATTTCATTGATACACTAGCATGGATCATGGTGGATTACCACTAGAATTAATCTGACAGGCAATTAGCAGCAACAAAGCTACTATTAATCATCAATAACAGTAAACCATCTTTTCCCATGATCAAATATGATCAACACTAAATCTAAAGCATCATAGATATGATCAACATGGGGTTATGAATCCTAATCAGATCAAGAACCCTAATCCAGAGATGAACTCAACTAGCACATAGTCACTCATCATGAAAGCCACTAGATACACACAGAAAGAATCATGGTAGTAGCAGGGACAAGCACCACCATGACAACTTACCCGAGGTCCTCGCTGACGAATCGAAGAGGAAGCAGAGGGGCCGACGAACCGCGGCGGCATAGGGAGCACCCAGAGGGGCGCAGAACTCGACTCGCCATACAGCGGCCGCAACAAGACGAGACCAAAGACACCATCAAAGCGGGATCGCAGCGACGGCGACAGCATCTTTTCCGAACCCTAGGGTTCGGGAATGGGTTGGAACTGACCACGGGGAAGCCCAAAGTCAAATACAAGTGGATAGGACGAACGAGCGTCGTCGACAACCCCAACTCGCACCACGGCGGCGGCCAGAACGGCCGACGACGGCGAGAATCGATGGTGGCGGCATCGCCGGCCACGGGGCGAGTCAGAGGAGGAGGATATAAGGTCAAGGGAGAGAGAGGAGGCATAGTGGGCTGGGTGGGCCAAAAATCTTCGGGGTAGTCATTTGACCCTGCCCAATTGGGCCACGTTGGCCCAATAAGCCCAAGGGGCCAGCCCAGGTTATTTAATAAATCTTTTGATCAAATTGAAAAAGACCAAAATACCCCTCACCTCAAAAAAATCATAGAAAATAAATTAATAGTCCAAAAATTGTAAATAAAATATTTTGGAATCAAAATAATCCACTTTGTCCAAATAAATTAAGATATTAAATTTTGGACATTCAAATTTTTATAAGAATTTTGTAATTTTAATATTCCTTCTGGAATTTTACAAAATTATTGAAAGGTGATAAAAATAAATAAAAATCACTTTAATTATTTATTAATATTATAGTATTTTTGAAAAATACTAAGTAAATATTTAGTAATAAAATTAATGTATAATTAATAATTCCTTAAAGAATTATTAAATCAATAAAATTCAAATAAAGGGAAATAAAATAAAATAACTCAATATATGTTATAAATATTAAAAAGAAATATTTATAAATCCCTTATTACTCAAAAAGAAACTTTTTGGGGTAAATACATATAAATTTAAATAATGCATTACATTACTTGCATAATCATTTTGCTTCTTTAAATATTGTCCTTACCGGGCAATAATGATGATTTTTGTAGAACTAGAAGCTCAAGGTCCAGTGCAAGCATTAGACTTCACTACCTTGCCATCACAAGGCAAGTTCATCACTTGCTCATGTCCTTTGAAGAGTCTTTATCAAAGTATTTGCAAATTGTGTGTTATCATATATGTTATTAAAAGAAAGAAAATATTATTTTCATAAATAAAGAAATTATAGATATCATCCTAAGTGGTGATATAATGAAGCAATAGAACTTAGAATTCTAATTGCAACAATGTGTTGGAATTATGCCCTAGAGGCAATAATAAAGCTGTTATTATTATAATTCTTGTTCATGATAATGTTTATATTCCATGCTAGAATTGTATTAAGCGGAAACTTTAATACTTGTGTGGTTTGTGAACAACACCGTGTCCCTAGTACGCCTCTATGGACTAGCTCATTGATTAATGATGGTTAAGGTTTCCTAACCATGGACATGAGTTGTCAATTAATAATGAGATCATATCATTGGGAGAATGATATGATGGACAGACCCAAACTAAGCGAAGCAATTAGATCGTGTCATCGTGTTCGTCTTTGCGAAGCTTTTCTTATGTCAAATATTGTATTCCTTAGACCATGAGATAATACAAATCCCTGGTATCGGAAGAAAGCTTTGAGGTCATCAAACGTCATCCTATGAGAGGGTGATCATAAAGGTGTCTCTCAGGTGATCGGAAAGTATCTGTTGGGTTGTATGTATCGAGATGGGATTTGTCCCTCCCAAGTCGGAGAGATATACTTTGGGCCCACTTTAATCGATATCAACACCGCTTGCAAGCATGTGGTTAAGGAGTTAATCACAAAGTGATATCGGATTACGGAACGTAAAGTATTTTGTGAACGAGATTGAACTAGGTATGACTGCATCGACGATCAAATCTCGCAAGTAAAATATCGCGAGACGAAGGGAATATATATATGGGATTGATTGAATCCTGGCATCGTGGTTCATCCGATATGATCATCGATGAATGTGGGAGTCAATATGGGTTTCGCACTCACCGTTGATTATTGATAGAAGATCATGTCCGCATATTCTCGAACCCAGGGTCACACACTTAACGTATCTCGACGCTAGGATAGATTGGATAATTGGTTTATGAGTTTTTGTTCGAGTCTCGTATGGGATCCGGACATCACGAGAGGTTCCGGAGTGGTCGGAGAATAAGATTCATATAAGGCAAAGGTGCAGTTTTTGGAGTTCTAATTGTTCGGATTAATCAAGATATACCAAGCTTCTAGAACCTTCCGGAAGGGACTAACGTGGCCCCACCTTCCGGGAGGGGCATGGGCCTATGAGGGAGTGCCCGGCGCATTGGGCCAGGGGCACAAGGCCCCATAGGGCCCAGCCGCCTAGAGAGGTTTAAACTCGAGATAGAGTTTCTAGAAGGGGGTTTCTTGCCCCACTCCTTATCCTTTGGGGCCGGGTTTGGGCTTGGGAGGGCTGGCGCCCCCCTATATAAAGAGGGTGGGCGCGCAACCCCTACACCTTCCCTCCAACCCTAGCCGCCTGCCTCCTCTCTCCTCCCGATCGTTTGTAGGCGAAGCCTGCTGCAGAAATTCTCCACCATATACACCACGCCGTCGTGTTGTAGATCCAATCCGTCTCTCCACCATAATTGCTGGTCCGAGGAAGGAGGAGACGTCGAGGTGTTGCACGTGTGCATCTCACGGAGGCACCGCCACTTGTGGTGCTAGATCGGATCGGATCGCGAGGAGGAGAAGCGAGTACGACTACATCACCCACGTTCCGATTTAACGCTCACTGCTGTAATCTTCAAGGGTATGAAGATCTAATCCAATCCCTCTCGTTGTTTGCATCTCCTAGATTAGATCTTGGCTTTCCCTCTGTTCGCATCCGTAGAAAATTTTGATTTACTATGCCGCGAAACCCTTCACAATGATGATCAAATAGGGACTTAATAACCCCTGACATCAGTGATTCTAGCGCCATATATTACGCGTTAACTATGAGATTTGGAATGGGACAGAGAAGTTAGCTGTATGTTCTTCCTCTCGCATGAATCCGGATGTGCAGGTCGTGGCTGTTATCCTCGTAGCGTGCATATTGATTGGCAATTCGTACAGGATATGCAGCATATGGGTGGGAACCCTCATCGTCCCACGATAGTTCTGGCATCTAACGGTTTGTAAAAACCATTGCCGTAATTCTTCATGTGGGCATGGTGTACACCAAGGAGGCATGCGGGGTCGCGAAGGGGGAAGTGATTGGCTTGGACCAACTACGGGGCCCCACATCATGGAAATGTGGACGGGAAAGTACGCCCGGTTGTGCAACAAGGAGTTGATCTCTCATGGGTAAATTAAAGCACCTCTGCAGAGTGTAAGAACTGTAACTTGTTACTCCCTGTTCCGGGAAGGATCTACGAACGCGGCAGGAAAGGAACTCCATGAAAGTTCTGGTCAACCTGTGAAGGCTGATTGTCATAGTTTTTCGGAATAAAATTAATCTTTGAAGAAAGATTTACAAAAACGGCATAGTGCCAAGGATTTATAATCCGAGGTGGTAGTTAGAGCATCAAACTTCCCACCTTGCATATAATGAACTTGTTGGGTAACGCTGTTACTCATTCTTTCCTTTGATCCCTTGCTTAGACTCTGAGGATCCCGAAGACGTGCCAATGTATGCGGCCGAATGCCAAGAAGACGTGCTCTACATGGAACCTGATTTATCCGGAGGAGTTGAAGGCGTGGACTACGAGATCCGCTACAGTGTCGATGAGAACGAGTCCACTTAAGTGTCTAGTTAATAGTAACTAACGGAGCCGAGCAGCATGAACTCTATAGAATAAGCTATTGATCCCCACTCCTAGTCGGAGTTGCTACTTTTAAATTTCTGATGAACACTTTATATTTTGGTTTGTAAGTTGGATCTTTTGGAAGTCTGGAACTTCCAGTATTGTAATAATAATAAAGTGTGTACTTTTGTAATATGGACCCGCAATCTTCTGTTGTACCACTCCTGAGGGATGTGATATTTATGGAATGGTATTCTGTGGATGTCATGTCAACGACTATGGTTTACTACACATGCAGTGGTATGTTGGGTCACCGCACCAAAGTAAACTAATAAAAATATAATTGGACTTGAGATATAGCATTTGTAGCATTATCAATTATTAGGGTTTTTCCTAAGCATAATAAAAATAAAATCTTATAATTATGGAACTTTGTTTTAAAGATGTAAATTTAGCATGTGCAATATTTATAGATCATACCTTGAGATTTTTATTTATAAAAATAGATGGATTTTATTATAATTTATTTAGTGAATTTCAAGTTTGATAAATATGATTATTTATGAATTGTTAATGACTTGCAAAGAATAACTTTGTAAATACTTGACTTATAGTTAGTTAAGGATTTTAAAAGAATATTATAAAGTTAATTGTTTACACCTAGATTTTATATTAAATTATAATTATGGTTTAGACTACTTAGAGTCAAAGGATTATGTTTTAAATAAGATAATTTCTTACTTAGGAAAGAGATTTGAATAATTAACAAAGTAGCTATATTGTTTTAATACTTTAGATAATTGAAGTTATATGATTTAGGAACTTTATAATGTTTTTATAAAAATATACTTAGTATTTTTCTAGTAAATATACTTGCTTGAAATCTTAAAAATGAATTTTATTTATTTTTAGGTATTATCTTTATTTTTATTTTATTTTTTATAAAATTTCTTAATTATTTAATGTTTTTAAATATTTGTTTCATATTTTAATTGTAAAAAATTTAAGTTAATATTTTTATGATATAAGAGATTTCTTTTTATTCCTAAAAATAATTTTTATTTATTTTTAGGAATTTTTCTAAATTTATTAAATTTCATTTGGATGTTTAAGGGTGTTAATATTTATTTGCATTTTATTAAACTTAAATAAAGATTATTATGTTTTTCTTATGTGGATATTATTTTCATAAACACTTGGATGTATTAAATATATTTTTAGGAATTTTCTACATTTTTCTAGAGCTTAAAATGTGTAGAGGGTATTTTAATAATTTCCACTTTTGTTTTTATTTATATTGGGCCTAGTTCTTGGGCCCATCTAGCCCAATCCACCTAGTCCACCAGGTTGGACTAAGCCATAAAGCGCAACCGACCAAGTCGGTCAACCCACCCATACGACCCCTCTTCCCCTCGCACCCGAGCTCGATTCTTTTCTTCTCCCTCTCTTGCGACGTAGTGTCGCCGCCGTCGCCGCGCAACCATGGCCGCCCCCGACCTCCTTGGATACCGCCATCGGTCGCCCTCGACGCTCTCCCATCTGCTACTCCTTCCTATCCAATTCGATCTGCGATACAAGCCCTATTTCGCTCGTCCCCGTCACACTCCAGTGACTAGGGTTTCGCCCTTCCTCTCCGGTGTGCTTCGGTGACTCCTGGTTGGTGACGATGGCGAAGTGGTGGTGCAGTTAAGGTGGTTTGCTGATGATAGGTTGTTGGCGCCACCGCTTCTATGCTCATGTATCCACTGGTGCGGCTCGGGTGCGGGTTGAGTACTACGGTGCTCCTCGTGCCGCCACGCCATGGTCACAATTGATGGCCTGAATTGCTTCCTCTTCTCGACTTAAGCGAGGACCCCGGGTAAATTATCCCATATACCCCCACATTTTTAGAGTGGCTCTGTTCCTCCTGGAGGTCAAATCCTAATTTGTTCTAGCATTGGCTTATTGTATCATGCGTAGCTTATAGTGGCCTTGCTACTGATCTTGCTAAGTGAATGGAACTAAAACTAGATTGATGATTTTGGTTTGTGCTTCCCTGAATCCTGTACTCAATGTGGCTTGTTAGCTGATTCATTTGACTTGATAATGTACATGGTGGTTTGTAGATCTTAATAAGATTAGATTATGTTGATGTTGAATTGGGATTCATAAACTGTGATTCAGAAGCATATGTTGGTCATTTGTGATGGATTTTGGGTACCCAACCAATATATTATCTTGGCAGAGAAGTAACCATTTATATGATTCCTAAATATTTACTAGGAAAATAATTAGATTGTAGTTGTTGTTGATTAGCAGATGAGTTATGTGCTTTAACAACTAACGGCCTGCTATAGATGCTTTCTGAATGAATTATTCAGTTGAGTTTGCATTCATTTTCACTAAACCTTTATATCCAGGAAGGTTTTTGTAACATCCCAAAAATATTGAACTAGAATCATCAAACTCTAATCACCAAATTTAGGGTTAACAAAAACTCCAATTAAAATATGAAAGCACTCACATGAGTGTGCATTAAAATTTGGATTCTTTTGAATTGCCATGATTATGTGTTTCTTTGCTTGTAAAATGATTCTTAGGTGAAATAAACATCATCTACACAATCCCCACACTTTTCCCAAAGACAAATAAATCAGAACAAACAAATTAAGTGAATGGTCACTTTGGCCAAATTAACTCCCATGCCTACTTTGGCTATCTCTAACTTTCAGAACTTAACATAAACTTGTTTGGATCTTTGCACCCCTTGATAGTACTCATAACAAAGTATCAAGGCCCACCTTGGGATCATCCAGAAACATTCAAATGCATAGTTTAAATGACAGTTTAAAATTGAATCTATTTCATATGGGAAGATCCCACTTTTTCAAAAACCCATCAAACCAACTCAACTCAACTTTCAAAACCCAAGCATCTACAGACTCACCAGCACATGCCTAGCACACCCACCAAAAATAATTTCAAAATTCAAAACTTGAGTTCATGCGGCCATTTCATCAAACACCTTGTAGATGCAAATCAAACAAATCCTTAACACTATAGTGTGCAGTGATTCTGGCCTAACTTGTTCCCTCTCCGGACACCACTAGCCTTAGTAGATCATCTAACAACCTTAACTAATCTCTAGCACCACTGTAAGCTGGCCATTGTCATCAATGGTGAGCAGGACGAGTGCACCATTGCCACCCCATAGTCGACAGCAAGCTATGAGTAACACTAGCCTCGCCAACCTTGTCTGGGAGCAAGCTAGCACCCCACCGCCACTCCCTGTAACAGCCACGAGCAATGCCAGCCCCTGGACCACACGCACAGACCATGCCAAGCCGCTCTGTAACCATGCCGAGAGTGCACCCCGTGCGCCACGCTCGACAGACGACCACAGACCGCGCTACCGCCGCGTGCACGCTGATCACCACCGTCCCCAAAGAACCCCGCAGACACGCCAGCCCGCCGCAACCACGCTACAGCGCCATTAAAACTCCGTCGGCACGCCAGAGCACCGCAGCGTTCCGACCGATCGCACCGCCCCATGCCTCGCCACCACGCTGCTCATCTTCGCCAGAAGCACAGACCGCCTACCATCGCCACGCCGATAGCCCTCGTGGTCGCCAACCACGACGAAGCTCACCGCCTGGCCGGGTCCCTCGCCACTATAAATAGAGGCCTCCCCGCTCAATTCTTCCACACCACCACCTCACCTCACCGATCGCTTCCACCCCATTCCCGGAGTAAGGCGAGCACAGATCGCCGAATTGCGCCGAGCAGGCTGCTCTCGGAGAAGAAGGGCGCGCCGATTGGCCCACCCTGTGAGGAGCCGGTACCAAGAGGTTCGTCGTCGTCGACTTTGTCGTTCGCCCGCATCGTCGACCTTCTCCTGAGCCCCGGTGAGCCCCCGACGACCCACACTGAGCCGCTAGGGTTCGAACTCGCCGGTGACTAGTTCATCGTCGATGATGACCCTCAGTCGTTGATCTTACTTCTAATCCAATGCACCATATCGCCCGTCATCGGCGTTAAGAGTCGCCGACCAAGAGACCCGCCTGTCGGGCCAGCGGCCGTGGAGTGACACTGGGCCGACCCATTAGCAGTTCCCGCACATCCCAATCGTTTGAATTTAACCTTTTCCAATTTAATTCAAACATAGTTCTGTACCCAGTTTCAAAAATCAACCCAGCTCGATTCAGTGAACCAAATTGAATGAAACCAATTTTGTTAGAAAGGTTTTGAAATATCCAAGCCCGTTGGATTCAAATCATTTGAATCTATAGATCAACCTTGGTAAAAATAACAAGGCAGAACCTTTTCTACATTTAAACATTTTTCAAATTTAAACTATAATAGCTTTTGAGTTGATTCCAACTATCAAAAATCACATTTGATCATACCTTTCAGAATATATAAAAACATTTGGGTTTACTTACAGAAATAATGTTCAAGTAATAGAAGAAGGCCACATAGGCCTTTCTAGTCATTTAATTTTATTTAAAATAAAAGGTTAAATCTTATTAAATTGTGACACCACTTTAAATCACATTCCCATATACTGAAATATGTGGTGATGACATGTGTCAACATGATCCCATGTTTGGTTTGGAGAATATTAAATCTTAAGTAGTTTTTCAATGAATAGAAATTACTTTTCTAAAAATAAAACAAATAAGACAAAGCTTTAATCTTGTAATATTAGTGATGATGCTAGATCATCTATAGAACCCTTGTGTGTGATGATTGAAAGTAGTTAAGTATTGTTTGGTGATTGTGTACCTCATATTTATTTATAGACGCTAGTACCGACCAAGGATACGAGGAGGAAGGAGGATACTACGAAGAAGAAGCCGAGGAAAACTTCAACCACTGCTCTGCACAAGGCAAGCCTAATACTACTAGTTGATTGAGCAAGCTAACACTTGCAAGATACTTTACCTATGCAAGCCAATACTTGCAAGCTATTAACTTAGCAAGCTTATACTTGCAATTATGCAAGCAAATACTTGCTTGTTACCATGCCACCTATATGCCCTAAGCATAGGTGATCATACCCACTTGATAACCCCAATCCTAGTTTTACTTACAAGCTTCATACTTTATTTCTTTATCAAAGTTATTACGTAGAGTTTACGTGAGTAAATTGTAGATACTAGAAAGATAACTGAAGGTTGCATAAAGAGCATAAAATTTGGCCTAAACTAGATAATCTTTATGTCACCTAAGGCATGAGATTGAACTTAGTAAAACTCCACTAGTTTACCACCCCTCATTAGTACTTACCCCCACTTGTAGATGCTAGTGCTAAGCATAAAACTTGATCAACTTTAGATGGAAATACTAGGTGGAAAAATGGTTATGAAAACCTTGGAATGATGGATCATTCTATTGAGATGTTTTGACATGTGTTTCCGAACACCAGATGAATTGGATGATGAAAATGTTGAGGCATGAGCCTTAGCCCTTTATAAAACTGATGGTTGTCTGGATGCGATACCATTCCAATTTTACCGTACAACCACAATACCCGAGAATTGGGTAGGGCTTGACCGGAAACTTATATACCTTAGTATTGGTTCCCTCACGACCAAGGTCTGAGCTGAGGCTACCTTGTGAAGATTGTCCACCTGTGCAGTACCCAAGATGACAGTTGGTCATGGTTGGGAGGCCAAACTCACAGGAGAGGTGCTTATACTAGGGCATGTAATTGAAAGGTTAGGATTGATTATCCGCATATTGAGTATGGTGAATTCAGGATTTGTTCCTGACGGATGTATCAAATGTTGTGGTGAAAGTGTACAATCTCTGCAGAGTGTCAAACTATTCGAATAGCCGCGTCCGCGGTTATGGACAGTTGGAGTGGCCATACTTTTCCCCCGTCAGATGTTTTCAAAATGACTTGTGAAACGAATGGAGACTTTGACTTGACCACAACAGAGTTGTGATATTAAATTCAAGTTCCCACTTAGGTGTTATAAAATTTTGACTAGCTTTTCTTGCTTCTGAACTTAGTAGACGTAAATCTAGGTTTTTTCAAAATAACCCTAGAGCTTAGTGTCCTACTACAAAACCCCCCTTCACTTGTTAGTATTAGTTTGCGAGTACTTAAAGAGTACTCATGGCTTTGTCCCTGGCTATTCCCGTGGCTAGACTATGAAGAGGAGTACCAGGAGGATGGAACCCAGGAAGGTTACGACAACTAGGATCATCACCCATCTTCAGCATTGCCTGTGACACTGAAGATGGAGCTTCGCCTACGCTACCCTTATTATTACGTATTTCCGTTGCTTGAGTTGTATTAAGAACTGGATCATGAGATCCTTATTTGTGTAAGACCTTATGTATGGTTTGTAATGGATGATGTACTGTGGTATCCAAATCTGTTATGTATCACAAAAATGGTAATCCTGGTATTGCGATGTATGGCATAACAGGCATCTGTGATTAAAATTCCGGGTGTTGACAAGTTGGTATCAGATCCATCCTGACCATAGGAGACCCTAGTTAGACTGGACGTTTGAATCAAAAACTTAGTTTCAAAACCAAAGGAAGCAAATATTTACAAAAACTTATTCCCATTCTTATCACCTTGATTCTTTCATGAAAATTCATGTTCCTCAAAAACTCTTGCAAAATACATAAAATTTGACACACTTGATCACTCTACTAACTTACTCATCCTCTATTCTTTTAGTTGGATGTGAAGTACGGCAAGTTTCATCAGTTGGGGAATGGAGGAGACCTTATCTTTGAGCGGGATTTGGACCAGCTTTCGGAACTTCTGGAGCGTCCGCACCCTGATTTCTTCGGAGCTCAGCTCAATGATCAAGGAGGAGAAGATCTGCAGTGGCTAATTGTTGCAAGTCTCCGAGGAAAGATTCAACATCCCACTACCGAGGGAATTCAGTTTACCTTAAGAGAGAACAACTGGCTCGATGAACTTGCCACGGCCATGCAGGAAGCTATTGCCCGTCTGTGTGGGAAGAGTATCAACCAGATCAAGGGTACCCGCTTTGAGTTTTGTCCAAGGCATGATTCTATGGTACAGCCAGTGGAAGCCCCATACCACCCCGAGCTGAAGACTCAGTTGGACCACCTCAGCTTCATGATGTATGATCGTCAGCAGGAATTGGATAATTGCCGTGACTACTGCAACCACAAGTCCGCCATCATCAAGACCAAGGATCAGACCATCGCCATGCTAGCGAAGGATCGCAAGTCTCGCCGCCGTCAGCTCGACAAGAAGGAGCGCATCATTGTCCGTCTTCGCCACCGTATCACGAATTTGGAGGAGACCATCCACGAGAGAGACATGCAGCTGGAGGAAAGGGAGAATGCCGAAGAAGATCTTCATGGAGACCCCTACTCCTATCTCAGCGATGATGATGATTTTCTGGAGGATCAGGCTATGGATTTCTTCACTGATGAGGATGACTTCGCCTTCATCAATGACGACGAGGATGATGAGGATGACGAGTACACCGACTTCGAGGAGTAGTAGCACTTGAGCACTAGCATAGTGAGTTGTATTTGGTCCCACTGTATCGTAGTTTCCAGAATAGTTCTTAAAACCATCTATTTTTCCTTGTTGTGGTGTGTGTTTGTATCGGGTGCTATGAAAGAATGAATGAAAAGCAAGTTGCTAGAAAAATCTGAGTCAAACTTTAAAAACTTTTCAGTCCCAGAACCTTAGAAATTTCCCTCTTTTCTCATGATCTATCTCAATCTTCAGATGCCTCGCAGAGGAAGTGGTTCATCCCCAGACCTGATGTTGCAGATCCTGCAAATGTTGGTTTCTGACGGCGAAGATGAAAGAGCCGAACGTCAAGCCAACCTAGCCACCATTTAGCACATAGCTCAGATGGCCAACAACAACCAAGGCCACGGAAATCAGGACAACCATGGATCTAAGCTCAAGAATTTCCAGAACACCAACCCACCTGTTTTCACTAAGTCGGAATAACCCTTAGATGCCGATGATTGGCTGCAAACCATGGAAAACAACCTGGAAGTCGCCAGAGTGGAAGCTAACAAGAAATTTCTGTTCGCCACCCACTATCTAGCCGGAGACGCTAGATCATGGTGGAACAGCGTTCGTGCAATGACCGGCGGACAGATGATGACCTGGGAAGAATTCAAGGTCAAGTTTAGCAGAACCCATGTGCCACCGGGTTTGATCAAGAGAATGAGAGATGAGTTCAGAGAACTGAAGCAAGGAAGGATGACCGTAGTGGAATACCGTGACAAATTCTTGTCATTAGCTAGGTATGCCCCAAATGAGATCGACACCGAAGCCAAGAAGAAAGAGAGATTCTTGAATGGTCTGCATGATGAGATGCAGACAGTGTTAGTCAATATCCCCTTTGTTGATATTGAAGCCCTTGTCAACTCTGCTATCCAGATGGAAGGAAAGATCAACCAAGCCAATGAGAACCGCAAGCGTCGCATGATGCATCAGCCAGGAACCCATCAGACCCCAAAGTATATCCCCAACCCATCTCCAGGATTTGCCCCGAGAACCAACAGACCCCCGATGAACCGTCCGACCTATCCCAACCGTGGAAACCCAAGGCCAGGAGGAAGTCACAACAACCCCGGCAACTCTAACAATTACAACCGTGTCCCACCCAAGTTCAACAACAACAATGCTGCCACCAACACCAACACTGCCCCGAGGACTGGAAGCAATGTTGTGCCTATGGCAGCAAAGGACAAGTCACAAGTGACTTGTTATGACTGTGGAAATAAGGGTCACTACTCCAACGAGTTCCCCAACAAGAAGAATACCGCAGCCCCCAAGACAAATGTCCCAGCTCAGCAGCAGCGTCGTGTTCAACCTGGCAGAAGGTTTGCCCCAGGGAACTCGCTCAATCGCAACGACCATCTTTTTCTCATGCATGTTGAAGAGGCTCAAGAAGCGCCAGACGTCGTGCTGGGTATTTTTTCTGTTAATTTAGTACTTGCTAAAGTGTTGTTTGATTCCGGTGCATCGCATTCATTTGTCACTGAAGAATTTGCCTGCACTAGTAAGATTCAACCAACCAAACCGAAGCATGTTATGACTGTTCAAATCCCCGGTTCAACCACCAAGGCTAGGCAAATTTGCAAAGCAGTCCCTATCTGAATCCATGGCATAGATTTTTATGCTAATATGATAGTACTTGGAACTAAAGGTTTGGAAGTAGTACTAGGAATGGATTGGATGTCCAAACATAAAGGATTAATTGACTGTGCCAAGAAAGCCATAACCATGACCAGTACAGCTGGAATATCAGTCGAGCATATATCTGAAACCTTACCTCGTCAATTCAAGTGCAACAAGAGTATAGCCCAACCTACCATGGACCAAGTCCGGATAGTCTGTGAATACCCCGATGTATTTCCAGACGTTTTGCCCGGTATGCCCCCAGATCGGGATATCGAGTTTATCATTGAACTAATCCCCGGAACAGGACCCATAGCCCAGAGACCATATAGTATGAACCCGTCGGAATTAGCAGAACTGAAGAAGCAACTGGATTCCATGTTGGAAATTGGATTGATTCAACCAAGTGCGTCACTATGGAGATCACATGTCTTATTTGTGGACAAGAAGGATGGAGGTAACCGTTTGTGTACGGATTATCGGAAGTTGAATGATGTCACTATCAAGAACAAGTACCCATTTCCCAAGATAGAAGATTTGTTTGATCAGTTGACCAGTGCCAAAGTGTTTTCTAAGATTGATCTTAGAACAGGCTATCATCAACTCAAGATTCGTGCAGAGGATATTCCAAAGACTGCCTTTACCACCCGATATGGATTATACAAGTATACCGTCATGTCTTTTGGATTAACCAATGCCCCGCTTATTTCATGAATCTCATGAATAAGATTTTTATGGACTTCCTGGATAAGTTTGTCGTTGTTTTCATCGACGACATTCTGATTTATGGACTTCCTGGATTTTAATTGACTTCCTGGAGAAGTCGAGGAAAACTTCAACCACTGCTCTGCACAAGACAAGCCTAATACTACTAGTTGATTGAGCAAGCTAACACTTGCAAGATACTTTACCTATGCAAGCCAATACTTGCAAGCCATTAACTTAGCAATCTTATACTTGCAATTATGCAAGCAAATACTTGCTTGTTACCATGCCACCTATATGCCCTAAGCATAGGTGATCATACCCACTTGATAACCCCAATCCTAGTTTTACTTACAAGCTTCATACTTTATTTCTTTATCAAAGCTATTACCTAGAGTTTACGTGATTAAATTGTAGATACTAGAAAGATAATTGAAGGTTGCATAAAGAGCATAAAATTTGGCCTAAACTAGATAATGTTTATGTCACCCTAAGGCATGAGATTGAACTTAGTAAAACTCCACTAGTTTACCACCCCTCATTAGTACTTACCCCCACTTGTAGATGCTAGTGCTAAGCATAAAACTTGATCAACTTTAGATGGAAATACTTGGTGGAAAAATGGTTATGAAAAACTTGGAATGATGGATCATTCTATTGAGATGTTTTGACATGTGTTTCCGAACACCAGATGAATTGGATGATGAAAATATTGAGGCATGAGCCTTAGCCCTTTATAAAACTGATGGTTGTCTGGATGCGATACCATTCCAATTTTACCGTACAACCACAATACCCGAGAATTGGGTAGGGCTTGACTGGAAACTTATATACCTTAGTATTGGTTCCCTCACGGCCAAGGTCTGAGCTGAGGCTACCTTGTGAAGATTTTCCACCTGTGCAGTACCCAAGATGCCAGTTGGTCATGGTTGGTAGGCCAAACTCACAGGAGAGGTGCTTATACTAGGGCGTGTAATTGAAAGGTTTGGATTGATTATCCACATACTGAGTATGGTGAATTCAGGATTTGTTCCTGACGGATGTATCAAATGTTGTGGTGAAAGTGTACAATCTCTGCATAGTATCAAACTATTCGAATAGCCGCGTCCGCGGTTATGGACAGTTGGAGTGGCCATACTTTTCCCCCGTCAGATGTTTTCAAAATTACTTGTGAAACGAATGGAGACTTTGACTTGACCACAACAGAGTTGTGATATGAAATTCAAGTTCCCACTTAGGTGTTATAAAATTTCGACTAGCTTTTCTTGCTTCTGAACTTAGTAGAGGTAAATCTGGGTTTTTGCAAAATAACCCTAGAGCTTAGTGTCCTACTACAAAAACCCCCCTTCACTTGTTAGTATTAGTTTGCGAGTACTTAAAGAGTACTCATGGCTTTGTCCCTGGCTATTCCTGTGGCCAGACTATGAAGAGGAGTACCAGGAGGATGGAACCCAGGAAGGTTACGATAACTAGGATCATCTCCCATCGTCAGCATTGCCTGTGACCCCGAAGATGGAGCTTCACCTACGCTACCTTTATTATTACGTATTTCCGCTGCTTGAGTTGTATTAAGAACTGGATCATGAGATCCTTATTTGTGTAAGACCTTATGTATGGTTTGTAATGGATGATGTACTGTGGTATCCAAATCTATTATGTCTCGCAAAAATGGTAATCCTAGGATTGCGATGTATGGCATAACAGGCATCTGTGATTAAAAATCCGGGTGTTGACAGTTCTTGGTGGCTTTTGGGCTTGTGTCTTATTGATGTGGTACCTTGTGGAAAAATGCACAGAATAAGAACAAATGCTCATGATATGCTGCTGCCTCTTGGATCCAATGTTTTCCTTGTGAATGGTTGTTCAGAAGAAATGATGTGACTTCTAGATTTGGTTCCAGCTATAACTTATCATTTGAAGTTGTCCATGAAAACTATGTATTCTGATTCCTAATAAAATATTATTAGGAAAATGATTTATCTTGTTTAGCTTGATTAAAGATAATTCAAGTGCAATGCTTGCTTGGTAACTAGAGAGGAATTGAGTACCTGTGTATATAGACAGAGAACTGATATGCATCCTTGATTCCTGGATTATCCTCTAGGAAAATGATAGAAATGATTTTGTTTGACTAACTTGGGCTAGCTATTGAAGAACAACTTGTATGTTGGCTCCGTTGCCTTGGGATGCTACTGTGATGCCTCCAATCTTGGAGTGTGCACAGTGGTAGCCCAGGTATTATGACTTGTTGTAATCAACAGCAAAGTAGTTGGTGTTGATGCCCAAAAGATAGAAATGCAGCTCATGATGCATAAAGCTGAAGCTAGTTTGATTGGCTAAAACTGCTTAATTTACCACTGTTGTAAGACCCCACCTTTATAAAGGTAAAGGTCCCTGTGTTTACAATGCTAGTCCCTGGATCAATAGCTAGCATCTACAGTTAAGATGTAATATCAAGAAACAAAGGTCATAGTACAACTTTATAACCAGGAATAAAATAATTTATTAAATCTTACATAGCTCATTTGGCTATCTCATTACTATGCAGCAGAAATAACTATATATAGCATGGAGTCTTTCATCTTCAAAGTGCCACAAGCAATCATGTTGGTTGTAGACTTGTAATCATATTCAACACACTTCACTAACATCAAACAAACCTGCAACATAATAGGTTACAACCACAAGGGTCAATACATTTGAATTGTATTGGCAAGTGATACTATGGTAGAATAGTGGTATCTATCATCTATATGCATTTGGCTAAGTGGAGCTTAGGCTTGCTTTGCTCAAAATAGATTTTCCTTATCATTTGAAAACACTAAGTTTTTGTTTGTCAAAATCACCCAAGGAACAACCAATAAAATTGGTTAACCTTTAACCCTTGTTCAACCACAAATTTTAACTTAGAAATTGGGATGAGGAGATTCTTGATAGCTTCCATGTCTTGATGCTCAAATTGTCCTTTTCCGGGGACACGGCTAAGTACTTAGATTTTACTCTCTCGAGAGGTGGTGCACTTTCCCCACAAGACTCGACATGCATCAAGACAAGATCTTTTAGAAGCCTTTCCTTAGACCAAAATGAACGCGTTCCAAACCTATCATCCCCTACCACCAACTGTCCATCTGGCTAAGTTATTGCAACCTATATGATCCAGGCAGAGCCCATAATGCCAAGTGGCTGCACTTGAAGCTTCTCAACATTTGACATCTCAATTCTCTTTGTTCCTGGGTGGCTTTTCACAAGTGTGATACAACAAGGTAGTTCATTGAAATGGGCCCTGAGTAACCACTCAACACAAACCATTCTCACCATTCCACCCAGGTGATTCATTCACATAGTTGTTTTATTAAGCAAAAACACAAGTCATGGACTTAGAAATATTTCATAGCATGAATATATTCCACCATTGTTTTCTACTAGCTAAGCTAAGCATGATAGTAGTAGGAACCTTAACTTAGGGAAAATTCTACTAAGGCATCATCTACTAGGATTTCCCATGGCATAGCATACTTAGAAAATTCCATGCAAGTCCTACTCAAAATATCACTAATGCATAGTGAATATAATGGGACAAAAGTATGAAGCACCACTTGCCTTTTTGGTAGAGAAACTAGGTTCACTCCTTGATCTTGCAATTTCCACACTCTTCAAAGTTCACTACAATACAATCAAGCAAAAACACACACTCAAAACTGCAACACAAAAATTAACAAAACAAAAACAAGAAAACAAGGAAATGCGTGCAACGATGCAAAGGTCATTTTATTGAAAAGTTTGTTTCTAACAAATGTTCTAAACATTTCAAAACACCTACTGGTCTTTTATAAAAGCGTAATTCATTTGAAACCAAGTTAGTGAAAATAAGTCATTTAAATCATTTTTGTTTTACTAGAAATGCTTTTATTCAAAGGAATATTTTCTAGTGCTATCAAAATATATATTTTTTTATTTCAAATGTTAGTGTTTATGGTTAGAGAGTTCAAAACAAAATCAAACTAATTAACACAAAATTAAAAAAAGATGCTCGTAAGTCAATAATTAAATATAGCAATTACACTTATAGCAAATCATGGGACAAAACATCAGAGAGAGTTTAACATCTAATTGTACTAAATAAATCTAAACTAGACATGCATAATCAAGTTGTAAAAATTACCACAGGATTTAGCGTTTGCAAACTAGTCAGATGGTATTCGGTTCATACTGATAAACCTAATTCAAATGAGACAAACACGAATACGTAAAAATAACAGAACCGGTAGCAGTACATGAGGCAAAAGCAACTACACGGACAAGACCATGTGCATAGTGTACATGATGATCTGAATTCTATAACTTTTCAAAATACATTGAAAACGTCGTAGATATTCACACTAATAATACCAGTGGGGTCTTAGAGTTATTAGGAACATTATCTAAATTGGGACCAAGATCTCCGGGGTGTGCATGGTGGTCTAATATGCTCATGCCATCGAACGGCATTCAGTTTACCGGCATCGCATGTCTAGGAGGTAGGCATACGTGCGGCTAGAGTATGTGCGAAAGGATTTGTGCCGAAGCTCACCGAGTGCGATACGAACGTCCGACGAAGATGATGAAATGAGCCGAAACGGCGGCGAAGTGCGTCTCCGGCGATCCGCGCCTCGTCCTTCTAGTCCACGAGCCAGCTCTCCGCGTCCCCGTGTTGCTGGCGCAGCAGATGTCCTTCTAGCACCGCGTCGTCTCCTCGCCGGAGCTCCCAAAAAACGCAGGCGGTGTCTAATGGTGGTGGTCTAGTGCAGCTCTCCAAGATGACTCAAGGATGAAACTGAGATAGCTCCTACGATGGTGTAGAATGGAAAGAGGGACAGTGGGCGCTGTATATGGGAATGAATACATGGAGGTGTGATGACAGCAGTTCCTAACGGAAGACGTTTCGTTGGCGTTTTTTATCTGGCTGCTGAACTCCTATCGTGTGTCGTGCAGGAAGAAAAAGATCGACGCAGTGCTTGGCGTGTTGGACCGTTTGGCTGGGCTATCTCCGGTAGCTCGACTAATTTTGATTGGCTGGGTCCATGCTGGAGAATTAATATGCTGGAGTGAAGAGGATGCGAGATAATAATGGCAGCATCAATTTCTGGTTCAAGGCATTTCAGCTGCATGCACTGCTTGTCCGTGCATGTAGGAAGACGGAAAAGAAGAACAACGTTTCGGCTGGTTGGACTGCTAGGCAAATGCACTTTGCTTAGTACTAGATGGAAATGCGCGCTTCGTCGCGTGGTCTGCATGACATTGTTGCTCGTAGTTGCCGGTGCGATGCGCTTCAAGGGGTTTCACATAAGACATATAAAATTATTATTCAAGTACTAAATAAATTGCACTTACGTACGATTAAAACTGAAACATATTATAGGATAGCCTTGAAGCTATTTATATCATGGGGATGCATGATGTAATTTGATAGCTTTATTTAGCAACCAACGTAGAGTGCAGTTCTGTTAAACTTTTCTAGTGTACATTTGAAATAAAAAGTAACATGCACCATATAAAACTATGATTGACAAATATTTAATTAAGCAAGGTAAGAACATTGTCTTCCTCGGATAACTAAACATGCCCCAATACGAATAAGAAAATGTAATGCAGATACATAATAGGAAGATAAAACATCAAGGTTCTCCAAAACCGAAATATTTACCCAGTAGCATTAGTAAAGATGGATATTTCAACCTGTCACCCTAAAAGCAAACCACCTGGGTTTTGGTCAAAGGAAGCAGATTATACATCGCGATTTTGTCTTCTCCGGTGTTAAACAAACATCACTATATTACACATGTCTTATGAACAATCTTAGAAAGGATAAAGTAGAAGTTCCAATTTATGGTTTAGTAAGTGCCATGTTCTCATCTAGCACCAAGGCTTTTTTAGATGATCTAGCACCAAGGCCGACGATCCCTCGTGGCCACCAGAATTCTTGATCATCTAAATTTAAGGAGAATATAAAGCACATCCTTTTATGTGACAACAATACTGATGCTTGAAAATCATTACCTTATATGATAGGTCGACAGAATAAAGAAGAAATAAAACAATTGGACATATTTTTAAATAATGATGAACATAACTTGGTCAAACTTGGCTCTAGAGTGGCAATGGGAATAGCAGCCTCATTACATTGCAAAGAGTTAGATGGTGAGAGCTATTCACATTTTGTTTGACTACAGGAGAAAAGCTACAATCGTGCCGACATAATTATGTGCAGATGAAATAATAAATCACATTTCTCGGGAGAGATGACACTGAAGCACTGAAATAGTCAGCATCTTATAGTTGCTGAACTGGTAAACTGTTTTTGAGGCTTCCAACATAGTACACCTTTTTAAGCTTATAAAGTTTAAAAGGATTTAAGAGTCACTAACGTATAAGACCACTACTGGCAAAAAAGTTTCTAAGAATTATGACGGCCTACTTTTACGTTCAGGACCAAACCAATTCTGAGCCGATGATAGTACGATAGTGCAATAAATTTTAGACATACACATATACTTTTAGAATAGCAATTTAACATCAACTGACCAAACAAAAGAGAAAGCCGGTGGTATTTTAGATGACGAAGAACACTTAATTAAAATACCACAAAAATTGATGCATGTTCAACAACACCAACTGTTAGAAATCCGGTTATGACTAATACTAAAGCAATTTGGACACATAATTATACACGACCAAGTAATCGGCTTTATCAGCACCCCTCTGCACCTAATAACTGCACAAAATCATTAAGCTGCATTGGTTCTGGTAGGACATTTGGTCCAAGCTTAGGAAGCAGGAAATGGAAGGGCATCTTCTAACTATTAAAACAATGACATCTGATGCAGTTTTGATTCTTAAAATTGTTACTTCATACCAAGTTTTATTGGAGTTGGTTCAATTCTTACCAGACTAAATAAGGACAATCAATTGTACATATTGTAGAATGGTAGATACATATCACATAGAACTATTCTTGGTAATTACAGAGAAAAACAACTGAACTACTTCCTGAAACTTCACTAATCTCATTGGTACAACCCCAAACCAGACCTCCATTGCCCAAATTCTCCACTACCCTAATGTATCTTTTTCCCAGAATTATTTACCTGGCCTACGTCTCCTTCCATTCACTGATGGAGGGCCACAACATGAGCACCTTCGCTTCTTCTTGGATTCCGCTTGCCGCCATACCATGAGTTAGCAGCACGTGCCCGAAAACCTCTTCCCGGTGGTGCATCTAACAGCGACACTAAGGCGGCATAGATGATGGTGCTTGTTGAGAGGAAACTAGTTAAAGGAAACTTATCGCATAATCGGTAGCTCGCACACCAAAATACATGGACCAACCAACAAATCAATTATAACGGCTCACCTTCTTGGCAATTCTGGAAAATAGGTTGGATGCTGGCCAAACCGAGGGTTACACTCAAACCGCAGCCTCCAGCCACCATCTGTGATAGAATAGAATAAATTTCAGAAGAGGACGTAACCAAGCAGCGCACACGCGAGAAGCCCGACTTCCCGGGCCTACAACCAACCATAGATCGCCCATCAAATGCCCTCATTGCACGGGTAGACGACCATGCTTAAGCTTATAACTAATATCTAGTCCTATGTAGAATGCGAGTTTGAATAATCACATGTATAGGACAGAACATGAAACACATATAACGAATAGGATTTAAGTAACAAAGTACCACTCTAGTAGCTATATAGTGAAAAACAAATCGGCAACTGAACAATCAGTTGGGCAACACATAAACATAAAAACAAAACAAACTAAGTGTTGATGAACTGGAATCACTTCATGTGCATATGCACTTATGTCATTCAAATCAAGATAAAGAATTTTATGTACTAAGCAAAGATGTTTGGTATATCAACACTATATATGATCTGAAAATAGCTTAATTGCCAAAAGGTTATGGTTCTAATAGAGATTAATGATATGTGAGCACATAGCAAGGACAAAAAATTTTGACACCATACCCTGGTTCAAGATCTGGGTCTCGCATCAAAAATCTCCCTAGCTAGCACAAGCAGAGTCTGCTCCCAAGGTAGGTTGAAGCGGCCACACACCCTGAAGGGGTTTCTCGTCTTCTAAAAAATTAAGGGGTTTCTCGTCTTCTGAAAAATCATAGATTAGGTGTTTTTTCAGTCAAAATAACATAAATAATGTCTAGGATAATTAAATATTTCTCAAATAATTGCCGGATATACACAAGCTTATGCAAAGCGCCTCTTCACTATAATTACATGATTTCTAGCATACATGTATCATGAGTAATCTGGCTTTTTAGTGTAACCATGAAATATGCCTTCGGTATGAGCATGGAATCTTCCGAAAAGAAATATCAATATATCTCATGAAGTGTTCTGGCACTCTTCAAAATGTGAACCACAAACTCAGGCTCTGTTTAGCACTAAAGTATTTTTAATGTATTCTATGAATGCTACCGTTTTCAGAATTACCATGGTTCAAAAACGTTGAGGTGGTTTGCAACGTTAAATACTTTAGTTTTGGAAACTGTGGTTTCTTTAATGCCATAGTATTTTTGGAGTTTTAGAGAAAGAGGTCAAACTCTCTTTCTTCTAAAGCTGAGAAAAACTCATTCTTTCATCCAATTCCGTACGCATATTCTACTTGATGTTCGTTTCATTTCCAAGTCATGTCTCCTTATTCTGTTAGACCGTGAAGCCCCATGATGCACACCGATGTTTCTCTTGATATGATCTTCAATGGAAGGGAACATATAATTCAAAGAACAAAACAATCTGGCGAGGCCCGTCAATAACATAAATACCTGCATGAGTCATACCTAGCATCCGAACTTGACCGCAAAGTTGACACCAATTCAATGCACAGAAAAAATTCGAAGAAGACCTGCAAGAAGTAATCCTTTTCGAAACTCAGATGTAATAAAAAGATAAGAGAATAGGCAGAAGAAACTCCACAATCTAATTAAATGCTCACCAAAGTTATGTTCTAAGATGCTGGAACACACATGGCTAAATTCAGCAAACTAAATGGCCAAAAAACAACTCAGAAGATGAGTTGTTGGGCGTGGCTACGTTGGTAGCGCCCCTGGCAGAGGTCTGCCTCGGCGCCTGCAGGATGACGCTGATTCATTCTCTCTAAACATAGAAGGCCCGGTACCAATTGCAATATCTGATTAAAATGTAGAGAATGTTCTTGCATTACCATGTGGGAAATGTTCCATAGGGCCAAAAGTTGTTGATCCATCTGAAGCATGCTTTGAGTATACTTGATTGCCACACTGAGTGAGAAGGGAATGCACAAGATGAAGGCAGCCAAGTCATATCGTCTAAGAGATTTGAACCAAACCATAATTAACTGATAAACCGAGGGTAATATGTGCTGAAACCAACACCTTGCAGCTGCATCAACACCACTGATCCCATATTAATTTCATTGTCGGACATGACATGCACATAGCCTTCTTATGCACCTTTGACAAAACTATTTTTTGTTGATGATACTCAACTTAGACAATGTGATTGCACATGGCTCCACGCTGCTGAAATAAACAAAGCCGATGGACTATATGGATTAGAAAAAAGTTTTATATTAATGTCAGGACCTAATTTTGCAAAAGAGAAGGATGGCCTTAGAAAGTCCCGGATAATTGAGTACTCGAGATTGCATTAAGAAACCCAGAAAAATCATAAACTTAATTCATGGAAAATATCTATAGTTTCTGCCAGCATGGTCCCAGATTCGATTGTATATGGCAGGAAAAATTAAATGGCATGGACAGAAACATGAAGAGATCATGAATTCGCTGACGAACCTGATTGAGAAGTGAGTTCTAATCTGGCACCTCCATATTTCTCCTTGGTGGCATGGTATCGATCTTGACAGAGAGAGATGGGTGAGAAGGGAACCGATAGGAACACACAGTAGGGGAGTCCTGAACTTGCCGGGTCGCCTAAGGTGTAGCGAGGGACAGCTTCTGCCCCAGCGCGAGGCTAGTGCTTGAATGCTCAAGCCTCGGGTAGGGGGAGCCGGGCGCTCGCGCTTCTTCCCTTCTAGAGGGTGCCCAACATCTCCGCTCCACCATCAGCATCAATGTCGTTGTGCTCCCACGAAGGTCATTAGGCACGAAATCGAGGATCTCGGCTACCGCACTTGGCCCCAAGAATTCCTCCTGTTGATATACCGCGAGGGGAGCGACAGAGAGGTGGCAGGCGGGGGCCTAGAGGGAGGAGCGGAGCTGGGAGGATGGGAAAAAAGGCCATGGCTGCAGCCAGAAATCGACGGGGTGTGCCATGGCGGAGCACGGTAGAGTAGTTTGCTGGCTCGATTGATTGTTCCAGCGGCCGGAATTCATGAGTGGGGAATTGGGGTGGAGTCATGGGCGCCGGCCCTACTCAATGCGAGTAGGCGGTGAAGAGGAGGGAGCGGCATGAGGAGGAGAGGGGCACCATGAAACCCAAGATAAGGCGAAGAAATCCACACTACTTGTGAAAAAAGTGAGCGGCGTTGCTTCGCCTCAAACACCGGTGAGGGTGAGCTCCAGGAAAAACTGCCCTTCGTCTAGAAGACACCGTGGCACGTAGGAGACAACCGGTCGTCGACAGAAACAGAAGGAGTCCAGACCTCTCCAAGAAGGCTACCGGATTTGAGCACTGACCTGATCTGGATCTTGAATCCTCCTCTCCTTCTTCCAGAACAGAGGACCTAGCGCTCTTATTGACGGAGATTCTAACGGTACCCTCCCGAAGAAGCTCGGCCTAGCAGCGAGCCCTAGCAAGGAAGGCCTCGTCAAAAGCCAGCAGCCACTGCTCGCCCGCAGCGGTGACGCACTCCAGACCAGCATGACAACCTAGACCCATACCTAAACCTAATATTTACATAGTCTCCTATCCCTTCTCTACTCCGGCTGGCAGCGCCATGGGAGGCGATAGGGGATCGGGCAGGGGAGTGGTGGGCCACGAGGGGAAAGTCGAACGCGTGTGGAAAAAACCGTCCACCGCCCACGACCTGCGACTACGAGCGCCAGCTAGGTCCCACGCGCAAAGCCAGCCCACCGCTCGCGCACAGGCATCGCGCGGCAGATGGTCTGAACGCTCTGGGTTTTGCTCACGATTAAGCTATAAAGTAATAGGCCAGATGTGCGTGGGGTGCAGCGAATCTGTACTGTCATGCGTGTGTGTTGAATAGAGCAATCAAGCTTCATGGTTCCCATCGGAGAGACTTCCTATGCTGGCTCAGCTGGGTCCATGGGTCTTGTGCATCGGTAGAAAATAAAAAAAATTGATGAGAGGAGAGAAGACGGTCGGGTGCAACGCTTACATGAGAAGGAAATAGTAAGAAAGGGTGAGAGATCGATGGTGCATGAGGTCCTAGTGTAACCCAGCGTGTACGATGCATGGTCATAGGACAAGTCCAAAAGATTGTAGATTTGGAGAGAGACAAATTAAAAGAATACTGATAAATCAAAACAAGACCCAAAGAAAGAGAGAGAGATTAATCTCCTTTCATATATCAAATTAATTTTAAAACATATGGAAATATTTTTTTTAACAACTCTCAACAAAATATTTATTTTTATTTGATCACGTTGCAACATCCCTTGGTTTAATAAAAATAGTCTCGTAAAAAAACAGGATTTTACAATTGATCTAACCCCCTAAATTTCAACCTTTATTTCTTTTGTTTGTTTGTTTTTTTACATTTCAAAATTTAGAAAATTTTGGAATGTGACAACTATGGTGCCTCCACTAGGTTTGTGCACAGTGGTAACATCTCAGATGTTGTTTGCTGGATTTCTTGGTTTGGTCTGTGATGCAAAGACTGAGACCAAATCTTCTAGGATAAGAATAGATTCTTTGTTGGCCTCAACAGCTCTAGGATGAACTAGTGTAGCACTTCTGCACTATATTGAGAGCTTCCTCTTACCCAAAATCCATCTTGGGGAAATAAAATAGGAGAACAATTGATATTAAATATTTTGGATGTCTTACATATGAATAACAACCTAGTATGGAAGCTTGATGATGTTTTTCTTAAGATGTATGCTTGATCATCTGGCTCTTCTTATTCCTGTGCTTAAGCTAATCCTTCTTGATCTTCTGTTGGCTTGATTCTTGTGCTTTTGGCCTACTCCTTGTGCTCCTGACCTCCTCCTAGTGTCCTTGGATGGATTCTTCGAGCAACCAGGTTGCTAGTGATGTGGTTTGATCTGTGTGTTATTGGGAAATCTAATAAGAATAGGTGATGTTCTTTGTGGTGCTCTAGAGCTAGTGGAGGACTATGGTCTGGTGGTGTGTGTGTGAGATGGATATCATAGCAGCCCTGCTACGGCTGGTGCTGTCTCTCCATTTTCTGCTCTCTTGTGGTGTTGACAACACACACAGTTGCATGTGTTGTGTGAGCTATGTGGTTGCTTGCTGTGATGTTATGGATCAGATCAAGTTAAAATATCTTGATATTTGCTGATGGTTCTACTATTTGACTTTTACCTTTTAATAATTCGATGAAACTTGCCCCATTTATGTCAATGATGTTGTGCTGAGACAAATTTGATAAGAAAAGATTTACACTTGACTAGTTTTCTTCTCTAAAACTCATTGATGTGACAAGAAATGCATCACATTGCATTACTCAGAGTAATTCTAACCCCCCAAACTTCTTTATACTATATTTTGTTTACTTCATGCTTTTACAGGAACAAGATCAGGAAATGAGAAGATGTGAAGATGAAGATTAGTTCTAGGATTTTCCTTTTATCCCATTTTTTTGTAATTTCCTTTTCTATCAAGAATTAATGTAAAAACATTGTAATACATTAATTTATCTTATTATTGTAACCATTCTTATTATTCCTTTATTGTAAAAGAATAATGTAATATATATTCTTTTAATACAGAGTTCTTCTATTTGTTTCATTATTTTAATTCATTTTCCATTTCCTTTATTCACATTGCATTATCTTTATGTTTGTGATCTTTAATGCTATTCCCCTTTAAGATAGAAAGTTATTATCTGGAATGTCTAATGGAAAAGAATTGATAAAGATAACTCCTAAGCACATATGGTTATGATAATTGGAAGTGACAGAGATGTGCTTAAGTGATTTGCTATAGGAAATATTCCTATAAAGCATTATGAAAATAAAATGATTTATCCAACAGATGAGATGGATGTTAAGCTTGATTATAGATTTAGGGTTTAGTGTTTACCAAGAATTCCTATCTTCCATAATTCACAATTCTTGACTTTTACTTAAAGAATTCCTTTCCTAGATATACTACTCCTTCATATCCATCATCATGTGCTAACATGATGAGCTTTGCTACACAATGATATTCTTATCCACCTTTAATTCTTCTAAATACATTTATAAATCCAATGAGCTTGACACTAAAAACCTTTCCTAATCCTCTCACATCTATACTTGGTTATATCAACTACTCTACTGTTGATAACCTCCAATCCAACAAGTTTTTACTTCTAACTCCATTCATACCCTTCCTTAATCCTCCACCACCAACATTACTCTAATAGATTCCTTGATAATTAGATATATATAAAATCCTACTTCACCTCAAGTGTTTAATATTTTCCAAGAGGAAAATACTAACTCTATAATTCAATGCTGCTCTACTCCTAATCATACTATCTTATCTCTAATTAACTCCAATATCTTATACTAGAGTTCAACCATGTTTTACCCACCAATGTCACTTATACATGTGAAAGAACATTTCTTAATCCCTAGTGTTTTGTGTGTTAGATAACAATACCAAGGATCTTTTAATGTGTGTTGAAGTGTTGCAGCTCAGAACTCTGCCTTTGGGGGCGGATAATCCGCCCCACTGGCGGATAATCCGCCTCCTCTGCCAGCAAGCGCAAGCCCGGAAGGGGCGGAATATTGGCGGATAATCCTCCCTCGAGGGATAATCCGCCTCCCTCATCGCCAAGCCCTGCAGAGGCGGAGTTATGGCCGGACTTCGGCCTCGGGATAATCCGCCTCGGGGGCGGATTATCCGCCCCCCAAGATCTTCTCCAAGTTTCTCCAAGGCGCAAGCCCCAGAGAGGGGGCGGAGTTTCCCCCGGAGAGTCCGCCCTTGGGGCGGAGTTTTCCCAGGGGGCGGATAATACGCCCCAAGTGGGGGGCGGATAATCCGCCCCTAAAGTTGTGAAACGGCCAGATCTGGGGAGGGGGTATTTAAGCCAGCCATCCCCCTCCTGCCAGAACTCTTGATTCATCTCGAAAAAGAACAGATCAGATCTCAAAACTTCATACAAGAGTGCTCCACCTAGATCCACCCAAAGGCCCCATCCCTTGGGGAATCGAAGGAGGATAACTCGATCTTCATCATCAGCAATCAAGCGCTTCATCTCCTCTCCATTCATTTGGAGAACCTCCGATCTAGTATTTCTTGCAAAGATCTAGATCCTCGTTTTTGTTTATATTGATAATCCTTGTTTGTGACAGCTTGTTGTCATCCCGGGAGCCCCCAATTCGGTTGTGGGTGTGTGCCCCGATAGTGTTGTAAAAGGCACCGGTTCCCGCCTCGAAGGGATCCAATAGTGGAGAAGGTGGATCAGGCCTCTCGTGGCGAGATCCATCGGAGAATAGGGTGAGGCCTATTGTGGCGTGGTGGTCTTAGAACCGCCCACCCCTCCAACGCAGATGTACTTCCCTTAACAAGGAAGGAACTGCGGTAAAACAAATCCCTGTGTCTCCGCGTGCTCCACTACGGTTTCCTCGCTCCTCCTTTACGTGCTTAGTAGTTAGGGTTTCATATAGGGAAATTCTCGTAGTTGCATATCTAGAGAATTTACTTTGTGTCAAGCCTAAAATTGAAAAAGTATTAAAAATTGGTTAGCACCTATTCACCCCCCCCCTCTAGGTGCCCATACGATCCATTTCAATTGGTATCAGAGCCTCGGCTCTTATTTCGGGCTTAACCGCCTAAGAGAAGTATGGGTTCCAAGGGAGATGGGAGTGATGCTCCGGAGGTAGTCACCATGAACGATCTCAAGACGTTGGAAACAACCTTGGTGAGTTCAATGGAGGCTAAGATGGAAGAGATCGTCAATTGATAATGCGTCTCTCCACATCCGACAAAGATCACCTCCATCTAACTCTGAGGATACCACTCCACAATCCAAGGAAACGGGTAAAACTGTTTCCAAAGATAACGAAGTGGTAGGTGATGATACTAGTAAGAGCTCCTCCTCGAAAAAGGATAGCGGTAAGGATGGATACAATGAGGTTTCTCATGTGCATTCCCCTGATCCGCCTATTCCTCACCCACACATACATAATAGGGGTGATCCACCCAAACTATCAACTTCTACTTTCTCTCAATGGCATTTTTTGATGAAATCTCATGTGTGCAGTTCCTCCATAGAGTTGTGGAAGATCATCGAAAATGGTCATCACGTTGGAAATCCTAACAATCTCACAAGGAGAGAAGTGGTCGATAGCCAACTCAATGCTACAGCTATACACATGATACAGCTTGGTGTGGGTGATAAAGACATGCCACACATTCAGCATCTTAGCACAGCTAAAGAAGCTTGGGATGCTCTTACCGAGCTCTTCATCGGAAATGAAAGTATGAGAAGGAATAGATATGATGCCTTGAGCAATGAAGCTGAAGGATTTTATATCTTTGGATGGAGAAGACCACGAGGACATGTATAGGAGGCTCAAGGCAATAGCTACTACCTTCGAAACCACGGCCTGACTCATGTTGATGATGCTTGGATCAAGCGCAAGTATGTCGATGCTCTTATGCCATTTGATCCTGATTTGAAAAGTCTCCAAGGTAGGCATAATTATCACCTCATGTCATCCAATGAGGTAATGCAAGAAATGTCCGCATTCAAAGTGGCTGCCAAGAATGCCGAAGATGCTCGTGCTCGAGCTATGGGGATGCAAAAGGGGGTCAACATGGCTTTGAAGACTAGTGTGATTGATCATGATGAATATGCGGTAGAAGGCCTGGACTGTCCCGAAGATATAAAAAGGATCCACGGACAATACTTGGCTCTTTATGCAAGAAACTTTTGGAAAGATCCAGCCAAGGCTAAAGCTGAACTAGATCGCAAAAGTGGAGCCTATGGAAGAAAAGAAAATGGTCCCAAGCTGAGAACATGCTTTAATTGTGGTGACCGGTTGCACTTCGTAGCTGAGTGTCCATATCAAAGTAGAGAGGATAATGGAGGAAGACTCATTTTCAAGTACAAATCAAAAGCTCCACGTAAGAAACAGTTTGTAAAGAAAAATGCTCCTTTCAAGAAGCAACCAAAGATTGTTCTAGTAGCTCAAGAAGAATATTCATCGGGGAGTGAAGATGAGGACGAGGACGATAGCTCTCAAGAGGTGGTTGCTATAGCCACCACATCTACATCAACATCACTCTTCGACTCTCCAAACGAAAACATCATCAACAAGAATCCTACTTGTCTCATGGCAAGAAGCTCAGGTAACTTCTTCTAACTCTTCCTTTCCCAAGGCTATGATAGACATGGATGATCCTGCTAGTCTTAAGGTTAAAGAAGAGATTATTGCCTTGGATTATTTCTATACTAACTTGCAAGGTGAGCACAAAGTTCGTTTTGAGGCTCTTATGGATCAGTTGGCCCAAAACGAAGCACTCCTCGAAGAAAAGGGCAGAATTGAAAGAGAGGATGCAATGGAAATTGCATCCCTAAAAAATGCTCTTGAAGAAGAAGAAGAAGCTCGGGTCTCTCTTGAAGAGAGGCTTGAGTCTATGGAAGAGTCACATGAATAAATTGTGACTAAACTCGTTAAGGAACGTGGCAATGCGGTCACCAAGGCAAAGAAGTTAAAGAAGGAAAGGATTGACTTTGGGGCTGCTCATGATAGACTCTCCGAGGAATTGGAGAAACTTGACAATGCTCACAAGGCGTTGAAAAACGAGTTCTCTATCCTCAGTGAGTCACATGATCAGCTTCAAAGTCGATTGGCCGAATATGATACTCCTAGCTCGTCCAACTCAACATATAGTAACAAGAAAAATGCTAATGTGGAAAAAGGAGTGATCAAGGACATCACTACAAAGGACAAAGGTGTGCTTGATGAAGTCCTTGACAAGCAAAGGTCAAATCATGGTAAAGAGGGACTTGGGTATGTCACCAAGTCCAAGAAGAAAACCAAGAAGAACAAGACCAAGAATGTGCAATTAAAGACAAGCATCTTTGAGAAGGTTGTCACAAAAGACAAGATTAATGATATTGGTTTTGCAGGTCTCACAATCCAATTATGAACTCTTTTGTGATGATTATGGCGATGTTTATGCTTATTATGTTGGTCCTTTTGATGAATATATTGCTTGGTCTATTTGGGTCCCAAAGACCCTTGTTACTAACATGAAAGGACCCATTGAAAATGGGTACCTAAAACCAAGAAGTAATTTTCTTGCAGGCTATGCTTCCGGTGGGTCGAAATGGGTCTTGGATAGTGGCTGCACTAGTCATATGACCGGAAGCAAGGAGATCATCAGAGATGCGTCCAAATCTTGATAATATCACGTCTCCTATGGTGATAAGTCTAAATCTCGGTATTGGGTCTTGGCAAGGTTGTGGTTGCCCACGATATCTCTCTCGTGGGCGTCATGCTTGTTGAGACCCTTGGCTACAATCTTCTTCTGCTCGTGCCCTTGGCAAGATGGGTTTTTTGTTTTATCGATGATGATTTGGTGGTACTCTTATGGAGCAAGTCTCTAAAGGTCGCTTTCGTTGGATACGTCGAAAATGACCGTATGTGGTGGACTTCTGGGAAAACCACTTGGTCCGATGTGTCTATTCGGAAAGGCCGACGTGGGCTGGCTATGGCATCGCCGTTTAGCCCATGTCAACATGAGAACTTTGCAAAGTCTCCAAAAGGGTGGCCACATTCTTGGACTAAAAGACAATGTCTCTTTTGCCAAAGATCGTGTTTGCAGGGCCTGTGTTGAAGGAAAAATGCATGATTCTCCCCACAAGAGGAAGACTATTGTGTCATCGAAGAGGATCTTGGAATTACTCCATGTGGATTTATTTGGACCTCCTTCTCATGCAAGTCTTGGTGGGAAGAAATATTGCTTGGTCATCGTCGATGATTACTCAAGATATACATGGGTATATTTCTTCAAGTTGAAAAGTGAGACTCAACAAACTGTCATCGACTTTGCCAATGAAGTTCAACGTCAACACAATGTTCCCATCTTGGCAATTAGAAGTGACAACGGCACAGAATTCAAGAACTACACTTTAAACGAGTTTCTTAGCGAAGAGGGGATTAGACACCAATATTCCATTACACCCCTCAACAAAATGGTGTAGCCGAGAGGAAGAACCGGACTTTGATGGATATGGCAAGATCTATGCTAGCTGAATTTAAGTCTCCTTATAATTTTTGGGCTGAAGCCATATCAACCGCTTGTCACTCATCAAACCGGCTTTACCTTCGGAAGATCTTGGACAAGACCCCATATGAAATACTTACCGGCAACAAACCCAACATCTCATACTTCAGGGTATTCGGGTGTAAGTGTTTCTTTCTTATTAAAGGTGTCCGTTTGTCAAAATTTGAATCCAAGGCTTTAGAGGGTATATTTGTTAGTTACGGTGCCGAATCCCACACTTATAGAGTCTACAACAAGCTCACTGGGATTGTTGTAGAATCTTGTAGTGTGGAGTTCGATGAAAATAACGGCTCCTTTGTAGGGCAAGTTGATGTTTGTGATGCAGATGTTGAAATACCCCAAGAGGCCATAAGAAGAATGGGCGTGGGATTTTTCCGCCCCATTGAGGAACCCCTTGTGGCGGATCGGGAAGGACAATGCTCCACTCAAGTGGAGCCCTCATCTTCACAAGATCAACAAGCTCCTACGGTTGGAGAAAACTCTGCACCAACACCGCAACTCTTGAAGATCATCAGTCTCTGGACAAGATGGTAGTCCCGGGCGAATTATCCGCCTCCAAGGGGCGGACAATCCCCTGGCACTCCAACTCGCGAGGATCTGAAGGAGAAATCAACATCTCGATGCTCCCGGGGATTCTCCGGCCCCGGATTATCCGGCCGTGGCTCTCCAACTCTCGGGCTTTCTCGGGAAGATGGTTACGGTACTTCATCTCCCGGGGATAGTCCGGCCCCTCCAAGGCGGATTATCCGGCCTAAAAATGTTCAACAACAATCTTACAGCGACGGTGACCAAGATCAAGGGCAATGCATAATCAAGACAAGGATACAACAATTGAATCCACTCCTCCGAGAAACAATAAGGATATTGAGGCTCGTCGCAAGGCTCGTGCTGATCGCAACCTTGAACTAAGAGGTCACACTCTTGACAAGGTAGTTGGTGATCTACGACGAAGGGTATCCACTCGAAGAGAGCTTGCTAGCTTCTGTGATCATCAAGCTCACATTTCCATGGTTGAACCAAAGAAGGTTTTTGATGCTCTTGAAGACCCCGATTAGGTTGTTGCAATGCATGAAGAATTAAACAACTTCGAACACAACAAAGTTTGGAAGCTCGTAGAAAAGCCAAAGGATTGCCGCAATGTTATCGGCACCAAGTGGATCTTCAAGAACAAACAGGATGAAAATGGCATTGTTGTGAGGAATAAAGCACGACTCGTGGCTCAAGGATTATCTCAAGTAGAAGGAATTGATTTTGGCGAGACCTACACTCCTGTAGCTCGCCTTGAGTCCATCCGTATCCTTCTTGCATATGCAGCCCATCATAATTTTAAATTACAACAAATGGATGTTAAGAGCGCTTTCCTTAATGGTCCTCTACATGAGTTAGTATACGTCAAGCAGCCCCCGGTTTGAGGACCCCAAATTTCGAACCATGTCTACAAACTCGATAAGGCGCCTATGGCCTTAAACAAGCCCCGTCGTGGTATGAGCACCTTAAAGAGCTTTTGCTAGACCGTGGATTCAAGTTGGGCAAATCGATCCCACTCTTTTTACTAAGAAGGTCAATGGGGAGCTTTTTGTATGCCAACTTTATGTAGATGACATTATTTTTGGCTCTACTAACCAAGCTTTTAACGATGAATTTTCAAAGCTTATGACTAACAGGTTTGAGATGTCCATGATGGGTGAGCTAAGGTTTTTTCTCGGATTTGAAATAAAACAACTTAGAGAGGGAACCTTTATTAATCAAGCTAAGTACATCCAAGACATGCTCAAAAGGTTCAAGATGACGGATCTCAATGGCGTTGCTACCCCAATGCAAACAAAGTGTCATCTTGAGCTCAATCCCAAGGGTAAAGATGTGGATCAAAAGGTATACCGATCCATGATCGGCTCTCTCTCCTTTACCTCTGCGCATCTAGGCCCGATATAGTGTTAAGTGTAGGAGTGTGTGCAAGGTACCAAGCCGCTCCTAAAGAAAGCCACTTAGTGGCGGTCAAGCGAATCTTCCGATATTTGGTTCATTCCCCAAATTTTGGGTTATGGTATCCCAAGGGTTCAAGTTTCTCTCTGTGTGGTTACACCGATTCAGATTGGGCCGGTGACAAAGATGATAGGAAATCAACCTCTGGTGCATGCCAATTCTTGGGCAGGTCTCTAGTGTGTTGGTCATCAAAGAAACATAATTGTATTTCACTCTCAACCGCCGAAGCTGAATATGTTCTTGCAAGTGCTTGTACTCAATTGTTATGCATGAGGCAAACTTTAAAGGAATATGGTGTCAATTGTGACAAAGTGCCTCTTTATGCGACAATGAAAGTGCTATCAAAATTGCTTACAATCCTGCACAAAGATACAAGAACAAAACATATAGAGATTCGCAACCACTTTATTCGGGATCATGTTGCTCGTGGAGATATTGCTCGTCCTTTGTGAGCACGAAGAACCAACTTGCTGATATTTTCACGAAGCCCCTCGATGAAGCAAGATTTTGTTATTTGCGGAATGAGCTAAATATCATAGATTCAAGGAGCTTGGCTTGACTATTCTTGCACACTCACTTGCTCTTATTCATGTATTTGGTTTAGATGCGGGCATAGACATAGGGGGAGTGTGGTCCTAATTGATTGGGCCAACCCTCCCCCCATAATGCCGAAAGCAAGTAAAATCATTTCCCTTAATATCATTTTGTGATATGTGGGTCATCGATGAGCATTGGTTTTGAACTCAAGATACATCTTCGCGGTGTCATGCCATGCGCTCCAACATGGTGGCTTCGGCCACCGCCCTCTTCCTCGAGAAGAGTTGGTTTTTCATGGGTCTCGTTGGATTTTCTTGCATACCTTTTGTTCTTATGGAAAACACACTCAAATTTGGCTTTTGGTTGATTTGATTCTTGCAAATTTGGGTGCGTAGTACCATCTCAGTTTGATTCTCTCAACCCAAGCCTTTCCCTCCCTCCTTGAACCATCTATTCTTGCACACAAGTCCTCTAAAACACCATCGAGAGATTTGTTAGGGTGCTCTGGAATGATTCTGTTTTCTAGAATTTCTTGGGGGGGCGGATTCTCCGCCTAAGTGGGGGGGCGGATTATCCGCCCCGGGCGAAATCAGCCCCTTATAGGCTGGGTCGGGGAGGGCAGACTCAAACAGAGCAGCCAGTCCTCCCCCAACCCTACCTCTGCCCCCAAGCCTCCGCCGGAGCATCCGCCTCTCCCGGAGTCGATTTGACCACCGAATTCTCCGGGCTCTCCCCGGATCTTCTTCACCTCGCCTCCGGGTATCTTCTCCTCCGCGATTTTCCTCCAATGAGTGAGGGTAACTCCCTCATCTCTATCCTTTTGTATGGGATGTATTCTTTTTGGTGGAAATCTCGTTGTAGAAGGTTCTTGGTGTTGTTTCTTACATGCTAGAATCAGTAGCCTTGCAACCCTAGTACTCGATCTGTTTTGCCATGGTAGATCTGAGCCAATCCAGAATTTTATTGCGGGGGGCGGATTATCCGCCCCTGCCAGGGCCGGATAATTCGGCCTGGAGAGTTACACTCTGGTCTGTTTTGGTTCTGGTTCTGCTCATGCACATCATTGGTTATGGGGTCGCTTTGCTACTCTTTCTCCATGTTTTCTTTCTCCTGGACTTGTGTGTATGCTCATCTCCTTGCTACCTCTCTCAATGCTATTCACAGGTGGTTCCAAGCCGACCAAGACCTTCGTCCGTCGCCCCCGTCCCCGTTATCTCAAACCCACTGCAGACGGGAAGTTTATTGACGAAACAGAGGTCCGCAGGGCAGCAAGAGAGGCTGCAAGGATGGCCGAGGCAAGTAAGAAATCTAAGCGAACCGCTTCTCGCAAGGGCAAACAGTCTCGGCCCAATTACAAGTCTATGGACAGCATTCAGTATGCCACCATCCGCCAGACAGGCTACTATGATGATGTTGACAGTGATGGCCAACCCGAGGACAGTATGTTTTGGAATGCTCACTTTCGGGCTATCCATGATGATGTCTATGCTACTCTCAAGATTCGCCCCATGCGTCCCATCAACTTGACTGAGGCTCAATCCAAGGCTCGGCTCCTTGAGGCATTGGATGTGACCAACAAGATGGGGCTTCACCACCTCATGACCATTCAGTGCGATTATGACTCTTCTGTGGTGCGCCAGTTCTTTTCCACACTTGTGATCTGCGGTGATGAGCGCGACTATGAAGTGGATGGGGACTACCATGCTTGATCGGACTTTCGCACTTTTGGGCAAGTTCTTGGGTATGCTTTCCATGGCGTGACACTCCGCTGGTCACCGCATTACTCCTTGAAGCCATCCAAGGACACTTGACTGGCTCCCTGTCTTTCTCGATGGTGTTCTTTGGTACTTTCGCTGGTCTCTCTCCCTTGTATGCCTCTCTTGTTGGCATGTTTCGGGACTGCATCGCGCCTAGTGGTGGCAACAATGACAAGATCCGTGGCCACCTTGTTCCTCTCCTTGCGTTTTCTCACGAGTGTGCCACCAACTCTGGATCAACCACTGGTTACAAACTGGACGTCATGGACTATATTTTTCATGAGATGACAGATGCTATGATCAACCGGCTCTCCATTCCTTATGCTCCGTTCATTATGATGCTTGTCAAGCATATGTTACCCCATGAAGAGTTTGGCACTGCTTTGGATGGTGTTCATAAGCCCAAGAAAATCTACAACAAGGCTCGGAAGACTCATCACCCTCCAACGCCGTGAGTCCTTCATGCGTGATGCTCGGGCTAGTGGTCGTCGTTCCACGGTGTCCCCAATGGCACGTGAGGTCAAGCACTTAATTGGTTCCAATGAACATTCTTTGCATGGGTATTGACATTCACAAGGGCCAATATGAGGCGTCTGCATGAGGATCATGAGAGGGATCACAGCGCAGACTTATCCTCCACCATGTCTCAGGTGCCACTGGCAATCCACCTCCTCCCACTGCTCCGGAACCGTACGCTCAGTGGAACACTTCAGGGATCAACTATGGCGATCTCGAGAGTTGTCTCTTTCCTCCTCCACCGAGGGCACCCACTCCTCCAGCTGATGACGATGATGATGAGTATGATGAAGAGGAAGGGGACGGGAATGACTACGACGAGGATGAGGAGGAGTGATCTCCAGGGACGTTAGCATCGCTCTTCTTCCTTTTTGGCGTATCGATGCCAAAGGGGGAGAAGTAGTTCTATTAGGTCTCGTGGATTTGCAAGGGTCGGGCACAAGCTTTTCGATTTTAGTCGTCGTTTTTCATTTGCTTGCTTGTGCCTTTTCTAGCGTGAACTTGTTTGCTATTTGTGGTTGTTTGTGTAAGACTATGTCGTACTCCACAGTTTGGTACTATGTTTGATATTCATGGATTTCTGGATTTATCTATCATGGACCCCATGGAATTCTGGAATTATGGAGCATATTTGATGACATATGGATTCATGGGATTATCTATGTATGCCTTGGCTATATATTCCGGTGGTATGTTTTTTTTTCACCAAACCTTAAAGTAGTGTTCTACCTAGTGTGTGTATTTGTATTCAAATGCAAATCTTAAATATGCACACATCTAGGGGGAGCGTCTTTCATTATCTAAGGTGGCACTTGCCGGTTTCATTGCAAATCCTAGTATTGTCATCTAACACCAAAAAGGGGGAGATTGAAAGAACATTTCTTAATCCCTAGTGTTTTGTGTGTTAGATAACAATACCAAGGATCTTTTAATGTGTGTTGAAGTGTTGCACTGAACTACGCCTTTGGGGCGGATAATCCGGCCCACCGAAGGATAATCCGCCTACCTCTGCCAAGCAAGCGCAAGCCCGGAAAGGCGGAATATTGGCCGGACTTTCCGGCCTGGCCGGATAATCCGCCCCTCAGGAGGGCGGATAATCCGCCCCTCCTGCTCATCGCCAAGGCGCAAGCCCCAGAGAGGGGGCGGAGTTATGGCCGGACTTTCCGGCCTCGCCGGATAATCCGCCCCTTAGGGGGGCCGGATTATCCGCCCCCCAAGATCTTCTCCAAGTTTCTCCAAGGCGCAAGCCCAAGAGAGGGGGCGGAGTTTCCCCCGGAGAGTCCGCCCTTGGGGCGGAGTTTTCCCAGGGGGCGGATAATCCGCCCCAAGTGGGGGGCGGATAATCCGCCCCTAAAGTTGTCTGTGACCAGATCCGGGAGGGTATTTAAGCCAGCCATCCCCCTCCTGCCAGAACTCTTGATTCATCTCGAAAAAGAACAGATCAGATCTCAAAACTTCATACAAGAGTGCTCCACCTAGATCCACCCAAAGGCCCCATCCCTTGGGGAATCGAAGGAGGAGAACTTGATCTTCATCATCAGCAATCAAGCGCTTCATCTCCTCTCCATTCATTTGGAGAACCTCCGATCTAGTATTTCTTGCAAAGATCTAGATCCTCATTTTTGTTTATATTGATAATCCTTGTTTGTGACAGCTTGTTGTCATCCCGGGAGCCCCCAATTCGGTTGTGGGTGTGTGCCCCGATAGTGTTGAAAAAGGCACCGGTTCCCGCCTCGAAGGGATCCAATAGTGGAGAAGGTGGATCAGGCCTCTCGTGGCGAGATCCATCGGAGAATAGGGTGAGGCCTATTGTGGCGCGGTGGTCTTAGAACCGCCCACCCCTCCAACGCAGATGTACTTCCCTTAACAAGGAAGGAACTGCGGTAAAACAAATCCCTGTGTCTCCGCGTGCTCCACTAGGGTTTCCTCGCTCCTATTTTACGTGCTTAGTAGTTAGGGTTTCATATAGGGAAATTCTCGTAGTTGCATATCTAGAGAATTTACTTTGTGTCAAGCCTAAAATTGAAAAAGTATTAAAAAATTGGTTAGCACCTATTCACCCCCCCTCTAGGTGCCCATACGATCCATTTCAACATGATATAAGCATTCAATCTTGGTGACTAAAGCATGATCACTATAATCCTTTTATCCTTTATGGTTTAGGTTTCCAATTGGCTAATCAAGGATTCATCAATACATCATTATAGTTGTATTGAAACTATCTTCTTAGTATATCTATTGGATTAGGGGATGTTATTCATGGACTATACCTACTTAATCCAATAGGATTACTCCTTGGTCTCCATCTTCAATGTTCATCCTTATAATCCTATTTGTTACCATATAATTAGATCTTCCATATAACTCTTCTATCCATCCAGGAGTGAGCTAACTCCTTCAATTACTATATTGAGTTGATTCCCTTCAATCACTCACATCCTATAGATGATATCCAAAACTAGCATTACTACTTACCTCTTCTTACTTCTTTCTTTATAGGCCTTAAGTAAATGCTTTGATATGGACAAGAGTTGATAGATTAATAATTAATGGGTGAAGAATTGGTGAATCAATAGTTGATTACTTAACATTGATGAACAACAAATATGATAATATGGTTCAGTAGAGGTGGTAAGGATTGATATGGAAAGAAATATATGTGGTTAATGGTCTTGGCTTGGTTTCCTTCCTAACTAAAGAGTCAGGGTGAAGTGTTACCATGTTTCTCATGGTAGAAATAGATAAGGATTGAATAGGTCAATAGTTGGTTATTACATTCTTGTTACTTGGTATTCATGAGTTATTGTAATGAATACTAAGATGTGATCACCTAGGGATCTAATTACAATCATTAATCAATGTGTAATGGTTTAGTTTCATTGCATTTGATCTATCCTTAGATCAAATCATGTTTACCCAAAATGAGATTTTAGCAAAGGTCATATTGAAACTTATCGCAATCAACTTGATGATCTACTTCAATTCCATCAAGTTGGGAGAAGCTTCAATTACTTTGACAAGTTTTGTTCAAAAGCGCGAAAATTATTCGGATTTTCTATGCATGAATGCAATGCACACATCTGGGTTCAGCTTATTTCTAAGCTCTAATGCTGGGATGTTACACATGGGCACCCTTGCAGCGACTGGTGGCGCTACCAGGATGACTCTGATGATGATGACCATGAGCATGATGACAAGGCTGCAAACTAATCCGGCTACAAGGTTGATACCAACTGGTACACTGATTCTGGTGCTACACACCACTCTGCTGGGGAGTTAAGCAAGCTCTCCATCTCCGAGAAGTACAAGGGTCATGATCAAGGCCCACTTGTTGACAAGACCGGTATGCAAATTGCACACATTGGTCATTCAACATTGCACACCCCTACTAGTAAATTGCATCTCAATAATATTCTTCATATTCCAGATTCATCAAAAAATCTTTTATCTATTCATAAACTTGCCCTTGATAATGGTGTATTTCTAGAATTTCACCCATGGTTCTTTTTCATTAAGGATCATGTCACCAGAAGTATTCTGTTTAAGGGACCATGATATGGTGGTCTCTACCCGCTAGTGCCTTTCTCTACCGGGGTCTCCAAGCAAGCTTTTCTTATAATAAAGCCTTCATCCTCGACATGGCATCATCGTTTAGATCATCCTTCATCCTTTGTGGTGCAGAAAATTCTTAGGAAAAATAAGTTGTCTTATTCCCTAGAAATAAATCCTTATGTTTGTGACTCTTTCCAACTTGGAAAGAGCCACCAGTTGCCATACCCTGCGTCTACTAGTGTTTCTACAGTTCCTTTGGAACAAGTATTCTCTGATGTATGGGGTCCAGCACCTGAGTCTGTTGGCAAACATTCATACTATAAGCTTTATAGACGATTTCAGCAAGTTCACTTGGATATATTTACTTAAGAAGCATTCTGATGTTTATCAAGTTTTTCTAAACTTCCAATAATATGTTGAGCGCCAGTTTGAGAGAAAAATTAAAACCATGCAAACCGTCTGGGGAGGTGAATATGGAAAACTCCATGGTTTCTTCCAAAAAGTAGGCATCTCTCATTATGTTTCATGCTCTCATGCACACCAATAAAATGGTTCTGCTGAACGTAAACATCGCCATATTGTAGAAGTTGGTTTGTCTTTGCTTGCAAATGCATCTATGCCATTAAAATTCTGGGATGAAGCTTTTCTTATAGCCCCCTAATCTAAACTTCGCTCAAGATTTAGATTACGCCTAAACTCCTGAAGACTCTTAATAGGAAGAGCTTTAGTGAAACCATCGGCTACCTGATCCTTGCTAGAAATAAACTTAATGTCTAGCCTTTTATTTGCCACCCGTTCTCTAACAAAGTGGAAATCAATTTCTATTATGTAAGAGTTTGTTTATGTTTTCCTATACGTGACACGTACGGTGTAGTACACCGACCTGTTCGTATCTTGTACGCCACGGTGAGGGTTGTTCTCACCCTATATATAACACGAAGCACGAGACCCTAACGGGTCATCGTTTTCTGCCACATTAGTTAATAGCCAGGCTGCTTGTGTCCTCGCCACCGGCCGCCGCGGTGGACATTGAGTCGGTGCCCGTGTCGTTCCTGAACCTCGCTAGTTTCCCGCGGCTGCTCACGTCCATCCCCGTGGCGCGGGAGCTCGCGGGACGGTCCTCGCTGACGCTGCCACGTCCTCCTCGAGTACGTCTCCCCGGCCGACCTCCGCCGCCTCCCGACCGCCGGGAAGCTGGTCACCACGCTGTTCCGGACCACGGGCCGCGCCTCAACGTCACGGCGTCGGGGCCCATACTAGGCATCGTCAACATCACGGCTGCGGGGCCCATATTGGGCATCATCCGCTTGACACACTGATACGTCGGAAACGTATCTATAATTTTTGATGCTCCATGCTTGTTTTATATCATTTGTCTTATGTTTTGTCTATACTTTGAGGTGTTTTTATATACTTTCTGGAACTAACCTATTAACAAGTTGCCACAGTGTCAGTTGCCTATTTTCTTCTGTTTTTTGTTCCAGAAAGGCAGAAAATAAATATTCTCGGAATTGGACGGGACAAAATCCAAAGTTATTATTTTTCCCGAAGCAATACGAAACCACGAAGCAGAGCCGGAGGGGAGGCACAGGGTGGTCGCACCCATCCTAGGAGCGGGCAAGCCATGGAGGCGCCTGGAGGGGGTGTGGGCCCCCTGGACCCCCACTGACCTTGATTCCTGCGCCTATAAGAAGCCTCCGACCCAAAAACCCTAGGGCATCCAGAAGAAATCCACGAAAACCTCTGTAGCACCGCCGCCACCAAAGGGGAGATTCGGGGGATAGAAAGTCTCTGTTCTGGCACCCTGCCGGGATGGGAAAGTGCCCCCGGAGCCATCTCCATCGCCATCTTCATCACCATTGCTGATTCCCATGATGAGGAGGGAGTAGTTCTTCCTCAGGGATAAGGGCTCTACCGGTAGCTATGTGTTCATCTCTCTCTGTATGCATGATCTTGTGGTCATGAGCTTTGTAATCAAGTAGATCTACCTTGCTACTCAAGTGCTTCATTAGATCTCTGCTCTCCCCATGTGTGGGAAAGTGACAGCGTGCACGCCATGGTGGCACTTAGGTTTGAGTCTACATAAATACTCTTTGTGCTTTAATAGATCTATGATTTTCCCTACATGTGTGAAAGTGACAGCATGCATATCGTGTGTGGCACTTTGGCTAGATTGAATATTTGTTATGAGTTATATTTAGAGTTGGATGTCTCTATAAAATTGTGGTGTTTGTTGGAACCATCTAGCGCTGAAGGTGACAGTATGGGGTTATCTAGATTGCGCCTCCAAGTCCAAATATAACTGTCACCTTGAGCGCTAGATGGTTCCAACAAACACCACAATTTTATAGAGACATCCAACTCCGAATATAACTCATCAAATATATACGTAATCTAGCCTAAGTGCCACACACGGTGTGCACGCTGTCACTTTCACAAACGTGGGAAAAAACATAGATCTATTAAAGCACGATGAGTATTTATGTAGACTCTAGCCTAAGTGCCACCATGGCATGCACGCTGTCACTTTCACACACATGGAGAGAGGAAAGATCTATTGAAGCACTTGAGTAGCAAGGTATATCTACTTGATTACAAAGCTCAAGACCACAACAAGATCATGCATAGAGAGAGATGAACACATAGCTACCGCTAGAGCCCTTAGCCTCGAGGAAGAACTACTCCCTCCTCATCATGGAAATCAGCAACGATGATGAAGATGGTGGTGGAGATCGATGGAGATGGCTTCGGGGGCACTTCCCGTCGGCAGTGCGGAACAGATTTTCTGTCTCCTAATCTCTCCTTGATGGCGGCGCTACGGAACTTTTTCTAGAAGTATGATGGATGCTTTTGGGTTTTCTCCCCGGGGGCTTCTTATAGGCGCATGAGGCAAGGTCGGTGGAGGGCTAGGGGGCCACATCCTACCAGCGGGTGGTCCCACCCGCGCCTAGGGGGTCGCGCCTGGTTTGCTTCCCTGCCTGCCTTCAAGCCGTGTCCCCACGGTAAAATATTGACTTCGACTTTTGTCCCGGCCCACTCGAGAATATTGATTTTCTGCCTTTCTGGAACCAAAAACAGAAGAAAACAGGCAACTGGCACTATGGCAACTTGTTAATAGGTTAGTTCTAGAAAAGATATAAAAATACATCAAAATGTAGACAAAGCAAAGCAAAGTAGATACTAAACAAGCATGGAGCATAAAAAAATTATAGATACATTTCCGACGGATCAGTGTGATGTTGTATCTAGTACTACTGCCACCTCTGGTATGATATGAGATCCGACGGTCGGTAGCCAGCTAGTCCATTACTGTCTCTACTTGTTGATCTCAAAATTCTTGCACCGGCGTGGGAAGGCAGGGGAGGCGAGGAAGCTTGCACCGACATGTGGAGGCGGGGGAGCGCGACACTCGCATGGTGTGTTCCATCGGCAACAATGGCGCTGTATTTGGGGGGGGGGTAGAGACCCCAGTAGTCCTAGCCGTAAACGATGGATACTAGGTGTTATGTGACTCGACCCGTGCAATGTTGTAGCTAACACGTTAAGTAGGGGGGGCAGGACATGTCGGGGGTGGAGCAGAGACAGGACCCAGGGAAGGGACGACCATTTTGCAAAAAAAAACCTCCAATAAGTGGTTATTCTTTATGTATGTATTAAGTTACCTGACATTGGGTCCTTAGCGCGCCACGTCGCCAAATACTTCTCTACGACAAGAGCGGTGACCGCTAGTGATGCTTCGACGCGTCTTCAGTGATCGTAAACTCGTATTCCTAGTGTACAATGACCGTATTAACTTCGCTAAGAAAGTTCAGTGACTAACGATGAATTTAACTCTTTTGTTTTAGAACCGTTCAAGTGGGAGTAGTAGTATTTGCTGACCTGACTGATCCCAAAACGATTTACCATCATCAAGTGGCACCGCTCTTCCCCGTTCCCCTGCATCCTCGAGAACTTTCCTTGAGAGTCGCCAAGTCCCTCACGGCTCCTCCCTCTCTCCTCTCCGGCGGCCTCGCCGGCCGGAGGATACGAGAGGGAGGAGGCCAGTGCCCTGTACAACATAGTCTAGGTCTTCTCTTTGTTGGTTTGGCTCTATGCCGTGTTGGCGTCATGCCTTGTCTTGGGTGGATTTAGGGGCCGATGTAGTCGAGCATCTCTGGCCATCCAGCCATGGTGGTCTCCTATTTGATGCTCTGGTGTCCGGAGCTGGTGGATGGGATGGAATCCTTGGCACCTCCCTTCAATAAGCTCGGGGAAGTTCTATTTCGATCCGCTCCTCCCAATTTCAACCGCCATGGTGGAGGATGGAGGTGGGAGGCAGTTCGATCTACTACTCCTGGTGTCGTCCTCAACGATTCTCGTCACTTGCGTGGGCGCGGTGATGCCCTGCCCCTCCTGGCCGGCCGTGGTGGCATGAGGGAGAGGTTTGGCGGTGGGATGCCGAGGCGCTGTGAAGCAAGGTCTCTTGGCCGACGCGGTGGTGGCAGGGAGGATAGAGCTCGTGGTGCGCGTGGTGGTTTTTCCCCTGGCCGGCCGTGGAGGCGAGGAGGGGAAGCATCCTCGTGCGACGTCCTTGGCTGCGCTTCGATGGTGGTTCTGCCCGCTGGTGCCAATGGAGATGAAAAGCAGCTCTTTTCCCCCTTCTTGTGGTCGTGGTGATTTTCGGAAGGGTGAGAAAGGCCTCAGGTTTCATCGGCTTGGTGCTCGGCGGGGCAACTGGTTGAGGATTTGCGGCAGCTATCCTAGCGGCGGTGCAGGCACGCCGCTGGAGTGGTCGAACTCGTCGGTCCTTGAAGCTCCATGGGGAGTTCCTCGACGGCGAACTTTGACTGTTGTTGGTCTAATAAGCATGCTTATGGGGCTCTTGTTGGGGCTGATACTCTCTGCCTGTCCTCTCCCACCTGTTGCAGGAATGGCGAGTCTGATGGCAGGCCGGTTATCACTTCCAGCGTTGGTAAAGAGCCCGCTGTTGCAGGTCACTTTTGCTCCTCATTTCTTCTTCTTTGTCCAGCAGGCGCAGTGGTTGCGGAAGTTGGAGGCATCGATTGGGTGAGCAACAGTGTCAGGCAATAGTGGAGTTGGGAGCAATTTTTTCGAGCACCACCTCGGTGGCGGGTGACAGCCGTCCGACATCCAAGGCTAGAACATGGTCTATCCAGAAGCCGACGAAAGGTCCCAACAATTGTTTAACCTCTCCGGTGAGGCCCCTTTTGAGGTTAGCGGCCGCATTCCTCGTATGCGCGGAAGCAAGTGGTTTCATCCCCGCTTCCAAGTTTGACGGCGATAAGTCTGACTTCTGGCTCGGCGGTGCTGAAAGAGAAGAATTGGGATGCAGTTTTCCATCTTTCAGTGAGATCTTTTCTACATTTACTAGATATCCATGTACTCCCTCCAGTCCATATTAATTGACTTTGATTTGTTAAAATTTGGATAAATATATATACTAAATAGTGTCTAAATTCTTTAAATCTAGATAAATTTGAGTCAATTAATATAGACGGGAGAAAGTATTATTTCTTATTTATGAGTTTTTTTGTAATATTTTGTACCTACACCGCTTGGAACCCTTCGCGGACGCTCCTGGTTCAAAAACAAAGTGGAATTAACACGATGCTTCCAGTCCCATATCTACGTGTTCAGCCGCTCAAGGTAATTATTGGGCCGTTCTCATATCCTCGCAGTGACAAATTGCGCCGTTTTTGGTTGGTACAGTAACTTTATTACCGTGTCAACCGCCCAGATCCGACACCGAGGCCAGGCGGCTCCATGTTTCCCGTGCCCTCTCGCCCGCCATGGTGCCCGGCCGGGAGATGCCAGCAGACGCCCAGACCTCGCCGGAGAGGCGGAAGGGAACCTCCCTCCGCTGGGGCTCTTCGGATGCATCAGGATGGCCCTGCTTTCTTCTTGGCACCAAACCCTGCAGCCCTGCTCTGCTCAGGGTAGGCATGCCAGGAGCCGAGCTGTAGCTGGTTCAGATGGGGAAAATTGCATGGGTCTCCTCTGTCGGTCCGTCCTCTCTTCTTACTGTAGCATTCAAGTGCCCGGGTTAGATAAGATCGATCTGTCATTAGGTTTGATTAATTCTTTGCATAAACAAACAAAATTCGTCTAAATACATTTTATTATCTAAATGTGTCTAAATACATTTTATTATCTAGAAAAAATTGAGTCAATTAATTTGGAACGGAGGGAATACTAGGGAGGGGGTTGGATGGAAAAAGTCATCGCTGCATTTGTCTACGATCAGTGAGTTCAATGTCTCATCTCACTCGTTTTCTTTTGTCTTGGCGGTTGTCATCATCCTTGTCTGAAGAACAAATAATACCATGAACATGTCAATGCTTGTTGCCCATCATTTTATCTTACAAAACAGCCTTTCTTTTGTCGCGCCTGCATATTTGCTGTCGATTGTATTTGTCTAAGACACCACAGAGGGGAGTTGCTGGCTTGTTGCTCTCATGAGCAGATTTTAAATTTAATGTTTCATCCTCTTTCTTGTCTTAACCTTTCTTGATAATTCGTGCCTCCTGCAGGGGAGGCTTTCCTTGGATGACTGGCTGATCCTCTTATCCTCGTATTCAGGTATGTTCTCTAGCTTTGTTTTAAAGGAAACACGTACGTCATATATTCTCTTTTCCAGTCTCCTGCAGGAAAGGCTTTCCTTGGATGACTGGCTGCACTTTTCATCTCTCCGGGGGCTTGGTCCATCAAGATCTTAAAGTGTGATTGGTTGATCGAGATCTTAAAGTGACGATGGGTTCATCATTGGAGTAACCTGCTCCTGCCAGATGATTAATATTGACTCTTGTCATTGAATGTTTATTTCGTGCTGATTGGTTTCTAAGGCAAGAATCATACTCCCTCCGTCTCGGTGTATTAGTCCCGCACGCATATCTAGGTCGTCAATTTTACTTATATAATACAAATTATATGACAGAAAACTTATACTATTATAAAGTATATGATCTGAAGTCTCCAATGATATATTTGTTTTTGCCATATATACCTCATATTAATTTGGTCAAATTCACGACCTAGGGCTACGAGCAAATTGTGTTGTTTAAGTCTGATGTGCTTCAGTAATTGTAAACATCCAAAAAGAGCTTGACTAGACACCCATTTAGATGGGAGCGAATGAAGGGATAAACGGTGTATTATTTTTTAGGAAAAGGAGAATAAACTGCTGTATGTCACTGTGGATCCTTTACTATCTTCAAATCGTTGATCAACTGGTTGCTTCTCAACTCCATCTTGAGCTAACCAAACCTCACACTATTGCTCTGATTGTCCTAATTTGTGAGTTAATCTCAAGTGTTAGTCTGAATAAATTAGAGTAGGGTCTAGTTCAGCTAGACAGTTTCAGTCGTTAGACAGATACAGTTAGGTTTCAGCTATTTCCTAGGATCACATAGGATAGTTGCTTTGGTCTTTAGCTTGACCGATCATCGCGATGTAATCGCGAATGCCTGGATGTGGGATGGCACGTCCGTAGTGGGTTTCGTGTGTATCAGCACGATCGATCTACCTCTGAATAAAAGGGAGAGAAAACAGAAAAGCTGCAGCGCTTGAAAACAGAACGCGTCTTCATTCATGAGATTGTTAACTGGTGTTGAGAAAGGAGAGTAGTTACGGTCATGCGTTGAGAAGATGAGATTTCCTCTCCTCCTTTGTTTCATCTCATACTAGAGCTTTCTGTTCGTCCCACTCTCATTCATCTCCACAACATGAGTTTTCAGTTTTCACCACAGCTATTTGGAGGGCAATTTGGCCGTTAGTCTGTTTATCTCTATGTGATTTATCTACGTAAATGGTGTGGCAATATTGCTTTGCTTGACTGTTCTTGCAGTTGCAGGCTACACTAAAAGGCTACTGGTGTGAGCCACCATATACCATCTCTGCTGCAGCAAGACTCAGCTCGTGCATGTGTCCTGCTCTTTATACCGTGAAAAATATTGATTTATTTTCCTTAGAAAAAGAATTTCTTAAGGATCAGCTGAATTCATTTAAGTTTGCCTATCTGGTTGATGCGGTCCTCTGGGAAATAAATCCTGGAAGTCCTAGTTAACAAACAGGCATCCAATATAGGCAGAGGATATTTGTAGCGCTCTCTAGTCTGCATGTTTTAAGCAGGCAGAGGAGGAGCGCGTAGTAGCTACTTGGTGTTGTTCAGATTCCCAGCCATATCTCTGCTCTTGTTTTTCTCTGATGACCTCTCCATGGTACATGGAATAGTTTCTATCCTGTGAAATGCCTCTGTTGAAAAGTCCTCTATGGTGTGAACACAGCAGTGCTTTTGCTCATTTGTTTTCTGGCGTGCTACAGCGACGGTGGCTGGTGAGAGCCATGATTGATGCATTCATGCTGCACTGTTTTCTGCAGGGAGCTTGACTCACGAGTCAACAGTCTTGTGGATGAGGATTGGTGAACTCCATTCTGGTAAAGAATTGGTAACATCCATTAGTGAACAGTGAGTGATGATATTGAGAAAGAAGGAAAGTAAATAAGCAATGGTACAATACCTTCATTTATTTTGATTTCGTTGTATCCAACGTCTTTGCTTTTTCCTTCATTTTCTCTAAACTTCATTAGTGAACGTCTTTGAATTTATTACTCTCTTGCACTGGCCCAAATCCTCAGTCGTGTGGACACCAATGCTTTTCTTCAGTTTTTCCTGGTGTGACTGGTGAGAGCCATTACGATGCATTTATGCTGAACTGTTGGTTACAGTGAGATTCCTGCAGCAGCTATGCTTCCCAGTTGGTGCATGTGCCGGAGACTGACTCACGAGTCAATCAGTATTGTGAATGAGGATTGGTAACTTGTATTCTGGTAAAAAAAGGATTAGTAACTTTCATTAGTAAACAGTGATGGTACTGAGAAAGGAGGCAAGTAGTAAGCGTATCACATGCTTCCAAGCCAATGCAGCAATCTAACAAGCCAGGCAAGTTCTGATTTTTCTCGATGATGAAATACCTTCAGTATTTTGATTTCCCTCCATTTTCTCTGAACTTTGCGTTTGTTCGTAGGGGCGTAAAGAGCGTAGGCCTGGCCTCTGGACACAGCACCTCACCTCATGAATTGCCCGTCAGTTTATTGTCAGGTGTACCCTTCAATGCATTGTCGGGTATCAGGCCTGTGCTACTGCAAAGCCTTCCAAAACCTCACTGTTCTGCACTCCAATAATGCAAAGGCCTCTTCCCGACTTCCCCACACCGCACCGTTGCAAGAAGAGGAGCCTTCCCATTTCTCCTGTGCGTGATATCCTGCTACTCGATGTGGTATGCTCTCACTGCCAGAACTCAGTTGATTTCTCCACCTCATTTTCCTCTTCTCTTTCTTCATGCGATTCCAATTTGCTTCCGTTGATGCAGGTAGTGGAAGTTTGAGTTCGGTCATGTTTGCCCTCTGCTTGGTGAGGTCATGTCTCTCCACGAACTGAGAGCAAACACTTCATCCAAAGCCGCACCTCTCTCCTTGAAGAACTTTGCAAGAAATGTGATGATTCACTAGGATATTCAGGTACTTTCTCTAGATCTGAGAGCTCTTGTTCAATCCTGATCCTTGTTCTCTGCTGATCCGTTCTAGTTACAGTATTGAATTGAAACCATAAAAAAAATTAGGACAAGCATGAATCTCTTTGTATTTTCATTTTCCTCTTCCTATTTAGTGAACTCATAGCTCATGTCGCCATCCTTTAGGTTTTTATGAGCCAGCGTTGTTTAGGTTTCTACCTATTCCTCTGCTCCTGCATTGTTCCAGTGTCTGACTTTTTTTTAGCAGAATCCAGTGTCTGACTTGCCGCTGCTTGCTCTGGTGAGCTCCATGGCTCTCTGGAGATCAAGAAATATACTTGTAGCTTATTTTTCTTTTCTTTTCTTCAGTTAGTCAGCGGATGCTTTTCTTTGAATGCAGCGCAAGTTTCTTGTTTCTTCCTGCTGTCATGTTGATTCTCTATAATTTGAACCGTTTTAACACATGTTTTGCATTCATTGCCAGCCTGCTGGTCTTCCAACCTCCTGGATTAGCTGCTTGGTACTTTCAGTGGATTCTGATGGCAGCCATATTGGATTCTCTTGTTGGATCATGCGCCAAAAAATTGCAAAAAATCATTACAGAAGAGGCAGTTCGGATTCTAGGAGTAAAAGAAGACCTCAAAAAACTGTAGAAAACGATGACTCAAATACAATGCTTTCTTAATGATGCTGAGCAAAGGAGGATAGAAGAGTCAGCAGTTAACAATTGGCTTGGTGAGCTGAGAGATGCCATGTATTATGCTGATGACATTATCGACTTGGCAAGGTCTGAAGGAGGCAAACTACTAGCGGAGCGTCATTCATCATCAAGAAACTCAACTAAATGTGGTGGCATTTCATTGTTCACTTGCATTCCCAGTGTTCAGAAGCGTCACAAGATTGCTATTCAAATAAGAGACTTCAATGCTGAACTTGAGAATATTTCAAAGCAAGGTGAAAGATTTTTAAAGTTTCAGAATATGCATCCTACGGCAGAAGTTCCGACTGTGAAGTATATGAGAACTAGCCCCCTTGTGGAGCCTAATCTTGTGGGAAAGGAAACTTTACATGCTTGCAAAAGATTGGTTGAAATGGTTCTTGTAAATAAGGAGAAGAAGGCAAAGGCATACAAGATTGGTATTGTTGGAACAGGAGGGATTGGGAAGACAACTCTAGCACAAAACATATATAATGACCATAAGATAAAAGGAGCCTTTAGTAACCAAGCATGGATTTGTGTTTCTCAGAAGTACTCTGAAGTTGCTATTTTGAAAGAAGTTCTGCGGAATTTTGGGGTGCATCAAGAGCAAGGCGAAACTGTGGGAGAGCTCAGCAGCAAGCTTGCAGCCACCGTTCAGGAGAAAAGTTTCTTCCTTGTGCTAGATGATGTTTGGCAGCCTAAGGTGTGGATCAATCTGCTAAGAATTCCATTACATTCTGCTCCAACTGGAGTAATTATAGTTACCACTAGACATGACACAGTTGCACATGCAATTGGGATGGAAGATGTGCATCGAGTTGATCTGATGGCAGCAGCTGTAGGATGGGAACTGCTTTGGAAGAGTATGTATATTAATAAAGAAAAAGATGTGGAGAACCTTCGAAATATAGGACTGGATATTGTCCGTAAGTGTGGCGGGCTTCCTCTTGCAATTAAGGTTGCTGCTCGTGTTCTAGCAACTAAAGACAAATCTGAGACTGAGTGGAGAAAATTTATCGATAGAAGGGCTTGGTCTGTGGGCAATCTTCCTACTGAGCTCAGAGGAGCTTTGTATTTGAGTTATGAGGCACTACCACATTATCTGAAGCAGTGTTTCCTGTATTGTGCTCTGTATCCTGAAGATTGTTTCATGTACCGTGATTATCTTGTCATGTCATGGGTCGCTGAAGGCTTTATAGAGGAGCAGCAAGGGAAACTACTAGAAGACACAGCTGAAGAGTACTACTATGAGCTAATCCATCGGAATCTCCTCCAACCAGATGATTACTCTTTTGACCATCATAGATGCAAAATGCATGACCTCTTAAGGCAGCTTGCCTGTTATTTATCAGGAGAAGAATGTTTTATTGGAGACCCTGAATCTTTAGGGGTTATCAATATATCAAAACTGCGACGCTTTACTGCTGTCACTAAGACAGACACTGTGTTGTTATCTAGCATGGATAAGGAGGAATTTAAAGTGAGGACTTTCAACACTGATCATGAGCCATGGAGTGTCGAGGACACATTTTTCAAGAGATTTCCATGTATCCGAGTTCTAAACCTGAATGACTCACTTGTAAAATGTATCCCAGATTATATAGGAAATTTGATCCATCTACGTCTAATTCATCTTGATGGGACGGACATATCTAGTCTTCCAGAATCCATCGGCTATCTGATGAACCTTCAGATACTGAATTTGTCGAGGTGCAAAGCTTTGCACAGCCTTCCTTTGGCAATAACTCGGTTGTGCAATCTAAGGCGCCTTGGTCTAGATGAAACACCAATAAATCAGGTTCCAGAAGGGATAGGCAGATTGGAGCTCCTCAATGATCTGCAAGGATTTCCTATTGGTGGTGGAGATGGTAATGGTAAAACAAAAGATGGATGGAAATTGGAAGAACTGGAACATCTCTCACAGCTAAGGCGGCTTGATATGATTAAATTGGAAAGAGCAACTTCTTACAGTACAGATTCATTGCTAACAGACAAAAAGCATCTCAAAGTTTTGAATCTGTTCTGTACAGAACGTACAGATGAACCATATTCAGAAGAAGAAGTTAGCAATATTGAGAAGATCTTTGAGCAGCTAATCCCTCCACAAAACCTGGAAAATCTAGCTATTTGTAGATTCTTTGGCCAAAGGCATCCCACCTGGCTTGATACCACACATCTGGCTTCAGTTAAATCCTTAATTCTCGCACGCTGCAATTCATGTGTGCATCTTCCACCAAACGGGCAGCTTCCCAACCTTAGATATCTGAGAATTGATGGAGCAGCTGCGGTCACCAAGATTGGACCCGAATTCGTGGGCTGCAGGGGGGCTAATCCCGGATCCACGGATGTAGTTGTTGCTTTCCCCAAGCTTGAGGTGTTGATCATCAACGATATGCCCAACTGGGAGGAGTGGTCCTTTGTTGTTGAAGAAGATGCAGCGGAAGCAACAGCTATGGAAGGTGGAGAGGATGGATCTGCTGAGATACAAAAAGGGAAAGCCCTGTCTCCAAGGATACAACTGCTGCCACGCTTGAAGAGGTTGAATCTTACTGGCTGCCCCAAGCTGAGAGCTCTCCCACGACAGCTTGGACAGGAGGCCAGCAGCTTGGAAGAGCTCCAGTTAAAAGGAGCAAGGTGCTTGAAGGTGGTGGAGGACCTCCCGTTCCTATCTGAGACTATTGTAATCACGGGATGTGGAGGCCTGGAGAGGGTCTCGAACCTTCCTAAGGTGAGAGATCTACGTGTACATTATTGTCCAAACCTGAGGCGTGTTGAGGAGCTGGGCAGTCTACAACAACTGTTTCTGACCGATGATATGCGTGATATATTCTCACCGTGGCTGCCCGGGCTTCAGCTGCAGTGCAGGCAACGTCACGGTGAAGACCTGGATATCTACTCATTTGGTACTAAACTGGATGGCCTGGATTTGTTCCTTCTGATGCTGAGGAATTCAGCAGCTCTCTCCTAACACGCGGCTCTCCTGCTGGTTCATAGGTCATATGTTTGTTTTAGGGCTCTGTCCCCGTGTTGGGTGGCCAGGTGCTGTCCGGGAGGCGGCGCGCCCCCTTGTCTCGCTGATGAGGGTGGTGTTGGGGGTGGCTCGCCTCTCCCTTAATAAAGGCCCGCTGGAGCTTGTTTCTGGGCGACTATAGGTGGAAGAGGCAATGGATTTTGTCTCCTGGCGCATCTGTGCGGCGGCAGGAGGCCGTGGTGGGTGGTTCCGTTGTTGGTACGTGCACGCTGATATAATTGTTGGTAAGAATGTCTGATTCAATCAGGCAGCACGTAGCGATGGATGAGAATGAGACTTAGAGTGAGTACCATACCACATGACTCATCAGCAATGATTGTGTTCATTGATCTTTTTTGCTGCTGCCGATGCTTAAGAATCAAGATATCTATTCGGGTGTATCTCTAGGACCAGGATATGTTTATATATCTATAAATCAGTTTTTTCAGGTAATACCTGTCAATAAAAATTAACTTACAAGCTACCTACACACAGTCCCGACATAACTGAAAAGATAGAAAATCCCTAGCTATTGCAAAAATGTCCATCCAGACCGAAGAAACCTTGATACCAAAACCGGCTACTCACCTTTGACACCGCCATAGCAGCATTGCGGGTCTATATTACAAATATACACACATTATTATTATTACAATACCGGAAGTTCAAGACTTTCAAAAGATCCAACTTACAAACCAAAATATAAAATGTTCAGCGGAAATTTAAAAGTAACAACTCCGACTAGGAGTGGAGCTCAACAGTTTATTCTATAGAGTTTATGCTGCTCGGCTCCATTGGTTACTATTAACTAGGGTTACTTAGTTGGACTCATTATCATCGATACCATAGAGGATTTCGTAATCCACTCCTTCAATTCCTCCGGACAGATCAGGTTCCTCATAGAACACATTTTCTTGTCATTCGGCTGCATACATTGGCACATCTTTGGGATCCTCAGAGTCTAAGCAAGGGATCAAAGGAAAGAATGAGTAACAGCGTTACCCAACAAGTTCATTATATGCAAGGTGGGAAGTTTGATGCTCTAACTACCACCTCGGATTATAAATCCTTGGCATTGTGCAGTTTTTGTAAATCTTTCTTCAAAGATTGATTTTATTCTGAAAACTATGACAATCAGCCTTCACAGGTTGACCAGAACTTTCATGGAGTTCCTTTCCTGCCGCGTTCGTAGCTCCTTCCCGGAACAGGGAGTAACAAGTTACAGTTCTTACACTCTGCAGATGTGCGTTACTTTACCCATGAGAGATCAACTCCTTGTTACACAACCGGCGTACTTTCTCGTCCATAATTCCATGATATGGGGCCCAGTAGTTGGTCCAAGCCAATCACTTCCCCCTTCGTGATACCGCATGCCTCCTTGGTGTACACCATGCCCACATAATGAATTACAGCAATGGTTTGTATAAACCGTTAGATGCCAGAACTATCGTGGGACGATGAGGGTTCCCACCCATATGCTGCATATCCTCTACGAATTACCAATTAATATGCACGCTATGAGGATAACAACCACGACCTGCACATCCGGCTTCATGCGAGAGGAAGCAGATACAGCTGACTTCTCTGTCCCATTCCAAATCTCATGGCTAACACGTAATATACGGCGCTAGAATCACTGATGTCAGGGGTTATTAAGTCCCTACTTGATCATCATTGTTGCAAATAGAACCCTAAGTTCTATTGCTCCATTATATCACCACTTAGGATGATATCTATGATTCCTTTATTTGTGAAAATAATATTTTCTTTCTTTTATAACATATATGATAACACACAATTTGCAAATACTTTTATAAAGACTCTTCAAAGGACATGAGCAAGTGATGAACTTGCCTTGTGATGGCAAGGTAGTGAAGTCTGATGCTTGCACTGGACCTTGAGCTTCCAGTTCTACAAAAACATCATTATTGCCCGGTAAGGACAATATTTAAAGAAGCAAAATGATTATGCAAGTAATGTAATGCATTATTTAATTCTATATGCATTTTCCCTATATAAGGTGCCTTTTAATAAAGCATTTATAAATATTATTATTTTTATATTTATTGCATATATTGAATTATTTTATTTTATTTCCCTTTTTATTTGACTTTTATTGATTTAATAATTCTTTTAGGAATTATTAATTATACATTAAAATTTATTATTAAATATATAATGAAAGTGATTTTTATTTATTTTTATCATCTTTCAATAATTTTGTAAAATTCCATAAGGAATATATAAATTACAAAATTCTTATAAAAATTTAAATGTCCAAAATTTTATATCTTATTTTATTTGGATAGAGTGGATTATTGTGAATCCAAAAATATTTTATTTATAATTTTTGGACTTTTATTTTATTTTCTAGAATTTTATTGAGGTCAGGGGCATTTTGGTCTTTTCCAATTGATTAAAACAGTTTTTTAAATGACTTGGGCTGGCCTTTTGGGCTTATTGGGCCAGTGTGGCCCAATAGGGCAGGGTCAAAATCACCACCCCGAGGGGTTTTGGCCCACCCAGCCCATTCTCTCTGCCTCCTCGTTCTCACCTTTCCTCTTCCTCGACCCATGGCTCTGCCTGCTTGGTGATGGCCTTGTTGAGGCTTCCCCTGGCCGTGGTGCAGGCGAGGTTGCGACACGCTGCTTCATCTAGTCCAACTCAATTTGACTCGGGGCTTCCCGTGGCCATATTCACTTGTCCCGAACCCTAGGGTTAGGAAAGGTGTTATTGCCATGGCAGTCCCGCCTGGTGGTGTCTTTGGCTCATGTCTTTGTTGTGGCTGCCGCCGTGGCTGGTATAGGTTGCAGCGCCCCCTGGGTGCTCCCTGTGCCGCCGCGGGTTCGTCGGCCAATCTGCTTCCTCTTCAATTCGTCAGCGAGGACCCCGGGTAAGTTGCCTCCGTGGGTCTTTTTCATGCTACTACCATGAATCTCTCTGTGTGTATCTGGTGGCTTCTCGTGCCTAGTGACTATGTTCTGATTAGGGTTCATCTCCTAATTAGGGTTCTTGTTCTAATTAGGGTTCATACCCCCCTGTTGATCATATCCATGATGCTTTAGATCTAGTGGTGATCATACTTGAGCATGAAGAATGATTGTTTGCTGTGGATCATGATTTGTAGTGGCTTTGATGATGCTAGTGGCTTGTCAGATTTATTCCAGTAGTAATTCACTATGATTCCATGCTAGTGTTTCAATGGAATCCCTGATTGGAAATGTTGTTGACCTGAGAACTTACTCTACTGTCAGAATGTTTATACTAACAGTAGTTCTCTCAGTAGTTGCTTACTACAATTATAATGGTAGGCTTGTATGAGATTATACATACTGAATGTAATCATTACATGTAATGATTTTCTGTGGATGTATATATGAATATGATATTGATTCCTGGCACTTGGCTTCAGGAAGATGATATTTATTGGTTTGTCCCTTTTATCTGTGGGAACTAAGCAAAGATTGGTTTTAGCCCATTAAGAACTTGTCCTTGTTATACCATTATGATCTGGCACACAAGTGATTGAGTTTTATTTCTGGGCTTAGCTTTGACAATACTTATGATTAATACTAGCAAGATAAAATGAAAGCTTTTCTTAACTATCCTGCCTATGATGTTGGTCTGAGGCTCTAGGATTTTAAGTCCTAGTTAGTTGAGCAAATAGTTGGTTTGTAACTTGTAGGATTAGAGGTGCTACTCTCTCTGAGAGATGTGCCCTGGTCTGATAAGAACAAATGAAAGATGATTTAAGTTGCATAAATTAACACTAAAATCTGTGATGCTGGTCTGAGAGATTAGTGCTTTTGGCTGAGTTTGATTTCTTATCTTTATACTTGAAATCTCTAGGGTAGATTCACCTCACTTGGGTGATTATTGAGAGATTATTTCATAAAGCAACACATGATTTTGTTTAGATACTATGACTGAATCATGTGATGGTTTTATGAGGCTCACCACAAAATCTGATGATGGTGTAGTAGGTTGATGATGATGATCTTGATCTAGTTTTGCTAGACTCCTGTGCTTTCTCTTGAGCTATCCTGCTCCTCCTAGCTCCTGGGCTTGATCTTGTTGTCCACCTGATTCATCCCCCTCCTTATGTCACCATCCTGGTGATATTTGGTTGATCTGGGGTGGTTTGGTTTGGCTGTTGTTCTTGGTTTAGCTGCTGTCTACACTAGTTGTGCTTGTGTGCTGTGTAGTGGAGAGATGCACTGGTGTGCTCCTCCACGGCTGTGCTTGTGGTTTTGTGAGATTGAGTTGCTCTGTGAGCTTGACACCACACCACATGCATGCTGGTGTGTGTCCAGCCTGTGTGCTTGGTATGCACTTGTGGATATGTTCATAATTTTTGAACTTACTATTACCAGATTACTTTCACCTGGCTGGTGAATTGGTCCCTCTTGGCTGTCATTTGACTTCTGGGTTTGAATTTATGAAAGATGGAATCTTTCATATTGGTGAAACTTTCCCCTTTTATAACATTTCTCAATGATGAATTTGTCAAGTGCATTTCACTGACATATCTGAGAGAAATAATACTAACACTAATCTTATTTTTATTTAGTCTTTTTTTTGCAGGTACAAAGATAAAGATGAAGATTTAGTTTAGATTTAGATATAGGATAGTTAGTAGATATTCCAATGTAAATTTCTTATTCTTTTATAATTTTTCTTTTATTATTATTGTAATCTTTATTTTATTTAATTGTAATAAAGATTATATTATTATTAATAAAGAATATTCTTATTCTTTATTCATTTGTAAATTGTGAAGTTTGGAAATGGCTTCAGTAGGTTACATTCTTTGTAACTTGTTTATGTATTAATAATATGAAATAAGTTTCATATTCAATATTGTTTTTGGATAAAATTTAAGTTGTAATATTTATCTCTTAATTGAATTAAGATTCAAAACTTATATCTAATTCATTTGAATTTATAATTCAAACACTCAAGTTTAAAAATTCAAATTCATTTTAAACACATAACTCCTTAAGATCATCTAAAAGTTTATAACAATCATCCTTTAAGACTAAACCTAATCTCAAAGTATGAAAGAAACATTGATCACTTAGGTTTTTTTATTTGGCGAAAATTTTACCCACATTTTCACTGATGAATGCATGCAACAATTCATATTCCTAAATCTACCCTTCGTTAGGTCCTAAATGCTGGGATGTTACAGACTCCCCCCCTTAAATTAAACTTCGTCCCGAAGTTTGTGGAGATGTACCTGAATAGTTCTGGATAAGCTTTTCTTAAATCCTCTTCCTTGTACCATGTGGCTTCCCTCTCAGGGTGATGTTCCCACTGTACCTTGCAATATTTGATTGCTCTGTTCCTCAATCTTTTCCAGTTTTCTTCCAGAATCTTACAGGGCTTTTCAATATAAGTCAGGTCTGCTTGTAGTTCTATCTCTTGATGTGTTATTGCATCATTTGGAACTTTCAAACATTTGCGAAGTTGTGACACATGGAAAACATTATGCACTTGAGCCAATCTTGATGGTAACTCTAAAGCATAAGCTATAGTTCTGTTTTGACTCAGTATCTTGAATGGTCTGATATATCTTGGACTCAATTTCCCTTTAACTCCGAATCTTTGGACTTACTTTCAAATAGACCATATCTCTCACTTCTGGATGCCATGATCTTCGAATTTGATCTGCATAACTTTTCTGCCTGCTCTGGGCTATTTTCAGTCTATCCCTGATCTTATCAATGATGTCTTGTCTCTCCTTGATATAATCTGGTGCAAATTCTTTGCTGCTTCCAGGTTCATACCAACATATTGATGATCTACACTTCCTTCCATACAGAATATCATATGGAGCTGCCTTCAGACTACTCTGATAGCTATTATTATAAGAAAATTCTGCCAACGGTAGGTGATCTTCCCATGTTCCTCCAAAATCTAGTGCATAGTCTCTCAACATGTCTTCTAGTATTTGATTTGTTATTTTAGTTTTACCTCCTCTCTTAGGATGATATGTCGTGCTGAAATCTAACTTTGAACCAAGTGCTTCATGCAATTGCTTCCAAAATGCTGAAGTAAACACTGATCCCCTATCAGTTACGATCTTTTTGGGTACTCCATGCTTACTTACTATCTCTTTGACATATACTTCAACTAACTTCTCGGCATTATCCTTTTGATTCACCGGAATAAAATGTGCACTTTTAGTGAGTCTGTCCACAATTACCCATATCATATCTTTCCTTTTTGGTGTCATAGGCAATCCTGTAATGAAGTCCATACCTATTTCCTCCCATTTCCATTCAGGAATTTCCAAGGGTGTAATGGTCCTGCTGGACTTTGATGTTCAGCTTTCACCCTTTGACAAGTATGGCATTCAGATACATATTTAGCAATATCTTGTTTCATGTTATTCCACCAGAATAGTTATTTCAAATCCATATACATCTTAGTACTCCCTGGATGTATAGAGTATGGTGTATCATGTGCTTCTTTGAGTATGACATTTCTAATCTCAGTCACATCTGGAACACATAGACGGTCTTGGAACCATAAAGACCCATAATCCCAAGGCGAAAAACTGATTTTTTCCCTTAAGATATCCTCCGAATTTCCTCAGCAATAAAAGGATCTTCTTCTTGACGTCTAAAAATTTATTGCTTAAGATCACTGTCCTGCTCTACAACTACCTGCATAGTAGCTAATCCTCCAAGAACCTCTGTTTTGATGAATTGAAGTTCTAATATTTCCAAGTCCATTTGTAACTCTTTTGGTAGCTCCCTATTGCTAGGATGAATAGCTGCACTCTTTCTGCTTAAAGCATCTACTACAACATTTGCTTTCCCTGGGGCGTAATTTATTGTTAAATCATAATCCTTGATTAATTCCAACCAACGCTTCTGTATCATATTCAATTCCTTTTGAGTGAAGAAATATTTGAGACTTTTATGGTCAGTGTATAACTCACATCTGGCTCCATAAACAAAATGCCTCCATCCTTTCAGCGCAAATACTACTGCTGCTAACTCTAAATCATGAGTTGGATAGTTGACTTCATGTGGTTTAAATTTCCTTGAACCATAAGCAATAACTTTACGATCTTGCATTAATACACAACCCAAACCTTCTTTAGATGCATCACAATATACGGTGAAGTCCTTCCCTGTTTCAGGAACTGCTAAGATTGGAGCTGTGGTTAATCTAGTCTTCAACTCTTGGAAACTTGCTTCACATTTCTCATCCCACTTGAATGGTGTATTCTTCCTTGATAATTTGGTCATTGGTCCGGCTATTTTGGAGAAACCTTCAATGAATCTCCGATAATAACCAACCATTCCTAAGAAACCTCGAATTTGCTTCACATTAGTCGGTGCACTCCACTCTAGTACCGACTGAACTTTAGATGGATTCATAGCAATCCCATCCTTACTGATCACATGACTGAGGAATTCTACCTCATCTAGCCAGAACTCACACTTACTGAACTTAGCATAAAGCTTATGTTCTCTTAAAGTTCGCAATGCTATTCTTAAATGGTCAGCATGCTCTTCCTTATCCTTGGAATATATCAGAATATCATCAATAAATACGATGACAAACTTGTCCAAATATGGCATGAAAATATTGTTCATCAGATTCATGAATATTGCCGATGCATTGGTCAAACCAAATGGTACTACCAGATACTCATGGTGTCCATATCTTGAGACAAATGTTATTTTTGGAACATCTTCCGGCTTGATTTTTATTTGATGGTATCTAGATCTTAAATCGATCTTTAAAAATACTCCAGCTCCTTTCACTTGGTCAAACAAATCTTGAATTCTTGGTAAAGGATACTTATTCTTGATAGTCACGTTGTTCAGATTTCTATAATCACCACACATCTGTCTTCCACCATCTCTTTTATCCACAAAGATTACTGGTGTTCCCCATGGAGATACACTTTCCTGTATAAATCCTTTTCTACCTAACTCATCAATATTCTCCTTGAGTTCTTTCAACTCCTTGGGTCCCATTTTATATGGTGCTTGAGCTATTGGTGCTGTACCAGGTATTAGGTCAATGGTGAACTCTATCTCCTGGTCTGGTGGCATTCCCGATAACTCTATTGGAAAAACATCTTGGAATTCATTAACTATAGGAATCTCTTCTAATTTAACTTCTTTCATTGAATTCAACTGCAGATCCACCATGATATGACTGTGTTTATCTGCTTGGTAAACTATCCTTGCTCCACTTGGAGTTTTAATTGAGATAGTTTTCTCCTCACAATTTATCTGAGCTCCATGTTTCATCATCCAATCCATCCCTAGCACTACTGCAATTCCCTTCAAAGGAATCACATAAAGGTCTACGAAATATGTACAACATCGAGATAACCTGATCTTGATTTATGTGGCGTACAATCACATTCCCTCCTGCCATAACTACGGTCATAGGACTTTCTAACGTTGCCCTTCTAATCCCGAACTTATCACAAAATTCTTTAGAAATGAATGAAGTAGTTGCACCAGTATAAAATAGAACTTTGCCAGGATTGGTAAGGATATTGAGCGTACCTATCACTGCATGCTCTGAATTATCCACCTCCTTGAGGGCTGCACAATTTAGTTTTCCGGTAGGTCGATTTCTCTTGCCATTGTTGTTCTTGCCATTATTTCCTCCTTTATTGGGTTGTCCATTACCTCCACTGGCTTGCCCTCCTCCCTTGGTAGGCCATCCTCCTGGTGGTTTGCTCGGACAATCTGGCTTGATATGCCCCTTCTGACCACAACCGTAACAGATCACTACATGCTTTTTGCACTCCCTCTGGAAATGTCCTGGAATTCCTCAATTGTTACAGATGACATTCCTTCTCGTATTGGATTGATTTCCACCACTTCCCTTGTTATTGTTATTGTTATTGTTTCCATAATTCCTATTCCGAGGTTTGAACTCCAGGTTAGGTTTAGGTTTGCTTGCCTGAATTCTCTTGGTTTCCTTCTTGGCTCTCTTCCTCCGATCCTCTTGGACATTCTTGTAGTGATCCTCAAAAGTAATGGCTGCATCCAACAACTGCTGATAAGTTTGCTTATTGGCTAACCTTAGCTACATCTTCACAAATGGATTTAATCCACGCAAGAAACACTTCTTCCGCTTCTCTTCAGTATTAACATCCTCCTCAGCATAACGAGACAGTTGGCTAAACTGCCGGATGTACTTCATGACACTAGTATATCCTTGCTGAAGCTCCTCAAATTCTCTCCGCTTCAACTCCATGACACTTTCCGAAACATGATATTCACGGAATCTCTGCTTGAACTCCTCCTAGGTAAACTCCCTTCCTGGTTGTTGCATGGATAACTGATTTTCCCACCAGATGCTGCAGGTCCAGTCAGCAGATGAGTTGCATACCTCAATTTTTCCTCATCATTGCAACTCACAGTTTTCAGCTTCCTTTCTGTATCTGCTAACCAGTCTTCTGCATCCATTGGTTCAGTAGCTGATGCAAAAGGTAACGGTCTTGCATTCTAGAAATCAGATAGACTCACTCATCCACCTTCAGGTGCCCTTTGATTTGCTCTCCCCAGCAGCTCTTCCATGAACTTGTTCTGGGTCTCTTGCATCATTTGCATGCATTGCATAAAGTTCTGCTCCATTAACGGCCTCATTGGTGGTGGTGGTAATGCTTCTTGGTTTGCTGCATCTGCATCGGCCTTTTCCTTGGCCTCTCGCTCCATCCGCTGCTGCTCAGTTTCCATTTCTACACCTATATCCATGACCCTCTAGTCCTGCAACATAAAGCAAATACTCATAATTACATCATGCACATGTGTTCCGAGCTCGACTTTACGCACAGAACTAGTCACACAATGAAGATCCAAAGAAAATCCAAATATGCATTTCACATATTTACATAATAGCTTAATGATACAAAGTCATTACAACATATACCATATTGGTATTATTACAAAACTACCTTATTACTTGGGTACAAGACACAATACTTGATACTATTGACTACTTGTCTCCTCCTAATAGTAACCACGTTCATCGTACATGCCTGATGTCCAACCATGATGACGTGTTGTTCGCCGCATAGTTTGTGGAACATATGGCCTTCCAGAAGGAACATACTCTGTATCTGAAGTGTCAGGACTTGAGTCATTACTCAACCTGAGCGCATTGACTCCCTCTAGCTCAGCTGAAAATTCTTCAGAAACATATTCAACATTATCTCCAGCCTGCATATCATGAGCTTCATTTCTTAAGTTGTCAACATGATACACAGATCTTGCTGCTCCCCAGGTGCTCTCGTGGGCAAGATAGTTAAACACTGGATAATGTATATTCCCTGGTTTTGAGAAGATGTTGATGATTCAAACACTCTCTCCTCAGGATCTTCTTCTTCATCCTGGTTATCTATTGACATGGTATTTCTACTACTATTATTAGGGTTCATCCTTGCACCCATACAGCTAGATTGTCCAACATTCCTGTCGGAACTATCTGTGGACATCTGGTGTTCATGAGATCCATTATATGATCCCATTCTCCAACCATTAGAATTCTCAATAGGAAGTTCTGAGTCAGAACCATACTCTGAGCCCTGTGGTACTACATACCGCATATCCATAGTAGGATCATGTGTAGGTCGAGGTCTTGGTGAATAAGGATATGGTATAAAAGATTCCGGATCTATAGGTATATCCTTAAAGATAGGTGTTGCACTACTACTTGCTTCTCTCTCTAGCTGGAATGCTAACTGCTTCCTCCTTTCCGGATCAGTTAGATCCTCTATCATGTCATTTTTGTCTTCAACAATCACTTGATGAGTCTTATAAAAAGGCGCAACGAGTTTCCGGTATCTATCCATAAACTTGGAATCTAACTTAGGATGCTTCTTAACCAAATTAAGATGATCTAGTATAGGCTCCGAGTCTATAGAATCATGAGGTATCACAGAGAATGTGCTACCTTCTAACTCCTTGGTTTTCTGCTCCCGGATATTAGCTATTGCCTCCACAGCAGCAACATGATAGGCTGCTAAATGACGCCTACCTTCTCCTATGGGTAGAGCGTGGTATAATCCAAGCTTCTCTGGAAGTTGGATACTCACACGATACTTGGATAACATCTGGCCATCAAGGGAAGTGATAGTGTTCACTGGAATTCTAGTTGTACAACTAAAGAGATTTAAAAGTTGCCGAAGTTGGTCTGTAAATGATCCTTGATAATCATCAAGAGTCTCCTCTTTCCTTACCAAAGTCTGTTTTGGAAACTTTGGTGCCATATCTCTGTATATCCGAAAAATAATTTTTTGATTAGTATCCAATGATATATTGCATCATAACAAATAATTATTGCACTAAAATATATAATGGAATATTCTCATTTGAATACCCATTATATTACTTTTAGAGAATTCTTTATCGTTGCTAATTCTCCTACAGGTAATACCCTTTACTAGGTTTCCAACCTAAGGTCAAAGCAATTTGCTCTGATACCAACTACGGTGACCTAGCATACCACTGCATGTGTACTACACTATAGTCGTTGACATGACATCTACAGAACACCGTTCCGTAAATATCACATCCCTCAGAGTGGTACAACGGAAACATTGCGGGTCCATATTACAAATGTACACACATTATTATTGTTACAATATCGGAAGTTCAAGACTTCCAAAAGATCCAACTTACAAACCAAAATATGAAGTGTTCAGCAGAAATTTAAAAGTAACAACTCCAACTAGGAGTGGATCTCAACATCTTATTCTATAGAGTTCATGCTGCTCGGCTCCATTGGTTACTATTAACTAGGGTTACTTAGTTGGACTCATTATCATCGACACCATAGCGGATTTCGTAATCCACTCCTCCAACTCCTTCGGACAGATCAGGTTCCTCATAGAACACATCTTCTTGGCATTCGGCTGCATACATTGGCACATCTTCGGGATCCTCAGAGTCTAAGCAAGGGATCAAAGGAAAGAATGAGTAACAGTGTTACCCACCAAGTTCATTATATGCAAGGTGGGAAGTTTGATGCTCGAACTACCACCTCGGATTATAAATCCTTGGCACTGTGCAGTTTTTGTAAATCTTTCTTCAAAGATTGATTTTATTCCGAAAAACTATGACAATCAGCCTTCATAGGTTTACTAGAACTTTCATGGAGTTCCTTTCCTGCCGCGTTCGTAGCTCCTTCCCGGAACAGGGAGTAACAAGTTACAGTTCTTACACTCTGCAGATGTGCGTTACTTTACCCATGAGAGATCAACTCCTTGTTGCACAATTGGGCGTACTTTCTCATCCACAATTCCATGATGTGGGGCCCAGTAGTTGGTCCAAGCCAATCACTACCCCCTTCGTGACCCCGCATGTCTCCTTGGTGTACACCATGCCCACATATGAATTACGGCAATGGTTTGTACAAATCGTTAGATGCCAGAACTATCGTGGGACGATGAGGGTTCCCACCCATATGCTGCATATCCTCTATGAATTACCAATTAATATGCATGCTACGAGGATAACAACCACGACCTGCACATCCGGCTTCATGCGAGAGGAAGAAGATACAACTGACTTCTCTGTCCCATTCCAAATCTCATGGCTAACGCGTAATATACGGCGCTAGAATCACTGATGTCAGGGGTTATTAAGTCCCTACTTGATCATCATTGTTGCAAATAGAACCCTAAGTTCTATTGCTCCATTATATCACCACTTAGGATGATATCTATGATTCCTTTATTTGTGAAAATAATATTTTCTTTCTTTTATAGCATATATGATAACACACAATTTGCAAATACTTTGATAAAGACTCTTCAAAGGACATGAGAAAGTGATGAACTTGCCTTGTGATGGCAAGGTAGTGAAGTCTGATGCTTGCACTGGACCTTGAGCTTCTAGTTCTACAAAAACATCATTATTGCTCGGTAAGGACAATATTTAAAGAAGCAAAATTATTATGCAAGTAATGTAATGCATTATTTAATTCTATATGAATTTTCCCTATATAAGGTGCCTTTTAATAAAGCATTTATAAATATTATTATTTTTATATTTATTGCATATATTGAATTATTTTATTTTTTCCCTTTTTATTTGACTTTTATTGATTTAATAATTCTTTTCGGAATTATTAATTATACATTAAAATTTACTATTAAATATTTATTTAGTATTTTTCAAAAATACTATAATATTAATATATAATGAAAGTGATTTTTATTTATTTTAATCATCTTTCAATAGTTTTGTAAAATTCCATAAGGAATATATAAATTACAAAATTCTTATAAAAATTTAAATGTCCAAAATTTTATGTCTTATTTTATTTGGATAGAATGGATTATTGTGAATCTAGAAATATTTTATTTATAATTTTTGGACTTTTATTTTATTTTCTAGAATTTTATTGAGTTCAGGGGCATTTTGGTCTTTTCCAATTGATTAAAACAATTTTTTAAACGACTTGGGATGGCCTTTGGGGCTTATTGGGCTAGTGTGGCCCAATAGGGCAGGGTCAAAATCACCACCCCGAGGGGTTTTGGCCCACCCAGCCCATTCTCTCTGCCTCCTCCTCGTTCTCACCTTTCCTCTTCCTCGACCTCATGGCTCTGCGCCATTGGTGATGGCCGTGCTGAGGCTTCGCCATGTCATGTCAGGTGCAGGCGAGGTTTGCGACTATGCTCGTTCATCTAGTCCAACTCGATTTGACTCTGGGGCTTCCCCGTGGCCAAGTTCACCCCGTTCCCGAACCCTAGGGTTAGGGAAAGGTGTTGTCGCCACCACCGTGGTCCCGCCTGTGGTGTGTTGGGCTCGTGTGCTGCTGTGGCCGCCGCCGTGGCTGGTATAGGTTGCAGCGCCCCCTGGGTGCTCCCTGTGCCGCCGCGGGTACATCGGCCAATCTGCTTCCTCTTCAATTCGTCAGCGATGACCCCGGGTAAGTTGCCTCCACGGGTCTTGTTCATGCTACTACCATGAATCTCTCTGTGTGTATCTAGTGGCTTCTCGTGCCTAGTGACTATGTTCTGATTAGGGTTCATCTCCTAATTAGGGTTCTTGTTCTGGTTAGGGTTCTTGTTCTGATTAGGGTTCATAACCCCCTGTTGATCATATCCATGATGCTTTAGATCTAGTGGTGATCATACTTGAGCATGAAGAATGATTGTTTGCTGTGGATCATGATTTGTAGTGGCTTTGATGATGCCAGTGGCTTGTCAGATTTATTCCAGTGGTAATTCACTATGATTCCATGCTAGTGTTTCAATGGAATCCCTGATTGGAAATGTTGTTGATCTGAGAACTTACTCTAATGTCAGAATGTTTATACTGACAGTAGTTCTCTCAGTAGTTGCTTACTACAATTATAATGGTAGGCTTGTATGAGATTATACATACTGAATGTAATAATTACATGTAATGATTTTCTGTGGATGTATAGATGAATATGATATTGATTCCTGGTACTTGTCTTCAGGAAGATGATATTTATTGGTTTGTCCGTTTTATCTATGGGAACTAAGCAAAGATTGGTTTTAGCTCATTAAGAACTTGTCCTTGTGATACCATTATGATCTGGCACACAAGTGATTGAGTTTTATTTCTGGGCTTAGCTTTGACAATAGTTATGATTAATACTGTCAAGATAAAATGAAATCTTTTCTTAACTCTCCTGCCTATGATGTTGGTATGAGGCTGTAGGATTTTAAGTCCTAGTTAGTTGAGCAAGTAGTTGGTTTGTAACTTGTAGGATTAGAGGTTATACTCTCTCTAAGAGATGTTGAAAGGGCATTTATTATCATAATCACTTTTGGTCTTCGGTAACAACAAGTAGATCATTTTACAGTTTGTCACTGTCCACAGGTTGATATTATGATAAGTGAAAAGCACCCTCACACATGGGAAAAATCCACACTCATTTGACACATATCGAACTGGATCGAAGTCTCCGATGCCAAGACCGAGTCTCCGGTGGTCCGGAGTTTCGGATCATCTCTGTGGTGTCTTCGGGATGCAGTGCAGGACATTACGACTAGGGGTCCGGAGCCTGCACCATAGGAAACTCCGGAGTCTCCGGTTCTTGATCAGTCCGGAGTCTCCAATGTTGGAAGACCGGAGTCTCCGGTCTTGCTGGGTAATGGATGGTCTGGGACATACTGGCTAGGGGTCCGGAGCCTGCACCGGAGGATACTCCGGAGTCTCCGGTTCTTGCTCAGTCCGGAGTCTCCGGTGCTGGAAGACCGATGTCTCTGGTCTTGCTAAGTCATGGGTGGTCTGGGACTCACTAACTAGGGGTCCAGAGGTTGGTTCGGAGATTGGCCGGAATCTCGCAGTGCATCGAGTCTCGGTCTCTGCACCGAGTCTCGGTCGACTTTTCTACAACGGTCAGAAAACGGTTTGTGGAGGGATCTGCCTATAAAAAGGGACCCTTATCTTCTTCCTCCAGTTGCTCGAGCTGCTCAAGAACACCAACACCATTAGAGCCACCAAATCTTCAAGATCTCTCCATCCAACCATCCAAAGTCATTGATCTTTGGAGAATCGAAGGAGGATGCCTTGATCTACATCTTTACCAAGAGAGATCTTCATTTCCCTCTGATTCACTTGAGGGCCCCCAAGCTCTAGTGTCTCATTGGAAACCCTAACTTCGATTTGGTTCTTACAAGCTTGTCTTTGATTTGTTTTGATAGCTTGCTTGTATTTGGAAGCCTCCAATTAAGTTGTGGATGTGTGCCCCGAACTTGTTGTAAAGGTGCCGGATTCCACCTCGAAGGTTGCCGATATAGTGGAAGGTGGATCGAGCCCGTTGGGGTGAGATTCATCGGGGAACAAGGAAGGCCTCTCATGGCGTTGGTGGTTTGAAACCACCCCCTCTCCAAACGTAGACGTACTTCCCCTCAAAAGGAAGGAACTACGGGAAACAAATCCTTGTGTCTCCGCGTCCACTCCTTTGGTTACTTCTATCCTTTACCGCACTTTACTTACTTGTTCTTGATTAGTGTTGTGGTAGCTTGTGCATTGTTGACATATAGGTAAATTCACCTTAGTTGCATAATCTAGAGAATTTACCTTTCTTGTCAAACCCTAATTTGAAAAAGAAGAAAATTTGAAGTAGCACCTATTCACCCCCCCTCTAGGTGCCCATACGATCCTTTCAATTGGTATCAGAGCCTCGGCTCTTTATTTGGGCTTTACCACTTAAGAGAATATGGGTAGCCACGAAGGGGATGGTGGTGGTGAGCCGACCACGGTGACCATGGAAGATCTCAGAAACTTGGAAACAAGATTGAGCTCTTCCTTGGTCAACAAAGTCAAGAAGATGCTTGGGCAACTTCTTAAAGACAAAGATGGCTCATCACTCCCATCTCCTCAAGAGGATCCACCATCCGTTTTACCTAAAGGGAATACTTCGGTATCCCCCGAGGTATAATGGTGGGGGGTAAACAAGACAACGCTAATTCCTCCACACAAATTGATGGGGGAAGGGTGAGCACCGTGATTCATGGTACTCTCCCGACCCTCCAATCCCTCACCCTCATGTGTACAATAGAGGTGACCCACCTAAGCTTGAAGAATCTGCTACCTTTTGCTCAATGGCAATCACTAATGAGAACTCATGTGCGCAGCTCTTGCATTGAACTATGGAACATCATCAAGCATGGACTCTTTATTGGGATCCAGACAACTTGACAAGAAGAGAAATTGTAAACAGTCAACTCAATGCCACTGCTTTGCATATGATTCAACAAGGATGGGGTTCAAAGGATTACCCACACATTGAGCACTTTAGCATTGCCAAAGAAGCTTGGGATGCCCTCACGGTTTTGTTTGTTGGAAATGAGAGTATGAGTAGGAACCGGTATGATGCACTAAGCAATGAAGCCGAAGGCTTCTACATGATGGAAGGAGAAGATCATGAAGACATGTACCAAAGGATAAAGACCACCGCCACCGCTTTTAGAAATGTGGGTGCCTCACATGTTTGATGATGCATGGATAAAAAGGAAATATGTGAGTGCACTCATGCCCTTTGAGCCCACGGACTTGAAGATCTTACAAGGAAGACACAACTACCATCTCATGACCTCCAATGAAGTTATGCAAGAGATGGCCGCTTTCAAGGTTGCCGCCAAGAATGCCAAAGATGCCCGTGCTCGTGCCCTTGGTATGAGCACTGTTGTCAATGTTGCTTTGAAGGCCAAAGTTGTGGATCATGGGGATGAAGAGTATAGTGATGAAGGACTTTCCATGGACCATCCCGATGAAGTCAAGATTGCTCATAGTCAATATATGGCCTTCTATGCAAAGAACTTTTGGAAGAACCCCGTCAAGGCCAAGATGGAAATGCAACGTAGAAGCAATCCAAATGGGAAAAGAGAAAACAATACTAGATTGAGAACTTGCTTCAATTGTGGTGACTGCTATCACTTTGTGGCAAGTTGCCCTTATGAGAAAAGAGAAGAGCATGGGGGCAAGCTTGTGTTGAAGAATACTCTCAAAGAACCTTACAAGAAACCCTTCATCAAGAAGAATCCCATCAACAAGAAGTCGGGAGAAATTGTCTTGATCACTCATGAAGAATACTCCTCCAATGATGATGAAGATGATGAGGAATAAGAAACGTCTAATAGAATGGCGGCTCTTGCCACTACTTCTACTCCGGCATTCTCACTCTTCGATTCTCCAAATGAGAATTTCCCCATCAAGAAAGTCACTTGCCTTATGGCAAGAGGAACGGAGGTATCCTCATCATCTCACTCAACTCCCCTAGATAATGATGAAACTGATGATGAGATGTCTCTTGATGTTAAAAAGGAATTAATTGCCTTTGATGAGTTTATGACTAACCTATAAGGAGATGCCAAGTTGCATTTTGGAAACATCTTAGATCAACTTTCACATACACAAGAGCTTTTAGATGTAAGATGTAAACTTGGGCATGAACACATGATTGAGCTAGAGGCTTTAAACAATGCTCTAGAAGAAGAACAAGAGACTAGAATGTCACTTGAATTAAAACTTGAGGGTCTTGATGAGGCCAATGACATTATTGTTAGTAAAGTCATCAAAGAACGTGATCATGCTATTGCTAAATGCAAAAGGGCTAAAAAGGACAAGATTGAGTTTGGTGTGGTTCATGAAAAACTTGCCGATGATTTTAGTTTGCTTGACAAGGCTCACAAGGCTTTGGAAAGTAAATTCTTGTCACTCACAAAGTCCCATGAAACGCTTAAAACTCAATTGGCCAATATTCCCTCACCTAGCAACTTTACTCCATCCAGTAGCACAACTATTCTTGAAGAACATACAAGGCTGAAGGGGGAGCTAGCCAAGGCGACATTTCCTCAAGGAAACAAGTCTATTGATGATATTTTGAGTAAGCAAAGGCCTGGTGGTGAAAAATGGGGCATTGGTTTTGTCTCCAAAACTAAGAAGAAGAACACCAAGAAAAGGAATACCAATCCCGCACAAGAGACCAACAAGGCCATTGTGGAGTGTAAGACCACAAGTGGTAAAACTATGTCTCATGATGATTTTGCGGGAAGTGCTAACCCTCACTATGTCCTAATGCGAGATGTTTATGGTGATGTGTATGCACAATATGTTGGGCCATATGATGGCTATATATGCTTGGTCTATTTGTGTTCCCAAGACCGTTGTTGCTAACAAAAGAGGACCCATTGAAAAATGGGTACCTAAAAATTAGCTTGATCTTTTGTAGACATATGCTTCCGGAGGGTCAAAGTGGGTGCTTGATAGTGGTTGCACAAGTCATATGACCGGAAGTTCGTCTATTGTCAAGGACTTAAAGCCAAATGATGATCAAATCTCTGTGACATATGCCGACAAGTCAAAGTCTAAGGTAATGGGTTTCGGCAAAGTTGTGGTTGCTCACGACATTACACTCGTGAACGTCATGCTTGTTGAAACCCTTGGATACAATTTACTTTCAGTCCGTGCTCTTGGAAAGATGGGCTTTGCCGTCTTTATTGATGTTGATATTGTGGTCCTCTTGTGGAGCAAGTCTCTCAAGGTCGCCTTCGTTGGGTACGTCGAACATGACTTGTATGTGGTGGACTTTTCGAAGCAAACCACTACAAGTCCGATGTGCTTATTCGGAAAGGCCGATGTGAGTTGGCTATGGAATCGCCGACTAGCCCATGTCAATATTAGAACTTTGCAAAGTCTCCATAAGGAGGGCCATATTGTTGGACTAAAATAAAATGTTTCCTTTGCCAAAGATCGTGTTTCCAGGGCATGTGTTCTAGGAAAGATGCATGATGCTCGTCATAAGCCTAAGAACCAAATCAAGTCAACCAAGATCTTGGAGCTCCTTCATGTGGACCTCTTTGGTACTCCATCTCATGCAAGTCTTGGTGGGAAGAAATATTGTTTGGTGATCGTTGATGACTTTTCAAGATACTCATGGGTATACTTCTTCAAGTTGAAGAGTGAGACCCAAAATACCTTCATTGACTTCATCAACATGGTACAACAACAATACAATCTTCCAGTATTGATCATAAGAAGCGACAAGGGCACCGAGTTCAAGAACTACACATTGAATGATTTCCTTAGTGATGAGGGGATAAAACATCAATATTCCGCTGCATACACCCCTCAACAAAATGGTGTGGCCGAAAGGAAGAACCGGACTCTTATTGAGATGGCTAGGACCATGTTGGCGGAGTTTAAATCTCCATACAACTTTTGGGCCGAAGCCATCTCCACCGCTTTCCATGCTTCAAACCGGCTCTACCTCCGCAAAGAAATCAACAAGACTCCATATGAAATACTTACCGGTAACAATCCCAACATATCTTACTTCCGGGTGTTTGGTTGTAAGTGTTTCTATCTCATAAAAGGTGTCCGGTTGTCCAAATTCGAATCTAAAGCATTAGAGGGTATTTTTGTTGGCTATGGTCTCGAATCTCACACTCGAATCTATGATAAGCTCTCCGGATCCGTCATAGAATCTTGTAGTGTGACCTTCGAAGAATATGATGGTCCCCAAGGGGGGCGTGTTGATGTTTGTGATGCAGGTGATGAAATGCCTCAGGGTGCCATAGGAAGAATGGGTGTGGGATATATCCGCCCCGTTGAGGAACCCCTTATGGCGGATCGAGAAGAACTATGCTCCACTCAAGTGGAGCCCACATCTTCACAACCTCAACATGCTCCAACCACCGAAGAGGACAATGACTCAAGCCAAAGACAAGATGTGGACCCTCAACAAGGTGATCAAAGTGACAACTCTTGTCAAGGGGATCTTGATTCATTCGCCAGGATGTCAAGTGGTGCCAAGGCAATTACTCAAGGAAGATCCGTACAAACTGCTTTGAGACAAGCTCAAATTGATGCTAGAAGAGCACTTGATCAAGACCAAGGTCAATCTTTGCCTCCCAATGTATAGGATGATTCCGATGATGATCAAGGTTAAGATGATGGTTAAGACGAGGATCAAAATGATGAAGAGGGTCGCCCAAGAAACAACACGGAGATCCACGCTCGTCGTGAAGCTAGAAAGGAACGAATGTTGGAATTAAGAGATCACTCTCTACAAAATGTTGTTGGTGACCTAATGAAAGGCATTTCCACAAGAGCACAATTGAAGAGGTTCAGTGAACATCAAGCACACATCTCCATGATTGAACCAAAGAAAGTTTGGGAAGCTCTTGAAGATTCGGATTGGTTAGAAGCTATGCACAAAGAGCTCAACAACTTTGAGAGAAACAAAGTATGGAAGTTAGTAGAGAAGCCAAAGGAGTGCCGCAATGTTATTGGAACAAAGTGGATATTCAAGAACAAGCAAGATGAGCATGGAACTATAGTAAGGAACAAGGCTAGATTGGTTGCACAAGGGTTCTCTCAAATTGAAGGAATTGACTATGGAGAGACTTATGCACCCGTGGCTCGTCTTGAGTCCATCCGTATCCTTCTTGCTTATGCGGAACATCATAACTTCAAGTTGCAACAAATGGATGTAGAAAGTGCATTTCTTTATGGCCCATTAAATGAATTGGTATATGTTAAGCAACCCCCAGGATTTGAGGACCCCAACTTCCCAAACCATGTCTACAAACTTGATAAGGCGCTCTATGGGCTCAAGCAAGCCCCACGCACGTGGTATGAGCACCTTAGAGAGTTATTGTTTGACCGTGGATTTGAGGTTGGGAAAATCGATCCCACTTTTTTTAATAAGAAAGTCAATGGGGAGGTTTTTGTATGCCAAATATATGTTGATGATATTATCGTTGGCTCATCTAACAAAGCTTTTAATGATGAATTCTCAAAGCTTATGACTAGTAGGTTCCGGATGTCTTTGATGGGAGAGTTGAGAGTATTTCTTGTCTTTGAGATCAAGCAAGTTAGAGGAGGGACATTATTTAATCAAGCCAAGTATACTCAAAATATGCTCAAGAGATTCAAAATGCAATATTTAAATGGAGCACCTACTCCCATGGCTACAAAGACTCATCTAGAACAAAATCCAAATGGTAAAGATGTGGATCAAAAGGTATACCGGTCCATGATTGGTTCTTTGCTTTACCTTTGTGCATCTAGACCCGATATTGTGTTGAGTGTAGGTGTGTGTGCAAGATATCAAGCGGCTCCTAAAGAAAGCCATTTGATGGCGGTCAAGAGAATCTTTTGATATTTAGTTCATACCCCATTTTCTGGTCTTTGGTATCCTCGAGGCTCAACATTTGCTCTTTGTGGATACACAGATTCGGATTGGGCGGGGGACAAGGATGATAGAAAATCAACATCCGGGGCTTGCCAATTCCTTGGTAGGTCCTTGGTATGTTGGTCTTCCAAGAAGAAAAATTGTATATCTCTCTCCACCGCCGAAGCCGAGTATGTGGCAGCTGCTAGTGCTTGCACCCAATTGCTATGGATGAGGCAAACTTTAAAGGAATACGGTGTCCATTGTGACAAAGTGCCTCTTCTATGTGACAATGAAAGTGCCATCAAGATTGCCTATAACCCGGTGGATCACACAAGGACAAAGCATATTGAGATTCGCCATCACTTCATTAGAGATCATGTTGCCCGAGGTGATATTGATCTATCATATGTGTCAACCAAAGATCAACTTGCTGATATCTTCATGAAGCCACTTGATGAAGCAAGGTTTTTCTATTTGAGGAATGAACTAAATGTCGTAGATTCAAGGAGCTTGACTTGATTTTCTTGCATTCTCACCTATGGTTCAACTCATATTTGGTTTAGGTGTAGGCATGGATATAGGGGGAGTGTGGTCCTAATTGATTGGACCAACCCTCCCCCCATTATGACCAAAGCAATTAAAATCATTCCTCTTAATATCATTTAGTGATATGTGAGCTTAATGATGAGTTTTGATAATGGAACCAAGATATATCTTCGTGGTGCCAAGCCGAGTATACTAAAATATGGTGGCCTAGGCCACCGCCCTCTCTCATTCGAGAGGTTGGTACTTAATCATGTTTGTCATTTGCTTGATTCTAGTCTCTTGGAGCTTTTCTGAATATTTTTTGTGAATTCCTATGGCTCTTGTTGGTTCTTCACAGTTTGATGTCTCATCCCAATCCCTATCTTAAAACTGTCTATCTCTCATATATGTCCCCAAACACTTTTCCTAGAACTTTTGGTCGAGGAGGACCAGAGTCTCCGGTGTACATACACCGGAGTCTCCGGTGTAGACCGGAGTCTCTGGTCCAGACGGTTTCTGTCAATTAAAGAAGGGGGTGCGGGGTGAACTGGTACAGCAGTTCCTCATTCTTCACCCTGTTCCCTACCTCCAAACCCGTCGCCTCCTCTTCCAAAACTCCTCCCCGGAGGTCAAGAAGCCCCCGAGATCCGCCGTGCCGCCGGCCAACCTTCCCTTCTCCTCTATTGGGTCATTCCCACCAGAGGAATTGATCCCATGGACAGATCTGGTACCTCTCCTCTATTTTTTCTCCTAGGGTTCATCTCTAGATGTGTTTTTGAGGATTGTTGCTGATTTGTCCATTGGAATCACTTGTTTGCGTGCACTCTAGTACTTTAGCCTTATTGCATTGCACGATCTACTAGATTCACCCTCACCAGCATCTTCCCATCTCATGCCCGAGCCTCCCGACCGGAGATTCCAGACTTAGGTCCGGAGACTCCGGTCCCCAGGACCGGAGACTCTGTTCTGACCCGGAGACTCCGGTATGAGGTGCGTAGACTCCGGTGTTGGGTGAATCAAAACAGTCCAGAAATGCATCAAAGATCTTGTACTACATTATTGGGACATATATACTCATCTCCATGCTATCTCCCTCACTGCTGTTCACAGGTGATGGTTCTAGTCGTCCTCGTCGTACCAAGGCCAAGGCCCAAAGGGGCAATCCTTGCTATGATGAAGCTCAGGGTCAGTTTATCGTGCCTCCATCCAACCAGAAACAGCGGGCACGTGATGCAGCTTACATGAAGAGGGATCATGAGAGGGCTGAACAAGAGGACCGTGCGAAGAAGTCCAAATATGACAACCTTTAGACCTTGGCTAAAATGTCTAAAGATGAGTATGGTGAGCTGAGAAAGACAGATTTCTATGCACTGCCTCGCACTAGTGATGACCCTCATTTCTGGAGGAAAGAACAGGCTGCGTTCATGAAGGATGTGTATGGTGTGCTCACCTAATCACCTGTCTGCCCTCAGAAGTTCATGAGTGTTGAGCAGATGCGCCTCAACCCTTACTTCAATGATGCCTTGTGGATCTGTGAGAAGCTGGGTCTCTACAACTTGATGGAGCTGCGTGAAGACTACAATGTCCACCTTGTACATCAGTTCTATGCCACAGTTGTGTTTGGGTCTGATCTTGACCGGACCATGGTGTGGATGTCTGGCACCACTCGCTGCACAGCTACATTTCATGACTTTGCCAACGTCATCTTTGAGACATTTCATGGAGTATCCACTCCCGTGGGGCTACACATGCACTCTGCAGCTTTGGGTGAGAACAAGTTGAAGCTGGCACCTCTGTATGATGATGGTGTTGTGGGGGGTTGCAAGGGACTCAAGACCCTCTACAATCTTATGCTGAGGATTTTCCGTCACACTATTGCACCAAGTGCTGGAAATGATGATGCTATTAGGGGTGGGCTTGTCAACCTCCTGTACCATACTCATCGGACCTTCAATGTTGGACCTGAGGCAGATGCTGCTCCTATTGATGTGATGGACTTTATTTTCGAGGAGATGTTCCATGCCATTCTTTACAAGAAGTCTCCTCCATATGAACCCTTGATTATGAGGCTCATCAACTCCCAGGAGCATGATTCTCCATTTGGCATCCCACCACACCTCACTAAGCACACTCTGGTCACACTGCAACATAAGGGGCGTATGGGGCCTGCTCCGAGGCGTCGCTATGGGGATGATGATGATGAGGAGATTGAGACGGAGAGGGCTCCCTCTCCACCTAGAGTTTGGAGGAAGAATGCCTCCAATGCCCCTATTCCTACTATGACTCGAGACTATGTGCATGAGCGGGTCAAGAAGGCCAGATTTTGGGAGAGGACCCTTTGTTGCATGAATGTCGACATCCGTAAGAAACAACATGCATCCTACCAAAGCAACCGTCGCATTGAGAAGCTCCTCAAGGAGATCAAGGAACAGGGTGCTGAGGATAATGAGGAAGGTGAAGATGAATACAATGATGAGCATGGGGCTCAGCAGTCCATAGAGTCCGATCACACACTCTCATTTGGGGCATGGAATGCCCAACATGATAGTCTGGTGGATTGGAAAACTTTTGCTGATGTCACCTCCGGTTTCGGGTACCAGGGTACTTCCTATTCTCGCCCTCACGGCAAAGGGACTGCTATCTCTGAAGACGATGATGATGCCTATGATGAGGATGATGATGACCAGGAGGAGGATGAGGATGCCGAGGATGCCGAGGATGACGATGACTACTGAGCTGTCGAGGCGCTAGTTTAGGTCTTTTCCCTTTTTAGGCGTTTCGATGCCAAAGGGGGAGAAGACATTCTCATCGGTTTGCATGGGCTTGGGACTTTGGATTTGCGACTATCTGCTTTTATTTGCCTTTTATTTTCCATATTCGAACTTGAACTTTATGTGTGTTATTTGTTGTTCATGTGTGTGACTATGACTATGTGCTTGTGTGCACCATCTATTGTAACTCATGTGAGATTTATGTGTGCTACCGTTGATACTATCTACCTTACATGATTTACTTAATTATCTTGCTGCACATAGTCAGGGGGGTCACATATATATGTTATTCCATGCAAATCACTTGTTGTCATCGAACACCAAAAAGGGGGAGATTGAAAGGGCATTTATTGTCATAATCACTTTTGGTGTTTGGTAACAACAAGTAGATCATTTTACAGTTTGTCACTATCCATAGGTTGATATTATGATAAGTGAAAAGAACCCTCACACATGGGAAAAGTCTGCGGAGATCCAGCATACCACTGCATGATGTAGTACACTATAGTCGTTGACATAACACCAATGAAACACCGTTCACTAGTATTACATCCCTCAGAGTAGTACAACAGAAACATAGCAGGTCCAAGACATGACTATAGGTTACAACTCAACTCTTTACACAAGATCCAGAGAACACTTCTAGGTTAAAGAGAGAGAAAGAAACTTCTTATGAAGAAGAATCAAGAATAAATAACTCATAGCTACCATACCTATAAAACTAGTAGTTGAACTACTGGCTTGCATTGCTGCTATTGCAATACTCTACAGAAGTAGGTTCTATGGTTAGAAATTCTATTGAGTTGATGTATATGTTGACTTTCTTGACTTCCTTGAAGATCTTTAGCTTTTGATGATGATTCCTGGAGCATAACTTGATTTAGACGTTGTCTGTACTGGCTTTAGAACCTAGCAAGGGTTAAAAATATACTTTGAGTACGAGCGTACTTAGCAAGTTCACTAGAAAAGGAGTGCTTGATGCACTATAGCTACAACCACATACCATAGGTTGTAGGCAATGCAAGTTTTCGTAAACATTTGTTCAAAGCTTGCTTTTATTCTGAAAAGCTATGTCCGTCAGCCTTCACGGGTTTACCAGAACTTTCATGGAGATCCTTTCCCGCCGCATTCGCAGCTCCTTCCCGGAACAGGGAGTAACAAGTTACAGTTCTTACACTCTGCAGAGGTGTGCCACTTTTCCCATGAGAGATCTTAGCTTTGTTGCACATCCGAATTGCAGGTTCGTTCACACTTCCTTGGTGTGAGGCCTAGTCTAAGATCCAAGCCAATCACTGCCTTCTCCGCGACCCCGCATGTCGCCTTGGTGTACGCCAGCCCACCTATTGAATTATGGCAATGGCAGTACAGACCGTTCAGATGCCGGAACTATCGTGGGACGCTGAGGGCTCCCACCCATATGCTACATATCCTCTATGAATTACCATAAATAATATGCATGCTACGAGTGATAACAGCCACGACCCGCACATCTAGCTCCATGCGAGAGGGAAAAGATACAGCTGACTTCTTCGTCCCATTCCAAATATCATGGTCAACGCGTAATATACGGCGCAAGAATCACTGGCGACATTGGTTGTTAAGTCCTAGATAATATGTTCCTTTACCACCGAAACTCTTATAGTAGGTTATTACCTCATGGTAAATAACCTATAATCACATTATTATGAAAATAGTGTTTTCTGTCCTTTTTCAAATGCAGGTGATGACAACACTAGATTTGCAAAATACTTTACAGAAAATAATCAAAGGACATGAGCAAGTGTGAACTTGCCTGTTGTGATTGCAAGATTATGCACTCACGGTCTTCAAGACAATATAAGATCCAATTGCGGAAATCTGCATCATTGGTCCGGTAAGGACTAATGTTTAAAGAATCAATATGCTTTTATGCATAAGTAATGTGATGCAAGTTGATAAACGTGAATCCCGAGGATAACGTCGTCCTAGGGTTTGGATACTGGAAAGGGTTTCCTTGGAATGTGTTGCCCTTTTAGATTAATTTTCACACTTGTGCTTCTTATTAAGGCTTGTGAGTATGTGGAATACAACATGTATTTATACAGCAACAAAATTTACAGTATGGAATGCTACTCAGGGTTGCATTTTTTTTAAATAATACATTTTTTTATTCATTTTCACAAATAATACGCAAAACAGAAAATTTTCAAATCTGTCTGTCCGTCGTTGAGCAGACGAAACAGCCTAAATGCTCACGAGACGACCAACATGTCGTCTTTTGTTGCAAAGACGACCAGTTTGTCTTCTTTTCTTCAAAAGACGACCAGTGTGTCGGCTGCCAGGGGTCGGCCCGGTCGTCCCTCGAACGGACGACGCACGCTGTCGGCTGACAGGGGGTCAGCCGCGTCGGCTGTTGAACGGACGACAGCCGTTTCGTCCCTTGAACGGACGACGAGCCCCGCCTATATTAGCTCGCCCGCCCGTGCCCATCGTCTCCTTGCTCTCATTTCCAGCTCGCCCGTCTGCTAGCTCTTCTTCCTCTCTCGCTTGCTCTCATTTTCTCAGCCGTTGCACTGATTTGTAGCCTAGATTTTTATCTAAACTCGCTGCTCTAACCATTAGCAAGCTAGTAGAGTCCCGATCTACTAATGGGATAGCCCGGTGTGGTGATTTGAGGCGTTTTGGTGGAGGGATCTGGTGGTGTTCTTAGCTTCTTGTTGAGCAATGGCCATGGTGGAGGCTGGTGCTGGGACTTGAGGAAGGTGCATGGTGGAGGTGCTGATCCGTTGACCTGAGGCAGCTGCAGGCGGACTTCTGACGCTTCAAGGTAAACCCTAATTTCTTGCTTATTGCATCATGTGTGTATGTTCATAGGTAGCGTTTGATGGGGTACATTAGATGCAAGATATTTGTAGAGTATTATGTGTCAATGTACCTGTTTTTGACTATTTTTGGTATTTTTAGGTCGAAAATCATGTCAAATAATGTCTTGTTAGGTTCTTGTATGGTCTGGTTCCGTCGAATGAACCAAAGACGGAGTTGATTTGAGCGAGTTTAGATTTATGGATGAAGTGCTGAGAATCCTGAAACAAGGCCCGTTACTCGGTTGAAGGATTGGTTATGTGTTCGTTAGGGCTCCTCCTACCCATACTTGTGCATGCTTTATGGACTAAGTCAAGGCAAACCCTAATTTTTATTTAAGGCCAATAGAAGCGCATAAATGGGTCAAATTTGTGCAAGCTTGCCGAAAAGAGAAGTTAACCCAGTCTCTTAGTGTTACTGTGGTGAAAGAGGTGGGTATGATCATGACCATAGTAGTCGACCGGTCATCTTTGGAGGTAGTTATGATCATGGCGGAGTAGTCGACCGGTCATCTTTGGAGGTAGTTATGATCATGGCCAGAGTAGTCGGACCGGTCATGCTGGAGGTAGTTATGATCATAGCCAGAGTAGTCAGGGACAAGAGGGTGGCGGCGGATATGAATCAGGTCACAGTAGCTATGCACATACCAGGGGTGATGGTTATGTATCAGAGGACGGTGGTGAAGGATTAGGGGAAGACATATTCAGTGGCGAATCTGATGAGGACGAGATATATGATGGTTTGTTGCAACATCAAATGGAAGCCGAAGACTTAGAAGGCAACAGTGATACGGCTGATGATTCTGGCGAGTCTGATCAAGAAGAGATCGGCCAACCTATTCCGGCATCATGGAATAATGACAACACAGCAGCAATGACTGTGAACGATGGGCATGATTCGGCATGGCATTATCACGCGAACAACATCTCTCTGGGTGCATTATATCCTAGCAAGAGACATCTGCAGGAAGCAATTGTTGAGTGGTCAATGTCCATGCAACGGGTCATGAAAACGAAGGTGTCATCACAACAATATTTGACATTGGTTTGCGAGGAAGCTGGATGTCCTGCAAGGGTGCATGCCCATGTCCCTAGGTATGACACAAACTGGAAGGTCACCGATGTTGTGATGCACACATGCACACTTGAAAGTGTCCTTCAGGACCATCGTAACCTCACGTCAACCCTCCTGGCTAGACTGTACTGAGAGATAGTGGAGGGCAAAGCCATGGGGTGAATGCTATCATTCACAAAGTTTCTGTCAGATTCCGCTACAATATTTCATATGGGAAGGCTTGGAGGACTAAGCAAAGGGCACTGGAGGCAAGGTTTGGTTCGTTTCGAGACGGGTATGACTGTGTTGTTAGGATGCTCCAGACACTGCAGGCTAGGAATCCAGGCACCTACGTGGACATCCAACACTTTACATTGCCACACGAACCTAATTTGAGGGTACTTCATCGAGTGTTCTTCTCATTTGCTATATGCATAGAAGCTTTCACTCACTGTCGACCAGTCATCTGTGTGGATGGTACATTTCTCACTGGCAAGTATAGGGGTCAGATATTGACTGCCATAGGCCAAGATGGAAACAATCAAGTGGTTCCACTTGCTTTTGCTTTCGTGGAGAGCGAGAACACAGAGTTGGGTATGGTTTTCAAGCTTGAAGATAGCAATTGTGAGAGATACACGAATGTATGCGTGCTTCATGATAGACATCCGGTATACTAAGCGCGATAAAGAAGCTCACATGCCACCCTCGATGAAGTAACTCCATGGCTGGACATGCAGAGTCGTTGGTGCATGCGGCATCTAGGGGCCAATTTTTCTCACAGTTCAGGAACAAGGCTCTTATGAACCTATTCAAGAAGCTTTGCAAGCAGAACCAAGAGTGGAAGTATATCAAGTGTCGTGGCTATCTTGATGACTTCACTAAAAACATGTGACTCGAGGAGGAGCAGCTAGAAGCGTGGCGGCTCATGCTGGAGTTAGCTGCCTGAGCAACAACAGGAGCAGCACCACAGGAGGAAGAACCCATTGCCCTTTGTGACTTGCCAGGATTTGACCAACCCGGTACTAGGAGAAGGCCTGGCAGAAGGATTAAAAATTTTCAGGAATGGATACAACACGAGCCTGTAGAGAGGTGGTCTCTGCTGCATGACACTCATGGTGCTAGGTTTGGCGTCATGACTACAAATCTGGCTAAAACTTACAACTTTGTCTTGAGAGGAAGTAGGGCTCTACCATTAACAGCAATTGTGGAGTGTATTTTCACGGGAACTCTGAAGTATTTCAGAGACATAATCCAGATGGCTCAGATGCATATCATGAACAACCTAAACACGAGGTATTGTTCAAAGATCATGCATTACATGGATGCCAAGATGGAGAAGGCTCGGTCCATGCATGTCATCGCCATCGGTAATCAGGAAAGAAGGTTTGAGGTACGCCTCCCTTCCAAACGGATTGGAACAGGAGATGAGGTAAAGACACAGGAGGTGAGGATAGGCAACGAAGCCTGGCCAACGTGTGAGTGCACGTGCAATAAACCCAAGCTGTTGCATCTGCCTTGCTCTCATGTACTAGGCGCATGCGGTTGATGGGTATGGATGCGATCTCGTTTGTGTCTCCTTATTTCCTCAAGGACGCGTGGTCAATACGTGGACAAAGCGAGATGATGGGATATAGGGCATGGGGAAATTTAAATAAAGTAAATCCAGGTGAAAGGGTTTACATCCCATCTGTCTTGATGAGGAAGAGGAAAGGCGACAGTGTGTCCGCATCCGTAATGATATGGATGAATCAAGCGGAGGCCCTACTAGGCAATGTTTTACGTGTAATCAATTTGGTCATATAGACACCAGTTGCCACATCTTGGACTGGTGGAGCTGCCTCGTGGACGTGGCGGCGAGGAAGAAGAGGCAAAGGAAGAAGAGGCGAGCAAGAAACTAGATGTGTGAAACTATGTCTTAAATTTGTAATATGTGGAACTATGTCTTAAATTTGTAATATGTGTAGAACTATGTCTTAAATTTGTAATATGTGTGAACTATGTCTTAAATTTGTAATATGTGGAACTATGTCTTAAATTTGTAATATGTGTGGAACTATGTCTTAAATTTGTAATATGTGTGGAACTATGTCTTAAATTTGTAATATGTGTGGAACTAATGTGCAGATGATGGATCTTTCTTGAATCTTGACATAGATAGAAAGCACCGATCAACGATCTGGATGCTAACCCGGGTCCTTGAAGCACCTAGTGACTCGCACTCCCATTTGAATGGTGCATACATCCCGATTGATTGGCAGAGGCATGTGACATTTATTTCTCTTGTTGTTGGGATATTTATGGGCCAATGTGACTAAACTGCTCGCTTTCTTCTTATGTAGATTGAAGTGGGCTGGGATCTTACCATTCGCTCGTTTGGTTGAGGCCACTCATATGGAGGAGATAGAAGGGCGACTACTTGGGTTCCGACTAGTCGCCTGATGCGACTTCGTTTACTCACGTGCTTGGTGGATCGATGGAGGCCCGAGACTCACACTTTCCATTTTCGATGGGAGAGATGGCTCCTACCCTTCAGACGTCTCGTACTTGCCTTTGGGACTCCGTGGTGGCGTGCCCATAGGCCCAAGTGGATCCACCGCAAATTGGACCCAAGAGATGGCCCAACGATTCTTTGGCATCCGCGATGGAGCTCGGCCTTTGGCCATGACAATCATGGGCCAAAATTTGGATGGTTGGAGCGAGATCGTGTGTTTCATTTATTTGTTCTATTTTGTTGGAGAAGTATCATGTACTGAAAATTGTTCTATTTGCCAATGCAGATCTGAGGTTTGGGTTCCGGCCACCCGATGACTTCCCCAGATTACACGCAGCTGAGGCATACCTTATGTGGCTGCTCGGGAAGGTGATGTTCATCGAGAACCACGTCGACCATTAGTGCGCGATACATCCATTTTGCTAGAGGGATCGCGGAGGCGTGCCGTGAAGAATGCACACAGTGGAGTTGGGGTTCAGCTGTCTTAGCAGCTACGTACCGAGGTATCTGCAATGCTTGCCAGTTAACCAAGGACAGTTCTGCCTTGCTAGGATGCCCATTGTTGCTGCAACTGTGGTCGTGGGAGAGGTTCCCTATCGGTCGTCCAGATGTAAGTGTCCATCAAATAGTCGGCAACCAGGAACATGAAACAATTGTCTACCAATCTGACCTGCTGTTCGACGAATAGCAAATTGATTTGCCTACATTTGGCACTCACTGGACCCGTCGCAAGGTCAGTGTAATGTCTTAATAAATTGCACTTCTGGTACTACAATATGAAAGTTACTAACAACTATTTTGTCATGCAGTGTCGTTTCTCGGGAGAGCAAGTCGTTAGATGCTATCCATCGTTCAATGACGATTCGACACCGAAAGAGGATGTCGTGATTTGGGAGCCGTACACCTGCCGCAGACCACACGATATCACGAGGCATATCTATTATGTGCACTAGAGATCGAGAGTACTGGTTGACTACATCCAAGATCATCTTTGATTGCCAAGTTGAGGAGATGTCTCAACAGAGGGTCATGCGACAGTTTGGTCTTTGCCAGATGGTAGATCCCCCGCGTCCGGATGTTCCCCTTCCAGATGTCGTGCACGCGTAAGTAAATATATGTACATAAGGAACGCATCTTATACTTCATCTATGTTCTTTAATGATGGTCTAACAAATTCTAATGACAGGTACTCTCGGAGAAGTAGCAAGACTGCCACTCAATGGCTCCAACGGGTGGGGATTTACGTCAACGAGTGGCAGAATGCACCAACACAAGTGTGGCACGCTGGCCCGTTTGATATGGAGCTATTCCACGGATACCTACAGAGGTACATGTCGATGACACGGCTACGTCCCATTCCACACGCACATGACGATGAGATATACCCTAGCCAGTCAACACCGGAGTCGAACGGTCGTAAGTACTTTATTTAGAGCACAATAAACATGAGTTCCTATGTAGTGCATACCTAACTATGAGAAAAATGCAGGCCGACATGGCGTGGGAGCTACAAGCGAGGTGGCTCGATGCGGACGATCGCTTCGTCCGTTCCTCTTGTGCCCGTCGGCGAGCTCGATCCTTTGCCCGGCGGGTCGAGGAGAAGCTGCGGCGTATCTACGCCATCACGTGCACCAGCGTCTCGGCGTCGTTCAACACCGAGAAGCTTCGCGCCCGCGTCACTCGGTGGAGGAGCGCGCCCCACGTCGATCCACACAGCAGCGCCCACCGTGTCACTCGGTGGAGGAGCGCGCCCCACGTCGATCCATGGAGCAGCCACCTTCTCCGACCATCTTTGGAGGATCGGGCACACGAGCATATTTCTCCACCACTCCGCCGCGGGCCTCGTCCACGACTCTCACAGCAGGCGCCGCCGAGAGCACCACCTCCAGACCAGTCTGGAGGCTCGGGGTGGCATCAATCACAGTTTAATTTCGACTAGTTGCAGCAGAACCAGATTACTTTCGAACAATGGCAGCATCAGCAGCCGATCCCCTACATGGACTTTGCTTATCGACCACAATCTCATCCTCAGGGTAAGCGTGTCCCTTCCTACTATTATTAGATGCAGTATGTCATTGTTCAGTACTTAATTTCTTGTACACTAGCAGGAGACTCCGTTACATGGGACGATCTTGACGGCGTCATCGGCCACAAAGACGAAAGGTAGACTGGTTTAGTCGGTATCAACAAGGTACTCCACCACCTATCCCCACACAGAATACAGGATCAAGGTGAAGGGTCAGCACCTCGCCGTGATGTGATTCCACCCCACAGATATGGATGGAGTACACCGAGGCCTCCGCCACCTCGTCATCGACACCAGTGATATCTACTTATGTATCAGTCATTTACCTATCTATGTATGAGACATCGTTCTATTATTTCATGATTTTATTCGACAAACTACTCAACATAACTTGCAACATAGTTCAACATAACTTGCGGTACATAAATAAGAGTCCTATCTATCCCTAGCATGATGCCTTTCCCTTTCCCTTCGATGATGCCTCGCCCTTTCCCTTGGACGATCCCTCGCACTTGCTCTTCTTGGCCTGCGATTTCTTCTTCTCCTGCCTCTTGTCCCACTCAGCTCTTGCCTTGCTTCCAACGGGTGGCGGCATGAAGATATCATCCTCATCTTCGCTCTCTTCTATCCAGGCCCTACGTGCCACAACCTGCTCCGTCATGTCAACTTGACTCTTCTTGGCTGCTCTTTCTTCTTCTCCATCTCTTGTCCCACTCAGCTCTTGCCTTGCTTCCAACGGTGGCGGCATGAAGATATCATCCTCATCTTCGCTTTCTTCTATCCAGGACCAAGGTGTATTAGCCACCTCCATCATGCGAGCTTCACTCTTGAAGGTGAGCTTGTCCCACCTTGCCTTGATCACGAGAAGCTCTGCTGTACGATTTGGGGTCTTGGTTTCCACCCTCTTAGATAAAGTGACTTACCAAGTGTAACGAGAGCATCATGGTTCGATACCAACATATCCCGATCGGCTGGTTTATGGCCTATCTCAACAATTCGGCTATGAAGAAAAGCCCAATGGACATATCTACGAGCCGTGGAGACGTCGGTCATAGTGGAGAGGAGTGGGAAAATGCGAGCAAAAGGAGAGAGGAAATGAGAGAGTAAGAGGAGGAAGAGATGAACTGGGTTAAAGGATACATCCGTTGCCGGTTATATAGAGGCACCGAACCGAATAAGGCGGGAAAAAGGCGGGAAGTCGTGGCGGGAAAAATAGGCGGAAGTCATGGCGGAACAAAGGGCGGGATTCTTGGCGTGACAAATTTGCCGAGTAACGGCGGAAAAATGGCGAGTACCGCGGAAAAAATCGGCGCGAAGGACGATTATTTAGCGAAGATTATGTAGCGGGAGCACCGGGAGTCGTCTTGTCAAAGGCGACATGCTCGTCGTCTACATTCAGCAGACGAAGCTTTGTGTCGTCCAGCACCAACGACGCACATGCTCTATCGTCGCTCAAGGGCGAAACCTGTGTCGTCCAGCAACGACGCCTGTCGTCAGTTCAGCAGACGACAGACGATGATTTGAAAATTTTCTGTTTTGCGTATTATTTGTGAAAATGAATAAAAAAAATGTATTATTTAAAAAAAATTAGCCAGGGTTGCTTACATCTTAATTGTTTATCTTCAAGTTTTAGTTTACAAGTAATGTTACTCATAAATAATTTAAGTATTAACAATCTTATTATACAAGTAAGGTGTTTTCCATTAATTGTCATATGTTGATTGAAGTGGCAAAAAGAATAACTTTTGAAGAAAATCTTACTTAACTAAGCAGAAGCATTTAAGCTTTTAAGTTAATCTTATGAGGTGTTCTTTCTAGTTATAGTCTTTAAGTTAGAAAGAATTACTCCATTTGATTAATGACATCATTGGTATTTGAGACTTACCTATCTTGGTTTTTAACTTGGTTGGTTAGGTATAAAGATACTTTATGACTTAATTATAACAGACCAAAGTTAACTATAAAACACATAACAAGGTTTTAGCATTATATTTTAAAGTCTTGTAGACTATAGTTAACTTTAAAGACATATATGGACTTAGGGTGTATTACTTATTATACTTATACCTTGTTTACTTCATAATATTTCTTTAAATTTACTTAAGAATGGTATTACTTTTATTGTAGTAGTCATTTATTTACATTATAATGGTATAAAATAATTTATCTCTCTATAAGGATGTAGTTAAGGTTTATGAATAAGTAAACAATATTATTTACTACTTATGGATTCACTTATCGTGTTTTGATTAGTTTATAAACTTGTGGTTAGTATAAAGAATGTTTTTTTATCTTATTATAATTATTCTTGGAGATTTTATATTAGATAAGGATTCTTTTATAAAATAATTTACACTTATGGTTGAAGTATAATTTAAATAAATTGTATTTAAAATGTGTTGAGTCATTTTGACTTCATAATATTAATATTGAAGACTAGTATTACTCATTAAATCTCAATTGGCAATTTTAGGAATATTAACAAATTTTATTTACCTTTATATGAATTATCTATTAAGGAGATAGGTTTAATTTCAAGTTATTAAAGTGTTTAAATTTTTATTTAACTCAAAAGTGCAATATTACATTTTAAACATTTAGGTATTATTTTTGTGATCATTTTGGTATATTACATTTATTTTTGTGATTTAAAAATAATAAGATATGCTTTATAAATACTTTATAAATACTTAATAAATAGTAAATATTTAATTAAGAGGAATAATAATGCATGATTATAGTTTTAAACTCTAATTCTTATTTTTCTAAGATTTTTGGTATTTTACTTAGATTTTTAACATTTACCATTATTAAAATATTAATTATCAAAGTATTAAAACATGATAAAGTATTTATTAAATAATATTTATTTAAATAATTATCATAATAATATTTAATAATAGTTTTAAGTTGTAGATTACATTTTTCTAAACATTTTCATATATTATATGTATTTTTCTTATTTATAAAATAAAATATATTAAGTTTACAAGATTTAATCATTTTATTTTATTTCTGGAATATTTGAAATTTGAATTCATATTGTTTTAATTATTTTCTAAACAGGAACATACTTTTTATACCGCAAACCTACCTAGCCACAGACACTAACCCATGGGCCCCAGGCCACGTCATCTGCCACATGGGCCAAGACCAGTCAACAGAGTGGACTTGGTCAAGGATGACGCCAGCATGACGTCATCGTGACATCACACGAACTCTCACCCTCAGATCGAAGCTCGATCGATTGATTTGGTGGATGCTGGCACGCGGGAAGTGGGTTGCTGGACGCGAACGAGCATGCTGAGTCAAATGGTGGCGACGCCGCTCAAGTTTGGTCATCGGAGGTTGATCGGCGACGAGCTCGCGTGGCGGCGCGGCACTGCCTCACGCGGGTAGGTAACTATGACGAGAGAGCGACGAATTAGAAGATGCCAGCATACTCAGAAGCTTACCAGGAATCTTGTGGAGGCTATGGCGAGGGGAGGCGAGCTCGGACAACATCGCCATGGTCGACGGCGAGCGGCAGTTAGAGAAGGTGGATGCACACGATTATAGCCTTCTAGATCGATTCCTTCCGCACCTAGACAGTGTCCACCCCGGCGGATCTTGCTGCATCATCGGTTGGTCTCGGGGAGGGCTCTGACAACGACGATGAACAACTCCAGCGGCTAGGGTTTCAGTGAGAGGGGAAGAGGTAGAGAGTGGCGAGTGAGAGAGGATGAGATCGAGCAGAGGTGTAGCCATGGCCTTCTTATCGTCTTCTGGGACGGTGGCGGTAATCGCGACGCTCGGCTGACGACGACGGCGGCATCGGGCGGCGGCGAACCCCTCCAGCGAGGTGCTCATGACGCACGAGGAAGACGACGACGGATATTTTGCGTAAAACCCCCTGATAAAAATCCAAACTCAACCCGCAATCCCTCAGTTGGCCCACTTGTCAGCCAAAGAGATATACTGGATGTTGTCCTAGCTGGGCCGCTACTGGGCTGCTGTAGGTTGCTCGTGAGCAGCAGATAGGGAAGAGGAGAGATGGGCCGCAGGCCAGATGCTGGTGCCTTTATTTTTTATTTCTGTTTTGATTTTCTATTTTCTGTTTCATTTTAGATTTGAATTTTGCACCATTAGTTTAATGTTTCTTTATAGAAATTTACTTGCTAAGTGTTTGCAGCAATAATGTGGTGTATTTAGAATCATATAATGATCTTATATTATATAATGTTATAATTTTTATTTTCTTTTAATAGATCATTTTTCTCTTATTGTGTGAGCCTTTAATATGAATTTAATTGGGCATAAATTCATAAACTTATTATAGAATGCATTACTACTAACTAATGAGTTAAAGTTTGAATTGAAAATGCTTTACCATAAGTTTTTAGAAGATTTAATATTCACAAGTTTATTTTATTGATGTGAATAAAGATTAATGGTTAATCACATTGTCTTTATGTTTGTGATTTTTAATAACATCACCATTCAAAGTAAAATAATAGATTTGTTTTCTAGGATAACTTATGAGAAACAATTAATAAAGATAGTTCCATAAGCACCTATAATAATGATGGTTGAGAATGTCCAAGGTGTGCTGAAATGATTAATGTAGGAAATTATTCCTGTCAACCATTGGAAACAAAATGATAGATCCACCATGGAAAGTGGATATTAGGTTTGGTCTTGGATTTAGGGCTTAGTGTTTAGCAAGGATTCCTATATTCCATAATTCATAATTCTGGACTTCTAATTAAGGAATTCCTTTCCTAGATATATTACTTCTCTATATCCATCATCATGTGTTTACATGATGAGCTTTGCTTCACAAGAATATTCTTATACACCTTTTATTCTTCTAAATCCACTTGTAAATTCCAATGAACTTGTCATTAAAGCCTTTCATAATCATTTATATCTAAACTTGGCTATATCAACTATTCTATTGCTGATAATCCCCAATCCACAAGTGGTTACTTCTAACTCCAATCATACTCGTCCTTAATCATCCTTCACTAATATCACTTCAATAGATGTATACATCAAATCCTACTTGACCTCAAATGCTTAGTATTTCCAAAAAGGAAAATACTACTTCTTTAATCCAATGTTACTCCAGCATCACCTTATCATACTATCTTGTCTCTTCTTAACTCTAGTATCTAATATTCCAACCTTACATTATATTAATGTGACTTGTAATGACTAATCTAGGATAACATAACTATACTAGGGTGCAATCATGTTCTATCCACCAATGTCACTTATACATGATATAAGCATTCAATCTTGGTGAGTAAGGTATCATCATTATAATCCTTTGATCCTTTATGATTCAGGTTTCCAGTTAGCTAAATAGGGTTTCATCAATACAACATTACAGTTGTATTTTAATTATCTTCTATTTAGCTATATTGGATTAAGAGATATAATTCATTGACTATACCTACTTGATCCAATAAGACTACTCCTAGTAACTATCTTCAGACTTCATCCTTGTAATCTTCTTTGTTACCATATTGATTTGATTTCCTCCAATCACTCTCATCCTATAGATGGCATCTAAAACTAGCATCACTATTTACCTTTTCTTACTTCTTTCTTTATAAGCCTTAAGTGAATGCTATAATAAGGATAAGAGTTGATAGATCAAGAATTGATAGGTTAAGGATTGGTGAATCAATAGTTGATTACTCAATATTGATGAACAACAAATATAAGGATTAGATTCAATAGAGATAATAAAGATCGATATGGAAAGAAAGATATATGGTGAATGATCTTGCTTTGATTTCTTTCCTACTCAATCTCACTAGAGAGTTAAAGTTAGGTATTTCCATGATACTCATGGAATAAGTAGATGAGATTAAGATATAATTGTTACATTCTTATTATTTGTGTTATATTTATAATTGGGTATTCATGAGTGATTATAATGAATACTATGATATGATCACCTAAGGATCAAATATAAATCATTAAGTAATATATTAGGTTTTAATTTTATTCCATTTGATCTACCCTTAGATCAAATCATGTTTACCCAAAATAAGGTTTTAACAAAGGTCATATTGAAACTTATTGCAGTCAACTTGATGATCTACTTCAATTCCACCAAGTTAAGAGAAGCTTCAATCACTTTGACAATTTTTTTATTTAAAAGCGCGAAAATTATTTAGATTTTCTATGCATGAATGCAATGCACACATCTGTGTTCATCTTATTTCTAAGATCTAATGCTGGTATGTTACAAAGTCCACACTCATTTGACACATATCTGGAAACTCCAGATCGGAGTCTCCGGTCTGCCAAGACCGGAGTCTCCGGTATGGTCCGGAGTTTCCGGATCTCTCTCCAGTGGTGTCTTCAGGATCTGGTCTGGGACATTCTAAATAGGGGTCCGGAGCCTGCACCAGAGGAAACTCCGGAGTCTCCGGTTCTTGCTTAGTCCGGAGTCTCCGGTGTTGGAAGACCGGAGTCTCCGATCTTGCTGGGTAATGGATGGTCTGGTACATACTGGATAGGGGTCTGGAGCTTGCATCGGAGGATACTATGGAGTTTCCGATTCTTGCTCAGTCCAGAGTCCCCGGTGCTGGAAGACTGGAGTCTCCGGTATTGCTGAGTCATGGGTGGTCTGGGACTCACTCACTAGGGGTCCGGAGGCTGGTCCGGAGATTGGCCGGAATCTCCGGTGTAGACCGGAGTTGACCGGAGTCTCCGGTCTGACTTTTCTACAACAGTCAGAAAACGGTTCGTGGAGGGAGCTGCCTATAAAAAGGGACCCTTATCTTCTTCCTCCAGTTGCTCGAGCTGCTCAAGAACACCAACACCATTAGAGCCACCAAATCTTCAAGATATCTCCATCCAACCATCCAAAGTCATTGATCTTTGGAGAATCGAAGGAGGAGGCCTTGATCTACATCTTCACCAAGAGAGATCTTCATTTCCCCCTCATTCACTTGAGGGCCCCCAAGCTCTAGTGTTTCATTGGAAACCCTAACTTTGATTTGGTTCTTACAAGCTTGTCTTTGATTTGTTTTGACAGCTTGCTTATATTTGGGAGCCTCCAATTAAGTTGTGGATGTGTGCCCCTAACTTGTTGTAAAGGTGTCGGCTTCCACCTCGAAGGTTGCTGATATAGTGGAAGGTGGATCGAGCCCTTTGGGGTGAGATTCATCGGAGAACAAGGGAGGACTTTTGTGGCGTTGGTGGTTTGAAACCACCCCCTCTCCAAACGTAGACGTACTTCCCCTCAAAAGGAAGGCACTACGGGAAACAAATCCTTGTGTCTCCGCGTCCACTCCTTTGGTTACTTTTATCCTTTACCGCACTTTACTTACTTGTTATTGCTTAGTGTTGTGGTAGCTTGTGCATGGTTGACATATAGGTAAATTCACCTTAGTTGCATAATCTAGAGAATTTACCTTTCTTGTCAAACCCTAATTTGAAAAAGAAGAAAATTTGAAGTAGCACCTATTCACCCCCCGTCTAGGTGCCCATACGATCCTTTCAGATGTGCCCTGATCTGATAAGAACAAATGAAAGATGATTTAAGTTGCATAAATTAACACTAAACCCTGTGATGCTGGTATGAGAGATTAGTGCTTTTGGCTGAGTTTGATTTCTTATCTTTATACTTGAAATCTCTAGGATAGATTCACCTCACTTGGGTGATTATTGATAGATTATTTCATAAAGCAACACATGATTTTGTTTAGATACTATGACTGAATCATGTGATGATGGTGTAGTAGGTTGATGATGATGGTATTGATCTGTTTTTGCTGGACTTCTGCGCTTGCTCTTGAGCTATCCTGCTACTCCTAGCTCATGGGCTTGATCTTGCTGTCCACCTGATTCATCCCCCTCCTTATGTCACCATCCTGGTGATGTTTGGTTGATCTGGGGTGGTTTGGTTTGGCTGTTGTTCTTGGTTTAGCTCCTGTCTACACTGGTTGTGCTTATGTGCTATGTAGTGGAGAGATGCACCGGTGTGCTCCTCCACGGCTGTGATTGTGGTTTTGTGAGATTGAGTTGCTCTGTGAGCTTGACAACACACCACATGCATGTTGGTGTGTGTCCAGCTTGTGTTCTTGCTATGCACTTGTGGATATATTTAGAATTTTTGAACTTACTATTACCAGATTACTTTCACCTGGCTGGTGAATTGTTCCCTCTTGGCTGTCATTTGACTTCTGGCTTTGAATTTATGAAAGGTGGAATCTTTCATATTGGTGAAACTTGCCCCTTTTATAACATTTCTCAATGATGAATTTGTCAAGTGCATTTCACTAACATATCTGAGATAAATAATACTAACACTAATCTTATTTTTTTATTTAGTCTTTGTTTTGCAGGTACAAAGATAAAGATGAAGATTTAGTTTAGATTTATATATAAGATAGTTAGTAGATATTCCAATGTAATTTTCTTATTCTTTTGTAATTTTTCTTTTATTATTCTTGCAATCTTTATTTTATTTAATTGTAATAAAGATGATATTATTATTAATAAAGAATATTCTTATCCTTTATTCTTTTGTAAATTGTGAAGTTTGGAAATGGTTTCAGTAGGTTACATTCTTTGTAACTTGTTTATGTATTAATATTATGAAATAAGTTTCATATTCAATATTTTTTTGGATAAAATTTAAGTTGTAATATTTATCTCTTAATTTAAGTAAGATTCAAAGCTTATATCTAATTCATTTGAATTTATAATTCAAACACTCAAGTTTAAAAATTCAAATTCATTTTAAACACATAACTCCTTAAGATCATCTCAAAGTTTATAACAATCATCCTTTAAGACTAAACCTAATCTCAAAGTATGAAAGAAACATTGATAACTTAGGTTTTTTTTATTTGGCAAAAATTTTACCCACATTTTCACAGATGAATGCATGCAACAATTCATATTCCTAAATCTACCCTTCATTAGGTCCTAAATGCAGGGATGTTACACATGCCATCGAACTCCAAATCTAGTACCCCACTCGACGAAGTCAGAGAAGGAAACCAGATCTTCAAACCTTTAACCACGAACCCAACACAAGATTCAACATCTTCTGGTTGTCACCAAAGTAGACTACCATCTGCATGCACTTTTGAACAACCTCCCGAGCTCCGCTCCGACGCAGGAACGAGCGCTGTCGCAACAACGGAGCCCGAGGACAGAAGTCCACCACAAGGATGCCGCCGCCACGCCATCCGCGCTTGAACAAACTACCACCCTGATCCATCATCGACCACATAGTAGAACACCGCATCAGAGGAAAATATGGGGAGAAATTGGAACACTTCTATTCTTAACCTTCATCGCATCGCTAGAGAAAAGTCATCGAGCAGCCGAGAAACCTAAACCGGAAAGTACCTAACCCTAAACCTATGCAGATACGCACACGCGAGATCCGGCGAGCCCCTCGCAACTGACATTCAGGAGGTTGTCAGCGGAGGAGAGCAACTGGATACCGGCACCGGAAGGTAAGATAATTTCCACTCGCCCCCCCCCCCCCACATACGATGTTCGACGCGGCCTAATATTGGGCCGTATGGGCGGGCACCGGATTAGTTCACGAATTGGGGGGGGGGGGAGGAGGGGGAGCGCTGGTCCCAGCCGTGCTTCCCATACAAAAAATTCAAACATTTGAAAATTCATGCAAATACGAAATTGCTCACAATTTCAAAGCAGTTCAAACATGTTTGTACAAAACTTAAAAGAAAAACTAAACTAGTGGAAGCCACGACCACGCCCGCCTAGGCCAAGGCGACGATACATCACCGCCGCGTAGTAGTCTTTGCTGGGCTTCTACTTCGGCGGCGGCATGGTGCTGCAGCCTTGGACCGGATCGCCACCACCGTCGCTCCAGCCCGAGTAGCCGGCCTCGTCGTCATCGCCCTCTAGGTCGATGAGTAGGCCTAGCGACGCACGCTTGGCCTGCTCGTGTCGGTACTCCGTCGCGGACCAAGGCTCGATGAATGCATCTGTCGTAGACGGCACGATCTCGAAGGAGACGCGCTCAGCGACACGCTGGCCCAGAAATTCCTCCGGGTCCTCAATCTTCAGTTGGAGGGCGGCCACCTTTTACTCTGGCGGCGGCGTCCACTCCTTCATCACCTGGCATTGGGGCCTGGTGAGGCGCAGACGACCACGGGAAGGGGATGGCACACGGCGGCCCCTGATGGTGACACCGCCTGAGCGCCTCCGCGACTGCTGCGGCAGTGGGGTCTCCTCGTACTGGTACTTCACCGGGGCGAGGAGCATGAAGAAGTGCGACGACGTCATGGAGTAGAGGGAGTAGTGCGCTGACGGCGACAAAGACCTCGATGAGTAAGATGTCGAGGAAGAGCGGGCGAGCTGTCAGCATGGTGCCCACCGCTGCATCGGATATCTTGGCTATTGCCGTGACTGCGGCTGGGGTGGAGGCATCGTCTGCGGCGGTTTGTTGCCGGTGGCGATGTGGTCCACGACCTAGGAGAGCGTCCTACCTAGGGCGCTCTACCACCAGATCTGGCCTTCAATGTTGTTTTCCTTCGGTGGGGGGGGGGCAGTCATGGTCATAGGCTTCAAGGCACACCTACTGCTGGTCCTCGAAGAACTCGTCTCACACCTTGACGTTGTCCAGATCCCAGGGAGGATCGTTCCGGTCCTCTGGTGTGAGGGCGCCCTAGTAGTGCCGGTAGATCTCCACCGCGTGCACCTAGCCATGGGAGATCAGCGGGACGAGAAGGTCGCCGACGCTAAGGAACCAGTGGTGATGGCACCGCATGTCCGGAGGCGCTGGGTAGCCTGCCTCCCACAACGCCCGCTCCTCGGCTGCGCGCAGGGAGCATCGCCTGAAACCGTTCGCGGTGGCGCCATCTTCGGGGAACCTATCCATCGCCGTTGGGTGGTGGTTGGGAAGGAAGGGGAGAAGGGGTTTTAACACCAAGCGAGGAGAAGGCCGTTTAATGCGCGGGCGGGGTGCGACAGATGAGGAAGGAGGCATGGCGGACGAGACGCATCGGCTGCTCGCTTGCAAAAGGACGACCAGCGAGCAGTAACGGCATTACTAGGGCACGACCGGCGAGGAGGAAGACGGACCGAATGCGTCGGCCGCTAACGCTGATAGGGTGGCCCACGACGACCATTCGTTTCACGCGCCTTCTTCTCTGCTCTTTCCTGCCAGAAACGCATCGTTCGGCGCCCAGCTAATTCCGTGGGTTGGGTTCGGCCTAGGCGCACCGTTTAACAAAACGAGGCGTGCCTACGTCAAATAAATTTAGGATGGATTGGGTTTGAATTCGAACCGCCGGCACCCAATAGCCCTTTAGGGGGCTATAGAGCCCCGAGTGGAGATTCTCTGGTCTAGATCGTTTTTCTCACTAGCGGCGAAATCAGTTGGAAAATCGCGAAATGGAGGTAACCACCCGCTTTTATCGTGTACTCCATCCGCTTAGAAATATAAGACGTCGAATATATCTAGACTTTTTTTTATAGATTCATAGAGTTTTGAAGTAAATCTATATATACTAAAAGGTGTTTAGGTAGATTTATTTTACAAATTTAAAATATCTTATATTTTTGAAAGGAGTAGTATATTTTTTGAATTTTGCTACCTGGCAGACGGTCGGATCCGACAATACGTGTTCAAACAGCCATGTGCGAGGGCTTCCGCATGAATGTACTCCATTAAGATTGCTAATTAAAAGTCCATTAAGATTTTTTTATCAACGCTAATTAATATGGGTTTAGTTTTAAACACAAAAGGACAAAAAATTTAGTTATAACGGTTTTAAGTATGAAAATTCAAAATTTAAAATATTTTGTAGGCTAAACCGTTTATCCAATTTAGGATTCGTTTTCACCGTTGGACTAATCACGTTGAGATCTTCATGACTAGATCCTATATTAATATGTTTCGATAACTTTTTTTTCGACCAAAAGTTATCCATGCATAACACATAAGTTATCCAGACTGTACTCCATAAGTTATCCACCAGTTAATACATAAGTTATCCATCCTACAAACGGGTTATGTGTTTGAGTTTGTTATGCGTGCGAGAAACACCAATATGAACTCCTTTAATTTAAGATATGTTTTTACCGATTGGATGACGATATCCTAACACATAGGCTATTGTGTTCAAATCAAGCAAGTCTATCGCATATGTAATTAACTAAATTAGAGTAACCATGGTTTAAAAAATATAGTGGCCCTTAAAAAACTAAAATTATTCTAAAAACTATACAAAGTTATCCATGAAGATAAACAAAAAGTTATCCATAATATTATATAATAATTATCCACTAGTAACACAAGAGTTATCCATGAGTTACCATCCAATAACATGTAGGTTATGCCTGACTCAACCTCGAAAGTCTATCGCGCCAAATATCTCTTTAAAGGAATCAAATCTAAACTCTTTTCATACGATATAATAAATAGGGTCTTACGCGTCACTCATGCACTATCCTAAATTGTAATAAACATACATAATGTGCAACTAGTAGTATAGCAGCTCCGTTTTATCACCCGTCGATGCTACCTTGATGTACCTTGATGTACGGATGACGAAGCCTCTAAAAAGATGTTAGGATACTGAGCATGTATCGCTCGTGGATGCTATGACGATGAAGTTTTTGTATCCTAAGAGATAGGCTACCGTGTTTCAGTTAAACCATTCATAGCTCATATTTAATTAATTAAACTACAATAAATGGGGCAATGAGGTTTTATAAGATGAAAAATACAAAAGTTACACATATGAGAAATACGAGAACGCCTCCACCCAACACGTTTAAACGGTGAATAATGTATATGTTTTAGGGTGGATAACTTACAAACTATGACACGAATAACTCACGTGTAAGAGGTGGATAACTTTTTGGTCTAATTTTTTTTCATCAAAATATATCAATATGGGATCTAGTTTCGAAGATCTTGACGCAATTAGCCTAATAGTGAAAACGGATTCTAAATCGGACGAATGGTTTGATCCATAGATCATTTTGAAATTTCTAGTTGATGTTTAGCTGACTTCGATTGGATTGGATTTGTTGTTTAGTATCAAGATAGGATAAGCAGCGTACCGTTCGCGGAGTTGAATTTTACCGGTCGATAACTAGATTTTCTGTATTTTTTTCCAATTGCTAAATTAAGCACCATAAGATAAGACTGATGCGCTGCTACAAATCCCGATGCAGAAACCGAAATCCTGATGTTGACGGCGACATATCGAGAAAACTTCTCTCCGATGGCTGTGGGTGTGGGCAAAAATCATTGTTTTGACCTAATTAACATTTGATCTCACAAATTAACCTACTTTTTCGAAGATGTTTCGATCTGACCTGTTTTCATGGCGCTTTACCAGAAGACGCCATGGTCAGTAGCACGACGCCCTCTCCAAAAGCGCCATGCACCCATGACGCTCCCCAAGAAAACGCCATGGCCCCGTCCGACGTGGCGGCCGTCGTGGCACAGGCGGGCCCGTTTTAATGGTTGGCGCTTTCCGCGGGGCGCCATGCTACTACGCATGACGCTTTTGCGGAAAGCGCCATGGTCCTATACCTAGAAAACGGCCCGGGCGCCCTCCCCCCACCCCTCCCAGCGCCATACCCCCTGTGCCATACTCCCTCACAGCAGACAGACGACGGCGGCGACGGCTCCTCCCCCAATCCCCCTCAAATCCATGCTCCCCCCTCATATCCGAGGCATTTTCTTGGTGGAATTTCTTCCTCCCCCTCCACTTGAGGTATTCTCCTTCGATTCTCCTTGTTGTATTGGTTGAAATCATCACATGGTCCTCTTCCTCCTAACCCTAGTTCTTGTGTAATGATGCATGTATATTGTGCAATGTGTAATTTGTTTAAAGAAATTAGTGTGGTAGAATGATATTGTGGTAGAATGTCTAATCCTAACCCTAGAAATCATAACATGATCCTCTTCCTCCTAACCCTAGAAATTAGTGTGGTAGAATGTCTAATTTGTTTGAAGAAATTAGATGGGCTATTGTTGGCATATATGGCTTTGTGTAGATGATATGAAATGAATGTATTAATACATGGATTATTGTTGTATATGGCTTATAGGATAATATATTGTTGGGCTATTGTTGGATAATATATAGTTTGGCTATTGTTGATATGGAATGCATGGTGTATTCATGAATGTACTCATATATGTATTCATATATGCATATTATGGTGGATGGTGTATTTACTTGTATTTTTGCAACCACTTGTAGGATGGAAGGACAATCTATTTTGCATGGGCATTATGATCAACGACACCGTGGGCGATACATCGCGGAGAATAAGCATGTCTTCAAGTGGTTGCACCTAAGGTCCAAGGAGGTGCATAGCAAGAAGATGCCATATGATGAGCGCTACACTCCATATGTTGAGCGGACTGGACTTCTCCCTTTCATCCAGCTTGTCTCGCATTCGACGCCGCATATGAACCCTTGTTTGATCACAGCGCTTGTTGATAGATGGAGACCGGAGACACACAGTTTTCACCTCCCTTGTGGTGAGATGACGGTCATTCTACAGGACGTCTCCATGATTTTTGCGCTTCCCATCAAAGGACAGCCCGTGTGTATGAGCTCAGATTCGGGTAAGTGGCATGAAGTGATGATTGGCTTAATTGGTAAGGAGCCAACGCAAGAGAAGATGTCTGCCGGTGCTACTTACAAATGGATACAAGAAAATTTTAGCAAGTGCCCCGAGGACGTCGATGAGGAGGTGATCCAGATGTATGCCCGTGCATACTTATGGTATGCCGTTAGTAGGACACTTTTCTCAAATGGCACGGGAAGGAATGCTTCATTCATGTGGCTCACTCTATTTGCGGAATGGGGCTATATGCATAGCTGGGGTTCGGCGGCACTTGCTTACTTGTATCGACAGGTAATAAACCATATATATTGCATGGTAGTAGTACATATGCTTGATCGACCGGATACTTATGTATGCTTGTTGTATGTGCAGCTAGACGAGGCGTGTTGTAGAACTGGAAAAGGAGCAAGTATTGGTGGACCTATGGTGCTACTGACCATATGGTCCTGGTTGCGCATACCAGTTGGTCGACCCATTCCGATGAAGGAAAAACCGTGGGATGATCATGGCAATAGCCGTCTCCGCGCTCCTACATGGGCGTACTTGTGGGATAATACCGAAGTATTTCACGGTGAATCCGAGGAATGCTACTTGCGTTACACTAACCAAATCGACTTGCTAACCCTGGAGAAAGTAATAATTTGATTGTTCTCAAGAACTCATCTTTTCCACCATATATACTTCAAGTCGACATGCTAATATTGTGTTCCTTGCTCAGGTGGAATGGGAGCCATACGGAACTAGAGGGAATGTGGGTACGGGTGTTTGGTTCGAGGCGGACTTGAATCGCAAATGAATGCAAGAAGCACATCTCTGGAGGATTCGTGCCCCGTTGATTTGTGTCTACGCTGTTGAGTTCCACCTTCCACAACGGGTGATGAGGCAATTTGGATTATTTCAGGAGACCCCGCCGCCATACAAGGACACTAGCATAGCTCTTCACGGGTGAGTGATCCTTATACACCCAGTATATAATTTTTTTGGGCGTCTCATGATACTTGCTAAGTCGATGAGTTTGATTGTAGATTGGACAAGATCAAGCAGAAGAGGGAAAAAGATTGGGCTGCATATCATCACAAGTATGTTCAGAAGTTCTATGCAAGGATTGAGGAGATCGAAAACCCGAATGCGGTCTCTCATCCTGAGGCGCCGCATGATGCTGCAGCATTCAATCGGTACCTTGTGTGGCTTGGGAAGGTGTCACATCCCAAGGTTTTCCAAATCTTGTAATGTGAAAAATAAATAAACAAAATAAATTATTGTTGAAAATCAGGGTGAAAAGAAACTTTTGTTTCTAAAGTGGAAACTTAAAATCCCATCTTGAACAAACTTTAATTAAAGCTTGAATTCAACAAAATCCAAATCAAGAGAAATGCTTTCCTCATTAAATGCCTCTGGAAATTTAAACACTTGGAAAATAAATCCAAACCCTAAACCCTAATGGAATAAAAATCATTTCCAAGTTATCTCCAAGCCTATGGATTTGATCCATATAAAATCTTGTCAACAAACATTAACAAATGATCAAGAATGACAAATAGAAATATTATAAGACCATATAAATTTGTTTCACTTAAATTGGAGCCATAAACAAAATCTTATGAATATAATAAGATAAGGAAATTAAATTTCCAAAGTTAATAAAGCATCTATCTATAAATCCATACCAAGTGGTGAGCAAATAATCCTAAAGATATTTAAAAGGAATAAATGAATATCAAATAACATTTTACAAATTGGAATCACCAAGTTTGGATATCTAAATAAAAAGATATGGATTTTATAAGATGAAGAAAGAAATATTAAATAAAGAATATTTGAAAGACCAAATAAATCTTGGCCAAATCCATTAAACAAATGGAATGAATATAATCCCAAACCAAATAAATAAAAAGATAAAGAATTTTTCCAAAATAAAATAAAAAGGCATAAAACAAATCCTATTAGAATAAAGACAAATCTCTAATAAGAATAATTATATAATTCATGAGAAAATAATATTTTGGAATTTACCCAAGTGGAATAAAAGTTGTTTAATTCAACCTAAATAAAATATTCCAAATAAAATTTAGGGAATTAAAACTATATTTAACTCCATTGGAAATAAAACAAATACCCAAATTCAAATGATTTATAAATCATATTAAATACTTTCCAAATAATTCAAGAGGAATTATTTGACACCCTATTAATCAAATAAAAACCTATTGTAAAGATTTGGAAAGTTTTTAGAAATTTAAATGGTGTTTGAAATTATTATTAAATCTTATTTTATTTAAAACTAGAGCCTTATTTTAATAAATAAAAAGACCCCAAAAAGAATAAGGTTTTATTCAAAAATTGACTTCAGAATATAATACAAATCAATATTTAAACCTACACAAAATATGGAAAAGTTTTGAATTCAAATTGATGTTTGAATTAATTAAATAAAACCAAAACAGAATAAAAGAAAAGGAAAAAGAGAAAACAAACAGAACAAAAAAATGAAAGGAGCAGCCTAGCCCACTAGGACCCAACAGCCCATTGCACACCCCCTCCCCTGAATCGTTATTCTTACCGGCGAATAAGAACATGACACGTGGCCTTTGTCTGTTTTAAAAAACAAAAACTTTCCTATTAGATGATCAATTTTGTAAAATTCATAACTTTCAAACCACACGTCCAAATTTTGCAAATTTTATATCAATGGATTCAGCAAGACAAACCCTAGCCAACCATGCACTTTGTTTAGTAAATTGCTTCTGATAAAATGTTTGTTTTTACAAAAACTTGTGTATGCATGTTCAGGATATAAAATTGTTCTAAAATTATTTTGGGGCTAAAATCTTTGGAAAATGGTTTGTTTTGAACCTTCTGACCGTAGGAATCAATTGGTGGTTTCAAAAATGTATTTGGTAAATCAAGGGTACAAATCTTTGAATAAAAGCATTTCTAGCCAAATAAAAATGTAGATTATGGTTTAAAAATCATTTTGGAAGAAAACCTTTGAGAAATGTTTTGGAAATAAACTCTCTGACCCTAAACACAAGGTTTTATGGTTTGAAAACATATTTTGTGAACCCTATAGAATGTTGCCTTATTAAAAGCATTTCTTCACCACATAAAATAATGACTTGGTTTAAAAATGGTTTATGAAGTAAAATCTTAAGCAAATGATTTTGCCACTTTATAAAATGACCATTAGGTGTTTTCAAATGTTTATGAACCATTAGAAACCACTTTTACAAATAAAACAATCTTTAGCATGCTTGCATGCATTGTTTTGTTTCTATCATTTTATGTGATGAATTTCTTGAATGGTAGATTGAAATATTGTTTGCTTGATTGAATTGTAGTGATTTGAAGTGAGTGAACATTGCAAATATCAAGGAGTGAACCTATACTCTCTACCAAAAAGGCAAGTGATGCTTCATACTTTTGTCCCATTATTTTCACTATGCATTAGTGATATTTCCAAGTAGGACTTGCATGGAATTTTGCTAAGTGTAAACTATGCCATGGGAAATCCTAGTAGATGAAACCTTAGTAGAAATTTCCTAAGTTAAGATTCCTACTACTATCATGCTTAGCTTAGCTAGTAGAAAACAAGGGTGGAATATATATTCATGCTATGGAAAATTTCGAAGTCTGAGGACTTGTGTTTTGTTTAATAAAACAACTAAGTGAATGAATCACCTGGGTGGAATGGAAGGAATGGTTTGTGTTGAGTGGTTCACAAGGCCCATTTATATGGTTTACCTTGTGTATCTCACTTGTGGATGGCCACCCAGGAACAAAGAGATTTGAGATGTCAAATGTTGAGAAGCTTCAAGTGCAACCACTTGGCATTATGGGATCTGCCTGGATCATATAGGTTGCAATAACTTAGCCAAATGGACAGTTGGTGGTAGGGGATGATAGGTTGGAACGCGTCCATTCTGGTCTAAGGGAAGGCTTCTGAAAGATCTTGTCTTGGTGAAACCAAGTCTTGTGGGGAAAGTGCACCACCTCTGTAGAGTGAAAAATCTAAGTACTTAGCCATGTCCCTGGCAAAGGACAATTTGAGCATCAAGACATGGAAGCTATCAAGAATCTCCTCATCCCAATTTCTAAGTTAAAATCTTGTGGGTAAACAAGGGTTAAAGGATCACCAATTTCTATTGGAAGATGCCTTGGGAAAGATTTTGTCAAGCAAAAACTTAGTGTTTTAAAATGATAAGGAAAAACTATTTTGAGCAAAGCAAGCCCAAGCTCCACTTAGCCAAATGCATATAGATGATAGACTCCACCATACTATCATAGTATCACTTGCCAATACAATTCCAATGTATTGACCCTTGTGGCTATAACTTGTTATGTTGCAGGTTTGTTTGATATTAGTGAAGTAGGATTACAAGTCTACAACCAACATGTCTGTCTGTGGCACTTTGAAGATGAAGGACCCCATGCTATTGTTATATTCTGCTGCATTGTAATGAGATAGCCAAATGAGCTATGTAAGATGTAATAAATTATGTTATTCCTGGTTATAAAGTTGTATTATGACCCTTGTTTCTTGATATTACATCTTAACTATGGATGCTAGCTATTGATCCAGGGACTAGCATTGCAATCACAGGGATCCTTTTCCTTTATAAAGGAGGGATCTTACAGAAGGTGTCTCGTTTGTACCTGCAGTCGGCTTCGTTTGCATCTCATGACATAGTGGAGGATCCTTATCCTGCTTTTGACGATTTGAGCCAGCTAGAGTACAACAGACTTGTCCGAGGCGGCAGGGGTGCAAATTCAGCGGGGGTTGTCCGCTTTGTGGTAAGCATTGTCCAGGGGAGTAAGTATATGCGATTATAGCGACATAAAATTGACTTTTTATTCTTTTGCTAGCGCGAGGAGATCTCGAAACACATGGACGAGGCCGAGGAAGCACTTAAACATCCTCCTGGCAAGGAGTCTGAGTCAGCCCTTCGAGCATTTGTGGAGGTATGTGTTCATACCATTCCTAGTTCTATTGTATTTTTATGGGTGTTGAAATGTTCTAACATATTCGTCAATGTCATAGCGTACCAAGCGTTGGGGCCATGGATTAGGTGTCTTGCTTGGTTGCCGCACCGTCGATGCCGCATCGCCAGTTAGGTCTTCCAGCCTAGAATATGATGCACAAGATGAACATGAGGAAGAGGGCGAGTACGAGGAGGAGGAAGCTGGCCATGATGAGGATGAGGAGGAAGATGGTGAGGACGAGGATGAACAGGAGGAGATAGGCATGTCTCAATTACACGACGCCCCGCAGTCTAGTCAACGGTCGCGGGTGAGGAGGAGGAGGCTATCGAGGAATCCATACACGCCAAGTGAATGGGAGAACAAGCGTCGGGCACATGTGTCATGCCGTGAGGAGGAGGATGAGGGGGAATACTCCAATCCTCCATGGAGGGTTAGGAGGAAGGAGGGACGGAGCAAGGCGAATGAGGATCGAGTGGCCAAAAGGGGGAAAGGGAGAAAGTGAACTCGTAGCTTGAACTAGTGCTTGTGGTCATTATGAACTTGTGAGTTAAACTTGTTGTTCGGTGTCGTCGTTTTGAACTTGTTGGTGTGTTGATGTGCTAAAAAACTGAATTTGTTGTTGTGAGGAAAACTTGATCTGTTGATGTTGATGTTTGTATCTGTTGAATGTGCTAAAAACTGAATGTTGATGTTTGGATATGTAAAAAACTGAATGTTGATGTGCTAAAAAACTTGTTGGTGTGTTGATGTGCTAAAAACTGAATGTGCTAAAAAACATGGCGTTTTTCCAAAAAGCGCCATGAACTGAGCATGGCGCCCTCCAGGAAAACGCCATGCTTCCTAGGATGGCGCTTTTGGCTAGGGCGCCATGCTCCTGACTTAGCAGTTTTTCTGGTCCAGTTTTTCTTGCCGAGCGCCATCACATGTCCCAATGGCCAGAGCTTGCTCAAAGCACCATGGTAGCATGGCGCCCTCCAGGAAAACGCCATGGTAGCATGGCGCCCTCCAGCAAAACGCCATGCTTCCTAGGATGTCGCTTTTAGCTAGGGCGTCATGCTCCTGACTTAGCAGTTTTCCTGGTCCAGTTTTTCTTGGCCTTGTGATCACATGTCCCAGGCGCGAGCTTGCTCAAAGCGCCATGGTAGCATGGCGCCCTCCAGCAAAACTCCATGCTTCCTAGGATGGCGCTTTTAGCTAGGGCGCCATGCTCCTAACTTAGCAGTTTTCCTGGTCCAGTTTTTCTTCGAGCGCGCGCGGTCACTGTGTCCCAGCGCGCCAGAGCTTGCTCAAAGCGCCATGGTAGCATGGCGCCCTCCAGGAAAATGCCATGGTAGCATGGCGTCCTCCAGCAAAATGCCATGCTTCCTAGGATGGTGCTTTTAGCTAGGGTGTCATACTCCTGCATTCACATAAGTTGGAGATAGTTTCTATGCTAGTGGCAATATTCCAGAAATTTTACAGTACACAAGAAACATTATAGGCAAGTGCAGTGAATGTTTACGAAATACATGGCGTTGCGCCCTTAAGGGGTTTTACATACGACAAATTCGGCATGACAATGTTCAAGATAAATTCCACATAGTGGAGTCCGTAACATAGATCATAGCATGGTGACAACTCTACTGTGTCGCGCTAGGCTCCTTCCCCTTCGCCTTCCTTTTCCTCTCTTCCTCTGCCTCTTCCTTTTCCCTCAAGTCGCGTGCTAGCTGGAAAACAGAGTTGAACTGTGCCTCGAATTGGCGTCTACTCTCCTCTTTCTTCTTGATCTCCTCTTCCTCCATTATGAGGCTAGCCTCTTCAGACACCAACTCAAACCGACGATGATTCCTTCGCCTCTTCAAGTACATGTCTCTTTCATATTTTGCTTCTTTTTCCTTCCTCTCATGTTCTTTCTTTTCTTTCTTGATGCTTGCCTCACGCAATATCCTGTTGAAATCTTCTTCCCACCGACGTTCTTCTTCAGCCTCCCTCCTTTCCTCTTCCTCCTTCTTGATCAACTGAGCTACTTCATCTTCCCTCTCCTTCACCCTCCTAAAAGCCTCCGCCCACACTTTGGAGTAGCTCATACCGTTCCCATCATTGTTCTCCTTGGTTGGTTGGGTCGACATACCTATAACAAGAATGCAACCTAATAGTTAGTAAATATAAATACACTTAAATGCACAATAAAAATTATTAAAAATCATCAAGAAAACACATATGGAAATTCTCCTCGAAGATACGTAAACATACTACCGCCATGACCTCTACCGCCACCACGACCTCTACTGCCGCCACGACCTCTACCACCACGACCTCTACCACCATCACCACCTCCTTGTCTTGTGTTTGTACCACCATCACCACCTCCTTGGCTTGTGTTTGTACCACCATCACCACCTCCTTGGCTTGTGTTTGTACCACCATCACGACCTCCTTGGCTTGTGCTGCCAATAGGGGTGTTGGCCTCCTTTGATTTTCTCCTTTTGATACATGATGTTTTATTATGGCCCTCAGCATTGCATTCTCCACAACGGGTTTTGTCACGAGGCTCCGCGAAATACTCGCTCCCCCATTCCCGTCGGTATCCACCAGCCCAATCGTCTATGTCACCTCAGAAATGTTTGGTTTGTCTTCTTCCCCGACCAACAACCTTCATTGAGGGATCATGCCGAAGCTGGACACCATGATATTCTGGCCATTGAGCTTGGTCAAGGTAAGGCTGAAATCTACCCGCCCATGTGTTCTTCACAGCTTGGATGGAATGCTCATCCAACCTAACTGTGGCACCCCGCAAAACCACTACTAGAAAATCGCGTTGAATTTGTGCATTGCATCGTCATCATCATGCATTGTTTGCCAAAACTAATTTTCGCAAAGCCCGTGTTGTTTTCTAAAACGCCCCATCTTTAATCAAATATCAAACCCCGGGGCTCCGGAGTATTTTGTTTTGTTGCTATCGGTTTGCAAATGGTCCAATTAAAGTAAATAAAATATTAAATTATTTTAGGGGGGCAGTCGAACGGGCCGAGTAGACCCGAACGACCACCCCTGTTTTTTTTAATCGGTCCACCCTGCCAGCCCCATCTAAATCCTAATCCCACCTAAAATTCTACCCACCCCTACCTCCACATCACTCCCTCCAATCCTGGGCCGACACGTCATCCTGCCCCAATTCCCACCCAACCACACAACGCCAACTCACCCCTCCAACCCCCCACTCCCTCACAGCCACACCCTCCCCTGGGCCCATCCCGCCGGCCACACACCGCACACACGCACGCCCTGCCTGGCACCCCTCTCCCTGTTCAGCGGGTCCCACCAGCCCCCCCGGCCCACCACGACCGCCCGGACCCCGATGCCCTTCTCCCACCTCGCGCGCCTGCAGGCCTCTTCCACCTCGCGCGACCGCCCTCCTGCCTCCCCAAGCCCGTCCGCCGCCTGCACCACCCCCTCCTCCCTCGCCTCCGGCGTCGGCTCCGCCCCGCCGCCTCTGCAGACACCGCCAGGGACCCCTCCGCCCCGGCTCGGCCTTCCCCCTCCCAAGCTCGCCGCGGCCCTCCACCGCCTCCGCGTCCCCGGTCTCCGCCGCTGTTCCCGTGCTCCTTCTCCGTGAAGCCAGACGCGAGCCTCCTCCTCGCCGTTCTCCACCCCGCCTCCCTGCGCCGCAGCTCCTCGGAGCAAGCCTCCCGTCCGAGCCGCCTGCGTCTGCGCCCTTGGCCAGCGCTACGGCCGCCGTCTCCGCCCGCCTCCGCAGGCGCGAGCTTGCCGCCGCCTCCGCCCGTCGCGGCCGGTCCTCCTCCGCCTCTGCAGCCGTCCGCGGTCCCGCCTGTGCTGCTCGCGCGCCGCTTCCCGTCCATGCTCCGCTTCCGGCCTTCACAGACGCCGGCCGCCCGCCTCGGCGCGCCACGGCCTCGCCACTCGCGCGTCCCCAAGTCCGCCGCCTGCTTCGCCATCGCCTGACCTCGCCTCGGGCTCGTCCCCGTCTGCCCCGCCCGCCGGCGAGCTCCCCCTCCTCGTCGCCGGCCCGCGTCCCCGCCCTCCGAACCGCCGTGGCCTCCTCTAGCTCGCCGTCGCCGGTGACCGAGGCCGCCCCTCCACCTCTCTGCGCGCGTGCGTCGCCGGGTACATCCGTCCCTGTTCTCGGGCGCCCCCATGGCCGTTGGTGGTCCGTTCTTTGCTGGTCGAGTACATGGCGACATGGCCCGCCTCTCTGTGCGATGTTGTTGCAAGACCCAGCTCACGCCAACCTCTACCCGATCTACCTTCGAGAACCTGCTGTGCCGAAGATCGACACGACCTCAAGACGAACCCGAACTCGCCGGTTCCACAAGATCTTCCCCACGGAGACGAATACCCCGGTCTCGAGGACCCGATGTCCGGAGCGACAAGACCTTCCTCTCGGATCCGAAGACGCCGAGAACCGGAACACCAAGATCTCCGTCGTGAAACGACAAGACCGACTTGATGGCGCGGGCCGACAAGACCTTCGCAACGGCAAGATCGATCCCGTGGGACCCGACAAGATCTGCACGACGACAAGAACGGCACCGACCCGGAAGCACCGATGCGCCCCTGGCGCCAACCAAGCCCTGCTTCCCGGTTACGACGAGACCTACCCCGATGGTCGAGAATGTTACGCCAAGATCGAACCCTAGACCCTGGACCCTGAGACCGACCCCGAACCCCGGAACCCCAAGACCGTCGAGCCCCCCCCCCCCCCAATGTGTGAACCCCTTTCCGCAAGCCCTATTTTATAACATAATACAACTTGTTGCATATTGATTTGTCATACTCGCATGCATATCTGTGGTTTGGGGGCCTTATGCCGATTCACCTAATAATTAAATATGGGGCCCATATGCGGGCAAATCTAGTCTCATATCGGCCTCATTTAAACTTGTGTAACGAACCGGTGCTAACTTTTACCATGCTAAAACAACATTTAATTTGCGGGGTATCTAAATAACATGAACCACCTAAATAACTGTCGGGACCCCGGTTCCGCTTAATATGACCTAATTGCATCGAACCTTTGCCATGCCATGCATCATACACGCATCATGCCGATCTTCTGCCGTCGTATTAAATATTGCATCCGGTGTTTATTCTAGTGTTTTGCTTCTTCGCGGATAAGGCCGTTGAGTTGATGTGAGCTTCGCCCCGATCTTCGGTTGAACCTTCATCAATGTTTCAGGCGAGCATCTCCCTCTTTCTACCTATCTTACTTTTATAGTCTTTATTCCCTCCTGTTGATCTATTGCTATCTGTGTTGCGATGCTCTAGTTTTCGAACCCGTGATATCCCCTGCAGCCGTATATTGCCTTGGACACACCCTATTCCCTGTTGTTTGGTAGATAGTTGGACTTGCGCGTCGTAGTCGCTTGCTCAAGTGTTGTTGCATGTTGTCAAGTGCCACAGTTGTTGATGTATGGCCGCATGTTGATGTTGGAGGAGATCTTAGTTTTACTTATTGTTCACTTTGAAATAAGCAGAGGCATCGGTGGGTGATAGAAAATATTTGGTTTCCGAACGCCCACTTGTGTCCCGTAAGACCCCGAGTACTTGATACCTGTTCCTTGATTTATCGCACTATCCACATCCGGGAGGATTATGGGACCCCCCTGAGCCAGAGCTTGATCCAGTCTTATTTCTTGGGGCCACAAACTAGTTTGAGGTTTTATTTACGATCCTGTACTTATGCCATGCTACTTTCTGTATTTAAATTGTGCGAGGAGCACCTTTGTCTTTATTTAGGTAAGCGTGTTTTCATGTATCGACAAGCCCAGCCACACTTTTGGGTTCCCAGTCGTTTACCAGCGACGCAAACCTTGAGTCCGTCTCGAGTCGGCTAGCTTCGTTGGTCTACTCAATGGGGTGGCCTGAAATAATTGAATCCTGTGATTGTTCATCGTGAAAGCCTCGTTGGGTTTTGATTTGGTTTTCCGAGGTTGATCGGCGTGTGTTGCTATTGGTGCACCCGGCGGGTAAAACTTTCTCAAAGCCGTGTCATGGATATGGACGACTTGGAGCATGATATCTCGACCATAGACAAGCATAACTAAAGTTTATTGTTATAACTTTGACTTTATAATGACTAGTAATCAGCTTCACTATAATGGAATGGCTAATCAATCGCCCACAATTGCTTGATCGAGTGTCGCCATGACCATTGTATCGACTAGTAAGTATTGCAACTACAACGGAATGGCTGAATAAAAGTACCAACAAGCTGCTGGGTTTAAGGGTTATCTCATGCTAATTGTATCGACTAGTAAGTGTTGCCACTATCACGGAATGGTTAACTAAAAGTGCCTTGCTTATTTTATCGGGATGATTATCTATACTTGACTAGTAATTGCTGCAACGGTAACCGAATAAGTAAAAGCGCCAACCGTGTGAGTTCCTCGGTTGACTTCCTCGTTTGGTCTCGAGGGAAATACCGGATGGGTTTGTTTGGTGTTAGCTTCGTAGGATCCGAATAGGTCTTTCTTACCCTCTCCGATACCGCCATTGTATCGAGTCTCTATAGGTTGTCTAGTACATCTTGCCGCTTGATCCACCATACCTATGTAGGCGAGGACCGAATTCTAGCCTCGCTGTCTTGGCCTCAAGATCGACGCTCCTCTTTTTCCTTTGCCCTTTGTCGGCACCCCTTTTGTTTAAGCAGGTTTTGAGATCGACGCCGTTAGCAGGGTTACCCTTCCGGCTTGGCCTGGGCAGGGTTATGGACGCCATTGGTTATTCTTCAGGGCTCTTAGCCCCATTTGCATCTTGTCCGTAGTCGGACGCTCTATCATTTTCAAGGTGATCTGGATCTTTGTATAATATATCTGTCTTCTTGACTCTTTGAGTCGCTGTTATATATATATCTGTTCTGTGGGTCCCATCGAGGACTGTTGTGTAATGTTATTACTTCGTATTCCACCCGCACGAAAGTGCCTGGTGGGCACCTTTGAATCGTTTCTATGCGGGTTTGGCGAATTTTGCTCAAACTTGCATAGGTCCGATTCTGAGGGTGTTACAGAGTGGTATCAGAGCTCAGCAGTTGCGATACCCCACAAGTCCAGCCGGTAGGATAACCTAGCTAACGGCCGAAGTAGAGTGTCAAACTATTTTTGAAAATCGGTTGGATAGTTCTGGTTAGGTCTAATTTTACTCCTTACCCCTCTGCTTTTCTCCTCTTATCTCGACGTGTTTTGGATCCGCTCTCGTCTCTCTCTTCGAGTCCAGGATTTCTCGTGGTTGGGTTTTCCGTCGTACCTTCAGGGTTTCGCTTCCTCCTTTGGTAACGGTGTTGCTACATCTGGTCTTCATGCTATCCGAGGAATCCTTTATCTGTGGTACCCTTCTTTGTTCCTTGTTTGTGCCTTCCGGTGTTTCCCGACGCGACGACGTCATCTACTCCAGATCCGATGCAGAGTCTGCATCCCTCCTTTGTTTCCGAACCTTGCTTGTCGAGATCTTCAGTCTGATTCCGAGAATGGTTGCACTCTTTCTACTGATTGTGCGGAGTAATAGTTTGGGTGCGTGATGGATTGGCCCCCATGCCGACTACTCACTCTATTTGCTCGCGTACATTGAAGTGGATGAGAATGCATCGGTTCCCTTTTTCACCGGAGTTAGAGGTGGCTTTATTGTCGATGCCTCTACCTTCGATCTTTTGTTCCGGAGTGTTCTCTCGACGATCACGGACAACGACCTCTTGTTAGTGGTGTCGCGAGGATCTACACGATGCGAGAAGATTCAGACTGCCGACCTTCCTTCCGGTACCATGAGGCGGATCTCGAGAGCGAGATCCATTGTTAGTGTTGTCGAATTGTGGCACCCCGCAAAACCACTACTAGAAAATCGCGTTGAATTTGTGCATTGCATCGTCATCATCATGCATTGTTTGCCAAAACTAATTTTCGCAAAGCCCGTGTTGTTTTCTAAAACGCCCCATCTTTAATCAAATATCAAACCCCGGGGCTCCGGAGTATTTTGTTTTGTTGCTATCGGTTTGCAAATGGTCCAATTAAAGTAAATAAAATATTAAATTATTTTAGGGGGGCAGTCGAACGGGCCGAGTAGACCCGAACGACCACCCCTGTTTTTTTTAATCGGTCCACCCTGCCAGCCCCATCTAAATCCTAATCCCACCTAAAATTCTACCCACCCCTACCTCCACATCACTCCCTCCAATCCTGGGCCGACACGTCATCCTGCCCCAATTCCCACCCAACCACACAACGCCAACTCACCCCTCCAACCCCCCACTCCCTCACAGCCACACCCTCCCCTGGGCCCATCCCGCCGGCCACACACCGCACACACGCACGCCCTGCCTGGCACCCCTCTCCCTGTTCAGCGGGTCCCACCATGTAGCATCCCAGTTGTCTAACCCCTGTAATGCTACTAGTTATAATAATAAAATGGGCCACTTCCAACTTATAATTGTTGCATCATCATCACATCATGCTCATGTCATCATGTCCCCTTGCATTTGAGCATCATATAAAACCATTTCTTGTTTGGTTCTTATCTCATGTGCATGATTAATTGTATTTGCCTCTTGATATTGTATTTGGGTCTTGATAAATTGTTAAATGCCCAAGTTGAGTCGGGGGCATCTCTCTTTTTGACTCCACCACCTTTTCTTTCACCACCTTTTAATTCCACCATCCAATAATATGGGCTTGGCATTTTATTGAGTTATCTCTAGCCCATGTTGTTGGTTGGACCCACCTTTAACCTTTGCTTGGCCTTGCCCATCTATTGGGAATGCAGATGGATAATGCCATGATTATAACATTGTCTTCACAAGAATAACTTGGCATTAAGTAATTGCATGGGCCATGCAAGTCCACCTTTTCCAGAATTTGGGTTTTGCTTGCATTTTAGTTGGATCTTTTTCCTTTGCTAAAACTTGTTTGGGCTTGTAGTTCCTTCATCTAATCATCTCCCTACCTTACCCCTTTAGCTTAACCCCTACCCCATGCTCCATGCACACACATGTGCTAATGGGCATGCACAACCTTAAACCACCATCCTTTGCATGGATCTTGCTTGACCAATTTTGGATCATGCATGGACCAAAGTAGCAACCCCATCACATGACCATCTCTCTCTCTTCTCCCTCTTTTCTTGCTCTTTCTTGCTTAGTGCTTGCTTGTAGTTTGCTTGATCAAACTAAAGTGCCACCTTCCTCTCCCTCTCTAAAACCTACCCCCAAACTCTACCTAGCTAAATCAAACCCTAAACCACCCTCCTACCACTAATCTACCCCTAATATATACAAAACCAAGTACTCCCTCTCTTCCCTTTCTACCCTAAACTAAACCCTACACTACACCTCCCTCTAACAAAACCCAAAACCTACCCCCAAACCATCTAACCTTTATCTCTAACAAACCCTAATCTACATCTACCTAAACAAAACCCTAAACTACCTTATTCCTATAAACAAAACCTAGCTACCATCTAACCCTCTCCCTCTCCTCTCTAGTAATCTACCCTAGCACCCCCCCCTCCTTTCTAGCTACCAGCTCGCCCTCCTCCCTGACTTGCAGACCCCACCCCAGCGACCCCCTAGCTACCCCACACGGCATGGCTACCCCTTCCCTTAGCCCTAGCCCGAGTACCCCTTCCCCCTCTTCCCTCTTATCTCCCAGCCAAAGACCGCCACGCCCCTACCCCACCTGCCTCCCTAGACGCCCTACCCCACCCACCCTCCTCCTAGTGCCAGCCTTGCACGGCCATGACAAGCATGTGAGGGAGGGCAAAAAGGTGCCAACCCGATCTGCCTCTCCCCCACGCAACCACATGCGCCTCCCCCCTTCTTATCCTCTCCCTACCCCCTCCTAGCCTTACCCAGATCCACCCCAGCGTCGCCCTGCCTCTCCCCTCTCTGGCCTCCTTCTCCACCATCCCCAACTCCCTCTCGCCGCCCACGCCAGCTACCCCCCTGCCGATCTACCCGGTGGAGTCTTTGCTGAGTGGCCGAGGAGAACAGGCGAGCCCGGTGCCACGCTCAAGACGCCATCGAGGAGAGCGGACCAGCTCGCCAGACCGCCCGCCGAGAAACCCTAGCTCATCGGTCCTGAAGCTTGGCGGTGATCGCCTGCTTCCCGCGCCACGCCGACCACGCCAGCACGCCCGCGGTGAGCCCACGACCCTCCTAGACATCGTCCCGTCCCTGCTCGCTTCCTGGTTGCACGGGTCACGGCGTCGAGCACCCTCGATGCACGGTGCAGTCGTCGCCGTCGTCTGCTCCAGCGCGCGCCAACACCCTAGCTAGCACGCGAGCGAACCTCTAACACCTCCCCGCAGCCACCGCAGCGGCTCCGCGTCATAGCGCAAGAACGACCAGGTTCGAAGTCCCGCTGCCTTGGCCAAGCGCGCCGATGCTTGTGAGAAGAAGCACAGTGCGCCGCTGGCCGTTTTGCGCAAACCCCCTGGCCGTTTCTTTTGCTCCAACCCGCGTCCTCGAGGCCCACCCTGCCGTCTGTGGGGATCTTGCAAAAGGCTCCTGTGGAAAACGTTATCCAACCCGGTCCCTCCCTGCCACCACTGCCGCCTCGTTTCGGCCCGGTAGGTCCATGGATCACTCTTGCACATAACCCCCTGACCTTTTGGTTCACCAACCCGCGGTCCAGCCGGGCCCAGTGTCTGTGTCTCTGTAGTTTTTGCAAATAGGCTCTTGGCTTTTGCCAAAATAAACCCGCGGTCCCCTGTGCCCTCAGTCACTGTCGCGTGGGCCGCAGGACCCGCTAGCCCCACCTGTCAGCGACTCAGGTTTGAGTGGAAAGAGTAGAAAACGTCTCAGAACCTGTTTAGAATTCAAATATGGTTTAAATTATTTCAGAATTCAAATTTCAAATCAGATTCAAATAACTTTTTAATTCTTAATCCAATTTTGGCAAATGATATATGTTTGGATATCAGCAAGATGAGAGGAATTCAAATATGCCATCCAATTTGACTTTTGCACAACTAAAATTCCAAGTTTGTTGAAATTACAACTATTGCCACTAGAATTTAAATAATTCATAACTTTTGTTTCCTAAATCCAAATTAAGCAAATAAGTAGTCTAAATTGATCAGCTCGACGAGACCTTTCTGTTTATGCTATCCATGACTTCAATTGCAGCATGCATCATATAAAAATATAATGAACAGCAACTATTATGGCAACAAAATATGACTAAAACTCAATTCAAATGTTATTATCTTGTTCTCCTCACCTCACCCATGCCATGCTACTTATTGCCATGCAACTTGTGCATCATTCATCATGGCATGATTGTTTGCTTGACGCATTTAATTCCAATGATTGTGCTCTATATTCATGTTGGCCTTGTTTGTTTGGTTTTTCTCGGATAGACACTGAGCAGGGGTTGTATCAAGAGAACCAGGAGCACTACCCAGATCCGCCCCTTGCTTCAACAGAGATACCAGGCAAGCACTTCCACATGCTTGCATACATACAGTACCTATTGCCTCTATCTTATTCTTGCATCATTGAGTCGCGATTGCATTAAATTGAATCCCAAGTATGCATAGCCTTTACTTTTAAACCCCACCAAGCTTGTTTCCTCCATCCCATGAGCCACTACTATAGGAGTTGTTTGAGCCATGCGAGTCGTAGAACAGCATGTGTAGGGTTTGTGAGAGTCTGGTGAATAACGAGGTACTTAAACAACTTAACCTGAGTAGTTCTGGGATAACTAAAGAAAGTGGCACCGGTGAGCAACATCTGCTATTTGGTTTTTCCTTCTCACTTGTGTCCCGTAAGACCCCGAGTACTTGATTCCTGTTCCTTGATTTATCGCGCTATCCACATCCGGGAGGTATATGGGACCCCCCTGAGCCAGAGCTTGATTCATTCTTATTTCTTGGGGCCACAAACTAGTTTGAGGTTTTATTTACGATCCTGTACTTATGCATGCTACTTTCTGTATTTAAATTGTGCGAGGTACTGCACACTGTACTGTTTAGGATCGGACCACGATTCCGCGGTGTCGACAAGCCCAGTTTTGGGTTCCCAGTCGTTCACAGCCGTCTAGCCAAACCTTGAGGCCATCTCGGAGCTTGCTTACTCCGTTGTGGAGTCTACTTAAGGGGTGGCCCCCTGAAATATTTCTGAATCCTGTGATTGTTCAGTCGTGAAAGCCTCGTTGGGTTTTGATTTGGTTTTTCCGAGGTTGATCGAGCGTGTGTTGCTATTGGTGCACCCCGGCCGGGTAAAACTTTCTGAAAGCCGTGTCCGCGGATATGGACGACTTGGAGCACAGTTTCTTGATCATAGACAAGCATAACTAAAGTACCGTTTTTAACCTGACTAAAGTAACTTGACTAGTAAATAGTGCAATACTCATGGAATGGTTAATAAAATTGCCAACGGATGGGGGTTGTTCGTCCGCTTCCTTGTTGGTAAGCAGGGAGGAGGATGGATCGGATGAGATTACCATTATAACTGTTGTACTTAATTCACGGACATCCGTCTATCATTGGTTAGGCGGATGGTTAGCGTTTATCTGTAGAACTGCTAGGGTTTATTTTTCGCTGCAATTGCGTCACCCCAGGTTGTGTCCCCTTTAGAGGCATTAAGACTTGCTGAGTACCCTTAGGGTCTCACCCGATAAATTCTTGATTCAGATGAACAGGTACCTTCTCAGGACGGATACTGGGTGGAAGAAGCCGATGATGTGGGCAACGATCGTTTGGTGTAGAGATTCCGGGAACGGGGATCCTTGAGACCTGTAGCTGGGATGTGCTTATTTTCTCTGGCATCTTATGCCAATTTGCTTCTTATCCGTACTCGGATCTTGTTTGCCGCTTCCGCATGATACTCTGATGTGTGTTGTATGAGGAGTTATCCTAAAATATAGATCTATCTAGGTCATTTGAATCTTGCCGTATGGCGTTGCTATATTTTCTTTCTTTCTAGATGGGATGGCTGTGATGTACTCTTGTATGGTGGCTTGCGTACATACCCACTTGTGTACGTAGTTGATCCCTTCGCCGACCACGCCCGTCTGACAGTCCCGTTGAGAGGGTAGCGGTTGGGACGTCTGAAAGGACTACCAGTGAGTGGCTTTTGGGGCCCCACCGTACTATTTCAACCGCTACCACTCATCCAGGCTTGTATCTAGGAGCGTAGTTCACCGAGGTAGTTACAATTGGTATCAGAGCCATCCCGACCTTCGTGGTTTCAAGCAGTCGTTGTCGATCTAGCAAATATTTTAAGTAGTTATGTATATTAGGGAAAAACAAAAGCGAGTAGGACTGCTTCCATTTTTCTTCTTACCCTCCCACCCACCCTTTTCTGGTAAGGAAGTGCAACGTTTTCAATTCTCTTCTCAAAGTTCAAACTAGGATTCACGTGTTCGGGGTTTCCGTAGTACCATAGGTTGTGTTTATGTGTGTGTGTGTGTAATTCCTTGTCTATCTGTTGCATCCAAGTTGTTATCTTATCTGCCTTTGGTTATCAACTGTTGGTACATTCCATACCGACAGGCTTTTGTAAACCGACGCAATCTATCTTCCTCTTTGTACCCGACGCTATCTTGTTTGGAGTGTTCGTTTCCGTAGTTACCAATCTTTAGGTTTCGTCGTGAGAAGAAGGGGTTAGGATATGTGTTCCACTTGTTCATGTGCGGAGTAATGATTTGAGTGCGGGATGGAGTCGCGACCATACCACTACTTGTATCATTCGCTTTTGTATATTGAATCGGTAGAGTCACTAATCTTGATTCGTTAAGCAATTTTGCGCATCTATTGGTATTTTAATGCCGAAATTTGTGGAAAATTTTTCTTTGATATGTTTGTGTACCACACTCCTTTTCAGTCGTGTGCGATATGCTTAATATCTTTGAGGTGCTATGAACTTTGTTGATATTTTTATATCATCTCAGTAAATTGTATCCTTTAATCTTGGTTAATTCCATCTTGGTACTATTTTGGATTATTATCATTCTCCATTATAGTACTGACTTGAGTTTTATATCAATGACAGGATGGCTCCCCCACGCCGGACTGAAGAGGACATCCCTCCGGAACTGGGCTCAGCGCTGTCAAGCATAGCTAATGCTTTGGCGGCAATGCAGGAGAACCAACAGCGCTTCGAGGAGAGCGTCAGAAGGAATGAGTTCGCTCCACTTCCTCCACCTCCCAAGCGTGGTGACATCAAGAGCTTCCTCAAGTTCAACCTGACAGCAGTTTGATGTGTCTGACCGACCTCTTGACGCGGACGATTGGTTGCGCGAAATCTCAAGGTTGCTCGAGACTGCTGATGTTCCAGAACAGGAGTGGGTAAAGTGTGCTACTCACCTGCTCAAGGGAGACGCAGCTCTATGGTGGGAAAACTACTTGAAGGCAACCTGCACTGGGTTCCAGCCTACTTGTGAGCAAGGGAGATGGTACAATGTCGGCCTCTCGCAGGAGCAATAACCATTGCGTAGACACACCTTATAGGACAGTCCCCCATGTTGCAGACCTTCCCTTGTGCTGCCTCCATGCTCATTCACTTGGTAAATCAGTTCTTGGTTGTCGAAACATTCAACCGTTTGTGTATCCCCTTTCTTTGATTGATATTCTAGCCAATTATCAACCAATGGTGGGTACTCATACTTCTTTTTTTTCTTGTTATCCCCAGCGATTTGCTTATCCGTTTCATCACTATACTTTAGAAAGTATTCATTTAACTTCTGAAATGTGTACTCCGCTATAGCAGTCACAGGCAATTGACGTACACCTTTAAGTACTTTATTGAAGCATCCAGCCATGTTACTGGTGGAATCACCGTATCTCTTGCCGCCATAATCATAATCCCTTGCCCACTTTGTCCGTTCATTAAGATGCCTTTTGAGAAACTCTTTCCCACCATCATCTGTGAGACAATACAATCTATCATATAGTTTTTGAAAATGACGAGCGGTGAAGGCAAGACAACAATCTTGTAGATCGTTGGCATGTTCCTTGTTGCCACAAGCTCTATAGAAGTTGGACACAAAATGCCTCATGCACCATCGATGGTGGATACGAGCACACCCAGGAATGTCCTTCTCGACTGCATTTAGTATTCCTTGATGGCGATCCGAGATGATGCAAACCTCTCTATCAGGTTCTATAACCTTGGTCCTCAATATATGGAAAAACCACTCCTAGTTGTCGTTGTTCTCCACCGAAACCAAGGCAAAAGCCAAAGGTAAAACCCGGTTGTTTGCGTCGTGGCATATGGCAGTTAATAGTGTGCCCTTGAACTTGTCGGTCAAAAAGGTGCCATCCACGGACATAACAGGCCAACAATGTTTGAATCCCCTGATGCATGGTCCAAATGTCCAAAATGCACGGCCAAATACCCGGACAGTGGCACCATTGTACAACCTAGTCATCGACCCAAGAGGCTCCACCACATAATACATTCCTGGGTTCCTTGCGGCCATTGCTCCCAACAACCTAGGGAGGCGGTTGTATGCTTCTTCCCAATCACCATACAACATCTTAAATGCGGCTTGTTTGGCCTTCCACGCCTTACCATACTTCACTTTATAACCGAATACTTCTTTAACCAAATCTATGACACCCTTAATAGTATATGTTGGGAGAGACCTTATGTTATTTGCAACTCTATACGCGATGAAATCGGAGGTCAGCTGCCGATGGTCCTCCTTCACAACTTTGGCATCCTTGATTAACTTGTCATCACACATATGAATGGACTGAAAACTTACAATGATCCATTGTGCCCCGCCCCTCAGTGGTCGTACGCGAACAACCCATGGACATCCTTGCTTCTCACACTTGAATGTGTAACGCACCTTAGTGTCTGAGTGAGCCACCTTGTACGGTCTGTGGTACTTCACCGCATAGTCCTTGATCCACATCTGAAATTCCAACAAGCTATCAAACCTCACCCCCGGATTTATCCCGTATTTTTTCGGCTTCAGGTCCTTTTTAGAAGGTGCTCGTGCCTCGAGCACTCGACTAATTCCATCGTCCACTTGGGCCTCATCCGCAAGACTAACATCACGGAACAATGAAGGTCGATGATCTCGACCAACTACTTTTTTGTGAGCTTCGGCGAATTTAACCGTTAGACCATCCTCATCCACATCTTCATCCGGTCCTTCATCCTCGGAGTCCAATGCATGACACATCAAATAAGGATATCATGGTCCATGTCCTCCTCATGGCAATTTTCCTCCACATCTCCTACTTCATTGTCACGAAGCCCATACTCAACCTCATCACCCTCAAAGTCATCATCCTCCATTTGAGGTGCTTCATAGTTGTCATTGCAAAAAGGGCTCATGCAAGGTTGCCTCGTTGTTGTATCATCGTAGGTTGGCTCTACGCGAACCGGGCTCAATGGAGGTTGGCTCATTGTTGTGTCATAAACATATGGCTCACCTCGAGCCGGGACCATGGAAACATGCCGGTTCAAGTCAATGTGCAACCGAGCCACAACCTTTCTTGTGGCAAATATCTCGAGTGACTTATCTTCAGATTCCGCCACCATCTCCTTATACGCACTCCAATTCAACTCGGAGTTGATAGGAATTATCTTCAATCTATTGTGATGGCCAAACCCGGCGTTATACCTTCCAACCAACTCATACACATCACTAGGTTCCATCCATTTCAAATCATTCCTCACTCTTTCCACAACCTCGGCATATGTAGGACTTGTGCCAAACACCATGACTACCTCCTCCGGGTCACACTCGGTATTGCCTTTCAAGAATGCGGCCTTGTCCACATGATGAACATTAACGATTCTTGCCATCTAAAAAACAATGACACCAACCATTACGCATCAAAGACAACTATATTACCACCACCAACCGTAGCTACCAACTAAAACAAGTCATGCCACTTATACAAATCCTAGCCATAAACTACCAATCTAATAACTAGAAGCAACAACATCAAGCCAAGATATAGCTAGGGTTAGGGTTAGGGTTCTACATTCTTTACCAAGATAGAACCAAATTTCACAAATCTATTTGGACAAAACCAAGGGGTTAGGGGGAGATTACCTCTTGAAGCAAGGGGAAGTCCAAATCCACGGAGAAAAGTAACCGATTCGAAGGGATTCGAGTAGGGGAAGAACTTGGGGTGAGAGAGCGAGAGAGAGAGAGAGAGAGAGAGAGAGAGAGAGAGAGAGGAGCTGGGAGAAATGAAGAGGTATGCCCTGGGAGGGCACCCGAGCCGTTTTCTAGGTATAGGACCATGGCGCTTTCCGCAAAAGCGTCATGCATAGTAGCATGGCGCCCCCGCGGAAAGCGTCAACCATTAAAACGGGCCCGCCTGTGCCACGACGGCCGCCACGTCGGACGGGGCCATGGCGTTTTCTTGGGGAGCGTCATGTGTGCATGGCGCTTTTGGAGAGGGCGTCGTGCTACTGACCATGACGCCTTCTGGTAAAGCGCCATGAGAACATGTCAGATCGGAACATCTTCGAAAAAGTAGGTCAATTTGTGAGATCAAACGTTAATTAGGTCAAAACAGTGAATTTTGCCGTGGGTGTGTCCGTGGCGTCAAAGCAGTGAGAAACTATTTTTTATCTTCCAGATCGTCCAAGGAGAGAATGCGCCATGGCCCGTGTGTTGTACGCAGGCCGCGACTTGGAAGCCTACTAATGTATGAGGACGAATCAGCCCACCCCTGTAATACATTTTTTCCCTGCCTCTGTCCGACTGACCCTCTGCCTCTGTCTCTTCCACTGCACGCTGTTGGATAGATCTCAACGTGACTGGGCCCAACGGCCCAGCACGCCCCCCTCCTAACTGCGCCCTGATCGGGGGCGCCCAACCTTATCTGGTTGGTGGGCCCCTATCACCAGCACTATATAAAGTGGTGGGGAGCTGGCAGCACGACACACGAGGTTAGCCGTGCCCTAGCCGCCCCACCTACAAGCCAATCCGATCTAGGCTAGCGCTGCGCCGACGGGAAGCTCCACCGCCGCCACCCTAACCGCACGCTCGCCACACTCCCCCTTACCACGCATGGCCAACGACGGAGGTTCTAGCTCCGGCACCAGCTCGGGCATTCCCTCTGGCTCGTGTTTGTCGAGCCAGGGAGCAGGTAGAGTTCATCTCGGTTCTTTCTCTCTCTCTCTCTGTTCTCGATCTACAAAGGTGATGTATAGTGCTACTGTTAGATCTAGACTAGATCCGTTGTAAAGGCAACATTAACATTGGTATCAGAGCCAGTTTTTAGTTGCTAGATTTATCAGTGCATTTGTAGAAAGCAAGAGTCCAAAAGAAAATAAATAGATCCAAAGTGCGCCTGCCCTATGGCCGTGCCGTTCCTCTCGATCTAGATGGGAATCCATTGTCGAGACATCTAGAAGAAGAACACACCCTTTAGGGAAAAGCAAAACCCTAGTCTATAACCCCAAAAGATCCCCAAAAAAAAGGCAATCAAAAAAAGGGGGTCCACTCCGGCCATCGCCGGGAAAGTTTCTGCCCCACACCTCGGCCACTTGACGACGGTGCACTCACCCTCGGGTGGATGCACACATCGGGAAGGAGCAAGGTGGGGGGCGCCGCCGTTTTCCACTATGGACCAAGTAACAAAAGGAGCTAAAGGGCTCCACCGCCGCCCCTCTTGACGGGGGTGCGCCCACCCTCGGGTGGACGCACCGCCGGCAAGGAGGGCGGGGGGGCATAACTCGTCGGAGCAGAGTAGAGGGAGGGGCGCGTCGTGGCGGCCACCTCGCCTCGCCCTACTCGCGGGCTCGCTTGCCGGAGCGGAGAAGAGGGAGGGGCGCGTCGTGGCGACCACCTCGCCTCGCCCGACTCACGGGCTCGCTCGCCGGAGCGGAGCGGAGGGAGGGGTGCACCGTGGCGGCCGCCTCGCCTCGCCCGACTCGCGGGATCGCCTCCACAGAGAGGGAGAGGGAGGGGCGAAACGCGCCGCCTCGCCTCGGCCCTCATGAAGGGCTCGCGCCGCCGGTGCTGATAGGAAGAGGGAGTGGCGCGCGGAAACGCAGCCTCCTCGCCTTGACCTCACGCGTAGAGGGCGCAGCTCCGCCGCCGGGAAGACACAGGGCAGCCGGCCCGAGGGACGCGGCGCCGCCGCGGTGGACGCGCGCTGGACGCGGTGGACACGGTGTCCACGCTGGGCGGCCACGCAGCTGGACGCCGCCGCCAGCGGTGGGGAGAGAGAGAGAAATGGTTTAGGGTTGGGGGGGTCGGCAGCGTGGGGGGTTTTTATACCTCCGAACCGTGCGCCCAGCCGTTGGATCTAGGGCGCCCCCCATCAACGGCTAGGATCGACCGCCGCGGGCGGCGCAGACGGTGCCGAGCCAGCTTGCGCTTGTCGGGGCGTCATAGCTTGGCCAGCGGCAGCGTGGTGGCGACTAAGCGTAGGCGGCGAAACGAGCATTGGCGAGCCAAGCATGGCCAGCTGGTCACGCAGGCAAGCCGCCCAGGGAAGGCCCGCAGGCTGTTTTTTAAACAGTTTTTTCTGGGTTTTTTTACAAAGCTGTTTTAATTGTTTTGCTTAAGGTCTTTTAGCATTTTTTGCATAGTATTCTCTAGTCATCTTATTGCAAGTATATTTTGACTAGAGAATGGTTTAAAGGCAGAATTTTTTCTGTAAAGTTCAAAGTATAAAGAAAGCTATTATTAAGTTTCCGCTGCAAATGTATGTTTTAAATTGCAATGATGCAACAAAGTTGTTTAAATTTTGAAATAAAGATGTGACAAAGTAATTAAAGATGATTATGTCTCATGTTATTAATTGACCAACATTATTAATAAACATGACCATGATCGTTTTGCCATTGAGTATTAAAGGTGCATTTAAATTTATTTCTGCCCAACGGTGATGTAATTTTAAATAGCACAAAACGATTGCATGCTTAATTTATACCAACGTTGAATTAGAGCATACAGTTGTTTTACTTGGTGATCTCACATCTTTTGTGGTTTACAGGAGGTCTCAACCTCATGGCCTGTTTGAAGGACGTCCCGCTGCTAAGGGGGGACAACTACTCCGAATGGAGGAAGAAAGTTGATTTGGCGTTTGTATGCGCCGAAGTGGATTGGGTGGTTGAAACCAAGCAACCAGTAAATCTCGTTGACCCTGTCAGGGGAGATGCTGAGGAAAGTGTTGAGTTTGAGAAAAGGAAGAGGGACCATGCTCCATTGGAGCTGGCCTACTCGATTGATAACCAGAAATGGGTGAACGCCAACAAGAAGTGTTTGGCCTTCGTAAAGAACACAATTGAGAACACAATAGTGGGATCAATTGGAGAGTGTGCTACCGTGGGTGAATACCTCGCCAAGATAAAGAGCCAGTTTACTGGCTCTTCAAAGATATCGACCATTTGTTAAAGCACCGGTGTTGAAAAGTACACGGGGGACCCCACGGAATCAGAGAGCACATCTTGAGGATGTCAAACATGGCAGCAAAGCTCAAGCCCATGGATAAGGACCTCGATCTAAAGCCAGCACTCTTGGTGCACCTAGTGATGGCCTCCCTTTCACAGCCTTTCGAAAATTTTGTAATAAACTATAATATGTCCCCTAAAAAGTGGGACATAGAAAAGACCATTGGGATGTGCTCCCAAGAGGAGGAAAGGCTGAAGGCCCTTCACGGCGGTTCCCTGAACTTCGTGAAAGACAATAGGAAGAGAAGCTTCACAAGCGGCAACCATGGTGGCTCACCCTCCAAGCCACATGGCAAGGGTCCAATGCAGCACTAGTACCAGCATCACCAGTCCACCCCTGGGGAGAAAGACCAGTGCCATCACTGTAAAAAGCCGGGCCACTACAAGAAAGACTGCCCAATTTGGCGGAAGTACATCATGGCCAAAAATGGTAAAGATATAGTTTCTTTTGTTAATGAATCTCTATATTAAAAGTTTACTAGATCTACTTGGTGGATTGATTCTGGTGCAACTGTTCATGTGGCCAATTCTTTACAGGGGTTCCACTCGACAAGGACCACGCCAAGAAGAGAAAGACACATTGAAGTGGCGAATGGAATAGAAGCAGAAGTGGAGGCCATTGGTGACGTCCCTCTGGAGCTGGCTGATGGCTCTTTCCTTTTGCTCAAAGATGTGCTTTTCGTTCCCTCATTACATAGAAATTTAATAAGTGTTTCATGTTTGGACAAAGATTCTTATGAATGTTATTTCGGAAATGGCAAGTGTGCCATTTGGTTGAAAGACAAATGTGTGGGTGTTGCTACATTATATGATAAGTTATATTTGTTATCCCTGCATGGGAAAGTTCTTTCTGTGTGTGATGTGAATGAAAAAGTTTCCTTGTCGAACAAAGAACAAAAGAAAAGGAAGAGAACTCTTGACTCATCGAAACTATGGCACTGCAGACTAGGCCATATTTCTAGGGAAGAATAGAAAGCCTCGTTAAAAATGACATTCTTCCTCCGTTAGAGTTCTCCGACATAGAACAATGCATAGATTGCATTAAAGGAAAGTATGTCAAACAAATTAAAAAGGGTGCAAACCGAAGCATAGCTACACTAGAAATAATCCACATGGATATTTGTGGACCGTTTCCGGTGAAAAGCGTGGATGGCTATGATTCATTCATAACATTCACGGATGATCACTCCCGGTATGGTTATATTTATCCAATTAAAGAAAGATCTGAAGCATTGGATAAATTTAAAATTTTCAAAGCTGAAGTACAAAATCAGCATGATAAAAGAATTAAAATAGTTCGGTCCGATCGTGGGGGGGGAGTACTACGGTCGGCATACTCCATATGGACAAGTTCCAGGACCCTTTGCAAGGTTCCTGCAAGAAAATGGAATAGTCGCCCGGTATTCTATGACGGGCGAACCTCAAGAAACGGAGTATGAAAGGCTAAACTGCCCTTATGGATATGGTGCGCAGCATGATGAGCTATTCCACCCTCCCGTTGGGATTGTGGATGGAGGCGCTTAAAACCACCATTCACATTCTCAACAGAGTACCAAGTAAGTCGGTGCCCAAAACACCGTATGAATTGTGGACAGGCAGAGTCCCCTCTCTGCACCACTTGAGGGTCTGGGGGAGCCCAGCTGAGGCAAAAGTTTTCAATCCAAACATTGCAAAGTTAGACCCCAAAACAGTATCTTGCCATTTTATTGGCTATCCAGATAAGTCCAAAGGCTATCGTTTCTACTGTCCCGACAGATACACAAAGTTTGTAGAAACGAGACATGCCGTCTTCTTGGAGGACGAATTGATGAGGGGGAGCACGGTAGCTAGAAAAATTGATCTTGAGAAGAAGAGGGTGCATGCACCTAATCCGATGACTCAGGAGCCATTTTTCTCGCTACCTGTTGTGACACCATCTACAACCCCTGAGGTTGTGGTGCCGGCACCTGTTGTGACTCCACATGTGACAACAATGGGCGAAAGTTCGGAACCTGTCTATCAGGAACCACCTGAACCCACTGTTGAGCACGAAAGGGAGCCAGAACAGCCACCTACTCTAAATGTGCCTGAACCCCAGGCAAGAAATGAGCAAGAGTCTGATGAACTCAGACGGTCTAAAAGAGAATGAAGACCAGCCATTTCCAAATAAATCTACAAAGTTTACAATGTAGTTCATATGGAGGGCGATCCTACCTCATATGAAGAAGCCATGAGTAGCCCTCACTCAGCCAAGTGGGTGGAGGCAATGGAAGATGAAATGAAATCGATGAGTTCCAACAATGTTTGGGACTTAGAGGAAATTCCTAAAGGATCCAAAACAGTAGGATGCAAGTGGGTCTATAAAACAAAGTATGACTCCAATGGGAATGTAGAAAAGTACAAAGCTAGACTCGTGGCAAAAGGCTTTACGCAAAGAGAAGGTGTAGATTACAATGAGACTTTTTCTCCGGTCTCATGTAAGGACTCCTTCAGAATCATCATGGCACTAGTTGCACATTTTGATTTAGAGTTACATCAAATGGATGTTAAGACGGCATTTCTAAATGGAGATTTAGAAGAAAATGTTTACATGAAACAACCCAAGGGTTTTTTTATTGAAGGGAAGGAACATATGGGATGCCGCCTAAAGAAATCCATTTATGGGTTAAAGCAAGCCTCAAGGTAGTGGTATTTAAAGTTTAATGATACCATTAAAAGATTTGGATTCAAAGAAAATGTTGAGGACAACTGCATTTATGCAAAGTTCAAAAGTGGGAAATATATTTTCCTAATTTTGTATGTGGATGACATTCTGCTTGCCAGCAGTGATGTTAGTCTACTACTAGAGACAAAGAAGTTCTTGTCATCAAACTTTGACATGAAAGACCTTGGTGAAGCCTCTTATGTTTTGGGCATAGAAATTCACCGAGATGTAAAGAATGGAGTGTTAGGTCATGCAGAAAGCGACAGAAAAGATTTTAAAGAAATACAATATGCATGCGAGTAATTCAACACCTGCTCCCATAGTCAAGGGCGATAGTTTTGGGAAATCCCAATGTCCAAAGAATCAATATGAGATCGATCAAATGAAGTCAGTATCATATGCTTCGGCTGTTGGAAGCTTACAGTATGCACAAGTATGCACTCGCCCTGACTTAGCATTTATCACCGGGGTACTCGGTAGATATCAAGAGAATCCAGGCATAGAACACTGGAAGATGGTAAAGAAAGATTTGAGTTATGTGCAAGGCACAAAAGGCCTCATGATTACATATAGAAGATCTGATTCCCTAGAGATAAAAGGGTATTCAGATGCAGATTTTGCAGGAGATAAAGACGACCGAAAGTCCACGACAGGGTATGTCTTTACTCTCGCAGGAGGTGCTATTTCGTGGAGAAGCGCCAAACAGTCGATAGTTGCATCATCTACGATGTATGCAGAATTTATAGCATGTTATGAGGCCATGGGACAAGCGTTATGGTTAAAGAAATTCTTACCCGACTTGAAAGTGGTTGACTGCATCAGCAGGCCACTAAAGATGTACTGTGACAACGAGCCCGTAGTATTCTATGCTCACAACAACAAGTCGAGTAATGCTACAAAGTCTATAGATATAAAGTATTATGTTGTGAAGGACAAAGTCCAGAATCAAACTATAAGACTCGAGCATATAAGAACAAAGGATATGCTTGCGGATCCGCTAACGAAAGGCTTACCACCCAATGTGTTTAAGGAACACATAGCCGGCATGGGTTTAACGGGAAGCCTATGATTCCTGGACTACAGAGGCCCAAAAGTAATAGAATTTGTTTCAGAACACGAAGGTATATAGTGGCTGTATGATTCTATCGACAATTGAGCTGAGACGATGAAACATGCTCTATGTATCATTCTGTGATGGAATAAGTAAAGAACAAGGTTAAAGGTAAAGTCGATATCTAGGGGGAGATGGATAGATCTCAACGTGACTGGGCCCAACGGCCCAGCACGCCCCCCTCCTAACTGCGCCTTGATCGGGGGCGCCCAACCTTATCTGGTTGGTGGGCCCCTGTCGCCAGCGCTATATAAAGTGGTGGGGAGCCGGCAGCACGACACACGAGGTTAGCCGTACCCTATCCGCCCCACCTACAAGCCAATCCGATCTAGGCTAGCGCTGCACCGACGGGAAGCTCCACCGCCGCCACCCTAACCGCACGCTCGCCACACTCCCCCTTACCACCCATGGCCAACGACGGAGGTTCTAGCTCCGGCACCAGCTCGGGCATTCCCTCTGGCTCGTGTTTGTTGAGCCAGGGAGCAGGTAGAGTTCATCTCGGTTCTTTCTCTCTCTCTCTCTCTGTGTGTGTTCTCGATCTACAAAGGTGATTTATAGTGCTACTGTTAGATCTAGACTAGATTCGTTATAAAGGCAACTTTAACACACGCACCTCGGTCTATCTCCGCCGCTACCCTTGGCTGGAATCAATGGAGCCAAAGCCAAAGCCTCCCCTGCAGCTTGCTTGTTATTTATCAAAAGAACTGATACTTCACTAGGCTGCCACGCTTTTCAGCTGTCACAAACAAGGATCATGGCAGTGCCTCCTACGGTGGGCAAGGAACATCTTAAAGTGACAACCATTGAGAAAGTCGTATGGGGACTCCCAACGAATAGATACTTCACTCTTCAGGAGGTTTTTGTATCTTCCTGTTTTGGACCTGATTAATTCATCCTGACAAGCCATTCCAGGTTACATTGCAAATTTCATCCATCTACGGTTGCTTGATGCAAAGATCTGCATAGTATTTTCTTCCAGGCGTATTCAGGTGGGCTTTCTCAATGTTCAACATCTCTAATGCATCGGTAATTCATTCTTTCGATTTTCTCACAGATGTTGATATAACCACCTTTTCTTTCCCTCTTTTCCGCAGCTGTATGAGCATGAAATATCTGTGGTTTTCCTTGCTAATTGACACATAATCATTTGTTGGCTATTCATATATATTGGAGCGGTTACTTTTCATCTCCCTTGGACCAATACGACGTAGCAATGGGGTGATCATCCGATCAAGCTCCTGCGAGATGATTATGATTGACTTTTCTAGGCCTTATACTTCTTGCTGGAACAATTGCTTGTAAGGTAAGAACTGCAATCGTTCTTTAGGTCTTGCATCTTTCTTCCACGATGTTAATGAAATATGTCATCATCAGGACAATAAATCTTAGCAGCTCTCTTGCTAACTTCCACATTTGATTTCCTAATATGAGTACGTGTGCATGCATTTTCTCTTCTCCTTACAAGATAGTAATACATGGCATGAAATCTTGGAGCTGCTGCTCCTAGGCTCATTCATTTATTATCATTTTCTGGTCCTAATAATCATGCAACTATTCGTTCGAGATTACATACTGTAGTAGCTTTGCTTCGGTAGAACATTTAGTCTCCCATGTATAATATTGCAGAACGACAGAGAGTATAATCAACCGTTGTAAATTAACATCACTGTGTTTTTAATTCAGGTTCATGACCGCTGTGGATTGACAACATCCTATTTGGTGGATAACTCGCTCTCTTAAGTTTCCTAGTACTGCTGGTACACCTCCTGGAAGCTCGGCTAGCTTCATCTAATGGCAACCATATTGTTTTCTTTTATTAGGTCATGCATCCAAAAGATTCAAGATATTGCTATGGAAGAGGCAGCACTTATACTAGGAGTCAAAAAAGAGCTTATAGATCTACAACGAAGAATGAAGCAAATACAGTGTTTTATTAGTGATGCGGAGCAGAGAAGCATAAAAGAGTCAGCAGTTAACAATTGGCTTGGTGAGTTGAGAGATGCCATGTATGATGCTGACAATATTATCGATTTGGCGAGATTTAAAGGAAGCAAGCTACTAGCAGATCATCCTTCATCGCCCTCGAGAAAATCAACTCTATGTCGTGGTTGTTCACCCTTGTCTTGCATTGCTAATATTCAGACTCGTCGTGAGATTGCTGCTCAGATTAAGAGCCTCAACAAAAGAATAGAGATGATTTCCAAGGATGACATATTTTTAACACTTAAGAACACAACTCCAAATGGAGAAGTTTCTGTGCCATATTGCAGAAAAACGTCACCCATCATCGAGCCCAATCTTGTGGGGAAGGAGATAATATATTCTAGCAGGAAATTGGTGGACTTGGTGCTTACACATAAGGAAAATAAGTCCTATAAGATCTCCATTGCTGGAATAGGAGGGGTCGGTAAGACAACACTAGCTCAGAAAATATACAATGATAATAAAATAAAAGGGAACTTCAACAAACATGCATGGATCTGTGTTTCGCAAACTTATAGTGAAGTTGCTCTATTAAAAGAAGTTCTCCGAAATATTGGAGTGCATCAAGAGCAGGGTGAAACAATAGCAGAGCTCAAAAGGAAACTGGCAGAAGAAATTGAAGACAAGAGTTTCTTTCTTGTTCTAGATGATGTGTGGCAGTCTGGTGTATGGACTAATCTACTAAAAACTGCATTACACGCAGCTATTTCAACGGTAATTTTGATTACAACACGAGATGATACAGTTGCAATGGAAATAGGTACGGAACATACCCATCAAGTTGATCTCATGTCAGTAGAGGTGGCGTGGGAGCTACTTTGGAGGAGCATGAACATTGGTGAAGAGAAAGAAGTGCAAAATCTAAAAGGCATAGGGACTGAGATTGTTTGTAAATGTGGCTGCCTCCCTCTTGCAATCAAGGTGATAGCCACTGTTTTAGCCAGCAGAGATCAAACAGAGAATGAGTGGAACAAGATTTTTAGAAAAATTAATTGCCCACAAAAGAAACTTCCTGGTGATATAGAAGAAGCTTTATATATAAGCTATGATGAGTTGCCGCATCATCTAAAACAATGTTTCCTCTATTGTGCAATGTATCATGAAGACTCTACCATGTTTCGTGATGATCTTATCAGGTTATGGGTTGCGGAAGGGTTTGTAGAGGAGCAACCAGACCAACTACTAGAAGAAACAGCAGAAGAGTACTACTATGAGCTAATCCATCGGAATCTCCTCCAACCAGATGGTGTATATTTTGACCTTAGCCGTTGCAAAATGCATGACCTCTTAAGGCAGCTTGCTTGTTATCTATCAAAAGAAGAGTGTTTTATTGGAGACCCAGAATCATTAGGAGGTCAAAGTATCTCCAAACTGCGACGTATTTCAGTTGTCACCAAGAAGGATATGATAGTGTTCCCTCCGATGGACAAGAAACATCTTAAAGTGAGAACCTTGAGAAATCCATATGGGGTCTCCCAAGGAATTGATCCTTCACTTTTCAAGAAGTTTTCACATCTTCGTGTTTTGGATCTGACTAATTCATCCATACAAAGCATCCCAAGTTACATTGGAAATTTGATCCATCTACGATTGCTTGATCTTGATGGTACAGAAATATCTTGTCTCCCAGAGTGCATCGGCTCTCTCGTATATCTTCAGATATTGAACTTGCAGAGGTGCAAAGCTATGCATATCCTTCCATTGGCGATCACTCAGTTGAGCAATTTAAGGCGCCTTGGTCTGGCTGATACACCCATAAATCAGGTTCCAGAAGGGATAGGCAGATTGGAGCTCCTCAATGATTTGGAAGGATTTCCTATAGGTTGTGGAGATGGGAATGGTAAAACAAAAGATGGATGGAAGTTGGAAGAACTAGAACATCTCTCACAGCTAAGGCGGCTTCAAATGATTAAATTAGAAAGAGCAACTTCTTACAGTACAGATTCATTGCTAACAGACAAAAAGCATCTCAAAGTTTTGAGGCTGTACTGTACGAAACGTACAGATGGACCATATTCAGAAGAAGAAGTTAGCAATATTGAGAAGGTCTTTGAGCAGCTAATCCCTCCACAAAACCTGGAAGATCTAGCTATCAATACATTCTTTGGCCGAAGGTTCCCCACCTGGTTTGGAACCACACATCTGTCTTCGGTTAAATACTTAAACCTCCTAGACTGCAATTCATGTGTACATCTTCCATCAATCGGGCAGCTGTCCAACCTGAGATATCTGAAAATTGATGGAGCAGCTGCAGTTACAAAAATTGGACCCGAATTCATGAGCTGCAGGAGGGATAATTCCAGATCCATGGATGTAATTGTTGCTTTCCCCAGGCTCGAATATTTGATCATGATGAATATGCCCAACTGGGAGGAGTGGTCCTTTGTTGAAGAAGAAGACGCAGCAGCAGCAATAGCTACGGAAGGAGGAGAGGATGGATCTTCTAAGATACAAAAAGGGAAAGCCCTGTCTCCAAGGATACAACTGCTGCCACGCTTGAAGAGTTTGGGACTTGTGGACTGCCCCAAGCTGAGAGCTCTCCCACAACAGCTTGGACAGGAGGCCTCCAGCTTGGAAGTGCTCATCTTAAGAGAGGCAAGGTCCTTGAAGGTGGTGGAGGACCTCCCATTCATCTCTGAGATGCTTTCCATCACGGGGTGTGATTGTCTGGAGAGGGTCTCGAACCTTCCTCGGGTGAGAGAGCTACGTGTACAGTATTGTCCAAACCTGAGGCGTGTTGAGGAGCTGGGCAGTCTACAAAGACTGTTTCTGACCGATGATATGCGTGAGATGTCCTCAGTGTGGCTGCCCGGGCTTCAGCTGCAGTGTAGGCAACGTCACGGTGAAGACCTGGATATCTACACATGGGCATAGGGATGAGCAACGACGATGTGAGGTATATTCATTAACTGGTGTTTTAATTGGTTACATGTTATTAACTCTGCATGCAAATTGCTCTTTGTTGTACATGCATCTTTTTTCTTGGGGGGACCGTTCGTAAATGTATGTCCACACACATAGCTCGAGTGTTTCACTAAACAGAACATGTTAATACTACGTTTGTGTAATATGCAATTATCTCTCGTTTCAGAATTTTTTACTTAGTTATGTATTTCCTGGCTCCGTTCTAAAATACTCCCTCGGTCCCAAAATAAGTGACTTGTATTTGTTTAGATTAAGATGTATCTATATACTAAAACGTGTTAGATACATATGAATCTAGACAAATCCACGTCACTTTTTTTTGAGACGGAGGGAGTATAAGATGTTTTAGTCTTTTTCTAAAATACATGTATCTAGACTCTTTTAGTGTGTAGCTAGGTTCACTCATTTTGTTCCGAACTACACATTAAAAGGTAGTATCTAGATAGGTGGGCTTCGGAAAAAGACTAAAACATCTTATATTTTAGAATGAAGGGAGTAGTCTAGAACATGGTTCTTCTACTTTCATGACATCTGACTGTAACATCCCAGAGTATCTTTGCAGATCTGATCATGGTTACCATTTGTGCTTGTTTCTTTTGCAGGTTGTTAATTTCTTGGGCTTGCCGAACCGTTATATGTTCGTGTGACCATGGATGCACCCTTTGGAAGAAAATCACAAAAAAAAAGTTTGACGTTAGAAGTTTAGGCAATGGTTGCAAATCACAAAAAAAAATGAAAAAAAAGAGAAAAAACAAAATTAAAAAAAATTAGTAGCGTACATTTACTTTACTTGTTGTTTGTAATGCTTACTTATTTTATGGAACCATGTATGGATTTTTTTTTAGTAGAGTAGGTAACTCCGCCTATGTTGCATAGCCGGTCCCAAGCCCGGAGAAAGGAGGAGGGACTTATCACATCCCAATGTTGGAAATGTACCATATCATTGTAATCAGTCGATATATTAATTTTTGCGAATTAGGACTGTCTTCTGGGTTAAGAACCAAAGATTTTTTATCGGTGACGACAATACTTGTGCATCGTTGTTTCCTTCTTTGAGACTTCGTTTTTGGATAATTTTTTTATAGTCTGGATGCTGTCTTTGGTGGTGGCTAGAGTGCTGTCTTTGGTATGTGCATCCTCTGATGTCTTCGGGCATTTTGTTGAACACGTGCAATTCGTGCATCGCAACTTGATGCATTCATACATCAATTTCTGAAGACAGACGCCGTAATCCATTGCAAGTCAGTTAGTTCAGAGCAAAGAATTTGGTACTTCAGATAGCCTCGTTAGTTTCAGATGCCGGCCTTCTGCAGTCACGGCGTAGAAGCTGTGTTTTGTCACGGCGCAGTTCAGTTAAGTCAGTTTGCTTAATTCAGTTTGGTCGATATTAAGTACCGTGGTGATAATTGATTGATTTGCAGAACGATACTGGAAAAGATACTATGGCATTATCTGAAAAATCAAATGCAGTGATGTGCTCGAGATAGTAGCTAGCGACCCGTTCTCCTCCGTTGATCGGTAGTAGCAGTTGATAGCCAGATTCTACGTCTTCCCTAGATGGCAATGGTTGCCTGACACCTCTTTTCGCTGAGAAATTGGGAGTCCATTGCCGGGAGATAGCCACCAGTTAGGTATTGGAAGTCCATTTTCCTTGGCAGAAATTGAACCACAATTCTCTGGAATAGGGGCACCGGACAAGCAAATGACCTGGTCACAGAGTGCATTTATCCAAATGATAAAGCCCTCGCCGCTGTCTTGTCCAGCATCTATTTCTCATAGCAAGTCAGCAAAAAAACTTTTCTTTAAGAGGTGCACAGTTTCCCCATAGAAGTTTGCAGTAATCACTCTCCTCTCTTCCTAGGAAGAAAACAGAGTATGCCGGAGCCGGAGAATATTTCACATTTGCAGTTAGCCTCCAACTGAACTCCTCTAATTATTTTAGGATATTTAAGTACCGCGGTGATAATTGATTTGCAGAATGATACTGAAAGAGATACTATGGCATTATCTGAAGAATAGGCAGCGACATGTAACCCCGAGACGCAGAGGCATTTTATTCCACACGGCAGAGCTATCGCTGCTGCAGAAAAATCAAATGCAGTGATGTGCTCGAGATAGCTGCGAGAACAACTTGCAGCGCAACGGTTTGATGAGCTTGGCTGAGCGACCCGTTCTCCTCCGTCGGCTCAGTTGATCAGTAGTAGCAGAGACTGGTTTACGTGGACAGAAAATTGAGAAGCGACGGTGTGGAGGAGGGCTCTCTGGCTGGTTGACTCACAAGTCCACCTTCTTATCTCTTATCACTATACTTACTTGGTCTCTATGCTTCCATATAAGAGGTTCCAAATTAACACTGTCCTCTGCACATGCTCAGCTTTGCTACATATTTTTCGTGGACAAATAATTCTGCAGTGGTGCTTTGATCAGAGGCTTATCATTTCACCTGTGTCAGGAGGTACTCTCTCTAGTTCTCATGACTTCAGTTGAGTCGCAATTCTTCCCTTTCTTCTGCGCTCAAGCTGAACCATTCTAGCTATAGCCACTCAGTGAACCTACTTTCTTTTAACAAGCATGCACACTCTATAAAAGTTCAATCTTAAGCTGTAGTTTGGTGATACAAAATGCAGCTGTGAAGTCTCGTGACCAGTGTGCTCATTGTTTCTGTTTATCAGACTGCTTAGCAAAGAGATCCTATGGGGATCAACATACCTTTACGCTCTCCTGCAGCACTCTAATCAACATACCTGCAGTATTCAGGTATTTTCTCCACTTCTTTCTTATAGCTCTGTTTAGCTGAAGATCTTCTTGTATTCGCTGAACTAGCTTTTCCATAAGGGAACAAATAATGTACTTCACCTTCTCTTTTTTCACTCTCGCTCCTACAGTGAGGCTTTCTTTTGATGACTGGCTGATAATCTTCTGATATATCTTCTATGCAGCGGCCTATTCAACAAGTTATTTTTCAGCCCCCTGCTGGTCTTTAACTGCCCATTGAGATCTTTAACTGCTGATGGGTGGAACGAGATTTTAAAGTGGCGATGGGTTGATCATTGGACCAACCTGGTTCTGCGAGATGATTGCTACTGACTCCTGCCATTGAATGTTTATTTTCGTTCTGAAAGATTGCTTTCTAAGGTAGTATTCTTAAGCCTCTTCCGGACTTCCCCACACCGCACCGTTGCAAGAAGAGGAGCCTTCCCATTTCTCCTGTGCGTGATATCCTGCTACTCGATGTGGTATGCTCTCACTGCCAGAACTCAGTTGATTTCTCCACCTCATCTTCTTCTTCTTCTCTTTCTTCATGCGATTCCAATTTGCTTCCGTTGATGCAGGTAGTGGAAGTTTGAGTTTGGTCTTGTTTGCCCTCTGCTTGGTGAGGTCCTGTCTCTCCAGGAACTGAGGGCAAAACTTCATCCAAAGCCGCACCTCTCTCCTTGAAGAACTCTGCAAGAAAAAGATGGTGATTCACTAGGATCTTCAGGTACTTTCTCTAGATCTGAGAGCTCTTGTTCAATCCTGATCCTCGTTCTCTGCTGATCCGTTGTAGTTACAGTATTGAATTGAAACCAGCAAAAAAATTAGGACAAGCATGAATCTCTTTTTGTATTTACATTTTCCCCTTCCTATTTAGAGAACTCTTAGCTCATATCGCCACCCTGTCAGTGCATTATCAGCTATCCAGCCTGTGGTACTGCAAATCCCTCTCCCCTCTAGAACCTCACTGTTCTACACTGCAATAATGCTAGGGCCTCTTCCCGACTTCCCCACACCACACCGTTGCAAGAAGACAAGGCTTTCTATTTCTCCTGTGCGTGATATCCTGCTACTCGATGAGGTGTGCTCTCACCGCCAGATGATTATGATTGACTTTTCTAGGCCTTCTACTTCTTGCTGGAACAATTGCTTCTAAGGTAAGAACTGCCATTGTACTTTAGGTATTGCATCTTTGTTCCACGATGTTAATGAAATATGTCATCATCAGGACAATAAATCTTAGCAGCTCTCTTGCTAACTTCCACATTTGCTTTCCTAATATGGGTAGGAGTACAAGCATTTCCTCTTCTCCTTAGTACAAGATGTGTGACTGATGGCATGGAATCTTGGAGCTGCTGCTCCTAGGCCTACATAAACCACTCATTCATTTTTGTCTTTTCTGCTCCCAATAATCATGCAACTAGTAGCTCGAGATTACATATTGTAGTAGCTTACCCTTTTTTTCAAAAATAAATAAATTAACATCACAGTGCTTTTAATTCAGGTTCATGAGCACCGTGGATTGACAACATCCTATTTGGTGGATAGCTCGCTCTGTTAAGTTTCCTAGTACTGCTGGTACACCTCCTGGAAGCTTGGCTAGCTTCATCTAATGGCAACCATATTGTTTTCTTTTATTGGGTCATGCATCCAAAAGATTCAAGATATTGCTATGGAGGAGGCAGTACTGATACTGGGAGTCAAAAAAGAGCTTACAGATCTACAACGAAGAATGAAGCAAATACAATGTTTTATTAGTGACGCAGAGCAGAGAAGCGTAAAAGAGTCAGCAGTTAACAATTGGCTTGGTGCGTTGAGAGATGCCATGTATGATGCTGACAATATTGTCGATTTGGCGAGATTTAAAGGAAACAAGCTACTAGCAGATCATCCTTCATCACCCTTGACAAAATCAACTGTATGTCATGGCTGTTCACCCTTGTCTTGCATTGCTAATATCCAGACTCGTCGTGAGATTGCTGCTCAGATTAAGAGCCTCAACAAAAGAATAGAGAGGATTTCCAAGGATGACATATTCTTAACACTTAAGAACACAACTCCAACTGGAGAAGTTTCTCTGCCAGATTGGAGAAAAACGTCACCCCTCATTGAGCCCAATCTTGTTGGGAAGGAGATAATATATTCTAGCAGGAAATTGGTGGACTTGGTGCTTACACATAAGGAAAATAAGTCTTACAAGCTCGCCATTGCTGGAATAGGAGGGGTCGGTAAGACAACACTAGCTCAGAAAATATACAATGATAAAAAAATAAAAGGGAACTTCAACAAACATGCATGGATTTGTGTTTCGCAAACTTACAGTGAAGTTTCTCTATTGAAAGAGGTTCTTAGAAATATTGGAGTGCATCAAGAGCAGGGTGAAACAGTAGCAGAGCTCAAAAGTAAACTGGCAGAAGAAATTGAAGACAAGAGTTTCTTTCTTGTTCTAGATGATGTGTGGCATTCCAGTGTATGGAGTAATCTACTAAAAACTGCATTACACGCAGCGACTTCAGCGGTAATTTTGATTACAACACGAGATGATACAGTTGCAATGGAAATCGGTACAGAACATACCCATCAAGTTAATCTCATGTCAGAAGAGGTGGCATGGGAGCTACTTTGGAGGAGCATGAACATTGGTGAAGAGAAAGAAGTGCAAAATCTAAAAGGCATAGGGACTGAGATTGTTCGTAAATGTGGCTGCCTCCCTCTTGCAATCAAGGTGATAGCCACTGTTTTAGCCAGCAGAGATCAAACAGAGAATGAGTGGAACAATATTTTTAGCAAAATTAATTTCCCACACAGGAAACTTCCTGATGATATAGAAGAAGCTTTATATATAAGCTATGATGAGTTGCCGCATCATCTGAAACAATGTTTCCTTTATTGTGCAATGTATCCTGAAGACTATACCATGTTTCGTGATGATCTTATCAGGTTATGGGTTGCAGAAGGGTTTGTAGAGGAGCAACCAGGCCAACTACTAGAAGAAACAGCAGAAGAGTACTACTATGAGCTAATCCATCGGAATCTACTCCAACCAACTGGTTTATATTTTGACCATAGCCATTGCAAAATGCATGACCTCTTAAGGCAGCTTGCATGTTATCTATCAAAAGAAGAGTGTTTTATTGGAGACCCTGAATCATTAGGAGGTCAAAGTATGTCTAAGCTGCGACGCATTTCAGTTATCACCAATAAGGATATGATTGTGTTTCCTACAACGGATAAGGAACATCTTAAAGTTAGAACTTTGGTAAGGCTAGAGCAGGTCTCCCAAGGAATAGATCCTTCACTTTTCAAGAAGTTTATGTATCTTCGTGTTTTGAATCTAACCAATTCATCCATAAAAAGCATCCCAGGTTACATTGGAAATTTGATCTATCTACGATTGCTTGATCTTGATGCTACAGAAATATCTTGTGTCCCAGAGTCCATCGGCTCTCTCATAAATCTTCAGATATTGAACTTGCGGAGGTGCAAAGATCTGCATATCCTTCCGTTGGCGATCACTCAGTTGAGCAATTTAAGGTGCCTTGGTCTGGCTGATACACCAATAAATCAGGTTCCAGAAGGGATAGGCAGATTGGAGCTCCTTAATGATTTGGAAGGATTTCCTATTGGTGGTGGAGATGGTAATGGTAAAACAAAAGATGGATGGAAGTTGGAAGAACTGGAACATCTCTCACAGCTAAGGCGGCTTGATATGGTTAAATTGGAAAGAGCAACTTCTTACAGTACAGATTCATTGCTAACAGACAAAAAGCATCTCAAAGTTTTGTATCTGATCTGTACGAAACGTACAGATGAACCAAATTCAGAAGAAGACGTTAGCAATATTGAGAAGGTCTTTGAGCAGCTAATCCCTCCACAAAACCTGGAAGATCTAGCTATCAATACATTCTTTGGCCGAAGGTTTCCCACCTGGCTTGGTACCACACATCTGGCTTCAGTTAAATACTTGAACCTCATAGACTGCAATTCATGTGTGCATCTTCCATCAATCGGGCAGCTGCCCAACCTGAGATATCTGAAAATTGATGGAGCAGCAGCAGTTACCAAGATTGGACCAGAATTCGTGGGCTGCAGGGGGGCTAATCCCGGATCCACGGATGTAGTTGTCGCTTTCCCCAGGCTCGAAGCGTTGATCATCAAGAATATGCCCAACTGGGAGGAGTGGTCCTTTGTTGAAGAAGAAGATGCAGAGATATCAGCAGCTATGGAAGGAGAGGATGGATCTGCTAAGATACGAAAAGGCAAAGCCCTGTCTCCAAGGATACAGCTGCTGCCACGCTTGAAGGGGTTGGAGCTTTCCGACTGCCCCAAGTTGAGAGCTCTCCCACAACAACTTGGACAGGAGGCCAGCAGCTTGGAAGTGCTCCAACTAAGAGGAGCAAGGTGCTTGAAGGTGGTGGAGGACGTCCCGTTCCTATCTGAGACTCTTGCAATCGTGCAGTGTGATAGCCTGGAGAGGGTCTCGAACCTTCCTCAGGTGAGGGAGCTCCGTGTAACCCGTTGTCCAGACTTGAGATGCGTTGAGGGGTTGGGCAGTCTACAGCAGCTGTGGCTGGATGTGGATATGCATGAAATCTCCACGATGTGGGTTCCGGGCCTTCAAGAGCAGCACAGGAATCTTCACGGTGAAGACGTGGATGTCTACACGTGGCCTAGAGGCTGAGAAAACACCAAACACGTGGCCTAGAGGCTGAGGCACAAGGTACGGAAACAAAACTAGACATTTTATTTTCTTACTTGTTCTTAGTTATGTGCTCTAGAATTTGCATCCCGCCTTGTTGGTTCCTGCATGTAGTGCTCTGTGCTGCTGTGCTATGTGCACACGGGTTGCAATACCCGAATTTCATGGCTTATATTTCTGTACTTTCTATTCTATATTCCCATTTGTACAGTGAACCAAGTTCAATACACTTCTATGCCTTATATTTTTTGGTGTTCTTTTCTATATTGTGGTAGTGACCGACAACATTTCTATGCAGTCGCTCAATCACTTGCTTGCCCTTTCACCATTAAACTGGCTATTACTAGTGCCTCATAGTGGCTTCGGTTTCGGTCCTAACAAATATCCATACAGCCGCTGCAAAATGTTGTTTTGATTGTCCCAATTACCCTCTCGAGATGTCATAACATCTGCACGTGTATACACAGACTCCTCGAAATAGGATTTCGTCCCGCTATATTAATATAGCAACCACACTGATACAAGAGTTTGATCCAAAAGAAATACTGGGGCAACAACACAAACATGCACAAAACGAAAATAAATGAAAATGATGGCGAATCGACGGTAATCGCTGCGTCCTCCGACTTTGGCCCATCACGCTCTAAGCACCCTGAAGCGCCCCGCACCAAGAAGCACCTTCAAGAAGGGAAACACCGTCGACACGGGATTCCCCCGGCATGCAGAGTATAGTGGGCATGGGATTCCCACGACGCCCTCCAAGAAGGTATGGTGCCACTCGACGTTGACACCGCGTCAGGGTCAGACTAGCTGACAAGGATTTCTCCCGACCCTTGCCCACAACAAAAACCCTGGCGCCACGGAGCGCCACCACCCAACTTCGCCAACCATGAGCTTGCGCCACCACGATCTTAAGTCACCATCACTTGTCTCTTCGTGAAACCTGTGGTACAGCCTGCAAGACGAAGGAGACGACATCGCCGGGTTGAGGGACAGCAGCCTCGCAGCCACGCGGGAGGAACCCACTTCCACCGCTGAGAGGCGGTCATCGACCGGACAAGGCAGCGAGGGCACACCAGGCCCTCTCAGGCCCAGCCGGGCCTGGACGGCCCATAAAGCCCCAGTCGCCCTGCTACAATGGGTAGGCCGCAACGCCGCGTTCCCAACCTAGTCTAGTCGCCGCCGCCACCCCGAGGAAGCCCCACAGCCGCAGTGCCCACCCGAGCCTCTCTGGGGCCCGAGGTGCCCAGACCATGGCCTCGACCCGCCGGTGACCTCCCCGCAGCTATGGCGCCCCGCCGTGAGACGCTGCCACCACCAGCTCCACCCGGATGCGCGGGACCATCGTCTCCCGAGAAACACCCCCGTCAAGGAAGGTTGGGGCCCGACCTCACTCCATGGTGCGGGGAAAGGCTGCCCGCCGGTGCCGGCGCCGCCCAGGCTTCGCCCCGGAGACCCCTGCCGGCAGCGGCGACGGCAAGAGGTGGTGGTGGGTGGTGTGGAGGGGGGGTTGAGTCAGGGGTTGGGGGACAGGGGACGGGGTTGAGGTCGGGTGTTTTTTCTGTATATCGCATATCACAGATCGTATATACGCACACTTAGTTGGCTGATACCAATAAACATAGAACTTTCAATGAAGTGCAAGACTAAACCTTGTTTGGGCCGGTTTTTTGCTGCTAAATGGTCAACCATATTGTAACTCTGAACTCACACAGTCTAGAGGTGGGTTGATCGGGAAACACTAGCCACTATCTACTAGTAGATTGAAACGAAAAATACTTGTAACTTTCACAACTATTTTGTCAACATACACATAAAGCTTAGTCATGTTAAACATGCATTTATAATTTATCCGGGTTGTGTTCAAATATAACTGTCTCTCCTTTTGTTTTCTTTGCATTTTCTTGTGATCTATAACCTGGTTCTTCTTTTTGCATATGGTTTGATCATTCCTTCTTAATTATTACTCCATATTTTTATATACGTGACCGCTTATTTTGCGTGCTTCTTCTTTTGTAGGTTATCAAATCAAGAGTTTGTGGAAATGTAGCGTAGTCAATGACCCATCGATGCATCTATTTCGGAAAAACAAAAAAAATTGAAAAAAGCAAAATTTCCAAAAAAAAATAGAAAAAGAAAAGAAAAATTGATGCATATATTTTCGGAAAAGCAAAAGAAAATGAAAAAACTAAAATTTCCAAAAAAAATAGAAAAAGAAAAGAAAAAAAATCCAAAAAAGAGAATATTTTCTTCAGTTTGTAATGCTTGGTTATTGTAAAACTTGTATCGTGTTTCTTTTTCTTCCTTGCTCTTTTCTAGTTAGGGTAGGTAGGTAACTCCGCCTATGTTTTAATAAGTGTAATACTTATGTTGCATAGCCGGTCCCAAGCCCGGAAAAAGGAGGAGGGTCCTGCCTGTCAAGGTGTGATGCAGAGGCATGGTGCACAAATTTGAAAGATTGCACGAGTGTGTGCTGCAGAAACAGTGTGTGAAGCAATGGCATGCTCTGTGCGCTGCATCTTAGTTTTGAAATGTTCTTTGCTTACTTTCTCTCACCTGAACGTAAAATCTGCACATTCTTAAGCGTTTCATATCTGAGCAGTGGTTAATTCATGAGATGCAATGAACATTTGTTACATTCATGATATATTTTTGTTCATCAGATGCCCTGTTCTTGGGCTGCAACACATACTGTATCCATCAACAAATACTATATCCAAGAAAGACAACTGGGAGCAGAAGTTTCTTCTCGATGCATGTATATCTTGTCTTCAGCCCTTTCTACACTTCTGGGTGCGATTTCTGAACTGTGGGAGGCAGCTCGCGCCGAGGAGTTCACCAAGGTGTTCCAGGATATTGCTCATGTTGTTGCGTTGGTGAAGCCGTCCTCTTCCAGCTGAGCAAAGGGAAAGCAATGTTACATTTTCTTTATTTTTCGATTCATTCGATGTGCAAGATACCGTTCGTGAAGCATGAGCTGATTAACTGGCGTCTTGAGAAATGAGAGAAGTTATGGTCAGACCATGGCCCTTGGAATATTTTTTTTGCGATGAAGGCTGATGGCATTAAAACAGGCAACATACAGAAAAGTCCAGAACACAGAAATATGGGATGGCATGAGAACACAGAAAAGTCAGCAACAACAGATTCAGATGAAACATAACCGCTCCTATTATAATAGACTGGCAATGTGGAGAATAGTTTCAGTCAATGGTTTACTGTAGTTTAGGCCACAACAATGTTATTGGGTACACTGTAACGACTGAGACTTGGGATGAACCCAATCCCTTTGCTCCTTTCAATTGAAAGTGCCAAACCTAAATCTAAATCTATCTGTTCAACAGCTTAAGATAAGCGGGCTCTTCCGATGACTGTGACTTGGCATGAACCTTTGTTCCTTTCTGCAGTCACACCAGCGTGTCCCCGTGTCGCTATTCAAGTGGAAGTGTTAAACCTAAATCTGTCTGTTAAACCGCTCATGATAGCAGCAGGACGAATTAAGCATTCGGTCTCGTTAACGATGCTTCCATCGCCATTTTGAGGAGGAACTCCTCCTCGTCGATGGGGACGACCCACTCTGTCTGGTCGGCGGCCCTCGACAAGGTCATGCCGGGCTCCTTCTTTAGCCTAACAAGGCGCAGGTGGCCTCTCGGCGGCTGCTCGACGCTCGTCGATGATGAGGCCACGGGAACGCGTGCGTGGCGGTGACCGCACCGCACAGGGGAGCTTCGGCTCCCTCTTCACTGGCCGGAGCGGTGCCGTGTACCAAGGCGAGGGAGCCGAGCCGGACGACCGCGATGCCGAGGCCAAAGACGACGACAATCCAACCATCCTCCTCGGCATCCAGGAGGACGCCCCACGCCGTCAGTTGAACGACGTTGGCAAGCGAGGAGGGTAGCCCAGCCGCGGGCTATCCCTGGCATTGATGTGCTCGAGGGCCATGGCGAGTGTGCGGCCGGGAACGCTCCACCACTGTCACCTTCCTACGGCATTGTTGCACGCCGGCGGTGGGCCTATACCATCGTGGGCGGCGAGATGTTGCTACCACCGGTTGATGAAGAATTGATCCCAGTAGGCGAGGTCTCCCGGGTCCTCGGCGAGGTCGAGGTCCTCCATGGTGGCGATGGCTGCCTGCATCTTTTCTACCATGTCGGCGCCCTCCGGCACCAGCGGCACGGGCACGCCTCCCGCGCTGAGTATCCAGGTCGGTGGGCACCAAAAGTCCGGTGGCGCCGGGTAGCCGGCTTCGTCAAGGAGGCGGGCCTCCTAGGGATGCAGAGAGCGGCGGCCAAAACCGTTCGCCACTACCGGATCGCCGGGATAGCGGTCCACCACTGCTGCCGCTGAGCTCTTCATCACGTCGCCGAAAGTGAAGCTTGTGGGTAGGGGAATGGGGGTGAGAGTGTGTGCTCTGGAGACGGCGAGAGCGGCCGCCATTTATAGCCGAAAGAGGAAAGACCGACAAGGGTGGGAGGGATGTAGCAACGTGGGCGGAAAAAGGAGAAACGGCGGAAAGGTGAGCAGGCGGTGGCGTGCCATTACGGCGACGCGTGGGCCGATGGACACATGGTTGTTGCCCGACGGTCCGTCGCAGGAGCCGAGGCGATGGGATGAGGACGACTCGGTTCACACGCTGACAGGACGGGGCAACCAGCACAATATTTTCTTTCCTGCCAATTCTGCTTCATCTGGTCTTCCCAGGCGACTCCCGATGCCCTGGTTCGGCCTGGAACCCGGATATAATTTGGCTTAAAACCGGTGAAAACTGAACGTTTGAAAACGCGAATTTTCGCTGTCCAAATAAAAAAAAGCCCGGAAACCCTAATGCTAGTGGAAATGCAGTGGACCGTTTTCAATCTTGCAAAATATTTGGGCCGTATTCTTGTTGGTAAATTTTTAGTTGCCGTGTCAAATGTTCAAAGCTGACTCCCAGGCCAGGCGGCTCCCTGCCTCCGGTCCCCTCTCGTCGCCGTCGTGTTGCCATACCTCGCCGGGGATGGAGGCGGAAGGGAATCTTCCTCCGCTGGGCCTCTCCCGATGGTGCAGGATGGGCCTGCCTTTTGGCTTAGCAGCAAATAATCCCGCCCTGCTCAGGGTTCAGATGGGGAAAATTGCTGGAGATCTTCTTCACAGCAGGTTCGTCGTCGCTTCTCGCCCGGGTTAGATAAGATCGACTAGCCGTTAGATTGATTAATTCCTTTTTTTGTTAGATTGATTAATTCCTTTTTTTGTTAGATTGATTAATTCCTTTTGTTAGACTGCTTTTATAACGAGCAGCTTGCCTAAACAAACAAGTGAGGGGTTGGGTGGAAAGAGTTGTCGCTGCATTTTATCTATGATCCATGAGCAGTGCCATGTTTCGTCTCACTCATTTTGTCTTAGCAGTTGCCATCGTCCTTATTTTGAAAACAAGTAGTAATACTATGACTATGTCAATACTGGTCGTCATCAAGCATCTTAAAAAACAACCTTTCTTTTGTCTTGCCTGAATATTTCCTGTCAATTGTACTTTTCTAAGACACCGCAGAGGGGAGTTGCTGCCTAGTTGCTCTCATGGGGGCAGCTCCTGGGTATTTTAAACTGTACAACTTGCATGCAGGTCCTGATGAATACTCCTAGATAATTGACACCGGTGCCCCATAAGCAACCTTGCAGCTTCAAAGTTAGTGGCCACATCAGAACAGCGCGACTTTTGCAGACCGTGCTTCAGTGTCTTTGGATTCCGACCATTCCTCTGCTTCTGCATCCATTCTCCTTCGCAACCGGTAAACTAAAGTGTGTCCCTTAATCAATAGAAAGTACATATTTCATCCCCTTTCTTGTATTAACCTTTCTTAAATTCGTCTAATTTGCACCAGTTGATGATACAAAGGAAGTTGAACTTTCGTGATCGGTGTGCTAATTCTGTCTGGTTGTTAGACTGCGTAGCAAAGAGATCCTATTGGGATGGAGCAATTTGCATGAAAATATCCTGCTCTCCTGCACGACTGTAATCAACATACCTGTATTCAGGTATTTTCTCTAGTTCTTATAGCTCTGTTTGGTTGGAGTTCTTCTTTTACTCGTGGATCTAGCTTTAGTTTTAAGGGAAACATGTACTCATGTACTTCACCTTCTCTTTTTCACTCTCCTCCAGTAGGTCTTGTTCCTTTGATGACTGGCTGATAGTCTTCTGCTGTCTCTTCTTCTACACATCGGTCTATTCAAACAGTTACTTTTCACTCTCCTCGGCACGGTCCATCGAGATCTTTAAGTGCTGATGGCTTGATCCAGATTTGAAGTGGCGATGGTTGATTATTAGACCAACCTGCTTCTGCAAGATGATTGCTATTGACTCTTGTCATCAAATGCTTATTTCATGCTGAAAGATTGGCTGCTAAGGTAAGAATCGTGCTATTCTTAAGATCTCGCATCTTGGTTTCCATGAATTACTTAGTACTTTTGTTTTACCCTGAGAGGTAGATAGAGAAAAGAGCGAAACAAAGTTTACAAGACCAGTCGTCTAAGGACCTATCTGTAATTTTTATTATTTTTAGACTCTTTGTACTGCCGTTGATGATCATTAATAGGTGGAATTTTCGTAAAATAAAAATGAAAAAAGTTACAATGAAACCATGAAAGCTAGCCTCCTCTGTGAAATTTGCTTGGCTCTGACCTGTAAGCCACCTGAACGACCTCTAGCGACAGAGGCTGGAAGATGTGGCGGTTCCTTTACAACCATAAATTTCACATGACCGCAATCAGAAAGAAACAAATGTCAGCAGGTTCGTCGTCGCTTCTCGCCCGGGTTAGATAAGATCGACTAGTCGTTAGATTGATTAATTCCTTTTTTTGTTAGATTGATTAATTCCTTTTGTTAGACTGCTTTTATAACGAGCAACTTGCCTAAACAAACAAGTGAGGGGTTGGGTGGAAAGAGTTGTCGCTGCATTTTATCTATGATCCATGAGCAGTGCCATGTCTCGTCTCACTCATTTTTTCTTAGCAGTTGCCATCGTCCTTTTTTTGAAAACAAGTAGTAATACTATGACTATGTCAATACTGGTCATCAAGCATCTTAAAAAACAACATTTCTTTTGTCTTGCCTGAATATTTCCTGTCAATTGTACTTTTCTAAGACGCCGCAGAGGGGCGTTGCTTCCTAGTTGCTCTCATGAGGTATTTTAAACTGTACAACTTGCAGGCAGGTCCCGACGGATACTCCTAGATAATTGACACCGGTGCCCCATAAGCAACCTTGCAGCTTCAAAGTTAGTGGACACATCAGAACAGCGCGACTTTTGCAGACCGTGCTTCAGTAGGCATTGTCTTTGGATTCCGACCATTCCTCTGCTTCTGCATCCATTCTACTTCGCAACCGGTAAACTCAATAGAAAGTACATATTTCATCCTCTTTCTTGTATTAACCTTTCTTAATTCGTCTAATTTGCACCCATTTATGATACAAATGCGGCTGAACTTTCGTGATCGGTGTGCTAATTCTCTCTGGTTGTTAGACTGCTTAGCAAAGAGATCCTATTGGGATGGAGCAATTTGTATGAAAATATCCTGCTCTCCTGCAGCACTGTAATCAACATACCTGTATTCAGGTATTTTCTCTCTTGGACCAATACGTTGAGATATTAACTAGCGATGGGGTGATCATCCAATCAAGCTCCTCGTGCGAGATGATTATGATTGAATTTTCTAGGCCTTCTACTTCTTGCTGGAACAATTGCTTGTAAGGTAAGAACTGCAATTGTACTTTGGGTCTTGCATCTTTGTTCCACGATGTTAATGAAATATATGATGTCATCAAGACAATAAATCTTAGAAGCTCTCTTGCTCAATTTCACATTTGCTTTCCTAATATGAGTAGGAGCGCATGTATTTCCTCTTCTCCTTACAAGATAGTAAGACCGATGGCATGGAATCTTGGAGCTGCTGCTCCTAGGCCTACATAAACCACTCATTAATTTATTATCATTTTTATGGTCCCAATAATCATGCAACTATTTGTTCGAGATGACATACTGTAGTAGCTTTGCTTTGGTAGAACATTTAGTCTCTTATGTATATGTTGTAGAATGGAAAAGAGTATAATCAACCGTTGTAAATTAATATCAGTGTTTTTAATCTAGGTTCATGACCATCGTGGATTGACAACATCCTATTTGGTGGATAACTCGCTCTGTTAAGTTTCCTAGTACTGCTGGTACACCTCCTGGAAGCTCAGTTAGCTTCATCTAATGGCAACCATATTATTTTCTTTTATTGGGTCATGCATCCAAAAGATTCAAGATATTGCTATGGAGGAGGCAGCACTAATACTGGGAGTCAAAAAAGAGCTTACAGATCTACAACGAAGAATGAAGCAAATACAATGTTTTATTAGTGACGCGGAGCAGAGAAGCATAAAAGAGTCAGCAGTTAACAATTGGCTTGGTGAGTTGAGAGATGCCATGTATGATGCTGACAATATTATTGATTTGGCGAGATCTAAAGGAAACAAGCTACTAGCAGATCATCCTTCATCACCCTCGAGAAAATCAATTGTATGTCGTGGCTCTTCACCCTTGTCTTGCATTGCTAATATCCAGACTCGCCGTGAGATTGCTGCTCAGATTAAGAGCCTCAACAAAAGAATAGAGAGGATTTCCAAGGATGACATATTTTTAACACTTAAGAACACACCACCAAGTGGAGAAGTTTCTCTGCCAGATTGGAGAAAAACGTCACCCCTCATTGAGCCCAATCTTGTGGGGAAGGAGATAATATACTCTAGCAGGAAATTGGTGGACTTGGTGCTTACACATAAGGAAAATAAGTCTTACAAGCTTGCCATTGCTGGAATAGGAGGGGTCGGTAAGACAACACTAGCTCAGAAAATATACAATGATAAAAAAATAAAAGGTAACTTCAACAAACATGCATGGATTTGTGTTTCTCAAACTTACAGTGAAGTTTCTCTATTGAAAGAGGTTCTCCGAAATATTGGAGTGCATCAAGAGCAGGGTGAAACAGTAGCAGAGCTCAAAAGCAAACTGGCAAAAGAAATTGAAGACAAGAGTTTCTTTCTTGTTCTAGATGATGTGTGGCAGTCCAGTGTATGGACTAATCTACTAAAAACCGCATTAGACGCAGCGACTTCAGCGGTAATTTTGATTACAACACGAGATGATACAGTTGCAATGGAAATTGGTATAGAACATACCCATCAAGTTGATCTCATGTCAGTAGAGGTGGCATGGGAGCTACTTTGGAAGAGCATGAACATTGGTGAAGAGAAAGAAGTGCAAAATCTGAAAGGCATTGGGACTGAGATTGTTCGTAAATGTGCCTGCCTCCCTCTTGCAATCAAGGTGACAGCCACTGTTTTAGCCAGCAGAGATCAAACAGAGAATGAGTGGAACAAGATTTTTAGCAAATTTAATTGCCCACAGAGGAAACTTCCCAATGATATAGAAGAAGCGTTATATATAAGCTATGATGAGTTGCCACATCATCTGAAACAATGTTTTCTCTATTGTGCAATGTATCCGGAAGACTCTACCATTTTTCGTGATGATCTTATCAGGTTATGGGTTGCGGAAGGGTTTGTAGAGGAGCAACCAGGCCAACTACTAGAAGGAACAGCAGAAGGGTACTACTATGAGCTAATCCATCGGAATCTCCTCCAACCAGATGGTTTATATTTTGACCTTAGCCGTTGCAAAATGCATGACCTCTTAAGGCAGCTTGCATGTTATCTATCAAAAGAAGAGTGTTTTATTGGAGACCCCGAATCATTAGGAGGTCAAAGCATGTCTAAGTTGCGACGCATTTCAGTTATCACCAATAAGGATATGCTTGTGTTTCCCACAACGGACAAGGAACATAATAAAGTGAGAACTTTGGTAAGGCTAGAGCAGGTCTCCCAAGGAATAGATCCTTCACTTTTCAAGAAGTTTATGTATCTTCGTGTTTTGAATCTAACCAATTCATCCATAAAAAGCATCCCAGGTTACATTGGAAATTTGATCTATCTACGATTGCTTGATCTTGATGCTACAGAAATATCTTGTCTCCCAGAGTCAATCGGCTCTCTCGTAAATCTTCAGATACTGAACTTGGAGAGGTGCAAAGCTTTGCACAGCCTTCCTTTGGCAATCACTCGGTTGTGCAATCTAAGGCGCCTTGGTCTAGATAAAACACCAATAAATCAGGTTCCCGAAGGGATAGGAAGATTGGAGCTCCTCAATGATTTGGAAGGATTTCCTATTGGTGGTGGAGATGGAAATGGTAAAACAAAAGATGGATGGAAATTGGAAGAACTGAAACATCTCTCACAGCTAAGGCAGCTTGATATGATTAAATTGGAAAGAGCAACTTCTTATAGTACAGATTCATTGCTAACAGACAAAAAGCATCTCAAAGTTTTGAGTCTGATCTGTACGAAACGTACAGATGAACCATATTCAGAAGAAGAAGTTAGCAACATTGAGAAGGTCTTTGAGCAGCTAATCCCTCCACAAAACCTGGAAGATCTAGCTATTTGTAGATTCTTTGGCCAAAGGCATCCCACCTGGCTTGGTACCACACATCTGGCTTCAGTTAAATACTTGAAGCTCATAGACTGCAATTCATGTGTGCATCTTCCATCAATCGGGCAGCTGCCCAACTTGAGATATCTGAAAATTGATGGAGCAGCTGCGGTTACCAAGATTGGACCCGAATTCGTGGGCTGCAGGGGGGCTAATCCCAGATCCACGGATGTAGTTGTTGCTTTCCCCAAGCTCGAATGGTTGGTCATCAGGAATATGCCCAACTGGGAGGAGTGGTCCTTTGTTGTTGAAGAAGATGCAGCGGCAGCAGCAGCTATGGAAGGAGGAGAGGATGGATCTGCTGAGATACGAAAAGGGAAATCCCCGTCTCCAAGGATACAGCTGCTGCCACGCTTGAAGAAGTTGGATCTTATTGGCTGCCCCAAGCTGAGAGCTCTCCCACGACAGCTTGGGCTGGAGGCCACCAGCTTGAAAGCTCTCCAATTAAGAGGAGCAAGCTGCTTGAAGGTGGTGGAAGACCTCCCATTCCTCTCCGAGATTCTTGTAATCGAGCGATGTGGTAGCCTGGAGAAGGTCTCAAACCTTCCTCTAGTGGGGGATCTGCGCATAAATGATTGCCCAGACTTGAGGTGTGTTGAGGGTTTGGATAGTTTGCAACAACTTTGGCTGGACGAGGATATGAAAGAGCTATCCTCGCTCTGGATACCAGGGCTTCAACAGCAGCACAACCAACTTCATGGTGAAGACGTTGATGTATACAACTGGTAGTAATGCCCAACTGTACATGGATTGAGAAGACACTGAGGTACGTACATGAACTAGGAATTTTCTGTTTTACAGATTGTCTTCTTAGGTTCATACCGTGCTCTACTTTGTCTGAAGATTTTTATTGTACAATTTTATTCTGTTCGGCGGAGTAGTATTGGATCAGATATGACCAGTCATTAGCAGGGTATTTTAGACATTATCCACTTGCATACCATTTCTTGGTAATGGTAACATGGTCTTAGTAGTTAGTCGTTCGATCATGTTCGTACCAAGGTTGTGGCTAATCGGTTGTCCACACACGGTTAGCCCTGCCCAGAGTGGTTATATCTTATCTGCCTCCTCCGTCTGTGCATGTTGTTGGGCTCATTTAGCTCTAGCTCATATCTCCCGTCGTTTCTTGTCTCCCTCACTTGCCTTGTGTCTCTCTGCATACGCCGTTGTATCCTCGTGTGTCCCCGATGTCCCGTGCCAGCTGTTCTCCAAGGCATGCTCGGTGACTATATTCTCGCATGCATAAAGGGAGTATTGTCCATGGTCTGAGTCCGTCATGTTGTGGTTTTTCCTCGAAATGGGAGTACCCTGGACTCTGCATTGATTGAAGGTTGTAATATTAAGGCCAAAAGCACGCATTTCATCTTATCCGGCCGTCTGTTTGGTACAAACATTTCTGACCAAAATCGTACACTGATACCCTTAGCCTGTAAGCCGCAGCAAGTGGGGCGAGAAGGTATGATGCCGCTCCTCGTCTACTACAGACGAGCCACAATCACCAATGGATAGAGTCGGATGTTGAATTAACCCAAAACCGCAAAGTATTTAAACATTGAGGCATCCCCTCTCCGTCGCCGGAGGATGCCGGCAGGCGAAGCCCTCACCGGCGGACGGTGGCGGCAGGGCCCAGTCTTGGGTGACCAGAAAGCTGGTTCCCAGTGCGGTGGCATGGCATTTGCGTGGCCATGTGAGGTCGAGACGTGGCGAGGCGCGGTGGCCTCGGTGTCATGAGGGCGCGGCCTACAACCGGCGCGGTCAGGCCCCTAAAGCGGCAGCGTGGTGGCACTGGAGATGCGGTGGCGCAAGGGTGTGACGGCGATGAAGCCTTGGCAACGCGGCCGACGCTTAGCGGTGGCGCTGGGCGGGTGGCGGCGCCACAGGAGTTGGTGCGGTAGGGCCAACCATGGCGGCAGGTTTACATGCCTAGATCTAGGCCCTTTGGGCCGATCTAGGTCGGGTGGTCCCGGTCGGTCTGGTCCCTCTCACGGATGCTTCAGCACCACCACCACCTCCTCCTCCTCCTCCTCCTTCATCTTGCACCTCCCAACCTGGCCCTATGAGGCGCCCCAAGATGACAACGGAATGATGACTCGACGACACAATGATGACTCGCAATCGCAACGTCCTCTGAATTTGGCCCACCATGCTTCGAGCACCCCGAAGCGCCCCGCACCAAGTAGCACCTTCAAGAAGGGAAACACCATCGACACGGTGTTGCTACCCGGACCACAGGTCCTAGGGTTTCCCCCGGCATGCAGAGTATAGTCGGCATGGGATTCCCACGACGCCCTCCAAGAAGGTATGGTGCCACTCGACGACGACACCGCGTCAGGGTCAGACTAGCTGACAAGGATTTCTCCCGACCCTCGCCCACAACAAAAACCCTGGCGCCATGGAGCGCCACCACCCAACTTCGCTAACCATGGGCTTGCGCCACCGCGATCTTAAGTCACCATCACTTGTCTCTTCATGAAACCTGGCGTACGTCCTGCAAGATGGAGGTAGACGACATCGCCGGGTTGTGGGACAGCAGCCTCGCAGCCACGCGGGAGGAACCTACCTCCACCGCCGAGAGGCGGTCATCGACCGGACATGACAGCGAGGGCACATCAGGCCCTCTCGGGCCCAGCCGGGCCTGGACGGCCTATAAAGCCCCAACCGCCTTGCTGCAATGGGCTGGCCGCAACACCGTGTCCCCAACCTAGTCTAGTCGTCGCCACCTCGAGGAAGCCCCGCAGCCGCAGTGCCTCGGCCCATCCGAACCCATCTGAGGCCCACCTTGAGCCTCTCTGGGGCCTGAGGTGCCTAGACCAAGGCCTCGACCTCAGCGACCTCCGCAGCTATGGCGCCCTGCCGTGAGATGTTGCCGCCACCAGCTCCACCCGGATGCGCCGGACCATCGTCTCCCGAGAAGCACCCCCGTCAAGGAAGGTTGGGGCCCCGACCTCACCCGTGACGGAGGAAGGTCGCTCACGACCGCCGCGACGACGGAGGTGGGAAGTGGCTTGGAGGGGGGTTGAGTCGGGGGGACAGATGGGGTCGAGGTTGGTGTTTTTTCAGATATCGGAGATCGCATTGTATACACACACTCGCTATTGATTCTAATAAACAAAGAATTTGGATGAAGTGCAAGACTAAACTTGTTTGGGTCGGCTTTTTTTGCTGCTAAGTGGTCAACCATATTGTAACTCTGAACTCACACAGTCTAGAGGTGGGTTGATCGGGAAACACTAGCCACTATCTACTAGTAGATTGAAACGAAAAATACTTCTAACTTTCACAACTATTTTGTCAACATACACATAAAGCTTAGTCATGTTAAACATGCATTTATAATTTATCCGGGTTGTGTTCAAATATAACTCTCTCTATTTTTGTCTTCTTGCATGTTTTTGATGTGATCTATAACCCGGTACTTCTATTTGCATATGATTTGATCATTCCTTCTTAATTATTATTCCGTATTTTCATATACGTGACTGCTTATTTTGTGTGCTTCTTCTTTTGTAGGTTATCAAATCAAGAGCTTGTGGAAATGTAGTGTAGTCAATGATCCATCGATGCATCTATTTCGGAAAAACAAAAAAAAAAGAAAAAAGCAAAATTTAAAAAAAAAAAAAAGAAAAATCGATGCATATATTCTCGGAAAAACAAAAAAAAGAAAAAAACCAAAATTTCCAAAAAAAAAAGTAGAAAAAAGAAAAGAAAAATCCAAAAAAGAGAATATTTTGTTCAGTTTGTAATGGTTGGTTATTGTAAAACTTGTATCCGTGTTTCTTCTTCTTTGCTCTTTTATAGCTAGGATAGTTAGGTAACTCCGCCTATGTTTTAATAAGTATAATACTTATGTTGCATAGCCGGTCCCAAGCCCGGAAAAAGGAGGAGGGTCCTATCTGTCACAAAAGGTGTGATGCAGAGGCACGGTGCACACTTTTGAAAGATTGCACGAGTGTGTGCTGCAGAAACAGAGTGTGAAGCAATGGTATTTTCTCTGCGCTCCATCTTAGATTTGACATGTTCCTTGCTGACTTTCTTTCTATCATGAGCATACAATCTGCACATTTCATTTCTCAGCAGTGGTTATTGCATGAGATGCAATAAACATTTGTTACATCCATCAACAAATACTCTGTTTTGGTTCATCATATGCCCTGTTCTTGGGCTGCAACTAATACTCTGTTTTGGTTCATCAACAAATACTCTGTTTTGGTTCATCAACAAATACGATGAAAGACAACTGGGAGCAGAAGTTTCTTCTCAATGCATATATATCTGCGCTCTTCAGTCCTTTCTACACTGGCAGGTTTCTGAACTGCAGGAGGCAGCTCGCACCGAGGTGTTCCAGGATATTGCGCCTGGCGCCTGCTGTAGTGTTGGTGAAGCCGTTCTCTTCCAGCTGAGAACCAAACGGTAGTTCTTTTTTTTTTTGAAAAGGAACACATGATTCCATTACTCAGGGGCGAATCCAGGATTTGAGCATAGGGGGGCCAAGAAGTCATCGACCACAAAAGTGATGCCACAAGAAAATATATAAAGTCTCATAAGTATATTGTGTATATCACATCGTAACAATATATGTTCTGCAATTAAAAGAAAACTACATTTCTATCAATTTGAATTTAGATCTACGTCCAGGCCTATCAAACAAGTCAATAATCTCTTCAACATTGATCTTGGCAGCTATTTCCTTCCCAATATACACCACCATGTAATGACGAAGAAAGTCATCTCCCATTTTATTTCTAAGACGTGTCTTGATAAGCTTCATTACTGAAAAAGCCCGCTCCGTGGTTGCAGTCGACACAGGGAGAGTAATGACCAGTCGCAATAATCTATCAACCATTGAATACATAGACACTTTACCTGTTTTAAATAGTCCAGCAGTCAAATCAGCAAGTGATGGCAATGTATTCAGCTCTCGATGATTGCAAACATCTAACTGAAAATGTGGAAGTTGTGACTCCAACTGAGCACGTTCTTGACTGGAAAAATCTGCTGGATAGAACTTCTCTACAAGGGTGCAAATCTTTGTCATGTCAAATGATTCATGTCTAGGATTCAAGGATGCACAAAGTGTGAGAAGCTCTGTAGTTTGCACACTAAATCGCTCATTTAGCTCGACCAATTGTTGATCAATGGCCACATTAAACACATCTGCTTTGTAGTGATGATTCATTGTGGTGTTATCATGTTTGTTTCGAGACTTAGTCACATCAACATACCTACATATTACAAAATATAATATACATTAGAGAAAACTAATTGAGATTAAAGATTATTCTACTCAAGAGATCGATAAAAAGGGGACTTACTTCAGGCTCATATCGGGAATCTCAATTTCATGTTTCACACAAAAAGCCTTTACCTCCTCTAAAAGAGGTGCCCAACCATCTTCTCTAAGATTACCCAATAGTATCTTTGTGTTCAAAACTGAATCCAGTGCATTTAGAATATCCAAAGATTTTTTTTGGAGCGTTTGGCACAAGACATCAGTGATTTTCATAATTTTCTCCATAAGGTGTAGAATGAACACAAAATCAAAAGAGATAATTATCTTCAGGGCGCCTCCAGCATCTCCTCGAGAATACCTTGAGACAGAACGATCATTTGCTATACTTCGCAAGACAGAAATTGTAGCACCAAACATCTTCTTCAAGCTCTGAATTGACTTAAAGTGGGAACTCCATCTAGTGTCTCCTGGCCTCTGTAAAGAGCCTATCTGATTTTCCCCTTTTCCAGTATCAAGCTCACCTAATTCAATTTCACGTGCAATTTCTGCGGCTTGATTTGCTAGTAACTCATCATTCCGTTTAGGAGATGCACTAACAACATTTATAATGAAAATTGCATGCTGAAAAAAATTGTGCACTTCTTGTACCTCCCTTGATGCTGCAACAAGAGCCAACTGTAGTTGATGAGCCATACAGTGAACATAATATGCGTAAGGGCACTCCTTCAGAATCAAAGCCTTCAGTCCATTCCACTCCCCTCACATATTACTTGCTCCATCATATCCTTGACCTTTAATGTCTTGCACACTTAAGTTATTATCCGCTAGAATAGCACAAACAGACTCCTTGAGAGTCAATGCAGCCGTGTCATTAACATGAACGACATCAAGAAAACGCTCCCTTATAAGCCCTTCATTATTAACAAATCGGAGTACCAAAGCCATTTGCTCCTTTTTAGATTCATCACGGGCTTCATCAACCATTATACAAAATTTGCTATTGCCAATTTCTTCTCTAATTGTTGTTTGTACCTTTCGAGAGAGTAAACCAAGAATTTCCTGCTGAACTGTATGAGCCGTGTACTTTGCATTTCCAGGAGCATTATCTAAGACATCTTTCACCTCAGAATTATAAGAAGACAAGAACTTTAATAATTCTAGAAAATTACCCTGGTTTATGGATCCTGTAGATTCATCATGACCTCTGAAAGCACAAGCCTGAAATGTTAACCACCTGCATCATGTTACAAAAAATGCTTATTAATTGGTACGACATATACAATATTCTAATTGTTATAATAAAAGATGAAATAAATTATTGCTTGCTTACCTGATGGAATCAATTGTAACTTTGAGTCTTAGTCTAGCATCTGCAATTGTTTTTGCAGACGATTTCTCAATCACCTTATCGATATGAGTCGTGCCGTCTTTAAAATTCTCAAGACACCGAGTTGAATAGTTATGGGCTGAACTAGCATCTTTTCCCATATGAGTTAGAAAAGCACAATCTTTTCCACTATTTACCTTTTTCCACTTATTGAAGCCCAAAATAGTGAATGTATCTGACCCACACTTCCCAATTGGCTTCCTGGAAAAGAGGAAACAAGAAAAGCAATATGCACGATTTGCGGAAGGCGAATACTCTAGCCAAGGAAATTGCTTGAACCAGCTAAACTGGAACCGGCGACGATGTTTTGTATCATTAGTATTATATGGATACTCTCTCATGTATGGCTGGTATGGCCCCTCGGAAACATAGAATTGACGTGCTTCCACTTGCTTATCAACAGGTAATTCCCAAACCTGTTGGCGCTTTGCGGGGTCTCGCTCATATGTTGTGCTTCCGACTCTAGTTTGTTCCGGTAGTGCGGCAGATGACTTGGTAATTTGATCCAACGTTTGCACATCAACTGGATTGGGAGTGGAATCATCATGTACGGTACGCTGCTGCTCGGTAATCTCTGTCTCCTCGGACGGATTAGTATTTTCAGTCGTAGGGTTAGAGGTCGAATCAACCGGCTTAAAATAGGTATTAATTGGTCGTGCCTTCCTCTTCATGATAAACAAAGCAAAATTACTGATAACCTAGTCAAACAAGTAGAGCACGTACATAGCAATTATGGGATTCAGTAATTATTCTGGCACGTATAGCAAAACGGGTACCTCTCAAGGAGGGAGCAATTACGAGAAAACTACATAGCAATACCTTTGAGTAATCAGGCAAGGAATTGAGCGCGACAGTGTGGCGCGCCGCGCGCGGGACGGCCTTCTGCTGGTAGTAGTCGTCGACAATTTGCGGCGGAATCTTACGATCGTATTCGTAGGCGAACAGGGATCTTGTGTTTTGTGGCGGCTGTGAATCGGCGACGCAGGACGTATAGTACGGAGACCACGTTTCTGCCTAACTAATCGATCGCTATTTTCAGCTACGACATTGTGGCCTTTGGCCCATGCTGAAAAAATAGCTTAGGGCTTTGGCCCACGCTGGACAGATTAGGAAGTATAATTAGACATGGTGCCGGAGTACGGAACGTATACAACTAGTGGCCCCTGCTACCTGCCGTTGGGGAGGGGGGGCGAACCATGGGGGTGGCCTGGTCGCCCCACCCCCCCTAGATCCGCCTCTGCCATTACTCACTTGGCTCAGCAGTAACGCTGGAAACCATTAGACGTACATCATCAGGTAACGAGTCCAGCCACAACATCTTTAGGCTTCGTTCGGTTGCTGGGGATTAGTTCCTCTGGTGGAACCTATCCCGGGAGGAATCGGGTGATCACCTAAATCCCTGGATGGATTAGTTCCACTAGGGGTACTAATCCCTGCTACTAGATTTTGTTCGGTTAACCCCTGACGTAAATTACTTGGACAAAATCGAAACTTGTTTTTCTAGAATCCATAGTTCTACATGGAATCAGGTCCATGAGCGATACCTACAGCTCATGTCAACGAGAGGGGACGGAAGGGGAGGAGCACAAGCTTGCCGTCTAGAGGCCGCTGCTTGGGAAGGGCAAGGAGATGCCGGAGATCTGCCGCCGTCTTCGTCGCTGCCAGGTCAGAGCGAGGTCGGGGGCCCTGTCCTCGGGTCACCGCTAGACAGGACGGTGCCGTCGCGGCGTCGCCTCGCGACTGCCGTGAGGTCGCGGCTCAATTCTCGGCGTAGCTCCGTTGGCCTCGCCTCTCTCGGGATTAATTTCACGAGTCAACAGAGGATTGTTTTTTCCACCGCGGAATAGACAGGGTGGGCAGGGTTTGGGCCAGGAATTCAGCCCGGCCGGGTGTAACCGAACACAAAAAGGCTAGTGGGCAGGGATCTTTCCTCTATGGGTCTAACCCCCGTGAAACCCGATTGTTCCTCGCGGGGAAGGGATTAACCGAACAAGGCCTTAGTTGAGTATTCAAAGTTCACAGGAGCTCTGCCCCTTTCATTGAGTAAAAGAAGGGGAAAACAACGTTACAGTTTTATTTATTTTTCATGTAGTTTAGTTAGATGATGCATGCAATGTGCAAGATACCGTTGTGACTCATGAGCTGATTAACTGGAGTCTTGAGAAATGATTAACTGGATTAAACACAGTTCTCCAGTTAATTTTGAAATTAAGACTTGCAGCAACTATTGGAATCCTGAGACCGACATTCATTTTTCCGTCCTAATAAGAATTGGAAAGAGCTCGGATCTGCCCCTTCCATCGAGTGAGATAAGGAGAAACGTTACGGTTTTATATGTTTTCAGGTAGTTCAGTTGTTGATAACATGCGATGTGCAAGAGATTACCACACTCCTCTTATAATAGATTGGCAATGGAGCATATATATAGTACCATTCGAACCAGCTTTATGGTACTAGTTTAGACCACGACAATGTCATTCCGTATACCCTAGTTTATCTTTAACCTCCCCTTTTTCCGTCCTTTCAGCTTTTTTTTGATCGAGTGGAACTCATTAGGCCAGTCACACCAGGATCGTCATGTCGCTGCTCAAGTGGAAGTTTTGTTTTGAGTTAAATCCATCGTTACTCATTGAACTTAGCTTAGCGAAATCAATATAATCATCGTACATTAGAAATATAAGTTTACGGTCACTGAACACGACATAGGGGTTCAGGAGGGTCACTAGAGCTGTTGGCGTGTTGTAGTTGCTGATATGGCAAGTTATATGACCCACTATCAGATCACTTAAGAAAACCCAAGTATAGGAGGGGCTTTTTACAAAACTATCATGCCCTCCACTGGTTTTCTAGCTAAATCTCACCGTGGTGGACTCAATGATTAACGATGCGTGCTACTGTGCTCCCGGCGTTCGGCACGGCGAGATGTCTACTGGCAATTTCACTTGGTCCAATAGTGTGTTGTTGTGCTCCTGGCGTTTGGCACGACGAGATGCGGAGGCAGATCTCCCGTCTCATCCTCGTCGTGGTGGTGGCCAGTGTAAGAATTTGTTTATGTTTTCCTATACATGACAGGTACGGTGTAGTACATCGACCTGTCCGTATCTTGTACGCCACAATGAGGGATGTTCTCACCTTCTATATAACACGAAGCACGAGGCCCTAACGGGTCATCGTCCGCCATATTAGTTAATATGGTATCAGAGCCAAACCCCCTCTTCCCATGAACTAGCCACCGCCTATGATCTACATCTGGCCGCCGCCGCCGCAGGATCATCTGCCGCCGCCTCAACAAAACCTAAAAACAACAATCACGACCTAGCCGCCGTCGTAGATCCCTTCTGCCGCTGCCGCTGCCAACACCACAACCTACAACCACAACCAAGCCGCCGCCGCCGTAGGGTCTCCTGTCGCCGCCGCCGCCAACATCAAGAAAAATCCACAACACAACCAGGTCGCCGCCGCAGATCCTTTTTGCCGCTGCCTCCACCATGACTACATCCTCCTCGACGGCTGCCCTTGATCGGGCGCTCGGAAACCCACCCTCCACCAAGTTGACTCGGGCCAATTTTCTTTTTGGAAAACCCTTGTCCTTCCTCCTCTGCGCGGTGCTCAAGCCTTTGGCTTGCTCGATGGCTTAGATGTCGCGCCGGCGAAGGTTTTGGAGGCTAAACATGAAAACAAAAAAGAAGATCCAAATCCCCAATCCCTAATACGCTTCGTGGGTTGTCAGGGATCAGTTGGTGCTCGGGTACCTTGTGAACTCGCTGTCCCTAGAAATATTGGCCCATGTCGTCAGCCTCGAAACCAGCGCCGTGGTGTGGGGTGTCATCTCCAACATGTTCTCCACTGCCTCGCGCACCAAGATCAACCACCTTCGCGGAGCTCTCAACAACACCAAGAAGAACGAGTTGACTGCTGCCGATTACTTCGTGAAGATGAAGGGGCTCTCCTCCGAGCTCGCAGCCGGCAGCAAGCCGGTGGAGGAAGATGAGATGGTTGGGTACCTCCTCAACAGGCTCGACGGCACCTACAACGACCTTGTGTCCTCTATCAACGCAAATCCCGGTACAAGTCTTGATGATCTCTATTCATAGTTATGCGCTCATGATTTGCGTCGCGAGATGTCGTCTGAGACAGGTTAAGACAACGCGTTCACCTCGTCAGCCAATGTTGCTGCACGTGGACATGATGACGGGCGGCATGGCCGCTCACCTGATGGGTGTCGTGGCCGCTCCCCGGACGTTCGCCGTGGCCGCTCTCCTGATGGCGGCCATGGCTACCGCGGCTATGATCGGCGCGACCAGGGTCGACGCCGCGACGGAGGGCGCCGTGATGGTCGTCCTCGTGATGATGGAGATGGCAGGCGCCTTGATGCACGCCCCCGCGATAATGGACAGCACCGCTATCGTGATGATGTACAACGTCGTCGTGATGATGGTGGACGCCACGACGGTGGTGGGCAGGGTCACCGTAGGGGCCATGGACACGCCCCAACACCCTTTGTCGACATCACCTGCCAAATTTGCAAGATACATGGTGCTGTGACCCAGCATACCACTGCATGATGTAGTATACTATAGTCGTTGACATAACACCAATGAAACACCGTTCACTAGTATTACATCCCTCAGAGTGGTACAACAGAAACACAGCAGGTCCAATACATGGCTAAAGGTTATAACTCACTCTATACACAAGATCCAAAGAACACTCTAGGTTAAAGAGAGAGAAAGAAACTTCTTACAAAGAAGAATCAGAAATGAACAACCTAAAAACTATCATATTATTAAGACTAGTATCTTAACTATTGGTTTGGCATTGCTGTTATTGCAATACACTATAGAAATAGGTTCTATGACTAGAAATTATATTCCTATCTACTCAGTAACTTTGTCTTTACTTGGGGTGATGTATATGTTGACTTCCTTGACTTTATTGAAGAGCTTTAGCTTTTATTTATGATTCCTGGAGCATCACTTGCTGTAGACGTCGTCTTAATGGCTTCATAATCTAGCAAGGGTTAAGAAGATACGTTGAATACGAGCGTACTCAGGAAGTTCACTAGAAAAGGAGTGTTTGATGCATTATATCTACAGCCACAGACCATAGGTCGTGGGCAATGCAAGTTTTCATAAACATTTCTTCAAAGGTTGCTTTTATTCTGAAAAGCTATGTCCGTCAGCCTTCACGGGTTTACCAGAACTTTCATGGAGTTCCTTTCCCGCCGCGTTCGCAGCTCCTTCCTGGAACAGGGAGTAACAAGTTACAGTTCTTACACTCTGCAGAGGTGCGTTACTTTACCCATGAGAGATCAACTCCTTGTTGCACAACCGGGCAGCTTATTTAATTACGGCAATTGGCAGTACAGACCGTTCATATGCCGGAACTATCGTGGGACGTTGAGGGTTCCCATCCATATGCTGCATATCCTCTACGAATTACCAATCAATGCATGCTACGAGGATAACCGCCACGACCCGCACATCCGAATCCATGCGAGAGGGAAAAGATACAGCTGACTTCTCCGTCCCATTCCAAATCTCATGGTCAACGCGTAATATACGATGCAAGAATCACTGGCGACATTGGTTGTTAAGTCCTAGGTGTTATAGTCATGTGTAGTGGTATTCCAACTGCCAGACTTGATAGATTAGCTGATCACCCTGGATCAGTAACCAATAATTCACATTATTATCAAAAATAGTGTTTTCTAACCTTTTTGAGATGCAGGTGATGACAACACTATATTTGCAAAATACTTTACAGATAATAATCAAAGGACATGTGCAAGTGTGAACTTGCCTTTTGTGATTGCAAGATTATGCACTCACGGTCTTCGAGACAATATAAGATCCAATATCTGAAATCAGCATCATTGGTCCGGTAAAGACTAATGTTTAAAAAAGCAAGATGCTCTTATGCATAAGTAATGTAATGCAAGTTGAAAAACTCGAATCCCGTGGATAGCGTTGATCTAGGGTTTGGAAACTGGAAATGGTTTCTTTATAATGTGTTGTCCTTTAGGTAAGTTTCATACTTGTGCTTTTTATTAAGGCTTGTGAGTGTGTGTGAAACAACATATAATTATAATGGTATAGAACAATAAGATACATGAATGAGGAATGCTACTCAAAGACTACTTATATAAGAATTGCCTTATCTCCAAATCTTACTTTACAAGTATTGACATTTATAAGTAACTTAAGTGTTAACAGTTCTAAGTATACAAGTAAAGTATAAATTAATGTGATTACGATTAATTGTCATCTGTTGTCTGAAGTGGAAAAACGAATAACTTTTGAAGAAAAGATTTCTTGATTAAGGTTTAAACAATCCTGATAGTGTTTATAATATGGTTGATAGAATGTGATTGATGTTGTTTATGTTTGCTTGAATAGTTTGGACTTGAGATGTTTTACGACTTAACAATAATAGACCAAAGTTAACTATAAAACACATAACAAAGTCTTTAGCCTTATATTTAAAGTCTTGAAGACTAAATTTAACTTTAAAGACAGAGATAGACTTAGGTGTATTACTTATTGTAGCATCCCATTTGTCTAACAATTGTAATGCTACTTGGTCTAGTAATATAATGGCTACTTCCTACATATAATTGTTGCATCATAATTATATCATGCTCATGTCATCATGCCACCTTGCATTTGAGCATCATATAAAACCCTTTTTGTTTTGGTTCTTCTCTCATATGCATCATTAATTGTAGTTGCCTCTTGATATTATATTTGGTTCTTGATATATTGTTTAAATGCCCAAGTTGAGTTGGGAGCATATCTTTTATTCCAACTCCACCACCTTTCTTGTCACCACCCCATCATTCCACCATGCCACCAAATATGAGCTTTGCACTTTATTTGGTTTTACCTCTAGCTCATGTGGGTTGGGATGGATCCAACTCTATCTCCACATGCTCTCATATATGCACAATATTGTTTTCACATTATTGGTTTATATGAGCCACATGGCCACCTTTGCATGCCTTGTGGGTGGAACCTTTTCTAGCTTCCATATGTGTTGTTTTGGGAATATTTTCATGTTTGGATATTTTTGGGACTATTAAATACCTAGTGGCACATACACACTAGCAAGTCCCATTTCTATTCAAATATGGTCATCCCCTTCTACTCCACATGGATCTAACCCTACAAATTCTTCTACTTGGCTTTATTCCATATTTTGGAATGCATAAGTATAAATGCCATGAATAAGTATTTTGTTTCCACAAGATTAAAACATGGCATTTAATGCATTTGCATGGTCCATGCAAAGCTCCACCATCTCTTCTCCTTTGAGTTTTGCCTTTGTTTTAAAAGTGGGTCTTGTCTTGTGTTACCATCCTAAGTGTGCTTGATCTCTTGTTGATCACACCTTCTTCTTTCATCACCTCTCCATCTCCATCTCAACACCATATCTTGTTGAGTTGCTAAACCCTACACCACATCCACCCATCCTTGTATAGTCTAACTTGATGCATGCAAGGACTCTAAACCCTAAGCCATCTTCCCCTCTCTCTATTTCTAGCTCTAAACCCTACACACCTTACTCCTCTTCTCCACACCACCAAAGCCCTCCTTTTTATCTAGGCTTGTTTTTAAGCATGTGATAAAAACCTAAATTCTAAACTCTAACCCTACCTCACCTCTCTCTCTCTCCTCTTTCCTCATCAAAACCCGAAGCCACTATCCCTAACCCTAAACCCCCTCTCTCTAATCCTCCCTTTATAACCCTAACCCTAACCACCCCTTCCCCTAACCCTAGGCCGAGCCACCCCTTCCCTCTCTCTCGGCCTCTCTTTTCTCTCTACCTAGCTGTCCCCACCTAGCTACCCATCTCCCTGGTCCCCCATCCCATCTACCCCTCCTCCTAGCCAAACCCTAACCTGAGCTACCTCCCTCTAACCCTAGCCCGAGCCTCTCTCTCTCCCTAGATCTCTCCCTGCCAGGCCTACCCCACACCAGCCTGGACCCACCCTGCAGCCGCACTCCACGCCCTAGCTACCCCCTGCCCCGTACCGTGCACGTGAAGAGGGGAAGAAAAGGTGGCCGAAGCCACCTTTTCCTTCACCACCTCCCCACCGCACCCCCTCTCTATCTCGTCCTTATCTACTCCCCACGGCCTCCCCTGCATCCCCCAGATCCGCCCGAGGCCCTGCCTCACCTCTCCTCCCTCCCCACCTACCATGCTACCCCTTTCTCTTCCAACTCCGGCCACCACCGTCGGCTCCCTCTCGCTTACATCATCCAGGAGGCGGGCGAGGTGTTTGGGCTGTCGAGGAAGACCGGCGCGTCCCTCTGCTTCGCCCAGTACGCGCCTGCGAGGAGGAGACGGTCCCCGCTAGCCGCTGGACACCGGCTCCGCCCCGACAAAACCCTAACTCCGGCCGCCAGCCTCCCCGACGATCCTCTGCGCCACTACCTGATCCGACCACCTCAACCAACTCGCGGTGAGCAAGATTCTCCTCGGCAACCTCCGCCTCATGTTGCCGCCGTTTATAGCCGCTGCTTCGCCGAAGGCAGTCTCCGCGGCCGAGTGCATCAAGGCGTCAGACGCTCAAGCGCTCCGCATAGCACCTCACCTAGCGCCTTACTTCCTCGACACCAACCCCACCTGACCACCAGAAGGCCGCTGCGTTCCAGCTAGGTCGCGGGTTCGATCCCCACCACGCCGTGCGTCTGCTGTCGCCATGCGCGCCTCGGTTCGTCAGAGAAACGAGAAGATCCACAGTGCACGTGTTGCCGTTTTGCACTTAACCCCCTGCGTCTTTTGCCGGCTCAACCCGCGGTCCCCTAAGCCCACCTGTCAGCCCCGTGGCAGTTTTGCAAAAAGGCTCCCGGCATTTCTTGTCCTCAACCCGCGGTCTGGAACCCCCTCCTGCCAGCCACGTCGGTATCACCCACTGTCACGTGGACCCCCTCGGCCGCTGGACCCACCCGTTAGTCGCAGAGCTAGGCAAAGCCGCGGTGGCAGAAGAGTTTCCGCACGCGTGGCCCTTTTCCCGTTTGACCCCACCCGTAAGTGCCTAGGGCTAGGACTTGCTGAGTAATAAAATGCTTTCAGTTTCTCTGTTTAATTCAAATCTTTTTCAAATTAAATTAAATTCAAATTTCAAATCTGTTTTCAAATAACTTTTAAAATATGAATCCAAATTTGACAAATAATATATGTTTTGAACTCAGAAAAACATGAGGAATTCAAATATGCCATTCAAAATGTATTTTGGACACGTTAATTTCCAAGTTAATTAAAATTACATAAAATGCCCTTTTTCTTAATAAATTAATAACTTTTGTTTTATAACTCCAAATTTAACAAGTGATATGTCTAAAATGATTAGATCGACGAGACCTTTCTGTTTATGCTATCCATGACTTAAATTGCAGCATGCATCATATAAATATAATGTATACAGCAACTTAATGGAGTATTAAATGTGATTAAAACTCAATAAAATGATTTATTCTTGTATTCCACACCTCACCCATGCCATGCTACCTTATTGCCATGAAAATTGTGCATCATTCATCATGGCATGATTGTTTGCTTGACGCATTTAATTCATATGCTTGTGCACTTTATTTATGTTGGCCCTTGTTTGTTTGGTTCTTCTCGAATAGACGCTGAGCAGGGAATATATCAAGAAACCCAGGAGCACCACCCAGATCCTTCTCTCGCTTCAACTGAGCTGCCAGGCAAGCACTACCACATGCTGGCATACATACAGTACCTATTTCCTCTATCTTATTCTTGCATCATCGAGTCGCGATTGCATTAAATTGAATCCCAAGTACTGCATAGCCTTTACTTTTAAACCCCACCGAAGCTTGTTCCTCCATCCCATGAGCCATTACTACAGGAGTTGTTTGAGCCATGCGAGTCGTAGAACAGCATGTGTAGGGTATGTGAGAGTCTGATGGATAACGAGGTACCTAAACAACTTAACCGGAGTAGTAATGGGATAACTAATGAAAGTGGCACCGGTGAGCAATATCTGCTATTTGGTTTTTCCTGCTCACTTGTGTCCCGTAGGACCCCGAGTACTTGATTCTTGTTCCTTGAATTTTCGCGCTATCCACATCCGGGAGGCTTATGGACCCCCCTCAGCCAGATCTTGATTCATTCCTATTTCTTGGGGCCACAAACTAGTTTGAGGTTTTATTACTATCCTGTACTTATGCCATGTTTTACTGTTTTATTTAAATTGTGCGATGGATAGCACACTGTACTGTTTAGGTAAGCGGAGTGTTTTCGCGGTATCGACAAGCCCAGTTTTGGGTTCCAAATACATGACCATTGGCAAACCTTGAGTCCGCCTGAGTCGCCTAACTTCGCTATGGTTAGACTCAATGGGTGGCCCTGAAATATTTCTGAATCTTGTGATTGCTTTGTCGTGACGGCCTCGTTGGGTTTTGATTTGGTTTTTCCGAGGTTGATCGAGTGTGTGTTGCTATTTGTGCACCCCTGCAGGGTAAAACTTTCTGAAAGCCGTGTCCGCGGTTATGGACGACTTGGAGCACAGTTTCTCGATCATAGACAAGGATAACTAAAGTACCGCTTCTAATTTGACTAAGTAACTGACTAGTAAATAGTGCCACACTCATGGAATGGATAATAAAACTGGCAACGGATGGGGGGGGTTGTTCGTCCGCTTCCTCGTTGGTAAGCGAGGGGGAGGATGGATCTGTTGAAATTATCGTTATAACTGTTGTATTAATTCATGGACATCCGTCTATCTTTGGTTAGGCGGATGGTTAGCGAGTATCTATAGAATTGTTAGGGTTTATCTTTTGCTGCAATTGCGTCACCCCAGGTTGTGTCCCCTTTAGAGGCATAAAGACATGCTGAGTACCCCTAGGGTCTCACACGATAAATTGTTTGATTCAAATGAACAGGTAAACTCGCAAGATGGATACTGGGTGGAGGAGACGGACGATGTGGGCAATGATCATTTGGTGTAGAGATTCCGGGAACGGGGATCCGTGAGATCTGTGGGCGGGATGTGTTTATTTATGGGGCATCTTATGCCGATTTGCTTCTTATCCGTACTCGGATCTTGTTTGCCGCTTCCGCCTGATACTCTGATGTGTGATGTATGAGGAGATATCCTAAACTATTATATCTATATAGGACATTTGGATCTTGCCGTATGGCGTTGCAATATTTCTATTTCTTTTAGATGGAATGGCTCTGCTGTACTGTTGTATGGTGGCTTGCATACATACTCATTTGTGTATGTAGTTGATCCCTTCGCCTTCCGATTACGCCGCCCGTTCTTGTCCCGTTGTTTTGGAAATGGTTGGGACGGCCGAAAGGTCTACCTGTGAGTGGCATTTGGGCCCCACCGTACTATTTCAACCATTTCCGCTCATCCAGGATTGCAACTAGGAGCGTAATTCACCGAGGTAGTTACACTTATGATACTTGTATCTTGTTCAATTTATTTTGTTTCATTAAATTTATTTAAGAATGGCATTAATCTTATTTGAGTAGTGGTTTCTTAACATTATAAATGTATAATAGGATTTATCTCCTTATGAGGGTATGGTTATGGCTTGTGAATAAGTAAACAATATTATTTACTACTTATGAATTATCTCTGGAGTTTGTCCATTATAAAGTTGTGAGTGAAACAATGGTAAAAGATTTTATTTGGTTAAAATATCATTCCTGAATATTTTATATTTGTTAAAGATTTTTTTAGAAAATAAACTACACATATGGTTGAAGGATAATTCAATAAAATTGTATTTAAAATGTGTTGGGCCAATTTGACTTTATATTACAAATATTTAAGACTAGTATTATTTATTAGACCTAAATTGGCAATTTTAGAAATATTAACAAATTTTATTTACCATTATATGAATTAAATAAGGGAATAGGTTTAAATTTAGGTTATTAAAGTGTTTATTTTTTTTGTTTACCTCAAAAGTGAAGTATTATGTTTTTAACATGTAGGTATTATTTTTGTGATCATTTTGGTATATTATATGTATTTTGTGATTTATAAATAATAAGATATGATTTTTATAAGGTTTATTACTTTATAATTACTTAATAAATAATAAATGTTTAATTAATTGAAATAATAATGCATGATTATGGTTTTAAATTATAGTTCTTATTTTTCTAACATTTTTGGTATTTTATTTATAGTTTTAACATTTACGAACATTAAATATGAATTTTCAAAGTGTTAAAACTTTTAAAACCTCTATTAAATAATAAATATTTAAATGGTAGCATAATAATGTTTGATAATGGTTTAATGTTATAGATTTTATTTTCTGAAAATGTTCATATATTAAACATATTTTTTCTGAATTATAAAACAAAAGTTATTAAATTTCTAAGATTTAATCATTTTATGAATTTTTAACTAAATAACTAAATGTGTTTATGAGGTAATGCTGATGTCAGCATGAAGTGAGGGGTTTTCCTCACCAGAGCTAATCCTACCCCAGTCACTGACTGGTAGGACCTTTGCCATGTCATCTCTAATGTTTTTTATTTATTACAGAAAATATTATCACAATTTATAAAATGATAAAAATAGCAATATGACATCAGCGTGATGTCACGCTGACATCATCCATGGATGATCCTCAGATCAAGGTTGAATCCGTGGATTCAATGCATGCGCTGGGATATGGCGAGGTGTGTTAGAAAGAGCATGCGCTGACGAGTTGAACTATGGTCGCGCCGCCCGAAAATGGTCGTCGGAGCTTGGTCAACGGCGAGCATAGACGGCGATTACGTCGGACTGATACGGGTATGCCAGTACGGTGAGCAAGCGACGAATCTAAGAGTACAAGGGTACTCAGGGGCTCACCAGGAGCGTGACGAAGGGCTCGGCGAAGCGAATCGTGGCTAGAATCGACAGAAACAACGTCGACTAGCGGCGGAACGTCGGTGATGGCGAACTCGATTTAGGGCAAGCGGCTCGGATTCCTTTGGGGAGACGATCGAGTCGAGCACGCCGAACTCACGGGCGAGCTCGGATGGCAGAGAGGTGGTCTCTAGCGGCTAGGACAAGCATCACCGGCGAGCTAGGGTTTTGGTGTTCGTGCAAAGAGGAAGAGGGAGGTTGAGACAGAGGTTGTGGGGACATAAGGATGAGAGAGGGCACTCCGGCGGTTCTTATCCTCTCTTCTGGAGCTCAGCGGCGGCGGCCGGCACGACAGGCAGTTGCATCCGCCGTCGCGGAAGACGACGACGAACACAAGGCCGAAGCGGTACGGGCTGGCATTGGGCTGCTAATGAGGGCATGGCTGCTCACTCACGACTAAGAGAGAGAAGCTCGATTGTGGGCCAGATCTGATCTCCTTCTGTTTTTTCCTGGTTCTTTCCCTTTTCTATATTCTATTTTGTTTTCAGATTTGAATTTGCATCTTTCATTTGAATTTTCTTTATAGGCTTTATTTGCTAAATAATTGTAACAATACTAAAAGGTATTTACTAGCATTTTGTGAGCTTTTATTAAATAATGTTATATTTCTTTATTTTCTTTATATATATCCTTTTAATATTTTGTAAGGGCTTTTGTTATTAATTTTCTATCCAGAATAAACCATGGATTTATATTATGATATTTCTTTATTTAATGATAGTATTTAATTCTAGTTAACTTATAGTTTGGAGGGAAATTTTTATATAATGATCATATATCATTATTTGATGTAGGGTACACAAAGGAATTAATATGGTTAATATTACTCCCACAAATCTAGGGAATAACAAAATATATACATTTTTATTATAACTAATATAGGAGTTAGGGTTTGAATTGTAGATGCTTACCCTAGGGTTTAGTGTTCTTAATGTACCTGTTTTCTTTTGTTGATGTGAGTAAAGGTTTATGGCTAAACATATTGTCTTTATGTTTGTGATCTTTAATGCTATTCCCCTTTAAGATAGAAAGTTATTATCTGGAATGTCTAATGGAAAAGAATTGATAAAGATAACTCCTAAGCACATATGCTTATGATAATTGGAAGTGACAGAGATGTGCTTAAGTGATTTTCTATAGGAAATATTCCTATAAAGCATTGTGAAATAAAATGATTTATCCAACAGATGAGATGGATGTTAAGCTTGATTATAGATTTAGGTTTTAGTGTTTACCAAGAATTCCTATCTTCCATAATTCACAATTATTGACTTTTACTTAAAGAATTCCTTTCCTAGATATACTACTCCTTCATATCCATCATCACGTGCTAACATGATGAGCTTTGCTACACAATGATATTCTTATCCACCTTTAATTCTTCTAAATCCATTTATAAATCCAATGAGCTTGACACTAAAAACCTTTCCTAATCCTCTCACATCTATACTTGTCTATATCAACTACTCTACTGCTAATAACCTCCAATCCAACAAGTTTTTACTTCTAAATCCATTCATACCCTTCCTTTATCCTCCACCACCAACAATACTCTAATAGATTCCTTGATAATTATATATATATCAAATCCTACTTCATCTCAAGTGTTTAATATTTTCCAAGAGGAAAATACTAACTCTATAATTCAATGCTTCTCTAACATCCTCCTAATCATACTATCTTATCTCTAATTAACTCCAATATCTTATACTAGAGTTCAACCATGTTTTACCCACCAATGTAACTTATATAGGATATAAGCATTCAATCTTGGTGACTAAAGCATGATCACTATAATCCTTTGATCCTTTATGGTTTAGGTTTCCAACTGGCTAATCAAGGCTTCATCAATACATCATTATAGTTGTATTGAAACTATCTTCTTAGTATCTCTATTGGATTAGGGGATGTTATTCATGGACTATACCTACTTAATCCAATAGGATTACTCCTTGGTCTCCATCTTCAATGTTCATCCTTACAATCCTATTTGTTACCATATAATTAGATCTTCCATATAACTCTTCTATCCATCCAGGAGTGAGCTAACTCCTTCAATTACTATATTGAGTTGATTCCCTTCAATCACTCCCATCCTATAGATGATATCCAAAACTATCATTACTACTTACCTCTTCTTACTTCTTTCTTTATAGGCCTTAAGTGAATGCTTTGATATGGACAAGAGTTGATAGATTAATAATTAATGGGTTAAGAATTGGTGAATCAATAGTTGATTACTCAACATTGATGAACAACAAATAGGAGAATAGGGTTCAATAGAGATGGTAATGATTGATATGGAAAGAAAGATATGTGGTGAATGGTCTTGGCTTGGTTTCCTTCCTAACTAAAGAGTCAAGGTGAAGTGTTACCATGTTTCTCATGGTAGAAATAGATAAGGATTGAATAGGTCAATAGTTAGTTATTACATTCTTGTTACTTGGTATTCATGAGTTATTGTAATGAATAATAAGATGTGATCACCTAGGTATCTAATTACAATCATTAATCAATGTGTAATGGTTTAGTTTCATTGCATTTGATCTACCCTTAGATCAAATCATGTTTACCCAAAATGAGATTTTAGCAAAGGTCATATTGAAACTTATCGCAATCAACTTGATGATCTACTTCAATTCCATCAAGTTGAGAGAAGCTTCAATGACTTTGACAAGTTTGTTCAAAAGAGCGAAAATTATTCAAATTTTCTATGCATGAATGCAATGCACACATCTGGGTTTAGCTTATTTCTATGCTCTAATGCTGGGATGTTACAGAATCTCCCCCTTAAAATAAACTTTGTCCTCGAAGTTCGCAAACTCTCATGTTTCGGAGTAAGGAAGTGACTTGTAGTGGTTACTGCATTTCTCGACTCCATGGTAACCTAAAATGGGAATAATTGCAATATCCCATATCCAGATAGTTTTCTTATTCCGATTAGATATCCTAATCCAACTCTTTCACTTAATCATTGAACTTTCTTACTATATTATATAAGGTCTAGGAAGTCTCACTAAAACGGGTTTTAAATTTTTATTTGCCAATAGTTGTGGTCAAAAGACTATATTTTTGTTTTGTCATAGTATGGTTGATACTGGTATTCCTTTCAAAATTGGATCTGAACTCATTTATTTCATACCCATTGGAATTTCTTGTTCGTCTACACCTGTCCAATTGGATGTGCTTTATTCTCTCTTATGAATCACTTAAGAGTTGTTTCCTTTAGAATTAGTCTATTAAGATTCACCTATTTTATCACCTTCAAGTTTTTACCTTATCAAGCTTTAGATAATCTTTTATTATTACCTTAAGTACTTCTTCTCCAACCTTTACTTGGAAAAATCAGAAAACAATACTTCCTCTTTTGTTTACTCTCCCCCTTAGGGTTTTCTAATAGTCTCTAAACTGCCTATATAGTAATCATTGGCTTAATAACTAGAATGTAGGTCTTTGTCTATCTTATTTTCTACCTAGTTGGGTTATCATGAAAGATTGTACGGTGTATCCACACAATTGTTGATCTCCGAAGTGGATCTTTCATCATATCAGTCTTACTTACTATTTGGACATTTTCACTTTGATAGATCTGACTTCGCGAAGCGTCTCGAAAGACGGTAACTTTAATGTTTCTACTTCTTTATTTCTTCCTTAACTTAGGCCAAGTTTTATGCTCTTTATGCAACTTTTAAGATGATTTGATTAACTAAATCATGCAATTATTAGCTGCGGACAAATACCGGCTGCGGACCATCCCAGGGTATATGTAATCCCCTACGATTTTTGACATATTTCTGGATGTCACTCTAACTTATTCGAATTTGGATACCACCCATTTTATGGTGAACTTAATTTCACTACTTCTTTGTACTTATTCATTATACTTCCATGAACTTGGTACTACTACTCCATTACTTCTTAGAAATATTACCTATTCTAGGTGAAGTTAATTTCATCACTCCTTGTTGCTCCTTATATTCCCTACACTATTCTTCCTTCCTATTGGTGACTAGTAATGATCGGAGCTTGATCCATTCTTCAAATTGCGTTGATACCCCTTATACTTGCTTCATTCTTCATGTAAATCCTCATCTTGATCTTTAGAACTCGTCACTCCCTTACACAGATTATCGTTCCTATCTAGGTCTATAACATCAAGTAATAACTGGGTGTTACATCATGCATTTTCACACCAAGTCAAACTTCATGTACAGATCTAGCCAATCAAGAAGATTCATGAAACCCAAAAGTCGATAAACAACAATACATATACCATGTATTATACATAGGTTTTAAATAATCTACAGACGAACTGACCGTTCTAACGGTTTGCCTCACATATACATCACACAACTATCTTACAAGAACTTCTTGTTCTTGTGACTATATCCTCACTTATTTCAGCAAACCCTTCAAACTACAATACGCACTACCCTCTATGTACATTATTCAAGCACTCATCCCTTAGGATTTCGTTACATTCTTACTTTCATCTTCCTCTAATGCTTCCTGGAGTTCCGTCCATGATGACGTGAAGTCCTACGACTTGCTTCTGGAGCGTAAGAGCATCCAGGAGGTGCGTATTATTGATTAGAAGTACCGAGACTGAGATTAGTCATTGAAAAATGACTAGAGTTGGCATAGTCTTCTACAGGATATACCTACGTTTCCGGCAATGCTTCCTCAAAGTAAGAGGGTTCTTTCGCTTTCTCTTGGATCCATTCGTACATATTGGTATACTAACTACCGGAATACTCTTCTAAGTCAATTGGGTTGGTATTACCCCCATATGGTCCATAAGGCTCTATATGGTTATAGTTGGTCTCTTATCTGATACTTGTATCACAAGGTATAGGATTTCCTATGGTTCCACCTTGAGATTCCACTCCCCATTCATACTGGTGTTGCTCATGGTTACTTGGAATAGCTCCCGCCCATTCCTTTTGTTCGAAAATATTCTTGGTCCATAAATCTTCAGATGGCTGGGTTTTATTTTGGTAGTAGGCATAGTTTTTTGAGTGTGGATCATCAAACTCGGTTTCCTCATACACTTCTCCTGAAGAGATGTGTTTGGGATGCCTAGATTCTCTATCTAACTTCTTTCTACGTGCCATTGATTTATCAGGATCAGTAAAATCCTCAATGACCGTGTCCAGCTCCTGAACTAAGACTTGGTGAGTGTTGTGGTAAGTGTTTAGCAAATACCGATAACGATCCATATACTCTACGGCTAGAGTGGGTTCAGTTTGGATTAGAGTAGAGTGATCTAACTCATGCTCCGGGTTCGAGGTTTCATGTGGTATAATAGTGTGGGTACTACCTTCTAGAGCTTGGGATTTCTGTTCTCGGATCATGGTTATGGTTGCTGCTACAGAAATCTGATATGTAGATGCCATGCACCTTGCCTCTCCTGATGGCATTTCTCCCTTAAGTCCTAACTTCTTGGGTAACATGATCATGACACGGTATTTAGCTAATACCTGCCCATCATAGTAACTGTAAATCTTGACCAAAAGTCTTGATTCACAATCCAAACTCCATAGAAGTTATCGGAGATTATCTGTCAAATCCCCTCCATAGTCATTTAATGTCCTGTTCATCACTTGAACATTCCGGGGTGGATATCGAGGTGCCATGTAGAACTGTAGATAAGAAATTATCATCAGTCACATAGAGTTAAAACTCTTGGGTAATGATCGGAATTGCAATCATACGAAAGAATTATCGCACTAGCAACATGACAGGTTTATTTTCAGTTGAATATCCCTCATATCAGTAGAGAACCCTTTATTATTGCAGATATGTGTCCTACAGGTTCTCCCTGTTTACTAGGTTTCCAACCTAAGGTCAAAGCATATGCTATGATACCAACTGCAGTGACCCATCATACCACTGCATGATGTAGTACACTATAGCCGTTGAAATAACACCAATGAAACACTGTTCACTAGTATTACATCCCTCAGAGTGGTACAACAGAAACACAGCAGGTCCAATACATGGCTAAAGGTTACAACTCACTCTATACACAAGATCCAGAGAACACTCTAGGTTAAAGAGAGAGAAAGAAACTTCTTACAAAGAAGAATCAGAAATGAACAACTTAAAAACTATCATATTATTAAGCCTAGTATCTTAACTATTGGTTTGGCATTGCTGCTATTGCAATACACTATAGAAATAGGTTCTATGGCTAGAAATTATATTCCTATCTACTCAGTAACTTTGTCTTTACTTGGGTTGATGTATATGTTTATTTCCTTGACTTCATTGAAGAGCTTTAGATTTTATTTATAATTCCTGGAACATAACTTGATGTAGGTCATCTTAATGGCTTCATAACCTAGCAAGGTTAATAAGATACGTTGAGTACGAGCATACTCAACAAGTTCACTAGAAAAGGAGTGTTTTATGCATTATATCTACAGCCACAGACCATAGGTCGTGGGTAATGGAGGTTTTCGTAAACATTTCTTCAAAGGTTGCTTTTATTATGAAAAGCTATGTCTGTCAGCCTTCACGGGTTTACCAGAACTTTCATGGAGTTCCTTTCCCGCCGCGTTCGCAGCTCCTTCCCGGAACAGGGAGTAACAAGTTACAGTTCCTACACTCTGTAGAGGTGTGTTACTTTACCCATGAGAGATCAACTCTTTGTTGCACAACCGGGCAGCTTATTCCCGTCCACAATTCCATGATGTGGGGCCCAGAAGATGATCCAAGCCAATCACTGCCTTCTCCGTGACCCCGCATGTCTCCTTAGTGTACGCCAACCCACATATTGAATTATCGCAATTGGCAGTACATACCGTTCAGATGCCGGAACTATCATGGGACGTTGAGGGTTCCCACCCATATGATGCATATCCTCTACGAATTACCAATCAATGCATGCTACGAGGATAACAGCCACGAACCGCACATCCGGCTCCATGCGAGAGGGAAAAGATACAACTGACTTCTCTGTCCCATTCCAAATCTCATGGTCAACACGTAATATATGTCACAAGAATCACTCGCGACATTGGTTGTTAAGTCCTAGGTGTTATAGTCATGTGTAGTGGTATTCCAACTGCCAGGCTTAATAGATTAGCTGATCACCCTGGATTAGTAACCAATAATTCACATTATTATCAAAAATAGTGTTTTCTGACCTTTTTGAAATGCAGGTGATGACAACACTAGATTTGCAAAATACTTTACTAAAAATAATCAAAGGACATGAGCAAGTGTGAACTTGCCTTTTGTGATTTCAAGATTATGCACTCATGGTCTTCAAGACAATATAAGATCCAATATCTGAAATCAGCATCATTGGTCTGATAAGGACTAATGTTTAAAAAAGCAAGATGCTCTTATGCTTAAGTAATGTAATGCAAGTTGATAAACTTGAATCCCAGGGATAGCGTTGATATAGGGTTTGGAAACTGGAAATGGTTTCTTTATAATGTGTTGTCCTTTAGGTAAGTTTCATACTTGTGATTTTTATTAAGGCTTGTGAGTGTGTGTGAAACAACATGTAATTATAATGGTATATGTAGTGACCCAGCATACCACTGCATGTAGTAGTATACTATAGTCGTGGACATAACATTCACGCAGTACCATTCTGTAAATATTACATCCTCAGAGTGGTACAACAAAAACAAAGCGGGTCCGCACCATACATTATCATTATTACAACCAGAAATTTACATGACGACTTTGAGATCCTCCTAGGTCCATAGAGGCATCCCGATGTCTCAGGGCTAAACTATAATAACTCGGAGAACAGATTAAAGAAGCAACTAAGGTTTATACGAGATTTAATATAGATAGAGGATAGAGATCTATGCTACTGGACTAGATCACTATATATGCTACATCTACACTTCAGATACGTCGGTCTCCATTCCATAGATGTTTTCGTAATTGTTCCCTTCGATGCTTCCTGATACTTCTGGTTCTTCATAGAAGAATTCTTCTTGGTATTCAATTGGATATAGTGTTTCCTCTTCCTGACTGTTAATGTCTTCAGAATCTAGCAAGGGTTAAGAAGATACGTTGGGTATGAGCGCACTCAACAAGTTCACTAAAAAGGAGTGTTTGATGCACTATATCTATAGCCACAGACCATAGGTCGTAGGCAATGCAGGTTTTCGTAAACATTTCTTCAAAGGTTGCTTTTATTCTGAAAATCTATGTCCGTCATCCTTCACAGGTTTACCAGAATTTTCATGGAGTTCCTTTCCTGCAGCGTTTGCAGCTCCCTCCTGGAACAGGGAGTAACAAGTTATAGTTCTTACGCTCTGCAGAGGTGCGTCACTTTACCCATGAGAGATCAAATCCTTGATGCACAACTGGGCGATTCTTTCCAGTCCACACTTCCTATGGTGTGGGACCTAGTAGATGATCCAAGCCAATCACTGTCCTTCTCCACGACCCCGCATACACCGCAATTGTTGTATGCCCAAAATCAAGGTAGACCTTTCCCCGTATAAAACGTCTATACCTTAGTTGGATACACACAATAACCATTAACACTAGAAATCTGTCTTTTGTAAGCCGAGATCCACGGTAGATCTTTCCCCATATAAAATGGCTATACCCATGATCTGCAACTTACAAATGCTCTGAATAGTGTCCAATGCATGCGAAAGGGAGCCGATCCAGCTGACTTCTTTGTCCCATTCCAAATCTCATGGTTAATGCGTAATATACGGCGTGAGAATCACTGGCGACATTGGTTGTTAAGTCCTAGATGCTACATTCTTGTGCAGTGGTATTCTAACTACCTGATTTAATAGATTAGCTGATCACCCTGGATCAGTAACCAATAATTCACTTTAATCATGAAAATAGTGTTTTCGACCTTTTTGAAATACAGGTGATGACAACACTGGATTTGCAAAATACTTTACAAAAAATAATCAAAGTACATGAGCAAGTGTGAACTTGCCTTGATATAGCAAAGTATTGTAGTCAAATGTATCGACTTGACCCTGGACCTCGGGTTCTACAAAATTATCATCATTGCCCGGTAAGGACAATGTTTAAAGAAGCAATATGTTGTTATGCATAAGTAATGAGATGCATAATGCAAAATCCCAAGTAATTCTTCAATTAATACTAGTGAGATATATTTAGCTGATTTATTTAAGATTTGCTTTAGTTTAAGTTTACTTCATAAGAAGGATAAACACATAAAATATGAAGATTAAAGTACAATCACAATATAATTCTAAGGTTCCACGATATTATGTAATTATTACAAAGTTCATGTTTTAAGTTATCATGGCTTTAAATAAATGGTATAGTGTTTCTTTTGAAGTGTCAAAAACAATAATATTTGAAGAAAATATTATTTATGTTAAGTTATTCAACTTTGAATATCAATAGGATTGAAGCTATGGTTTTGCAATAAGGTTTAAATGATTTTGAGTCATTATATATCTAGCTTGGGGTATCTCAGACCAAATGTAACATCCCAGTATTTAGTATCGAATGAAGGGTAGATATAGGAATTTGTATTGTTGCATGCATTCATTTGTGAAAATGTGGGTAAATTTTTTGCCAAATAAAAATCTTGAGTGATCAATGTTTCTTTCTTATTTTGAGAATAGGTTTAGTCTTAAAGGAGGATTGCTATAAACTTTGATATGATCTTAAAGGAATATTGTGTGTTTTGAAATGAGTTTGAATTTTTAAAAACTTAAGTGTTTTATAATTTAAGTAATTTTGATTTAAGATTTGAATCTTAAATTAATTAAGAGAAAAGTATTATAACTTAAATCTTATTTAAAAGCAATATGGTATATGGAGTTCATTTCTTATTCATAAACAAATTACAAAGAATAACTTACTGAAGTTATTCCAAACTTCACAATTCGCACAAGAGTAAAGAATAAAATCTTCTTAATTAATAAATATATAATCTTTATTACAAATGAACCAAATAAAGATTAAAAGAATTATAAAAGAAAAAATTACAAAAGATTAAGAAAAGTACATTTGTATCTCTACTAACTATCCTATATCTAAAATTACACTAAATCTTCATCTTTATCTTTGTACCTGTAAAACAAAGATTAAATATATAATACAACAAGATTAGTGTTAGTATATATTTCTCTCAGATATGTCAGTGAGGTGCACTTGACAATCTCATCATTGAGAAATGTAGTAAAAGGGGCAAGTTTCACCAATCTGAAAGATTTCATCTTTCATCAATTCAAAGCCAGAATGCAAATGATAGCCAAAAGGGACTAAGTCACCAGCCAAGGTAAAAGTAGTTTGGTAATGGTAAGTTCAAAAATTCTGAACCTATCCATATGTGCATATCAAGCACACAGTCTGCACACACACAAGCATGCAGATGGTGTCTTTGTCGACCCTAAGCACATCCAAAGATCTCGTGACCATTCCCACGTGGGCCTGGCGGTCGGCGGTGTTCTGCGGCGAGATCCAATATGCCCATCAACGAGACGGTCGCCACCGGTCGCTGATAGCGATCGGAGATGCTCCAGATCTTGCCGAGCAGCTACGTCCGTGGCGCGACCCGTCACGCCTGGCGTGATCCCGCCAATCGGCGATCGGCCTCTTCGTCGGCCTCACCGACGCCATCGTCTCGGAGGACTCGGCTCGCATCCGCGAGTCGCCGCCGCGATCAGCTCTCCGAGAGCCAGGTCGCCACGATCCACCGCCTTGCCTCCGAAGTACAACTCGCCCACAAAGAACGTGGCGGAAATCAACGGCGCGAAGATGCGGCCCTCACCGACGACGCCGACTCGGCGACCCCGGCGTCACTCACCGGATCCATCGCCGCGGCTTCTTCCGCGGGCTCCATCGCCCAGGTCTCCAACGCGGAAGACTTCGAGGACCCCTCCATCCTCGGAATCTTCGAATTCGACTCCGGGTCGGAGAATTCCGCCGACCTCCGCGAAGGAGCCAGTCGCCACGCCACGGCATACATGGCCACCGGCACCGATCCGCCGGAGGATCCTTTCTCCACCCCAATCCCTCCTAACGCCACGGCAACGGAGGTCGAGGAAATCCGCTGAAATCGGCGGGCGGTACGCAAGGAGCAGGCCGAGCGAAAAATTCCGCCTCGAGCGGTGGCGCAGAGCTGTCACGCTACCACCAGCAGCGGATCAGGTCACGTTTGAACCCCACCGTTCAAGGCGTGCCACGAACTTCGACGACGAAACGACCGGCTCGCATAGCCGAGCGCGCGATCTGAACGCGCCACCAGGAAGCGCCCGGCCCCGCCAGATCGACGGCGATGGGTGCCTACCACCACCCAACCGCACCCTCCTGTGGACCAGCGCGGATAGTTGTCTCCTCACGGAGCGAGACGCAAGCGGCCTCCCACTGTTCTCCACCCGATGGACAACCTCGTGGCGGGCAGCAGCCGATAGCATCACGGCCACCGGCGACGGCGCCTTACAGATCCAGTACGTCAAGGCCCTGCTTGCGAAGGCCGTGGAGCAGCAAAGAGCGGGCGCCGACTCGCAAGGTCGAGTATACTCGCGTTCCTCGGGAAGCAGAGCGGCCTCCAGCGGCGGCAAACACCCTCAACTGCCCGCCACCAGAGCCACTGCAGCTCCAACACCGACCCGCGAACGCGGCACTCTCCACCAACGATCCCCGGCCGGCGACCAACTTCGTCGCCGCTAACGGACAACCCATCGACGCCCGCACCCACATCATCAACAACCAAAGCTGGCGCGCACGCCAAAGACGCATTTTGCGGCACACCCTAACTAATCGCCGCGATGGCGAACCTGGGGTCGCCGATCGACTGGGCCTAAGTGCTTGGACCAATGATCCGAGAAGTACCCGCCAAACTTCAAGGCGCCAAAGGAGATAGAAAAATCGACTCCTCGTGCGACCCCGCGATGCGGCTTGACACATACCTCATGGCAATGGGGATCGCGGGTCACATGACCTACCGCCCGTTACCTCCCATCGATGATGGAGGGCGTGCGCGATGGATCAACACGCTCCCCGGGCGATGTCGACTCACAGGGAAATGCGAGACGCCTTCGTCAGGCACTTCGAGTGCTCCTACACCCGCGCCACCACCATCGAGGACCTGGAACGATGCGTCCAGGGACCCCGCGAGTCGACCCGCAACTGGGTCCAACGGTGGCAAGAGCTCTGGTACAATGCGGTCGGCATCCACCCGGACACCGCGATCCATTGCTTCAAGACCTCGTGCCGCTACGAGCCTCTAGTCGCCAAGCTCAAGCGACACGCCCGCACACTCGACAACATCCCCGACCTCCTCGAGATCGCCAAACGATGCCGAGGAGGATCCAAACCAGGAAATCGACGACGAAGTCAGAGGGCAACGCCAAGACGGCAAGCAACGGCGGGACGCCGAACCGACCTACGCTACGGCGGCACCGCCTCACTGCAAGCGCCGCAACGACGGGCGAAGTCGACTTCGTCTAACGCTGGCACGCATAACGCGAGCCCAAGAGCTACCGCCCGACGGAGGGCAACGGCGCGATGGCGGCAATTACAAGAACAAGCCAAGGTTCGATCCGCGGCTCTCCTTAACCAACCATGTGCGTTCCACAGCAGGAAGGAAAGCCATAACGCACACCACCGCCGACCGCCACACCCTCGTGGAAATCGAGAAGGTACGGCACGCGGAGGACACCGACAACGACCGCCAAATGGCGGAAAATTCGCAAAAGTAGGCTCGCTCCACAACTTCACGAGCTTCAACAAGCGCGAGAAGAAGGTCATCGCCGCCGCCGCCAACGCTGTGGCCCAAACAGACGTCCCCGGTTCCTCGAACTGGTCGGAACAACCCATCACCGGAGCGGCAAGACCACTCGCCACGCGCCAGTACCGGGACGAAGTCGCCCGGTGGTCAAGCCCAAGGTTGGCGACTCGGCTCCCAAGACAGCGATGGGCGGCAGCTCCATCAACATCCTCTACCTCGACACCTTCAGGCGGCTGCGGCTCCCGCAGTCGATGATCGAGACAACCCACACCACGTTCCACGGCATCGTCCCCGGTCGGAAGGTGTATCCGATCGGCAAAGTCACGCTGCCAGTCACTTTCGGCAGTCCAGCAAACTTCCGCACCGAGCGGATCGTCTTCGAGCTGGTGCCCTTCGACAGCCTTACCATCGCTGCGTCACGCGCGTTGCTAAATTCATGGCAGCGCCCACTCGCGTACAACGCAATGAAGCTCCGGGCCGTGCGGCGTCATCACCATCCACGGCGACCCGACATGGCGCGAATGCGAGGCCAAAGGAGCCGAACTTCGCCGACGCTCATCGCGGCGAAACTAATCACGCCGACGAGCTCGCCAAAATACGCGAAAGGGTCAACAATGACGATCCCACAATACTCAAGAAGCCCAACTCGGAGGCACAAACACCTCAACCTTTGAGGCCACGACGCACCAAGACCGTCGAGCTGGTCCCAGCGACCCGGAGCGGTGACGATTGGGACGAGCATGAGCCCAGCATAGGAAAGGCGCTCATCGAGTTCCTTCGTGAGAATAGGGACATCTTCGCATGGAAACCCTCCGACATGCCAGGTGTCCCTAGGGAGCTTCCGAGCACAAACTAAACGCCGACCCCAAAGTGTGACTCGTCAGCGATCGCTACGGCCCTTCAATGAAGAACGCCACGAGCAATCACCGAGGAAGTGCAGCGTCTGCACGGCTTCATCCGCCAATCAAATACTCCAAGTGGCTGGCAAACCCAGTCCCGGTCGAGAAGAAAACGGGACTGGAGAATGTGTATCGACTACACAACTGAACAAATACCGCCCAAAGGAGCGATTTCCTCCCGCGGATCGATCGATAATCGATTCAACCGCTGGTTCGAGTCGCTATGTTTCCTCGACGCCTACTCCGGTACAACCAGATCAAAATGGCTGTCGAGGATGAGGAGAAGACAGCGTTCATCACGCCATTCGAGCCTTCGCTACACCGCCATGACCTTCGCCTCAAAACGCCGGGCGACCTACCAGCGGTGCATGCAAGAATGCCTCGCAAGCCAAATTGGCCGCAACATCCACGTCTACATCGACGACGTGGTCGTGAAATCCGCTCGCCAAGGCGACCTACTCGCCGACCTAGCGGAGACCTTCGCCAATCTGCGGAGGTACAAGATAAATCTCAACCCAGGCAAGTGCACCTTTGGTGTACCCGCCGGACAACTACTGGGGTACGTCTTCTCCAAACGAGGGATCGAGGTGAACCCAACGAAGATCGACACAATCGCCCGGCTCGGCAAACCCGAGTGCCTGCGTGACGTCCAGAAGTTGGCCGGGCGTGTAGCGGCTCTCAGTCGCTTCATCCCCCGCCTGGACGAAAAGGCGATGCCCCTATACCGCTGACAAGAAGAACCCCACCTTCCAGGTGGGACAAGGAGGCGGACGACGCGCCCGCGACCTTAAAAGGTGCTACTCGCCGCACCACTACCGCCGCACCACCGACAAAGAGCCTATCTTGGTTTACGTCATGGCGTCCGTCGTCGATGCCGTAATGGTTGTCGAACGACCAGAGGAAGGAAAGGAGCGCCGTCCAAGGGCCGTGTACTACATCAGCGAGGTCCTCACCGAGTCGCGCCACGATACCCACAGTACAAAAGCTAGTATACGCGGTCTCAGGGCTCAGCGCCAAGCACTACTTCGTGAGCACCCGATCACGGTCGTCTCCTCGGCGCCACTACAAGACATCATCCGAATCGCGAGGCGACGGGCGGGTCGCCAAGGGCCGCCGAGATCGGCGCCCACAACATTAAATACTGAGCCAAGGCGATTAAGTCGCAGTAATCGCAGACTTCATCGCCGATCGAGGAGGACCAGCAGCAGAGAAGCCGCCATACCTCCACATCGAGCCCGCACTCGACGGATCCAAGAACGCGGACGGCAGGAGCAGGATAGTGTTGACTTCACCAAAGGGCGACAAGCTCGCTACATCCTCCGCCTCAATTCACGCCGCACCAACAACATGGCTGAATACGAGGCCCTACTCCACGGCATGCGGGCCGCCAAGGAGATGAACGCCAATCGCCTTGGTGCTACGGAGATTCCGACCTCGTCAGGGGCAAGTCGCCGCACTGCGACGCCATCTCCCCACCATGGCGGCGCATCGCCGAGGTGGACAAGCTGGCGGCCACTTCATCGCTACTCGCCGAGTGGATCGACAGAGAAAACGAGGAGGCCGACGCCTCTCTCGCGTCGGCTCGACTCGCACCACCCGCCGTGTTCCTCGACACAATCTCCAAACCATCGCCTCCCCGAGGGAGATCGACATCGAGTCCCACTCCAACCAGGCAGCCTTGGTCGCACTCATCACCGAGCCGCACGATCGACCAAGCCCTACATCGCCTACCGAAACCGCACCGCCAGCAGACGAGACAACGCCGAATGATCGCCGATGCAAGTCTTACACCATCATCGACGGCGAGCTACACAAGCGCAGCGTCACCGGCGTGTTCCAACGTTATGCCCAACCGTCAAGGACGCAAAATCCTCCACGACATCCACTCAGCGATCGCGCCACCACGCCGCCGCCGCTTCCTGGTCGCCAAGGCTATGCGACACGGCTTCATCGCCCACCGACACGCCGACGCCGCCGACATCGCCCAGCGATGCGCCGGTGCCGGCACGCCAACCAGACGACGACGCATCGAGCTCGGCGCTCAAAACGATCCCCATCACTTGCCATTCGCCAGATGGGGCATGGACATGGTAGGCCCTTCAAGAAAGCCCTCCGCTACACCCACCTTCTAGTCACTGTCGACAAATTCACTAAGTGGGTGGAGGCCAAGCTGTCCGAAATGCGACGGAAGACCGCCACTAAATTCCTACGCGAGCTCATATATCGCCACGGGTTCCCAAACAAGATCATCACGACAACGGCACAAACTTCGCTAAGGAGCAATGGCGAATTTTGCGAAGAGCACCACATCCGCTCGATCTCGCGGTCGCCCACCCGAATCCAACGGCCAGCGGAACGAGCCAACCAAAGCATCCTCCACGGCCCGCCGACTCAAGTACCACTCGAGCGCACCGGATGCTGGGTCAAGAGCTGCCTCCGTCATCCGGGGAATCCGCACTCGGTTAATGTGTCGACGGATTCACCCTTCTTCATGGCCTACGCCGAAGCGATCATGCCCATCGACCTCGAACACGACTCGCTGGTCGTCCACTATACGGAGGCCGAAAAGAGCTGCCCGCCAAGATGGGCTCGACCAGCTCGACGAAGCACGCGACCTCGATCGCAAGACCGCCATTTACCAGAAGGACTCCGCCGCTACCACTACCGACGGGTGAAAACCCGCACCTTCCAGAAGGCGACCTGGTGTTACGCCTCATCCAGACAAGAAGGGCATGCACAAGCTCTCCTCCGTGGAAGGCCCGCTCGGCCAGAGCGTGCAACGACGCCTACTACCTCATCGACGCTCATGGGGACGGTGAGCTCGACGCTGCGACCATGGAATGTAAACCTCCTCCGAAGTTCTACTCCTAGAACCCCACACATGTACTCTCCATCGCTATGAAATAAAAGAAACGGTTACCGCAAATTGCCTACTCTCCATGCCTTGTGCCACTCGACTCGTAATAACAGCCATGCTAAAATGCAGAAGTCAACCTTTGGTACAGCGATCGCACGGCTAAGAAAAGCGATGCAAGAGCACCGAGTCATTTGTGTCTTGCGTCGTCCACTTAAAAACGCCAATCCGAGCCCCATTGAGTCGCTTAGCTCGACTGGTTTTACGAACCAAGACAACTGCCCTCGCTTCTCACGGCGACCTTGGTCCTCCGCATCCTCGGCATAGCGACTCGAACGGCTAAGTACCACGCTCGGGGACTGAATACCAGTTCGTCGCGATCGGTCAGGGAAAACGCCAAGTAAGAGAGCATGCCCAGGACTCGCCACGCGACTGACCCCACGGGCCAGGCAGGAGTGACGCGCTCACACCAACGCGCTAAGTCCTCAACCACCCTCGAGTCGCGCCTTGAACTACCAAGTACCACGCCGGGGACTCGCCACCCGACCCGCTCACAGACGGGAAAACGGTAAAGCATGAGCACTCAAGGGAGTCGCCATGATCGGCTCTCCGAGCTCGGGTGAGTCGACTAAACTAACAAAACACATGATAACAACAAACATCATATACGAGGTGAACCCCACAAAGGGCGGACGCGCCGGGACTCGGCCCAAAATCAATCCAAAACACACAAACAAATAGCAAAATGGACACGACGTCCCATTCAATCGCATATTGCATTGTCTTATATTACAAATTATGCCCGCGTGGAAGAACTGCTGCTAACACATCCAGGCAAAACTACCCTATTCTGCAGGCTTCGACGACGACTCGCCAGAATCCCGGCGCCTACGGATGAACGCGGTGTACGGGTTTGACGGATACGTTGTCAGCTCACCCGCCATCGCCGAGCGAAAAGGTTGCTCGACCTTGAAGTTACGATGCGGCGGCTCGGGGTCGTTCGGCGCGACGACCGTTTCCTGGTAGGGAAGGAGGTCGCCCATCGCCCAAACACGCTCCGAGTACGCGCGCACGCCTCGCAACTTGAGAACCTCGACAGGTCCACCGCGCTTAGTCGACGAAGGATACCCACTGCCACATCGCCGATGTCGAAATCCTCGGGAAGTGGGCGAGTCCAAGGCTCATTGCCGACGCTCCACGCCGAAACGCCGACCGCGTCATGAACTCAACGACCGCGGGCGCCTTCTCCAAATACTCCCACACCTCAACGAGGTCACTGGGCATAACCTCCGTGGGCGACATTTCTTGAAGGTAGGCGCGGATGCACGTCGCCGATAGCGTAGCCGAGTCGACGAGCATGCTTACGCACTGCCTCGCGTCGAGCGAGCTCGCTTCTTCTTGGCTACCAATAACGCGACCTGCGAAAAGGAGACAATGATGAGTGCGACGGACACCGCAACACCCCAACTAACGGAAAGGGAAGATGCACTCACCAAGCGACGGGCGGGCGAGCCCCGTGATGAAGCACTGAAGCGACGTGTGGTCGTCCTGAAGCCCAGCAATAAGGACTTCCGACACCTTGCGATCCTCCTCCGCGGCTGCAATGGCGGCCTTAGCCCGCCCGTCCGCCGAGCTAGCTTCTTCCCTCGCCTCCCGCAGCTCAAGGCCGACCATTGCTCAGCAGCGCCCAGAGCAGATCGCGCCGCTTCCAACTCACCAGCCGGGACAAGCTCCTGGCGAGCTTCCTCTGCCTTCGCAGCAACAACCTGGAGCTCTTTGTTCGCCTCCTGGATTGTGGTCAGCTCCCTCTCAAGACGCTGTGTTGCGGTCGGTCCGCCGACTCGAGCCGCAGACCCTGCATATCATCAAAAAAGTCAGTAAAAACGAACCTCCTAAGTGCCCACCCGCTGAAATTCAGCGAGTGCGCACTCGGGGACTGGCGATCAAGAAATTTCCAAGTGCCCACCCCGCTAAAATTTAGCGCGTACGCACTCGGGGACTGGATAAGAAAGTAAAAGACGAGAAAATAATAAGAATCAAGCCGCTGCAAAGCACCGACCTGATCCTCGGGGACTGGATATACCTGGATGGCTGCGCCAAGCATGCCATGAAGTTGCATAGCGTCCACGGATGCGAGTAACGCTGGCGTGTGCCCACGACGCTGGTCGACTTCAGCATCGACGGTCCCTGGAGCGAGGCTCGGGGATGCAGCCCCGCTCGCCGCGGCCGCCTTGGTCACGAAGCGAGGGAAGGTGGCGATAGAGGCACCCGCTCCAAAGGAAGTCGCCTCCGCCGTTCGTGCAAGGAACGCCTCCTTCAGACGCGTTGCCTCCACCACGGGGCGGCGACCGCCGTGTCGTCGAGATGGCGATGTCGTCGCCCTTGGCCTTCTTACTGCCATCCGCCGAGGCAACGACCTCGTCCGCTTTCCTCTTACGGGAAGGATCCTCCTCGCTAGCGGTGGAGGGTACCTGGGCCACGGTCGGGCGGCCCATCCTTTTCACTCCGGTCCTGCACATCAGTCGGATCAGTAAAGACAATCGAAATAGCTATGGAAAATAGGGAAGGCTGATTGCACTCACTTGGCAACTGGGATGAAGCGTAGCCCTGTGCGAAGGCCGGCCGGTTTTTCCAGCTCGGGGCCCAGTTGGCGACTGAGCCCTAGTTCCAGGACGTCGCGTGCCCAAGACACGGACGGCTTCTTCGTTGTCGAGGCTGCGGCTGGCGCCTCTGGGATACCTTCGGCAGGGGCTTCTTCGCGAACCGGAGCCGCTACGGCCGGAGCCTCTTTGCGGGGCGAAGCCGCCCCAATCGGAACCTCCTTGCGAGGTGAAGTCGCCGCGGCTGGAGCCTTCCCCAACCCAGAGACTGGTGAAAATGGCGGGGGCATCGAGGCCAGCGGAACTTCCACAGTCGGCGCATCTAGCGCGGTTGTCGCTGGGGCTGCGCCGTCATCGGCCGAGCTGTGAGCATCAGAGCTGCTCGTCGAGTGCGGCGGCGAGGCCATCCTCGGCGTCTTCGTTTTCCTCTTCAGGGGGGCCCTCGCCTCCTTCTCCTTCTTATTCTTCTTCGAAGGAGTGGCCTGGCGGCGCGAGGTGGTCTCTGGGAGCTCGTCGTCATCATCATGACGCTCGAGGCTCCTGCTCGCTTTGATTTCGACGCGTTGCCCGGGTCTTCGGACCAGCGGGCAATTTCTCTTCGGACTCGTCCTCGTCGTCCCGTTGCCCTTCGAGGGTGGCGATTCGCTTATCCCGGGCGGATGGCCGGGTTTCGTCATCGGGTGGAGCCACCTTCCACCACTTGGAACAGCTGCGATGAATAAACGAGTTAGAATTACCGCGCATGCGCATGCGGCGTGAACAAGATAAAGAAATTACCGTCGGAGCCGGACGCTTCGCGGTATAGGGGGAGATCCCGGCCTGCGCATCCGTGTACACCGCCTGGGTGATCTTCTTCAACGCTGGGAGATAGTCCTCCAGCTTCCACTCGTCGAGGCAGGCTTTCGTCGAGTCTCCCCGGCCCGTGTACTGATACATGTAATGGTCGTGTTGGGCGAGCGGAACGAGCCGCCGCCCAAGCCAATAGTTGTACAAGTTTATCGTCTGGAGCCCCTTCTTCTTCAGACCACGGATGGCCTGGAGCATCTCGTCGACGACCATCCGCTAGTCGTCGGGAAGCTTGCCGACCTGGAGATGGCGTGGCTCGGAACGGTTGGCCGAGTACCGCGGGATCGCCGCCTCGTCCTCCGGAGTCGCCTCGGTCACGTAGAACCATGAATTCTTCCGCCGCCCGCTTTGGCCGGGCATCGGATCAAGAAGGAAGCTTTGGACTTGAGCTGAACGTCAGGCCGCCCGCGGCTAGCATTGGGCCGCCTCTCGGGCCGATCCGTCCATGGAATGATCTTGCCACAAGGGAAAGTAGGGGCGGCCCAAAGCTTTCATAACGCCACGAAGATGGCGAGCTGCCGATGCTGTGGGGACCCAGAGGCTGGATCCGTAGTAGGCGCAAAACGCGGAAGAACAAAGACGTGGAAACCCTAGCCCCGCCGAGATGATGGTGAACAGACGAACTCCTCTCTCGCGGGTTTGGGGTCGTTTCGGCTGCGGGGATACGCCAACCGGCTCGCAGGATTCGGCCTCCTCGAAGGAGGCCATGCGCCCTCGTGCACTTGGACCTGCCCCATGGTTCGTGAGAAGGGCCATAGCCGAGAGGTTGGTTGGAGGTCGGAGGATTTGGTCGATTGGATCAAGGAGCAAAGGAAAGAGAATGCGCACTCGGAAGAAGTGATGGGCAGTTGGCTCACGATTGCTCGCCATTCCTCTTATATAGCGGAGTTACCCGCCAAATCAGTAGGCCGTTATCGCGATGATTACACCAAAAGTTACCATTGAGTTACCTTAACGGCTAGTTTGACCACGCTGACGGTCCAACTCGACCACTCGGCTAGGTCGCCACGCGGCCGCGTCCGCTGGCTCGACTTCGCCAAGACGCGACTCGGTTCACCGGATTTTCTCCTTCATACGAGAGCCCGCCGACGATTCGATGGATACTTTGAAGCCAGATACTCGATCGCCAAAGCCACCGATGCCTAATCAACGACGGCCTCGGGGACTACGATGGGGATACGCCTCTGGGGTATACTCGGACGCGTTCCGAGCCCAAGGTGGCGAGTGGGCACAGAACGGCGAGTGGATCAAAGCCCAAGGTACCAAGCGATCGAAGTCAAGGCCCAAAGTAGATAGGCCCATCGGACTAGGTTAAACGACATCAAGCAGTAAGAATCGGTTGAGATATGTAAACCCTAGGGGAGGTGAGCCTATATAAACCTCCCTATGGGGTGAGTAGAGACACGTTCCCTCATACACCCAAGCGACTCGCCGCCTAGCCGCCGAGCTCGCCCATTGTAAACACCTCCATAATACAATCTAGCAGGAGTAGGTCTTTACCCTCCGGGGGGCCGAACCTGGGTAAACCCCTGTGTCTTTGCCCTCATCTCGCACCGCAGATGGCTGGCCGCCCTTGCCCCTCGTTCTACTACTCGCTGCCGATTGCAGCATCTGCCGTGACCATTCCCACGACAACAAAACCACAGCACAGCCGTGGAGGAGCACATCAGTGCATCACTCCAGTACACAATACACCAGCACAACCAGGGTGAACAACAACCAAACCAACCAACCAGATCAACCCAAACATCACCAGGATGGTGACATAAGGAGGGGGATGGATCTGGTGGACAGCAAGGTCAAGACCAGGAGCTAGGAGGAGCAGGCAAGCTCAAGAGCAAGATTAGGAACCCAGCAAAAGCAGAGCAAGATCAAGATCATCATCAATCCACTACACCAACATCAAATCTTGTGGTGAGTCTCATAAAGCCATCACATGCTTTCATCAGAATATCTAAACAAAAGCATGTGTTGTTTTATGCAATGATCTCTCAATAAGCACCCAAGAGGGGTGAATCTATCCTAGAGATTTCAAGTATAAGGATAAGAAATCAAGCTCAACCACAAACACTAAACCCTCAGACCAACATCACTGGGTTCAGTGTTATTTTTGCAACTTAGATCATTTTCATTTGATCTTATCAGATCAGGGCACATCTCTCAAAGAGAGATTAGCACCTCTAAACCTATAAGTTTCAAACAAACTATTGCCCAACTAACTAGGAATTTCATCCTAGAGCCTCAGACCAACATCATAGGCAGGAAAGATAATAAAAGCTTCCATATCATCTTATCAGTTTTAATCACAAGCATAATCAAGTTAAGCCAGAAATAAAAAACCAATCACGTGTGTGCCAGAATACAATGGTATCACAAGGACAAGTTCTTAATAAGCTAAAACCAATCTTTTCTTAGCTTCCACAGATAAAAGGGGAACAAACCAATAAACATCATTTTCCTGAAGCCAAGTGCCAGGAATCAACCTTAAATTCATTTATACATCCACAGAAATCATTGCAAGCAATGATTTGATTCAGTGAGTATAAACTCAGACAAGCCAACAGTATAATAGCAGTAAGCAACTACTATCAGTATAAGCAATCTAACAGTAGAGTAAACTCTTAGATCAACAACATAATCCAATCAAGGATTTCATTGATACACTAGCATGGATCATGGTGGATTACCACTAGAATTAATCTGACAGGCAATTAGCAGCAACAAAGCTACTATTAATCATCAATCACAATAAACCATTTTTTTCCATGATCAAATATGATCAACACTAAATCTAAAGAATCATAGATATGATCAACAGGGGGTTATGAATCCTAATCAGAGCAAGAACCCTAATCCAGAGATGAACTCAACCAGCACATAGTCACTCGACATGAAAGCCACTAGATACACACAGAAAGAATCATGGTAGTAGCAGGGACAAGCACCACCATGACAACTTACCCGAGATCCTCGCTTACGAATCGAAGAGGAAGCAGAGGGGCCGACAAACCGCGGCGGCACAGGGAGCACCCAGAGGGCACCTGCACTGCCACTGCGGTGGCGGCCAAGACGAAGCAGACGACACACCACCGCAGGCGGGATCGCGGCGGCCAGAACGGGGTGGAACTGACCATGGGGAAGCCTAGAGTCAAATCCAAGTGGATAGAATGAACGAGCATCATCGACAACCCCAACTCGCACCACGACGATGGCCAGAACGGCCGACGATGGCGAGAATCGACGGTGGCGGCATCGCCGGCCACAGGGGCGAGTCAGAGGAGGAGGAGATAAGGTCGAGGGAGAGAGAGAAGGCAGAGTGGGCTGGGTGGGACAAAACCCTTCGGGGTAGTCATTTGACCCTTCCCTATTGGGCCACCTTGGCCCCATAAGCCCAAGGGGCCAGCCCAGGTTATTTAATAAATCTTTTGATCAAATTGAAAAAGACCAAAATACCCCTAACCTCAATAAAATTATAGAAAATAATTTAATAGTCCAAAAATTATAAATAAAATATTTTTGGAATCACAATAATCCACTTTGTCCAAATAAAATAAGATATTAAATTCTGGACATTCAAATTTTTATAAGAATTTTGTAATTTAAATATTCCTTATGGAATTTTACAAAATTATTGAAAGGTGATAAAAATAAATAAAAATCACTTTAATTATTTATTATTATTATAGTATTTTTGAAAAATACTAAGTAAATATTTAGTAATAAAATTAATGTATAATTAATAATTCCTAAAAGAATTATTAAATCAATAAAAGTCAAATAAAAGGAAATAAAATAAAATAACTCAATATATGTTATAAATATTAAAAAGAAATATTTATAAATCCCTTATTACTCAAAAGGAAATTTTTGGGGTAAATACATATAAATTTAAATAATGCATTACATTACTTGTATAATTATTTGCTTCTTTAAATATTGTCCTTACCGGGCAATAATGATGTTTTTGTAGAACTAGAAGCTCAAGGTCCACTGCAATCATCAGACTTCACTACCTTGCCATCACAAGGTAAGTTCATCACTTGCTCATGTCCTTTGAAGAGTCTTTATCAAAGTATTTTCAAATTGTATGTTATCATATATGTTATTAAAAGAAAGAAAATATTATTTTCATAAATAAAGAAATTATAGATATCATCCTAAGTGGTGATATAATGAAGAAATAGAACTTAGAGTTCTAATTGCAACAATGATGATCAAATAGGGACTTAATAACCCCTGACATCAGTGATTCTAGCGCGTATATTACACGTTAACTATGAGATTTGGAATGGGACAGAGAAGTCAGCTTTATCTTCTTCCTATCGCATGAAGCCGGATGTGCAAGTCGTGGCTGTTATCCTCGCAGCGTGCATATTGATTGGTAATTCGTAGAGGATATGCAGCATATGGGTGGGAACCCTCATCATCCCACGATAGTTCTGGCATCTAACGGTTTATACAAACCATTGCCGTAATTCTTCATGTGGGCATGGTGTACACCAAGGAGGCATGCGGAGTCGCGAAGGGGGCAGTGATTGGCTTGGACCAACTACGGGGCCCCACATCATGGAAATGTGGACGGGAAAGTACGCCCGGTTGTGCAACAAGGAGTTGATCTCTCATGGGTAAAGTAACGCACCTCTGCAGAGTGTAAGAACTGTAACTTGTTACTCCCTGTTCCGGGAAGGAGCTACGAACGCGGCAGGAAAGGAACTCCATCAATGTTCTGGTCAACCTGTGAAGGCTGATTGTCATAGTTTTTCGGAATAAAATTAATCTTTGAAGAAAGATTTACAAAAACTGCATAGTGCCAAGGATTTATAATCCGAGGTGGTAGTTAGAGCATCAAACTTCCCACCTTGCATATAATGAACTTTTTGAAGGGAATATGCCCTGAGAGGCAATAATAAATTGTTTATTATGTGTATTCCAAGTATATGATAGATGTTTATTTTGCATGCTATAATTGTATTAATAAGGAAACGTTAATACATGTGTGTTTAATAAACAAACAGAAAGTTCCTAGTTAAAGCCTCTCTCATAAACTAGCTCGTTGATTAACAAGATGATCAAGGTTTCCTGATCATGGACATTGGATGTTGTTAATAACGGGATCACAACATTAGTGTAATGATGTGATGAACATTCATCCGAAGTATAGCATTACGATCAAAGTCATTGAGTTTATATTGCTATAACAACTTACAGTGATCCTAATCCTTAGACCATGAGATCATGTCAATCACTAACACCGGAAGAGTTTCTTGATAACATCAAACGTCACACCGTAATGTGGTGATTATAAAGATGGGTTCAGAACTAATAAAGTGTTATGTTGAGGCTCATGGATCGAGAGTGGAATTTGTTCATCCCGATGACGGATAGATATACCTGGGCCCTCTCGGTGATATCACATTGATTAGCTTGCAAGCAAGTGATTTGATCACTAGGATGTTATATCACGGAACGAGAAAAGAGTGCATGTCGTGCGAGATCAAACTAGGTATGGAGATACCAATGATCGAATCTCGGACATGTAATATATCGTGAAACAAAGGGATTAAGATACTAGCGTAAAAGGTTCGACGATCACAAGAAAGTCATCGTTGAATGTGTGGGAGTCGATGGGTCTCCGGATCCCGCTCGATTATTGATCCGAGAGGGTCTCGATCATGTCCGCATTATTCACGAACCGTAGGGTGACACACTTAAGAGACACCGACATCCAATTGGAGCAAAAGTTTCATGCGAAAGAATAAACAAGCGCAGGAATTTATTTCACTAGATACCCAAAGCAGTTTTGGTGAAATTGCATAAAGTGGTTATGCATGTGAAATAGAATTCTAGCAAGGGTTATTTGTGAATGTTTGTCATTAAAGTAATTGACAAAATTCTGAATAAAATAAAGAGTTTTATTTAATGAGAGTTTGCATTAAATTTGGTGGAAATTTAATGGGATTTTTGAGTGGGATTTTGAGTGGACTTTTGAAGGGTCATTTTGTGAGTGGAGTGTCCACCCACATGATGAGGGAGGGCAAGGGGCAGCCCCATGCGCCACCCCTTGGGTTCCCTCCTCCTATAAAAGGAGCCCTCCTCTCACTTCTCACTCACACCTCCTCGTGAAGGATCTCTCCCCTCTAGAATTTATCCCCATGGTCTCGGACTAGCGAGATACATGTTCCGGTGGCTATTCGGCAAGAAAGAGTTGTGCTTCGCTGCATCGCTGGAGCGAGGAGGCGGAGGTTGCTCGTGCCTCGAGCGTGTGCGAGCACGGATGCGCTGCTGATTTGCGGCGCTAGGACTTCCTCTCGATCTTGAGATCGGCAAGAGATCGTCTACATCAACCACGAGTTTGGACTCGTTAAACTTTGTCGGTCTTCAAAGGTATGTTCTCTACGGATGTACATCCGCCCGTTGTTTGTATCTAGTATAAATAGATCTTGGTATAACGTTCACATCGTAGGAAAATTTTTGTTTTCTATGCTGCGAACCCTTCAAAGGGTATCGAGCGGATCTATGCGTAGATACTTTACACGGTAGTACACATATGAGTATGTGGCGGCGATGATCATGTTGTTGCTCCTTTCTTGTGATTTTGGATATTGGTGGCATAGTGGGATGAAGCGGCGGACAAACTTTACATGTCCTCGCACATGAGACCTGTTCCACGCTTGACATGCAACTAGTTTGCATAAGTGGCTAGCGGGTGTCTGTCTCTCCTACTATAGTCAATATCTATTTTGCAAGCGAGTTGTCAACAATTTGATTATCCTCGTTGTGGTTCATGTTCGTAGGTAAGAACGGTTCTATCTCGAAAGCCCTAAGCCACGTAAAACTTGCAATGGATAAATTAGAGGCGTCTAGTTTAGATTGTTGCTGGGCTAGTGTTATGATATGGTAGTGTTGTAAGTAGAAGTATGAGATGATACTCTTACAACACACATAGCGTGTAAAATCCATAGACTGTGGATTTACACATATAGGTATGATAAGTGATCATACCACGATGCACATGATAGAGATCATCTGCGGGAACCATATAATTTCACTAATAAACATATGATGTTTGATTGCATCTTATATTGCTTGTTTAGCGCTTTGTTAAGCATAATAAGATGATCCCTCATTTAAATATCAAGATAAGAATGTGTTCTTCCTTTAGTATGCACCGATTATGTTTTCGTCGATCCAAGACATCACGTGATGATCGGGTGTACTTGGATCCTCGACCATACTTCGGGTGTAAAACAGTTACACACGCAAATACTAAGGTTCTAACTTGGCGAGCCTAGCATGTACAGACATGGCCTCGGAACACAGACCGAAAGGTTAAGCATGAGTCATATAGTTGATATGATGCCCATTTGATGCTCGCCTTTGAAGCTATACCGACTCACGTGATGATCGGACTTGGTGTAGTGGATTTGGTTCATGTAATCACCAAAAGGACACGGGATGTCGCTTTTGAGTGGGAGTTCATTCGTAATATAGATTAGTTGAACTCAATCTATCATACACTTAGTCTAAACTTTACAAATTCTGTAGATGGCACCACCGCTTTTAATTTCAATGCGTTCATGGAGAAAGAGAAACTAGCAACGAACGGTAGCAACTTTCTTGAATGGGCCATGAATTTGAGGATTCTCCTCTCTGCGCACAAAAGCAATATGTGCTAGGCGCCGTTAGGCCCCCCCTTTGACGATGCCCACGGCGAGAAGAATGTCTATCGACTCGTCGAGGACCACAACTTAGTTCATTGCGGCATATTGTATGGGCTAGAGCCGGAACTTCAAAACGTTTCAAAACGGCAATGCTTTTGATACAATGGGTGAGTTGAAAATGATTTTACACACATGCTGCTGAGAGCTACAATGCTTGAAAAGTTCTTTAGCTGCATGATGGAAGAGAACAGCTCGTTAGTGAGCATGTACTCAAGATGTCGTTACGCCGATAAGCTTGTGTCCTTGGGAATAACGATTCCCATTGACTTAGGCATCCATCGTGTTCTGGGTCTCGACACCTAGCTATAAGAGCTTCGTGATGAACTATAATATGCAAGGCATGAAGAAGTCTCTCCCGAGCTTACAATGCTTAAAAGCTGCAGTGGAGATCAAAAGGAACATCAAGTGTTGATGATCAATAGGAACCGGTTTCAAGAAAGACAAGAAGGAAAGCGGAAGGGAAGTAAGGCGGCAAGCTGTTGCCGCACCGAAAAAAAACCCGAGTTGGACCTAAGTCGATACCGAAGTGCTACTATTGCAAGGGGAGCCATCGAAGCGCCCCAAGTATCGCGGACAAGAAGGGCAAGGCAAACAAAGGTATATATGATATACATGTTATTGATGTGTACTTGACTAGTGCTCGCAGAGCACCCGGGTATTTGATACGGTTCGGTTGCTAATATTTGTAACTCGAATCAGGTCATGGAACAAGCGACCTCTAGCAAGGGTGAGGTCAAGATGCGTGTCGGCAATGGATCAAGTGTTGATGTGATCGCCGTCGAACGCTACCTCTCCACTTACCGTCGGGATTAGTCATAAACTTAAATAAATGTTATCGGTGCCGTGACCTTGAGCATGAACATTGTATCTGGATCATGTTTGATGCAAAGTGGTTATTCATTTAAGTCCGAGAACAATGGTTGTTCCATTTATATGAATGAAATCTTTTATGGTCATGCACCGATGATGAATGGTTTATTTGTTAGATCTCGATGATAATGTTACACATATTCATAATGTTGATGCTAAAAGGATTAAACTTGATGATGATATATCCGCATATATGTGGTAATCGCCGTCTAGGTCATATTGGCATTAAGCATGAAGAAGCTCCATTCGGATGGACTTTTGGAATCACTTGATTATGAATCATTTGATACATGTGAGCCATGCCTTATGGGCAAGATGACTAGAACGCCGTTTTCGGTTCAATGGAGCAGGCGATTTATTGGAAATCATACATTCGATGTATGTGGTCCAATGAGTGTGTCGGTGAGGTGGATATCGTTATTTTGTTACTTTCACGGATGATTTGAGTAGATACGGTTATATCTACTTAATGAAACATAAGTCCGAAACCTTTGAAAAGTTCAAGGAATTTCGAATGAAGTGGAAAATCATCGTAATAGAAAGATCAAATTTCTCTGATCCGACCGTGGAGGTGAGTATCCGAGTTACGAGTTTAGCACTCACATGAAAGAGTGTGGAATTGTTTCACAACTCACACTGCGGAACACCACAATGAAATGGTGTGTCGACGTCGTGTCGTACTTTATTAGATATGGTTCGATCTATGATGTCTCACGGACTTGCCGTTGTCATTTTGGGGTTATGCACTAGAAACCTGCATTCACTTTAAATCGGGCACCATCTAAATCCGTTGAAACGACACCGTATGAATTGTGGTTTGGAAACAAACCTAAGCTGTCATTTCTTAAAGTTTGGGGTTGCGATGTTTATGTGAAGAAACTTCAACCGATAAACTCGAACCCAAAGCGGAAAAATGCGTCTTCATAGGATACCCTAAAGAAACTATTGGGTATTCCTTCTATCACGAATCCGAGGCAAGGTTTTTGTTGCCAGAATGGATCCTTTCTAGAAAGAGTTTCTCGCGAAAGGTGTGAGTAGTCGGAAGGTAGAACTCGAAGAGGTTATGGAACCTTCTCTTCAAAGTATGGCGAGTAGCGGTGCGGAAGTTGTTCCGGAGTTGGCTCCACTGTTGAAGAGGAACTAATGATAATGATCATGAAACTCCGAAGAGAGTACTACCGAACCTCGCAGTCAAACAGACGCTGCGGCTCGACTGTACGGAAATCTGTCATAAATTTCATGGTTGATGAAAACAATGACCTGCGACGTATGAAGAAGCGATGATGAGCCGGATTCCAACAAATGGTTAGAAGCCATGAAATCCGAGATGGAATCCATGTATGAAAATCAAGTTTGGAACTTGGTCGAATTACCTCACGGCCGAAAGGCCGTGGAGAACAAATGGATTTTCAAAAGGAAAAGCGATCTCGATGGTAATGTGACCATCTATAAAGCTCGACTTGTCGCAAAGGGGTTTCGACAAATTCAAGGAGTTGACTACGATGAGACTTTCTCTCCGTAGCGATGCTAAAGTCGATTAGGATTATGTTAGCAATTCTGCATATTTCGATTATGAAATATGGCGGATGGATGTCAAAACCGCGTTTCTCAATGGTAATATTGAAGAAGAGTTGTATATGATACAACCAAAGGGTTTTGTCGATCCTAAGGATGCTAACAAGGTGTGCAAGCTTCAATGATCCATCTATGGATTGAAGCAAGCATCACGAAGTTGGAATCTCCGCTTTGATGAGGTGATCAAAGAGTTTGGATTTGTCCAAACTTATGGAGAAGCTTGTATTTACAAGAAAGTGAGTGGGAGCAATGTGGCATTTACGATATTATATGTGGATGACATATTGTTGATCGGAAATGATATAGAACTTTTAAGCGGTGTTAAAAGTTATCTAAACAAAGAAATTTTCAATGAAGGACCTAGGTGAGCGTCATACATATTAGGCATAAAGATCTATAGAGATAGATCTAGGCGCCTAATAGGCTATCATAAAGTACATACCTTGATAAGATTTTAAAGAAGTTTAAAATGGACGGAAGTAAGAAGGGTTCTTACCTATGTTGCAAGGCAAGACATTGAGTAAGACTCAAAGTCCGGCTTGAAGAAGAAAGAGATAATGGACAAAGTCCCTATGCTTGACCATAGGCTCTATAATGTACGCCATGCTATGTACAAGACGGATGTGGCACGCTATTAGTTTGACTAGTAGGTACCAATCGGATCCAGTTTGGAACATCGGATAGCGGTCAAGAATATCCTTAAGTACTTACGAAGAACTAAGGATATGTTTCTTGTATACTGGAGGTGAAGAAGAGCTCGTCGCTAAGTGTTATGTCGGCTAGCTTTGACACCGATCCGGATGACTCTAAGTCTCAATCCGGATACGTATTTCTCATGAATGGCGGAGCGGTTAGTTGGAGGAGCTCCAAACAACTGTGGTAGCGGAATCAACAACGGAGGCCGAATATGTTGCTTTGCTGAGCGGCTCAGAAGCGCTTTGGATGAAGGAGTTCATATCCGAACTAGGAGTTGTGTGGCAGCGTTGGACCCAATGGTGATCTATTGTGACAACAATGGTGCCATTGCCAATGCCAAAGAGCCAAGGTCTCACAAGCATTCCAAGCATATTAAGCGCCGGTTTCACTCCATCCATGAGCATGTCAAGGATGGAGATATAAAGATTTAGAAGTACATACGGATCTCAATGTAGCGATCCGTTGACTAAAACTCTCCCTAGAGCAAAACATGATCAACACGAACTCAATGGGTGTTAGATATATCACTATGTAACTAGATTATTGTCTCTAGTGCAAGTGGGAGATCAAGGAATATGCCCTGAGAGGCAATAATAAATTGTTTATTATGTGTATTCCAAGTATATGATAGATGTTTATTTTGCATGCTATAATTGTATTAATAAGGAAACGTTAATACATGTGTGTTTAATAAACAAACAGAAAGTTCCTAGTTAAAGCCTCTCTCATAAACTAGCTCGTTGATTAACAAGATGATCAAGGTTTCCTGATCATGGACATTGGATGTTGTTAATAACGGGATCACAACATTAGTGTAATGATGTGATGAACATTCATCCGAAGTATAGCATTACGATCAAAGTCATTGAGTTTATATTGCTATAACAACTTACGAAGTGATCCTAATCCTTAGACCATGAGATCATGTCAATCACTAACACCGGAAGAGTTTCTTGATAACATCAAACGTCACACCGTAACAGGGTGATTATAAAGATGGGTTCAGAACTAATAAAGTGTTATGTTGAGGCTCATGGATCGAGAGTGGAATTTGTTCATCCCGATGACGGATAGATATACCCTGGGCCCTCTCGGTGATATCACATTGATTAGCTTGCAAGCAAGTGATTTGATCACTAGGATGTTATATCACGGGAACGAGAAAAGAGTGCATGTCGGTAACGAGATCAAACTAGGTATGGAGATACCAATGATCGAATCTCGGACATGTAATATATCGTGAAACAAAGGGATTAAGATACTAGCGTAAAAGGTTCCGACGATCACAAGAAAGTCATCGTTGAATGTGTGGGAGTCAGTATGGGTCTCCAGATCCGCTCGATTATTGATCCGAGAGGGTCTCGATCATGTCCGCATTATTCACGAACCGTAGGGTGACACATAAGAGACACCGACATCCAATTGGAGCAAAAGTTTCATGCCGAAAGAATAAACAAGCGCGAATTTATTTCACTAGATACCGAAAGCAGGTTTTGGTGAAATTGCATAAAGTGGTTATGCATGTGAAATAGAATTCTAGCAAGGGGTTATTTGTGAATGTTTGTCATTAAAGTAATTGACAAAATTCTGAATAAAATAAAAGAGTTTTATTTAATGAGAGTTTGCATTAAATTTGGTGGAAATTTAATGGGATTTTTGAGTGGGATTTTGAGTGGACTTTTGAAGGGTCATTTTGTGAGTGGAGTGTCCACCCACATGATGAGGGAGGGCAAGGGGCAGCCCCCATGCGTGCCACCCCTTGGGGTTCCCCCTCCTCCTATAAAAGGAGCCCTCCTCTCACTTCTCACTCACACCTCCTCGTGAAGGATCTCTCCCCTCTAGAATTTATCCCCATGGTCTCGGACTAGCGAGATACATGTTCCGGTGGCTATTCGGCAAGAAAGAGTTGTGCTTCCGCTGCATCGCTGGAGCGAGGAGGCGGAGGTTGCTCGGTGCCTCGAACGTGTGTGCGAGCACGGATGCGCTGCTGATTTGCGGCGCTAGGACTTCCTCTCGATCTTGAGATCGGCAAGAGATCGTCTACATCAACCACGAGTTTGGACTCGTTAAACTTTGTCGGTCTTCAAAGGTATGTTCTCTACGGATGTACATCCGCCCGTTGTTTGTATCTAGTATAAATAGATCTTGGTATAACGTTCACATCGTAGGAAAATTTTTGTTTTCTATGCTGCGAACCCTTCACTTTTTGGGTAATGCTGTTACTCATTCTTTCCTTTGATCCCTTGCTTAGACTCTGACGATCCCGAAGACGTGCCAATGTATGCAGCCGAATGCCAAGAAGACGTGCTCTACGTGGAACCTGATTTATCCGGAGGAGTTGAAGGCGTTGACTACGAGATCCGCTACGGTGTCGATGAGAATTAGTCCACTTAAGTGTCTAGTTAATAGTAACTAACGGAGCCAAGCAGCATGAACTCTATAGAATAAGCTGTTGAGCCCCACTCCTAGTCGGAGTTGCTACTTTTAAATTTCCGCTGAACACTTTATATTTTGGTTTGTAAGTTGGATCTTTTGGAAGTCTGGAACTTCCAGTATTGTAATAATAATAAAGTGTGTACTTTTGTAATATGGACCCGCAATGTTTCTGTTGTACCACTCCTAAAGGATGTGATATTTATGGAACGGTGTTCTGTGGATGTCATGTCAACGACTATAGTGTACTACACATGCAGTGGTATGCTGGGTCACCACACCAAATTAAACTAATAAAAATATAATTGGACTTGAGATATAGCATTTGTAACATTATCAATTATTAGGGTTTTTCCTAAGCATAATAAAATTAAAATCTTATAATTATGGAACTTTGTTTTAAAGATGTAAATTTAGCATGTGTAATATTTATAGATCATACCTTGAGATTTTTATTTATAAAAATAGATGGATTTTATTATAATTTATTTAGTGAATTTCAAGTTTGATAAATATGATTATTTATGAATTGTTAATGACTTGCAAAGAATAAATTTGTAAATCCTTGACTTATAGTTAGTTAAGGATTTTAAAAGAATATTATAAAGTTAATTGTTTACACCTAGATTTTATATTAAATTATAATTAAGGTTTAGACTAATTAGAGTCAAAGGATTATGTTTTAAATAAGATAATTTCTTACTTAGGAAAGAGTTTTGAATAATTAACAAACTAGCAATATTGTTTTAATACTTTAGATAATTGAAGTTATATGATTTAGGAACATTAAAATGTTTTTATAATAATATACTTATTATTTTTCTAGTAAATATACTTGCTTGAAATCTTAAAAATGAATTTTATTTATTTTTAGGTATTATCTTTATTTTTATTTTATTTTTTATAAAATTTCTTAATTGTTTAATGTCTTTAAGTATTTGTTTCATATTTTAATTGTAAAAAATTTAAGTTAGTATTTTTATGAGATAAGAGATTTCTTTTTATTCCTAAAAATGATTTTTATTTATTTTTTGGAATTTTTCTAAATTTATTAAATTTCATTTGGATGTTTAAGGGTGTTAATATTTATTTGCATTTTATTAAACTTAAATAAAGATTATTATGGTTTTGTTAGGTGGATATTATTTTAATAAACACTTGGATGTATTAAATATATTTTTAGGAATTTTCTACATTTTTCTAGAGCTTAAAATGTGTAGAGGGTATTTTAATAATTTCCACTTTTGTTTTTATTTATATTGGGCCTAGTTCTTGGGCCCATCTAGCCCAATCCACCTAGTCCACCAGGTTGGACTAAGCCATAAAGCCCAACCGACCAAGTCGGTCAACCGACCCATACGACCCCTCTTCCCCTCGCACGCGAGCTCGATTCTTTTCTTCTCCCTCTCTGGCGACGCAATGTCACCACTGTCGCCGCGCAACCATGGCCGTCCACGGCCTCCTTGGATGCCGCCATCGGTCGCCCTCGACGCTCCCCCATCTGCTACTCCTTCCTACCCAATTTGATCTACGATACAAGCCCTATTTCGCTCGTCCCCGTTACACTCCAGTGACTAGGGTTTCGGCCTTCCTCTCCGGTGTGCTTCGGTGACTCCTGGTTGGTGACGATGGCGAAGTGGTGGTGCAGTTAAGGTGGTTTTCCAATGAATAGGTTGTAGGCGCCACTGCTTCTATTCTCATGTATCCAATGGTGCGGCTCGGGTGCGGGTTGAGTACTACGGTGCTTCTCATGCCGCCGCGCCATGGTCACAATTGATGGCCTGAACTGCTTCCTCTTCTCGACTTAAGCGAGGACCCCGGGTAAGTTATCCCATCTACCCCCACATTTTTAGAGTGGCTCTGTTCCTCCTGGAGGTCAAATCCTAATCTGTTCTAGCATTGGCTTATTGTATCATGCATAGCTTATAGTGGCCTTGCTACTAATCTTGCTAAGTGAATGGAATTAAAACTAGATTGATGATTTTGGTTTGTGCTTCCCTGAATCATGTACTCAATGTGGCTTGTTCGCTGATTCATTTGACTTGACAATGTACATCATGGTTTGTAGATCTTAATAAGATTAGATTATGTTGATGTTGAATTGGGATTCATAAGCTGTGATTCAAAAGCATATGTTGGTCATTTGTGATGGATTTTGGGTACCCAACCAATATATTATCTTGGCAGAGAAGTAACCATTTATATGATTCCTAAATATTTACTAGGAAAATGATTAGATTGTAGTTGTTGTTGATTAGCAGATGAGTTATGTGCTTTAACAACTAATGGCCTGCTACAAATGCTTTCTGAATGAATTATTCAGTTGAGTTTGCAGTCATTTTCAGTGAACCTTTATATCCATGAAAATTTGGATTATTTTGAATTGCCATGATTATGTGTTTATTTGCTTGTAAAATGATTCTTAGGTGAAATAAACATCATCTACACAATCCCCACACTTTTCCCAAAGAATCAAAACAAACAAATTAAGTGAATGGTCACTTTTGACAAATTAACTCCCATGCCTACTTTGGCTATCTCTAACTTTCAGAACTTAACAGAAACTTGTTTGGATAATTTCAACCCTTGATAGTACTCATAACAAACTATCAAGGCCCACCTTGGGATCATCCAGAAACATTCAAATGCATAGTTTAAATGACAGTTTAAAATTGAATCTATTTCATATGGGAAGATCCCACTTTTTCAAAAACCCATCAAACCAACTCAACTTTCAAAACCCAAGCATCTACAGACTCACCAGCACATGCTTAGCACACCCACCAAAAATAATTTCAAAATTCAAAACTTGAGTTCATGCGGCGATTTCATCAAACACCTTGCAGATGCAAATCAAACAAATCCTAAACACTATAGTGTGCAGTGATTCTGGCCTAACTTGTTTCCTCTCCAGACACCACTAGCCTTAGTAGATCATCTAACAACCTTAAATAATCTCAAGCACCACTATAAGCTGGCCATTTTCATCAATGGTGAGCAGGACGAGTGCACCATTGCCACCCCATAGTCGACAGCAAGCTATGAGAAACACTAGCCTCGCCAACCTTGTCTGGGAGCAAGCTAGCACCCCACCGCCACTCCCTGTCCCAGCCGCGAGCGATGCCAGCCCCTGGACCACACGCACAGACCATGCCAATCCGCTCTACAACCATGCCGAGAGTGCGCCCCGTGCGCCACGCTCGACAGACGACCACAGACCGCGTGCCGCCCTTGCCGCATGCACGCGTGATCACCACCATCCCAACAACCCCGCAGACATGCCCGTTCGCCGCCGCGCGGACAACGCGTGTTGTGCGCAATTAAAACTCCCGTCGGGCACGCTCAGAGCACCGCAGCTTTCCGACCGATCAGCACCGCCCCACGCCTCGCCACCACGTCGTTGATCTTCGCCAGGAAGCACAGCACTGCCCCTACCGTCGCCCACGCCGATAGCCCTCTGTGCCGTCGACCACGATGAGCTCAGCCCGCGCCCATGGGTCTCCTCTCGCCACTATAAATAGAGGCCTCCCCCGCTCGAATTCTTCACACCACCTCACTCCCCTCACCTCACTGATCGTTCCACCCCATTCCTGGAACAAGGCGAGCAGCGCATCACCGAAATTGCGCCGGAGCAGGCCGCCTCTGGAAAAGAAGGGCGCCGTCGATTTCGTCCACCCCAGGAGGAGCTGCCGGTACCAGGAGGTTCGCCGTCGTCGACTTCGTCGTTCGCTCGCATCGCCGACCTTCGCCTGAGCCCCGGTGAGCCCCCGACGACCCCCACTGAGCCGCTAGGGTTCGAACTCGCTGGTGACTAGTTCATCGTCGACGACGACCCTTAGCCGTTGATCTTACTTCTAATCCAACGCACCATATCGCCCCGTACCGCTTCGCGTGTTAAGAGTCGCTGACCAGTAGACCATACTGTCGATTGCGCCCGCTCATGAGTGACATTGGTCGGCCCATTAGCGATTCAGCGCCCAGTCGTTTGAATTTAACTTTTTCCAATTTAATTCAAACATAGTTCTGTACCCAGTTTCAAAAATCAACCCAGCTTGATTCAGTGAACCAAATTGAATGAAACCAATTTTGTTAGAAAGCTTTTGAAATGCTTAATACAAGCCCGTTGGATTCAAATCATTTGACTCTATAGATCAACCTTCGTAAAAATAACAAGGCAGAACCTTTTCTGCATTCAAACATTTTTCAAATTTAAACTATAATAGCTTTTGAGTTGATTCCAACTCTCAAAAATCACATTTGATCATACCTTTTAGAATATATAAAAACATTTGGGTTTACTTACAAAAATAATGTTCAAGTAATAGAAGAAGGCCACATAGGCATTTCTAGTCATTTAATTTTATTTAAAATAAAAGGTTAAATCTTATTAAATTGTGACACCACTTTAAATCACATACCCATATACTGAAATATGTGGTGATGACATGTGTCAAAATGATCCCATGTTTGGTTTGGAGAATATTAAATCTTAACTAGTTTTTCAATGAGTAGAAATTACTTTTCTAAAAATAAAAGAAATAAGAAAAAGCTTTAATCCTTTAATATTAGTGATGATGCTAGATGATCTATAGAACCCTTGTGTGTGATGATTGAAAGTAGTTAAGTATTGTTTGGTGATTGTGTACCTCGTATTTATTTATAGACGCTAGTACCGAGCAAGGATACGAGGAGGAAGGAGGATACTACAAAGAAGAAGCCGAGGAAAACTTCAACCACTGCGCTGCACAAGGCAAGTCTAATACTACTAGTTGATTGAGAAAGCTAACACTTGCAAGATACTTTACCTATGCAAGCCAATACTTGCAAGCTATTAACTTAGCAAGCTTATACTTGCAATTATGCAAGCAAATACTTGCTTGTTACCATGCCACCTATATGCCCTAATCATAGGTGATCATACCCACTTGATAACCCCAATCCTAGTTTTACTTACAAGCTTCATACTTTATTTCTTTATCAAAGCTATTACCTAGAGTTTACATGAGTAAATTGTAGATACTAGAAAGATAATTGAAGGTTGCGTAAAGAGCATAAAATTTGGCCTAAAATAGATAATCTTTATGTCACCCTAAGGCATGAGATTGAACTTAGTAAAACTCCACTAGTTTACCACCCCTCATTAGTACTTACCCCCACTTGTAGATGCTAGTGCTAAGCATAAAACTTGATCAACTTTAGATGGAAATACTTGGTGGAAAAATGGTTATGAAAACATTGGAATGATGGATCATTCTATTGAGATGTTTTGACATGTGTTTCCGAACACCAGATGAATTGGATGATGAAAATGTTGAGGCATGAGCCTTATCCCTTTATAAAACTGATGGTTGTCTGGATGCGATACCATTCCAATTTTACCGTACAACCACAATACCCGAGAATTGGGTAGGGCTTGACTGGAAACTTATATACCTTAGTATTGGTTCCCTCACGGCCAAGGTCTGAGATGAGGCTACCTTGTGAAGATTGTCCACCTATGCAGTACCCAAGATGACAGTTGGTCATGGTTGGGAGGCCAAACTCACAGGAGAGGTGCTTATATTAGGGCGTGTAATTGAAAGGTTAGGATTGATTATCCGCATACTGAGTATGGTGAATTCAGGATTTGTTCCTGATGGATGTATCAAATGTTGTGGTGAAAGTGTACAATCTCTACAGAGTGTCAAACTATTCGAATAGCCGCGACTGCGGTTATGGACAGTTGGAGTGGCCATACTGTTCCCTAGCTATTCACATGTCCAGACTATGAAGAGGAGTACCAGGAGGATGGAACTTAGGAAGGTTACGACAACTAGGATCATCTCCCATCGTCAGCATTGCCTGTGACCCTGAAGATGGAGCTTCGCCTACGCCACCTTTATTATTACGTATTTCCGCTGCTTGAGTTGTATTAAGAACTGCATCATGAGATCCTTATTTGTGTAAGACCTTATGTATGGTTTGTAATGGATGATGTACTGTGGTATCCAAATATGTTATGTATCGCAAAAATGGTAATCCTGGGATTGCGATGTATGGCATAACAGGCATCTGTGATTAAAAATCCGGGTGTTGACAAGTTGGTATCAGAGCCATCCTGACCATAGGATACCCTAGTTAGACTGGACGTTTGAATCAAAAACTTAGTTTCAAAACCAAAGGAAGCAAATATTTACAAAAACTTATCCCCATTCTTATCACCTTGATTCTTTCATGAAAATTCATGTTCCTCAAAAACTCTTGCAAAATACATAAAATTTGACACACTTGATCACTCTACTAACTTACTCATCCTATATTCTTTTAGATGGACGTGAAGTACAGCAAATTTATCAGTTGGGGAATGGAGGAGACCTTATCTTTGAGCGGGATTTGGACCAGCTTTCGGAACTTCTGGAGCGTCTGCACCCCGATTTCTTCGGAGCTCAGCTCAGTGATCAAGGAGGAGAAGATCTGCAGTGGCTAATTGTTGCAAGTCTCCGAGGAAAGATTGAACCTCCCACTACCGAGGGAATTCAGTTTACCTTAAGAGAGAACAACTGGCTCGATGGACTTGCCAGGGCCATGCAGGAAGCTCTTGCCCGTCTGTGTGGGAAGAGTATCAACCAGATCAAGGGTACCCGCTTTGAGTTTTGTCCAAGGCGTGATGCTATGGGACAGCCACTGGAAGCCCCATACCACCCCGAGCTGAAGACTCAGTTGGACCACCTCAGCTTCATGATGTATGATCGTCAGCAGGAATTGGATAATTGTCGTGACTACTGCAACCACAAGTCCGCCATCATCAAGACCAAGGATCAGACCATCGCCATGCTAGCGAAGGATCGCAAGTATCGCTGCCGTCAGCTCGACAAGAAGGAGCGCATCAGTGCCTGTCTTCGCCACCGTATCACAGATTTGGAGGAGACCATCCACGAGAGAGACATGCAGTTGGAGGAAAGGGAGAGTGCCGGAGAAGATCTTCGTGGAGACCCCTACTCCTATCTCAGCGATGATGATGATTTTCTAGAGGATCAGGCTATGGATTTATTCACCGATGAGGATGGCTTCGCCTTCATCAATGACGACGAGGATGATGAGGATGACGAGTACACCGACTCCGAGGAGTAGTAGCACTTGAGCACTAGCGTAGTGAGTTGTATTTGGTCCCACTGTATCGTAGTTTCTAGAATGGTTCTTAAAACCATATGTTTTTTCCTTGTTGTGGTGTGTGTTTGTATCGGGTGCTATGAATGAATGAATGAAAAGCAAGTTGCTAGAAAAATCTGAGTCAAACTTTAAAAACTTTTCAGAGTCCCTGAACCTTATAAATTTCCCTCTTTTCTCATGATCTATCTCAATCTTGAGATGCCTCGCGGAGGAAGTGGTTCATCCCCAGAAACTATGTTGCAAATCCTGCAAATGTTGGTTTCTGACCGCGAAGCTGAAAGAGCCGAACGTCAAGCCAACCTAGCCAACCTTCAGCACATAGCTCAAATGGCCAACAACAACCAAGGCCACAGAAATCAGGACAACCATGGATCTAAGCTCAAGAATTTCCAGAACACCAACCCACCTGTTTTCACTAAGTCGGAAGAACCCTTAGATGCTGATGATTGGATGCAAACCATGGAAAACAACCTGGAAGTCGCCGGAGTGGAAGCTAACGAGAAAGTTCTGTTCGCCACCCACTATCTAGCCAGTAATGCCAGATCATGGTGGAACAGCGTCAATAATGACCGAAGGATGATGATGACACAGGAAGAATTCAAGGTCAAGTTTAGCAGAACCCATGTGCCACCGGGTTTGATCAAGAGAATGAGAGATGAGTTCAGAGAACTGAAGCAAGGAAGGATGACCATAGTGGAATACCGTGACAAATTATTGTCATTAGCTAGGTATGCCCCGAATGAGATCGACGCCGAAGCCAAGAAGAAAGAGAGATTCTTGAATGGTCTGCACGATGAGATGCAGACAGTGTTAGTCAATATCCCATTTGATGATATTGAAGCCCTTGTCGACTCTGCTATCCAGATGGAAGGAAAGATCAAGCAAGCCAATGAGAATCGCAAGAGTCGCATGATGCATCAGTCAGGAACCCATCAGACCCCAAAGTATAGCCCCGAGCCATCTCCAGGATTTGCCCCGAGAACCAACAGACCCCCGATGAACCGTCCGACCTATCCCAACCGTGGAAACCCAAGGCCAGGAGGAATTCACAACAACCCCGGCAATTCTAACAATTTCAACCATGTCCCACCCAAGTTCAACAACAACAATGCTGCCACCAACACCAACACTGCCCCGAGGACTGGAAGCAATGTTGTGCCTATGGCAGCAAAGGACAAGTCGCAAGTGACTTGTTATGACTTGGAAATAAGGGTCACTACTCCAACGAGTGCCCCAACAAGAAGAATACCGCAGCCCCCAATACAAATGCCCCAGCTCAGCAGCAGCGTCGTCTTCAACCTGGCAGAAGGTTTTCCCTAGGGAACTCCCTCAACTGCAATGGCCGTCTTTTTCTCATGCATGCTGAAGAGGCTCAAGAAGCGCTAGACGTCGTGCTGGGTATGTTTTCTGTTAATTCAGTACTTGCTAGAGTGTTGTTTGATTCCGGTGCATCGCATTCATTTGTCACTGAAGAATTTGCCTGCACTAGTAAGATTCAACCAACCAAACTAAAGCATGTTATGATTGTTCAAATCCAACGGTTCAACCACCAAGGCTAGGCAAATTTTCAAAGTAGTCCCTATCCGAATCCATGGCATAGATTTTTATGCTAATCTGATAGTACTTGGAACTAATGGTTTGGAAGTAGTACTAGGAATGGATTGGATGTCCAAACATAAAGGATTAATTGACTGTGCCTAGAAAGCCATAACCATGACCAGTACAGCTAGAATATCAGTCGAGCATATATCTGAAACCTTACCTCGTCAATTCAAGTGCAACAAGAGTATAGCCCAACCTACCATGGACCAAGTCCGGATAGTCTGTGAATACCCCGATGTATTTCCAGATGTTTTGCCCGGTATGCTCCCAGATCGGGATATCGAGTTTATCATTGAATTAATCCCGGAACAGGACCCATAGACCAGAGACCATATAGTATGAACCCGTCGGAATTAGCAGAACTGGAGAAGCAACTGGATTCCATGTTGGAAATTGGATTGATTCAACCAAGTGCGTCACCATGGAGATCACCTGTCTTATTTGTGGACAAGAAGGATGGAGGTAACCGTTTGTGTACGGATTATCGGAAGTTGAATGATGTCACTATCAAGAACAAGTACCCATTGCCCAGGATAGAAGATTTGTTTGCTCAGTTGACCGGTGCCAAAGTGTTTTCTAAGATTGATCTTAGAACAGGCTATCATCAACTCAAGATTCATGCAGAGGATATTCCAAAGACTGCCTTTACCACCCGATATGGATTATACGAGTATACCGTCATGTCTTTTAGATTAACCAATGCCCCCGCTTATTTCATGAATCTCATGAATAAGATTTTTATGGACTTCCTGGATAAGTTTGTCGTTGTTTTCATCGACGACATTCTGATTTATTCCAAATCAGAAGAAGAACATGAGCTACACCTAAGGACCATTCTTGGAACCCTTAGAGAGCATCAGTTGTATGCAAAGTTTAGCAATTGTGAATTCTGGTTACAGAAGGTAGGATTCCTCGGTCACATTGTCTCAGCCGGAGGAATTGCGTTGACCCTACAAAGGTGAAAGATGTCGAAGATTGGCAAGCCCCAACCACTCAAACCCAAGTCGTGCATTTCTCGGATTGGCGGGATATTACCGCAAGTTCGTAGAAGGATTCTCGAGTAACGCCAGACCCATGACCCAATTGCTGAAGAAGGACAAGAAGTTTGAATGGACCAACAAATGTGAAGAGAGTTTTCAAGAACTCAAGAGGAGATTGATTTCAGCCCCAATCTTAATCATGCCGGATATCACGAAGCCCTTTGACGTGTATTGTGACGCATCCAAGATTGGTCTCGGATGTGTGCTAATGCAAGAAGGCAAAGTTATATCTTATCTATCTCGACAACTGAAACAACATGAGAAGAATTACCCAACCCATGACCCCGAACTCGCAGCCGTAGTTCTAGCCCTGAAGACATGGAGGCACTACTTGATGGGAAACCGTTGTGAGATTTATTCGGATCACAAGAGCCTGAAGTATATATTCACTCAAAAGGAGCTGAATATGAGACAAAGAAGATGGATTGAGCTAATCAAGGATTATGACCTGGACATTCACTATCACCCTGGTAAAGCCGACGTGGTAGCAGATTGCCGTGCCGCTTGAACTCCATGATTTTGAAGGAGCAACCAAGCTTGCACAAAGATATGGAAGATTTTCGAATGGAATTAGTGAGTGAAGGATTTTTGGCTAGCATAGAACTTCAACCCACTTTGATCAGCCAGATCAAAGAGGCGCAGAAAGGAAATGCTAGTATCGACGGAATCAAGCGTCAGACAGTGCAAAAATACCGTATTCACCGAAGACGGAGAAGGAGTTCTATGGTACAAATGACGGCTTTGTGTACCAGCAGACTCTAAGTTCAAAGAAGTTATTTTGAAGGAAGATCATGATACTCTTTATTCTATCCACCCCGGAGGAACAAAGATGTATCAAGATTTGAAAGAGCAATTTTGGTGGCATAAGATGAAGAGAGAAATCGGAAGCTATATCGCCAAGTGTGATATATGTCGACGAGTCAAGGCGGGACATCAAAGACCTGCTGGATTGTTGCAACCATTGCAGATTCCGGAATGGAAATGGGATTCTGTTGGAATGGACTTTATCACCGGATTACCTACTTCTAGTAGGGGAAATGACTCTATCTGGGTCATATTGGACAGATTGTCCAAAGTCGCCCATTTCTTACCCGTCAAGACCACATATCAGAGTTCGAAGCTAGCGGAGTTATACATAGCTAGAATCGTCAGTTTGCACGGAGTACCCAAGAACATCGTATCGGATCGAGGAACTCAATTTACCTCGAGATTCTAGAAGAAAGTCCAAGAAGGGTTAGGAACCCGACTAGATTTCAGCACAGCTTATCACCCTCAGACCGATGGACAAACGAAGCGAGTAAATCAAATACTCGAAGATATGCTGAGAGCATGTGTGTTAGAATATGGATCTAAATGGGAAGACTGTCTGCCGTTCGCAGAATTTTCATACAACAACAGTTATCAAGCTAGTTTACAAATGGCCCCATTTGAATTCATGTACGGAACAAAGTGTCACACCCCCTTGAATTGGTCGGAAGTAGGAGAGAGTCAGATTTTTGGACCCGATATCCTACGAGAAGCGGAAGAGAAGGTTCACAAGATTCGTGAGCACCTCAAGACAGCCCAGTCCCGACAGAAGAGTTACGCCGACAAGAGACATCGAGACCTCGCCTTCAACATAGGAGAATTAGTGTATCTGAAAGTGCCGCCATTGAAAGGAATGCAGCGTTTCCAACTCAAAGGAAAGTTAGCCCCCAGATATATCGGCCCCTCCAAGATTCTGAACCGTCGAGGAGAAGTGTCGTATCAACTGGAACTACCTGAAGAGATGTCAGCCGTGCACAATGTGTTCCATATATCATTACTTCGCCAGTGTCTCGAAGTCCCGGAGAAGACTGAAGTGCTCAAGAATATTGATCACCAGACCATAGAAATCAACGATGACCTGACCTATCCTGAAGTACCCATCTGTATTCTGGAATAAGCTTTCAGAACTTCAGAAAACAAAGCATCAAGTTTCTAAAGATTCAGTGGAGCAACCACACGGAAGAGGAAGCTACCTGGGAGCGCGAAGATCACATCAGGACGGAGTTTCCCGATCTCTTCAAATCCTAGGTAATCTTTTCGTCCTTTTTCAAATCTCGGGACGAGATTTTGTTTAAGGGGGGAAGGTTTGTAACATCCCAAAAATATTAAACTAGAATCATCAAACTCTAATCACCAAATTTAGGGTTAACAAAAACTTTTCCAATTAAAATATGAAAGCATTCATATGAGTGTGCATTAAAATTTGGATTCTTTTGAATTTCCATGATTATGTGTTTCTTTGCTTGTAAAATGATTCTTTGGTGAAATAAACATCATATACACAATCCCCACACTTTTCCCAAAGACAAATAAATCAAAACAAACAAATTAAGTGAATGGTCACTTTGGGCAAATTAACTCCCATGCCTACTTTGGCTATCTCTAACTTTCAGAACTTAACAGAAACTTGTTTGGATCTTTGCACCCCTTGATAGTAATCATAACAAAGTATCAAGGCCCATCTTGGGATCATCTAGAAACATTCAAATGCATAGTCTAAATGACAGTTTAAAATTGAATCTATTTCATATGGGAAGATCCCACTTTTTCAAAAACCCATCAAACCAACTCAACTTTCAAAACCCAAGCATCTACAGACTCACCAGCACATGCCTAGCACACCCACCAAAAATAATTTCAAAATTCAAAACTTGAGTTCATGCGACCATTTCATCAAACACCTTGCAGATGCAAATCAAAGAATCCTAAACACTATAGTGTGCAGTGATTCTGGCCTAACTTGTTCCCTCTCCGGACACCACTAGCCTTAGTAGATCATCTAACAACCTTAACTAATCTCTAGCACCACTGTAAGCTGGCCATTGTCATCAATGGTGAGCAGGACGAGTGCACCATTGCCACCCCATAGTCGACAACAAGCTATGAGCAACACTAGCCTCGCCAACCTTGTCTGGGAGCAAGCTAGCACCCCACCGCCACTCCCTGTCCCAGCCGCGAGCGATGCCAGCCCCTGGACCACACGCACAGACCATGCCAAGCCTCTCTACAACCATGCCGAGAGTGCGCCCCGTGCGCCACGACGACTGCATTTCGCCGCCAAGGCACGCGTGATCACCATCGTCCCAACAACCCCGCAGACATGCCCGTTCGCCGCCGCGCGGACCACGCACGTTGTGCGCCATTAAAACTCCCGTTGGGCACGCTCAGAGCACCGCAGCATTCCGACCGATCAGCACCGCCCCACGCCTTGCCACCACGTCGCTGTTTTCGCCAGAAGCACAAAGACCGCCTCACCGCCGCCCACGCCGATAGCCCTTTGTGTCGACCACGATGAGCTCACTGCGTGCCGTTGGCCCCTCTCGCCACTATAAATAGAGGTCTCCCCCGCTCGAATTCTTCACACCACCTCACTCCCCTCACCTTACTGATCGTTCCACCCCATTCCGAGAGCAAGGCGAGCAGCGCATCGCCCGAATTGCATCGGAGCAGGCCGCCTCTGGAGAAGAAGGGCGCCGTCGATTTCGTCCACCCCAGGAGGAGCTGCCGATACCAGGAGGTTCGTCGTCGTCGACTTCATCGTTCGCCCGCATCGCCAACCTTTGCCTGAGCCCCGGTGAGCCCCCGACAACCCCTACTGAGCCGCTAGGGTTCGAACTCGCCGGTGACTAGTTCATCGTCGACGACGACCCTCAGCCATTGATCTTACTTCTAATCCAATGCACCATATCGCCTGCATCCGGCGTGGTGTTAAGAGTCGTTGACCAGAGACCCGCCCTATCGGTTGCGGCCACAAGGAGTGACACCGGTCGGCCCATTAGCGCTTCACAAGATTCGTGCTTGAATTTAACTTTTTCCAATTTAATTCAAACATAGTTCTGTACCCAGTTTCAAAAATCAACCTAGCTCGATTCAGTGAACCAAATTGAATGAAACCAATTTTGTTAGAAAGGTTTTGAAATGCTTAATCCAAGCCCGTTGGATTCAAATCATTTGAATCTATAGATCAACCTTGGTAAAAATAACAAGGCAGAACCTTTTTTGCATTCAAACATTTCTCAAATTTAAACTATAATAGCTTTTGAGTTGATTCCAACTCTCAAAAATCACATTTGATCATACCTTTCAGAATATATAAAAACATTTTGGTTTACTTACAAAAATAATGTTCAAGTAATAGAAGAAGGCCACATAGGCATTTCTAGTCATTTAATTTTATTTAAAATAAAAGGTTAAATCTTATTAAATTGTGACACCACTTTAAATCACATTCCCATATACTAAAATATGTGGTGATGACATGTATCAACATGATCCCATGTTTGGTTTGGAGAATATTAAATCTTAAGTAGTTTTTCAATGAGTAGAAATTACTTTTCTAAAAATAAAAGAAATAAGACAAAGCTTTAATCTTGTAATATTAGTGATGATGCTAGATCATCTATAGAACCCTTGTGTGTGATGATTGAAAGTATTTAAGTATTGTTTGGTGATTGTGTACCTCATATTTATTTATAGACGCTAGTACCGACCAAGGATACGAGGAGAAAGGAGGATACTACGAAGAAGTAGCCGAGGAAAACTTCAACCACTGCTCTGCACAAGGCAAGCCTAATACTACTAGTTGATTGAGCAAGCTAACACTTGCAAGATACTTTACCTATGCAAGCCAATACTTGCAAGCTATTAACTTAGCAAGCTTATACTTGCAATTATGCAAGCAAATACTTGCTTGTTACCATGCCACCTATATGCCCTAAGCATAGGTGATCATACCCAGTTGATAACCCCAATCCTAGTTTTACTTACAAGCTTCATAATTTATTTCTTTATCAAAGCTATTACCTAGAGTTTACGTGAGTAAATTGTAGATACTAGAAAGATAATTGAAGGTTGCATAAAGAGCATAAAATTTGGCCTAAACTATATAATCTTTATGTCACCCTAAGGCATGAGATTGAACTTAGTAAAACTCCACTAGTTTACCATCCCTCATTAGTACTTACCCCCACTTGTAGATGCTAGTGCTAAGCATAAAACTTGATCAACTTTAGATGGAAATACTTGGTGGAAAAATGGTTATGGAAACCTTGGAATGATGGATCATTCTATTGAGATGTTTTGACATGTGTTTCCGAACACCAGATGAATTGGATGATGAAAATGTTGAGGCATGAGCCTTAGCCCTTTATAAAATTGATGGTTGTCTGGATGCGATACCATTCCAATTTTACCGTACAACCACAATACCCGACTGGAAACTTATATACCTTAGTATTGGTTCCCTCATGGCCAAGGTCTGAGATGAGGCTACCTTGTGAAGATTGTCCACCTATGTAGTACCCAAGATGACAGTTGGTCATGGTTGGGAGGCCAAACTCATAGGAGAGGTGCTTATACTAGGGCGTGTAATTGAAAGGTTAGGATTGATTATCCGCATACTGAGTATGGTGAATTCAGGATTTGTTCCTAACGGATGTATCAAATGTTGTGGTGAAAGTGTACAATCTCTGCAGAGTGTCACACTATTCGAATAGCCGCGTTCGCGATTATGGACATTTGGAGTGGCCATACTGTTCCCCCGTAAGATGTTTTCAAAATAACTTGTGAAACGAATAGAGACTTTGACTTGACCACAATAGAGTTGTGATATGAAATTCAAGTTCCCACTTAGGTGTTATAAAATTTCGACTAGTTTTTCTTGCTTCTGAACTTAGTAGAGGTAAATCTGGCTTTTTGCAAAATAACCCTAGAGCTTAGTGTCCTATTACAAAATCCCCCCTTCACTTGTTAGTATTAGTTCGCGAGTACTTAAAGAGTACTCATGGCTTTGTCCCTGGATATTCCCGTGGCCAGACTATGAAGAGGAGTACCAGGAGGATGTAACCCAGGAAGTTTACGACAACTATGATCATCTCCCATCGTCAACATTGCCTGTGACCCCGAATATGGAGCTTCGCCTACGCTACCTTTATTATTACGTATTTCCGCTGCTTGAGTTTTATTAAGAACTGGATCATGAGATCCTTATTTGTGTAAGACCTTATGTATGGTTTGTAATGGATGATGTACTGTGGTATCCAAATCTGTTATGTCTCGTAAAAATGGTAATCCTGGGATTGCGATGTATGGCATAACAGGCATCTGTGATTAAAAATACGGGTGTTGACAGTTTTTGGTGGCTTTTGGGCTTGTGTCTTATTAATGTGGTACCTTGTGGAAAGATGCACAGAATAAGAACAAATGCTCATGATATGCTGCTGCCTCTTGGATCCAATTTTTGCCTTGTGAATGGTTGTTCAGAAGAAATGATGTGACTTCTAGATTTGGTTCCAGCTACAACTTATCATTTGAAGCTGTCCATGAAAACTATGTATTCTGATTCCTAATAAAATCTTATTAGGAAAATGATTTATCTTGTTTAGATTGATTAAAGATAATTCAAGTGCAATGCTTGCTTGGTAACTAGAGAGGAATTGAGTACATGTGTATATAGACAGAGAACTAATATGCATCCTTGATTCCTGGATTATCCTCTAGGAAAATGATAGAAATGATTTTGTTCGACTAACTTGGGCTAGCTATTGAAGAACAACTTGTATGTTGGCTCTGTTGCCTTGGGATGCTACTATGGTGCCTCGAATCTTGGAGTGTGCACAGTGGTAGCCCAGGTATTATGACTTGTTGTTGTAATCAACAGTAAAGTAGTTGGTGTTGATGCCCAAAAGATAGAAATGCATCTCATGATGCATAAAGCTGAAGCTAGTTTGATTGGCTAAAACTGCTTAATTTACCACTGTTGTAAGACCCCACCTTTATAAAGATAAAGGTCCCTGTGTTTACAATGCTAGTCCTTGGATCAATAGCTAGCATCTACAGTTAAGATGTAATATCAAGAAACAAAGGTCATAGTACAACTTTATAACCAGGAATAAAATAATTCATTACATCTTACATAGCTCATTTGGCTATCTCATTACTATGCAGCAGAAATAACTATATAGCATGGAGTCTTTCATCTTCAAAGTGCCACAGACAATCATGTTGGTTGTAGGCTTGTAATCATATTCAACACACTTCACTAACATCAAACAAACCTGCAACATAATAAGTTACAGCCACAAGGGTCAATACATTTGAATTGTATTGGCAAGTGATACTATGGTAGAATAGTGGTATCTATCATCTATATGCATTTGGATAAGTGGAGCTTAGGCTTGCTTTGCTCAAAATATATTTTCCTTATCATTTGAAAACACTAAGTTTTTGTTTGTCAAAATCACCCAAGGAACAACCAATAGAATTGGTTAACCTTTAACCCTTGTTCAACCACAAATTTTAACTTAGAAATTGGAATGAGGAGATTCTTGATAGCTTCCATGTCTTGATGCTCAAATTGTCCTTTTCCGGGGACACGGCTAAGTACTTAGATTTTACTCTCTCGAGAGGTGGTGCACTTTCCCCACAAGACTCGACATGCATTAAGACAAGATCTTTCAGAAGTCTTCCCTTAGACCAAAATGGACGCGTTCCAAACCTATCATACCCTACCACCAACTGTCCATCTCGCTAAGTTATTGCAACCTATATGATCCAGGCAGATCCCATAATGCCAAGTGGCTGCACTTGAAGCTTCTCAACATTTGACATCTCAAATCTCTTTGTTCCTGGGTGGCTTTTCACAAGTGTGATACACCAAGGTAGTTCATTGAAATGGGCTCTGAGTAACCACTCAACACAAACTATTCTCACCATTCCACCCAGGTGATTCATTCACATAGTTGTTTTATTAAGCAAAAACACAAGTCATGGACTTAGAAATATTTCATAGCATGAATTTATTCCACCATTGTTTTCTACTAGCTAAGCTAAGCATGATAGTAGTAGGAATCTTAACTTAGGGAGAATTATACTAAGGCATCATCTACTAGGATTTCCCATGGCAAAGCATACTTAGAAAATTCCATGCAAGTCCTACTCAAAATATCACTAATGCATAGTGAAAATAATGGGACAAAAGTATGAAGCACCACTTGAATTTTTGGTAGAGAAACTAGGTTCACTCCTTGATCTTGCAATTGTCACACTCTTCAAAGTTCACTACAATACAATCAAGCAAAAACACACACTCAAAACTACAACACAAAAATTAACAAAACAAAAACAAGAAAACAAGGAAATGCGTGCAAGCATGCAAAGGTCATTTTATTGAAAAGTTTGTTTCTAAAAATATTCTAAACATTTCAAAACACCTACTGGTATTTTATAAAAGCGGAATTCATTTGAAACCAAGTTAGTAAAAATAAGTCATTTAAATCATTTTTGTTTTACTAGAAATGCTTTTATTCAAAGGAATATTTTCTAGTGCTAACAAAATATATATTTTTTATTTAAAATGTTAATGTTTATGGTTAGAGAGTTCAAAACAAAACCAAACTAATTAACATAAAATTAAAAAAAGATGCTCGTAAGTCAATAATTAAATATAGCAATTACACTTATAGCAAATCATGGGACAAAACATCAGAGAGAGTTTAATATCTAATTGTACTGAATAAATCTAAACTAGACATGCATAATCAAGTTGTAAAAATTACCACAGGATTTAGCGTTTGCAAACTAGTCAGATGGCATTCGATTCATACTGATAAACCTAATTCAAATGACACAAACACGAATACGTAGAAATAACAGAACCGGTAGCAGTACATGAGGCAAAAGCAACTACACGGACAAGACCATGTGTATAGTGTACGTGATGATCTGAATTCTATAACTTTTCAAAATACATTGAAAATGTCGTAGATATTCACACTAATAATACCAGTGGGGTCTTAGAGTTATTAGGAACATTATCTAAATTGGGACCAAGATCCCCGTAAATTGGGACCAAGATCCCCGGGGTGTGTATGGTGGTCTAATATACTCATGCCACCGAACGGCATTCGGTTCACCAGCACCGCATGTCTAGGAGGTAGGCATACGTGCGGCTAGAGTATGTGCGAAAGGATTTGTGCCGAAACTCACCGAGTGCGATACGAACGTCCGACGAAGATGATGAACTGAGCCGAAACGGCGGCAAAGTGCGTCTCTGGCGATCCGCGCCTCGTCCTTCTAGTCCACGAGCCAACTCTCCGCGTCCCCGTGTTGCTGGCGCAGCAGCTGTCCTTCTAGCACCGCGTCGTCTCCTCGCCGGAGCTCCCGAAAAATGCAGGCGATGTCTAATGGTGGTCTAGTGCATCTCTCCAAGATGACTCAAGGATAAAACTGAGATAGCTCCTACGATGGTGTAGAATGAGAAGAGGGACAGTGGGCGCTGTATATGGGAATGAATACATGGAGGTGTGATGACAACAGTTCCTAACGAAAGACTTTTCATTGGCGTTTCTTATCTGGCTGCTGAACTCCTACCGTGTGTCGTGCAAGAAGAAAAAGATCAACGCAGTGCTTGACGTGTTGGACCGTTTGGCAGGGCTATCTCCGGTAGCTCAACTAATTTTGATTGGCTGGGTCAATGCTGGAGAATTAATATGCTGGAGTGAAGAGGATGCGAGGTAATAATGGCGGCATCAATTTCTGGTTCAAGGCGTTTCAGCTGCACTGCTTGTCTGTGCATGTAGGAAGACGGAAAAAATGCTTAGTATAGGCCAGGTGTGCGTGGGGTGCAGCGAATCTGTACTGTCATGCGTGTGTGTTGAATAGAGCAATCAAGCTTCATGGTTCCCATCGGAGAGCCTTCCTATGCTGGCTCAGCTGGGTCCATGGGTCTTGTGCGTCGGTAGAAAATAAAAAAAATTGATGAGAGGAGAGAAGACGGTCGGGTGCAACGCTTACATGAGAAGGAAATAGTAAGAAATGGTGAGAGATCGATGGTGCATGAGGTCCTAGTGTAACCCAGCGTGTACGATGCATGGTCATAGGACAAGTCCAAAAGATTGTAGATTTGGAGAGAGACAAATTAAAAGAATACTGAAAAATCAAAACAAAACCCAAAGAAAGAGAGAGAGATTAATCTCCTTTTATATATCAAATTAATTTTAAAACATATGGAAATATTTTTTTTAACAACTCTCAACAAAATATTTATTTTTATTTGATCACGTTGCAACATCCCTTGGTTTAATAAAAATAGTCTCGTAAAAAAACAGGATTTTACAATTGATCTAACCCCCTAAATTTCAACCTTTATTTCTTTTGTTTGTTTGTTTTTTTACATTTCAAAATTTAGAAAATTTTGGTATGTGATAACTATGGTGCCTCCACTAGGTTTGTGCACAGTGGTAACATCTCAGATGTTGTTTGCTGGATTTCTTGGTTTGGTCTGTGATGCAAAGACTGAGACCAAATCTTCTAGGATAAGAATAGATTCTTTGTTGGCCTCAACAGCTCTAGGATGAACTAGTGTAGCACTTCTACACTATATTTAGAGCTTCCTCTTACCCAAAATCCATCTTGGGGAAAGAAAATAGGAGAACAATTGATATTAAATATTTTGGATGTCTTACAGATGAATAACAACCTAGTATGGAAGCTTGATGATGTTTTTCTTAAGATGTATGCTTGATCATCTGGCTCTTCTTATTCCTGTGCTTAAGCTTATCCTCCTTGATCTTCTGTTGGCTTGATTCTTGTGCTTTTGGCCTACTCCTTGTGCTCCTGACCTCCTCCTAGTGTCCTTGGATGGATTCTTCGAGCAACCAGGTTGCTAGTGATGTGGTTTGATCTATGTGTTATTGGGAAATCTAATAAGAATAGGTGATGTTCTTTGTGGTGCTCTAGAGCTAGTGGAGGACTATGGTCTGGTGGTGTGTGTGTGTGAGATGGATATCATAGCAGCCCTGCTACGGCTGGTGTTGTCTCTCCATTTGCTGCTCTCTTGTGGTGTTGACAACACATACAGTTGCATGCGTTGTGTGAGCTATGTGGTTGCTTGCTGTGATGTTATGGATCAGATCAAGTTAAAATATCTTGATATTTGCTGATGGTTCTACTATTTGACTTTTACCTTTTAATAATTCGATGAAACTTGCCCCATTTATGTCAATGATGTTGTGCTGAGACAAATTTGATAAGAAAAGATTTACACTTGACTAGTTTTCTTCTCTAAAACTCATTGATGTGACAAGAAATGCATCACATTGCATTACTCAGAGTAATTCTAACCCCCCAAACTTCTTTATACTATATTTTGTTTACTTCATGCTTTTACAGGAACAAGATCAGGAAATGAGAAGATGTGAAGATGAAGATTAGTTCTAGGATTTTCCTTTTATCCCATTTTTTTGTAATTTCCTTTTCTATCAAGAATTAATGTAAAAACATCATAATACATTAATTTATCTTATTATTCTAACCATTCTTATTATTCCTTTATTGTAAAAGAATAATGTAATATATATTCTTTTAATACAGAGTTCTTCTATTTGTTTCATTATTGTAATTCATTTTCCATTTCCTTTATTCACATTGCATTATCTTTATGTTTGTGATCTTTAATGCTATTCCCCTTTAAGATAGAAAGTTATTATCTGGAATGTCTAATGGAAAAGAATTGATAAAGATAACTCCTAAGCACATATGGTTATGATAATTGGAAGTGACAGAGATGTGCTTAAGTGATTTGCTATAGGAAATATTCCTATAAATCATTGTGAAAATAAAATGATTTATCCAACAGATGAGATGGATGTTAAGCTTGATTATAGATTTAGGGTTTAGTGTTTACCAAGAATTCCTATCTTCCATAATTCACAATTCTTGACTTTTACTTAAAGAATTCCTTTCCTAGATATACCACAATGATATTCTTATCCACCTTTAATTCTTCTAAATACATTTATAAATCCAATGAGCTTGACACTAAAAACCTTTCCTAATCCTCTCACATCTATACTTGGTTATATCAACTACTCTACTGTTGATAACCTCCAATCCAACAAGTTTTTACTTCTAACTCCATTCATACCCTTCCTTAATCCTCCACCACCAACATTACTCTAATAGATTCCTTGATAATTAGATATATATCAAATCCTACTTTACCTCAAGTGTTTAATATTTTCCAAGAGGAAAATAATAACTCTATAATTCAATGCTGCTCTACTCCTAATCATACTATCTTATCTCTAATTAACTCCAATATCTTATACTAGAGTTCAACCATGTTTTACCCACCAATGTCACTTATACATTATATAAGCATTCAATCTTGGTGAATAAAGCATGATCACTATAATCCTTTGATCCTTTATGGTTTAGGTTTCCAATTGGCTAATCAAGGCTTCATCAATACATCATTATAGTTTTATTGAAACTATCTTCTTAGTATCTCTATTGGATTAGGGGATGTTATTCATGGACTATACCTACTTAATCCAATAGGATTACTCCTTGGTCTCCATCTTCAATGTTCATCCTTATAATCCTATTTGTTACCATATAATTAGATCTTCCATATAACTCTTCTATCCATCCAGGAGTGAGCTAACTCCTTCAATTACTATATTGAGTTGATTCCCTTCAATCACTCACATCCTATAGATGATATCCAAAACTAGCATTACTACTTACCTCTTCTTACTTCTTTCTTTATAGGCCTTAAGTAAATGCTTTGATATGGACAAGAGTTGATAGATTAATAATTAATGGGTGAAGAATTGGTGAATCAATAGTTGATTACTTAACATTGATGAACAACAAATATGATAATATGGTTCAATAGAGGTGGTAAGGATTGATATGGAAAGAAATATATGTGGTTAATGGTCTTGGCTTGGTTTCCTTCCTAACTAAAGAGTCAGGGTGAAGTGTTACCATGTTTCTCATGGTAGAAATAGATAAGGATTGAATAGGTCAATAGTTGGTTATTACATTCTTGTTACTTGGTATTCATGAGTTATTGTAATGAATACTAAGATGTGATCACCTAGGGATCTAATTACAATCATTAATCAATGTGTAATGGTTTAGTTTCATTGCATTTGATCTATCCTTAGATCAAATCATGTTTACCCAAAATGATATTTTAGCAAAGGTCATATTGAAACTTATCGCAATCAACTTGATGATATACTTCAATTCCATCAAGTTGGGAGAAGCTTCAATTACTTTGACAAGTTTTGTTCAAAAGCGCGAAAATTATTCGAATTTTCTATGCATGCATGCAATGCACACATCTGGGTTCAGCTTATTTCTAAGCTCTAATGCTGGGATGTTACACATGGGCACCCTTGCAGCGACTGGTGGCGCTACCAGGATGACTCTGATGATGATGACCATGAGCATGATGACAAGGCTACAAACTACTCCGGCTACAAGGTTGATACCAACTGGTACACTGATTCTGGTGCTACACACCACTCTGCTAGGGAGTTAAGCAAGCTCTCCATCTCCGAGAAGTACAAGGGTCATGACTGCGTCCACACTGTTGACGGCACTGGTATGCAAATTGCACACATTGGTCATTCAACATTGCACACCCCTACTAGTAAATTGCATCTCAATAATATTCTTCATATTCCAGATTCATCAAAAAATCTTTTATCTATTCATAAAATTGCCCTTGATAATGGTGTATTTCTAGAATTTCACCCATGGTTCTTTTTATTAAGGATCATGTCACCAGAAGTATTCTGTTTAAGGGACCATGATATGGTGGTCTCTACCCGCTAGTGCCTTTCTCTACCGGGGTCTCCAAGCAAGCTTTTCTTACAATAAAGCCTTCATCCTCGACATGGCATCATCGTTTAGGTCATCCTTCATCCTTTGTGGTGCAACAAATTCTTAGGAAAAATAAGTTGTCTTATTCCCTAGAAATAAATCCTTATGTTTGTGACTCTTTCCAACTTGGAAAGAGCCACCAGTTGCCATACCCTGCGTCTACTAGTGTTTCTACAGTTCCTTTGGAACAAGTATTCTCTGATGTATGGGGTCCAGCACCTGAGTCTGTTGGCAAACATTCATACTATAAGCTTTATAGACGATTTCAGCAAGTTCACTTGGATATATTTACTTAAGAAGCGTTCTGATGTTTATCAAGTTTTTCTAAACTTCCAACAATATGTTGAGCGCCAGTTTGAGAGAAAAATTAAAACCATGCAAACCGTCTGGGGAGGTGAATATGGAAAACTCCATGGTTTCTTCCAAAAAGTAGGCATCTCTCATTATGTTTCATGCTCTCATGCACACCAACAAAATGGTTCTGCTGAACGTAAACATCGCCATATTGTAGAAGTTGGTTTGTCTTTGCTTGCAAATGCATCTATGCCATTAAAATTCTGGGATGAAGCTTTTCTTATAGCCCCCCTAATCTAAACTTCGCTCAAGATTTAGATTATGCCTAAACTCCTGAAGACTCTTAATAGGAAGAGTTTTAGTGAAACCATCGGCTACCTGATCCTTGCTAGAAATAAACTTAATGTCTAGCCTTTTATTTGCCACCCGTTCTCTAACAAAGTGGAAATCAATTTCTATTATGTAAGAGTTTGTTTATGTTTTCCTATACGTGACACGTACGGTGTAGTACACCGACCTGTTCGTATCTTGTACGCCACGGTGAGGGTTGTTCTCACCCTATATATAACACGAAGCACGAGACCCTAACGGGTCATCGTTTTCTGCCACATTAGTTAATAGCCAGGCTGCTTGTGTCCTTGCCACCGGCCGCCGCGGTGGACATTGAGTCGGTGCCCGTGTCGTTCCTGAACCTCGCTAGTTTCTCGCGGCTGCTCATGTCCATCCCCGTGGCGCGGGATCTCGCAGGACGGTCCTCGCTGACGCTGACACGTCCTCCTCGAGTACGTCTCCCTGGCCGACCTCCGCCGCCTCCCGGCCGCCGGGAAGCTGGTCACCACGCTGTTCCGGACCACGGGCCGCGCCTCAACGTCACGGCGTCGGGGCCCATACTGGGCATCGTCAACATCACGGCTGCGGGGCCCATATTGGGCATCATCCGCTTGACACACTGATACGTCGGAAACGTATCTATAATTTTTGATGCTCCATGCTTGTTTTATATCATTTGTCTTATGTTTTGTCTACACTTTGAGGTATTTTTATATACTTTCTGGAACTAACCTATTAACAAGTTGCCACAGTGTCAGTTGCCTATTTTCTTCTGTTTTTGGTTCCAGAAAGGCAGAAAATAAATATTCTCGGAATTGGACGGGACAAAAGCCAAAGTTATTATTTTCTGGCAACACGAAACCACGGCGAGCGGAGGGAGGCACAGGGTGGTCGCACCCATCCTAGGAGCGGGCAAGCCATGGAGGCGCCTGGAGGGGGCGTGGGCCCCCTGGACCCCCACTGACCTTGATTCCTGCGCCTATAAGAAGCCTCCGACCCAAAAACCCTAGGGCATCCGAAGAAATCCACGAAAACCTCTCAGAGAGCACCGCCACCAAAGGGGAGATTCGGGATAGAAAGTCTCGTGCGCACCTGCCGGGATGGGAAAGTGCCCGGAGCCATCTCCGCCATGCCATCTTCATCACCATTCTTGATGATGAGGAGAGTAGTTCTTCCTCGGGGATAAGGGCTCTTAGCTATGTTCATCTCTCTCTGTATGCATGATCTTGTGGTCATGAGCTTTGTAATCAAGTAGATCTACCTTGCTTCTGCTCTCCCCATGTGTGGGAAAGTGACAGCGTGCACGCCATGGTGGCACTTAGGTTTGAGTCTACATAAATACTCTTTGTGCTTTAATAGATCTATGATTTTCCCTACATGTGTGAAAGTGACAGCATGCATATCGTGTGTGGCACTTTGGCTAGATTGAATATTTGTTATGAGTTATATTTAGAGTTGGATGTCTCTATAAAATTGTGGTGTTTGTTGGAACCATCTAGCGCTGAAGGTGACAGTATGGGGTTATCTAGATTGCGCCTCCAAGTCCAAATATAACTGTCACCTTGAGCGCTAGATGGTTCCAACAAACACCACAATTTTATAGAGACATCCAACTTTGAATATAACTCATCAAATATATATGTAATTTAGCCTAAGTGCCACACACGGTGTGCACGCTGTCACTTTCACAAACGTGGGAAAAAACATAGATCTATTAAAGCACGATGAGTATTTATGTAGACTCTAGCCTAAGTGCCACCATGGCATGCACGCTGTCACTTTCACACACATGGAGAGAGCAAAGATCTATTGAAGCAGTTGAGTAGCAAGGTATATCTACTTGATTACAAAGCTCAAGACCACAACAAGATCATGCATAGAGAGAGATGAACACATAGCTACCGCTAGAGCCCTTAGCCTCGAGGAAGAACTACTCCCTCCTCATCATGGAAATCAGCAACGATGATGAAGATGGTGGTGGAGATCGATGGAGATGGCTTCGGGGGCACTTCCCCGTCCCGGCAGGGTGCGGGAACAGAGATTTTCTGTCTCCCGAATCTCCCCTTCAGTGGCGGCGGCGCTGCGGAACTTTTTCTAGAAGTATGATGGATGCTTTTGGGTTTTCTCCCCGGGGGCTTCTTATAGGCGCATGAGGCAAGGTCGGTGGAGGGCTAGGGGGCCACATCCTACCCAGGCGCGGGGTGGTCCCACCCGCGCCTAGGGGGTCTGGCCGCCCTGGTTTGCTTCCCCGTCTCGTCTTCTGGCTTCGTGTCCCCCACGGTAAAATATTGACTTCGACTTTTGTCCCGTCCAATTCTGAGAATATTGATTTTCTGCCTTTCTGGAACCAAAAACAGAAGAAAACAGGCAACTGGCACTATGGCAACTTGTTAATAGGTTAGTTCTAGAAAAGATATAAAAATACATCAAAATGTAGACAAAGCAAAGCAAAGTAGATACTAAACAAGCATGGAGCATAAAAAAATTATAGATACATTTCCGACGAATCAGTGTGATGTTGTATCTAGTACTACTGCCACCTCTGGTATGAGATGAGATCCGACGGTCGGTAGCCAGCTAGTCCATTACTGTCTCTACTTGTTGATCTCAAAATTCTTGCACCGGCGTGGGAAGGCAGGGGAGGCGAGGAAGCTTGCACCGACATGTGGAGGCGGGGGAGCGCGACACTCGCATGGTGTGTTCCATCGCAACATGATGGCGCATATTTGGGGGAGGTAGAGACCCCAGTAGTCCTAGCCGTAAACGATGGATACTAGGTGTTGTGTGACTCGACCCGTGCAATGTTGTAGCTAACACGTTAAGTAGGGGGGGCAGGACATGTCGGGGGTGGAGCAGAGACAGGACCCAGGGAAGGGACGACCATTTTGCAAAAAAAAAACCTCCAATAAGTGGTTATTCTTTATGTATGTATTAAGTTACCTGACATTGGGTCCTTAGCTCGCCACGTCGCCAAATACTTCTCTATGACAAGAGCGGTGACCGCTAGTGATGCTTCGACGCGTCTTCAGTGATCGTAAACTCGTATTCCTAGTGTACAATGACCGTATTAACTTCGCTAAGAAAGTTCAGTGACTAACGATGAATTTAACTCTTTTGTTTTAGAACCGTTCAAGTGGGAGTAGTAGTATTTGCTGACCTGACTGATCCCAAAACGATTTACCATCATCAAGTGGCACCGCTCTTCCCTGTTCCCCTGCATCCTCGAGAACTTTCCTTGAGAGTCGCCAAGTCCCTCACGGCTCCTCCCTCTCTCCTCTCCGGCGGCCTCACGGAGGATATCTGAGAGGAGGAGGCCGTCTCTGCATGTAGTCTAGGTCTTCTCTTTGTTGGTTTGGCTCTATGCCGTGTTGGCGTCATGCCTTGTCTTGGGTGGATTTAGGGGCCGATGTAGTCGAGCATCTCTGGCCATCCAGCCATGGTGGTCTCCTATTTGATGCTCTGGTGTCCGGAGCTGGTGGATGGGATGGAATCCTTGGCACCTCCCTTCAATAAGCTCGGGGAAGTTCTATTTCGATCCGCTCCTCCCAATTTCAGCCGCCATGGTGGAGGATGGAGGTGGGAGGCAGTTCGATCTACTACTCCTGGTGTCGTCCTCAACGATTCTCGTCACTTGCGTGGGCGTGGTGATGCCCTGCCCCTCCTGGCCGGCCGTGGTGGCACGAGGGAGAGGTTTGGCGGTGGGATGCCGAGGCGCTGTGAAGAAAGGTCTCTCTTGGCCGATGGTGGTGGCAAGGGGGAGGGATAGAGCTTCGTGGTGCGATGCGTGGTGGTTTTTCCCCTGGCCGGCCGTGGAGGCGAGGAGGGGAAGCATCCTCGTGCGACGTCCTTGGCTGCGCTTCGATGGTGGTTCTGCCCGCTGGTGCCAATGGAGATGAAAAGCAGCTCTTTTCCCCCTTCTTGTGGTCGTGGTGATTTTCGGAAGGGTGAGAAAGGCCTCAGGTTTCATCGGCTTGGTGCTCGGCGGGGCAATTGGTTGAGGATTTGCGGCAGCTATCCTAGCGGCGGTGCACGCCATTTGGAGTGGTCGAACTCGGTCCTTGAAGCTCCATGGGGAGTTCCTCGACGGCGAACTTTGACTGTTGTTGGTCTAATAAGCATGCTTATGGGGCTCTTGTTGGGGCTGATACTCTCTGCCTGTCCTCTCCCACCTGTTGCAGGAATGGCGAGTCTGATGGCGGGCCGGTTATCACTTCCAGCGTTGGTAAAGAGCCCGCTGTTGCAGGTCACTTTTGCTCCTCATTTCTTCTTCTTTGTCCAGCAGGCGCAGTGGTTGCGGAAGTTGGAGGCATCGATTGGGTGAGCAACAGTCGTGCAACCTTGATGGAGAGCAATTTTTTCGAGCACCACCTCGGTGGCGGGTGACAGCCGTCCGACATCCAAGGCTAGAACATGGTCTATCCAGAAGCCGACGAAGGGTCCCAACAATTGTTTAACCTCTCCGATGAGACCCCTTTTGAGGTTAGCGGCCGCATTCCTCGTATCTGGCGGAAGCAAGTGGTTTCATCCCGCTTCCAAGTTTGACGATAAGTCTGACTTCTGGCTCGGCGGTGGTGAAAGAGAAGAATTGGGATGCAGTTTTCCATCTTTCAGTGAGATCTTTTCTACATTTACTAGATATCCATGTACTCCCTCCAGTCCATATTAATTGACTTTGATTTGTTAAAATTTGGATAAATATATATACTAAATAGTGTCTAAATTCTTTAATCTAGATAAATTTGAGTCAATTAATATGGACGGGAGAAAGTATTATTTCTTATTTATGAGGTCTTTTTTTAATATTTTGTACCTACACCGCTTGGAACCCTTCGCGGACGCTCCTGGTTCAAAAACAAAGTGGAATTAACACGATGCTTCCAGTCCCATATCTACGTGTTCAGCCGCTCAAGGTAATTATTGGGCCGTTCTCATATCCTCGCAGTGACAAATTGCGCCGTTTTGGTTGGTACAGTAACTTTATTACCGTGTCAACCGCCCAGATCCGACACCGAGGCCAGGCGGCTCCATGTTTCCGTGCCCTCTCGCCCGCCATGGTGCCCGGCCGGGAGATGCCAGCAGACGCCCAGACCTCGCCGGAGAGGCGGAAGGAATCTCCTCCGCTGGGGCTCTTCGGATGCAGCAGGATGGCCCTGCTTTCTTCTTGGCACCAAACCCTGCAGCCCTGCTCTGCTCAGGGTAGGCATGCCAGGAGCCGAGCTGTAGCTGGTTCAGATGGGGAAAATTGCATGGGTCTCCTCTGCCGGTTCGTCCTCTCTTCCTACTGTAGCATTCAAGTGCCCGGGTTAGATAAGATCGATCAGTCATTAGGTTTGATTAATTCTTTGCATAAACAAACAAAATTTGTCTAAATACATTTTATTATCTAAATGTGTCTAAATACATTTTATTATCTAGAAAAAATTGAGTCAATTAATTTGGAACTGAGGGAATACTAGGGAGGGGGTTGGATGGAAAGAGTCATCGCTGCATTTGTCTACGATCAGTGAGTTCTATGTCTCTTCTCACTCGTTTTCTTTTGTCTTGGCAGTTGTCATCATCCTTGTCTGAAGAACAAATTATACCATGACTATGTCAAAATGCTTGTTGTCCATCATCTTACAAAACAACCTTTCTCTTTTCATGCCTGCATATTTGCTGTCGATTGTATTTGTCTAAGACATTATAGAGGGGAGTTGCTGGCTTGTTGCTCTCATGAGCAGATTTTAAATTTAATGTTTCATCCTCTTTCTTGCCTTAACCTTTCTTGATAATTCGTGCCTCCTGCAGGGGAGGCTTTCCTTGGATGACTGGCTGATCCTCTTATCCTCGTATTCAGGTATGTTCTCTAGCTCTTATAGCTCTGGTTAGTTCAAATTATTCTACTATTCACTTGAACCAGCTTTGTTTTAAAGGAAACACGTACGTCATATATTCTCTTTTCCAGTCTCCTGCAGGAAAGGCTTTCCTTGGATGACTGGCTGATAATCTTATGCTATCTTTTCTATACATCGGCCTATTCGACATCCACTTTTCATCTCTCCGGGGGCTTGGTCCATCAAGATCTTAAAGTGTGATTGGTTGATCGAGATCTTAAAGTGACGATGGGTTCATCATTGGAGTAACCTGCTCCTGCCGGATGATTAATATTGACTCTTGTCATTGAATGTTTATTTCGTGCTGATTGGTTTCGAAGGTAAGAGTCATACTACTATTCTTAAGATGCTGCATCTTGATTTCCATGACATTACTATTACTACTAGTAGTTCTTTCCGGTAATGGTGGGCGCTCTGATGATTCATATAGATAGAGAAAAGATCAATGCAAAGCTTATGTACAGGACCAGAGGTCAAATAAATGAAAAAAAATACATTGCCGCCCTGAATGCTAGCCTCCTCTTTAAATTTTGCTCGGTCTCGACCTGTAAGCAACCTGAACCACCTCTAGCGACGGCGTCTAGAAGATATAGCGGTTTTTTCTAGACACACATTCGACACAACCGTGATTAGCACCTCCGGATCTTCTCTTCGTGATTTATCCAACTGACTTATGTAGTACTATTATGAATTATGATTACAACTCCTATGGTATCATGTTCAATTACATTAGTGATTTTGACATGGAACATACAAAACAGAAGTAATCGCTAGACATTCATCATTATAGTAACCAACTGAATACGTAGTATAGGTTCTATATATCGGATACTCATTAACTTTAGAATTATTTGACTTTCTGTTTGTGTAAAGAAACCCAAAGGAACCGCCTTAACTTGTGAAACTAGCGAAATCATATGGAATATGGACAGATGTTACTCAAGAATTGATACTTCAATACCAGACCTTACTGCTGAATTTTTACATGAAAGGCCTAAGATTCAGTTTTTATTCTAAAGCCAAAGTAGAAAAACTAGTATTAGAGCATTAGCTTCCTCATCCACAGGGGCATGCGTTATGCATCCTTTGCAAACCTTCATACCTATCAACTCTCCAGTACTTAATGGTAGTATTTTTTTTGATAAATGAAAATAATTTGCTGGTCCCACTATTCTGGACTTCTACTAACATACATGTGCTAAATGCCAAAACTCATAAAGCACTAAAGCCATTACTGCAGTTTCTAGCCCCAGTAGATTATTTAAGTCAGAATTTCTCCAACATGATATGAATTTAGTGATCGTTGTGTATCTTCTAACCATCTTTACACATTTTCTGCATTCATTGTCAGCCTGCAAGTTTGCCACACTTCCTGAGGAATCACTTTGTATTTCTCATGGATCAACCTCATCAAGTTTGTCTAATGGAATCCATACTGGCTTGTCTTGTTGGATGATGTGCCAAAAAATTGCAAGAAATAATTACAGAAGAGGCAGTTTTGATTCTAGGGGTAAAGGAAGACCCCAAAGAACTGCAGCGAATAATGACCTAGATACATTGCTTTCTTAATGATGCTGAGGAAAGGAGGACAAAAGAATCAGCAATTTACAATTGGCTTAGTGAGCTGAGAGATGCTATGTATTACGCTGATGATATTATCGACATGGCAAGATCCGAAGGGGGCATGCTACTAGCAGAACGTCCTTTATCATCAAGAGTCTCAACTAAATGCGGTGGCATTTCATTGTTCAGTTGCATTCCTAATGTTCCGAAGCGTCACAAGATTTCTATTCAAATCAGAGACTTAAATGCTGAACTTGAGAAGATTTCAAAGCTGGGTGAAAGATATTTAATGCTTCATGATACGCAGGGAAAAACGGAAGTTCCAGCAGTAAAGCAGAATATTCAGCGAGGCAGCATTGTGGAGCCTAATTTTGTGGGAAAGGAAGCTTTACGTGCTTGTAAAAACTTGGTGGATTTAGTCCTTGTGCATAAGGAAAGCAAGTTGTACATGCTCGCAATTACTGGAATAGGAGGAGTTGGTAAGACAACACTGGCTCAAAAGATATACAACGATCTTAAAATTAAAGAGAACTTCAACAAACAAGCATGGATTTTTGTTTCTCAGGAGTACTCTGAAGTTGCTCTTCTGAAAGTACTTCGCAAACTTGGGGTACATTACGAGCCAGATGAAAATGTGGGAGAGCTCAGTGACAAGCTTCAAGCAGCCATGGAAAGGAAGAGTATGTTTCTTGTGTTGGATGATGTCTGGCAGCCCGAGGTATGGATTAATGTACCGAGAACTCCATTACACACTGCTGCTTCAGTAATGATTCTGGTGACAACACGACATGACAAAGTTGGTCTTGCAATTGGGGCAAAACATATGCATCGAGTTGATCTCATGTCTGAGGATGTAGGACTGGAGCTGCTTTGGAAGAGTATGGACATCCATAAACTGGAAGAAGTGCATGGCCTGTGGGATATAGGGATGGAGATTGTTCATAAATGTGGTGGTCTACCTCTTGCTATCAAGATTATCGCTCGTGTCCTAGTAACCAAAGAGAAACTGAGAAGGAATGGAGAATGTTTATGAAAAAAAGTTCTTGGTCTATGGGTAACCTTCCTACCGAGCTTTCAGGTGCCTTGTATCTGAGTTATGATGAGCTACCACGACACTTAAAGAAGTGTTTCCTCTATTGCAGCTTATATCCAGAAGATAGACTTATGGGTCATAGAGATCTTACTAGGTTCTGGATTGCTGAAGGTTTTATAGAAGAGAAAGAAGAGCAACATCTAGAAGACACAGCTGAGGAATATTATTATGAGTTGATATATAGGAATCTCCTTCAACCAGATCCTTCCTATTTTGACCATGGGTGGTGCAAAATGCATGATCTGTTGAGACACCTTGCTCAATATATATCAGCAGAAAGTTTTGTGGAGACCCACAATTATTGGAGGCTAAAACTCTGTCCAAACTGCGGCGTGTTTCAATTGTCACTGACAAAGATTATGTACATCTTCCCACTGTGGACAAGTTACAGATTAGAGCAAGGACTTTTAATATCTGGTGTGCCACGCCAGCAAGAATCAAAGGGCGCGACGACATTGTGTTATGCATCGACGGAGGAAGCTAGCACGCCTTCACAAACGTGTACTTCATTCCAAGACTGAAGAGCAACGTTGTGATCCTTGGACAGCTTGACGAACACGCATGTGACATCCACATCAGGCGTGGAGTTTTGACGATTCACGATCGACGCGATCAACTGCTTCTCAAGGTAAAGCGTGCCCCAAATCGCTTATGTAAGCTGATACTGCAGCCAGTTCAACCTGTGTGCCTCGCAATGCGGCACGACACGGTCTCGTGGCTATGGCACGCTCAGTTCGGCCATCTGTACCTTGAAGCGCCGCAGAAGATGGGCGTAGAAGCATGCCCACTGGCGAGCTCTGGGAGGCCTGCTTGGTGGGGAAACAGTGGTGCACGTCGTTCCCGAAGTTTAGAGCGGAGGAGCCGCTCGAGCTGGTGCACGCCGACCTCTGCGGAGCAATCTCGCCCCCGACGCCGGCCGGCCGACGCTACTTCCTCCTCGTCGATGACTTCAGCTGCTTCATGTGGTTGTTGCTGCTAACGACGAAGGACGACGCCGCGACGGTGCTCACGCGCTTGCAGGCCGAGGCGCAGACAGAGGCTTGCCACCAGTTGCGCACACTATGCATGGAACACGGCGGAGAGTTAACCTCCAAGGCTCTCGCCGCCGACTTCGCAGACACAGGAGAGAAGCGCCACTTGACAGCGCCTTCTGCTCCACAATAGAACGACGTCGTCGAGTGCCGCAACCAGACAGGTAGTGAGCATGGCCAAGAGCATGGTGAAGGTGAAGAAGTTGCCGAGCTTCTTTTGGGAGGCGATCCTGCAATGTACTGTTGAGCAGGTCCTTTACTGCGGCGTCGAGGACCACACCGTCTGAGGCATGGTACGGAGGAAGCCGGCAGTTGAGCATCTTGGTGTTTGGGCATGTCGCGCCCGTCAGAAGGCTTGGCTGTTCCACGCATGCTTGACGGAGAACTCCATGATCTTCATCGGGTATCGGCAGGAGTTCGCCACTCGCCCGTAGTTTGAGATCCCGTTTTGACGCGTCTGACGTTGTGAAAAGCACCGCTATCTCCGCCTCGGATTTACTAGGGACGCGCGCCGGGCCTCGCCAGCGATTCTTGCCGCCATGCTAAAGAACCAAGCAACATGGTGCGAGGGACGGCGGGATCTGAGCGGCCATGGCCATGCGGAAGAAATGGTGCATCAAGCAAAATGACACTTGGGCCCTTGTTGATCTCCCACGAGGCCACAAGCCCATTGGGCTCAAGTAGGTCTTCAAGGTCAAACGGGACGAGAAAGGGGCCGTCATGAGATACAAGGCCCAGTCGCTAAGGGTTATGTACATCGCGAGGGAGTTGACTTTGAGGAGGTCTTCGCGCCCTTCGCCCGTCTTGACTCTACGTGGCTGCTTCTCGCCGTCGCCGCCCAGGAGGAGTGGGAGGTACACCACCTCGACATGAAGTCCGCCCTCCTCAATAGCGAGCTCGAAGAGGAAGTCTACGTGGCACAACCCGCTGGATTCGTTAAGATCGGATCGGAGTTGAAGGTCCTAAGGCTGCACAAAGCTCATGCAGGCTCGCCAAGTTACGTGGGCATGGAATTGGCTGGGCCGGCAACCTCGTCGGCCGCACCAAGTACCAGCTCAAGCACGCCATGTACCGCTGCTGCAGACGGCCTTGAGTTACGCTCGGGGTCTATGTTGATGATCTCATCGTCACCGGCACCTCATCTGCAGCGATTGGTGAGTTCAAGAGGAAATGACATCTCATTCGGGATGAGCGACCTAGGTTTTGTCCTACTACCTCGGAATCGAGGTGGCCCAGCGAGTTGTATCAGACTGGGACAAGCAGCTTATGCAAAGAACCTGCTCGAGAAAATTGGGATGAGCGGCTGCAACGCCGCTTCCGTTCCCATGGAGCCACGTCTAAAGCTGGGCAAGAAGGGTAACGGCAGGTGGAGTCCTCGCTTTACCGCAGCGTCGTCGGCGGGCTCCGCTACCTCGTACCTGCAGGCGGACATACGCTACATGGTGGTGCACGAGCAAGTTCATGGAGCCAGCGAGGGAACCGGAAAGCAATCCAACATCTTCTGCGCTACATTGCCGGGACCAGATCACTTGGGTGTGTCTACACACGCCAGGAGTTGAAGGCGAAGCTCGTGGGCTACAGCGACGCCGACATGGCTGGCAACGTCGATGATCGGAAGAGCACTAGTGGGGTGCTGCACTTCTACAGGCAGAGCCCCGTGTCCTGGCAATTGGCGAAACAGAAGATCTTCGCCCTCTCGTCCTGTGAGGCACAATATGTCGCCGCCACGGCCGCGACATGTCAGGGAGTATGGCTCAAGCGACTCCATGGCAAGCTGCTCGGGCACAGTGACGGTGCCGATCGAGCTCCGCATCGACAACAAATCAGCGATTGCACTGATGACGAACCCGGCGTTCCACGACCGGAGAAAACACATTCAGGCCCAATTCCACTTCATACGACACTGTCGACATCGATGTCCAATTTGTGCGCACCGAGGACCAGCTCTCAAATATCATGACGAAGGCACTCGGACGCGTGCAATTCCAGGAGTTGCGCATTGGCATCGTTAAGGTGAAGAACACTTAGATTAGGCGGAGATTGTCAGTTAATCTCAAGTGTTAGTCTGAATAAATTAGTGTCTAGTTCAGTTAGACAGTTTCCGTCGTTAGAAAAACAGAGTTAGGTTTCAGCTATTTACTAGGATCACATAGGATAGTTGCTTTGGTCTTTAGCTTGTCCCGATCATTGCGATGTAATCACGAATGCCTGGACGTGGGATGGCATGTCCGTTTGTGGATTTCGTGTGTATCAGCACAATCGATCTACCTCTGAAAGGGAGAGGAAAACAGAAAAGCTGCAACGCTTGAGCAGCACAAATCCACCGTGTCACTATGTTCTTTGGCTTTGAGCGAGAGATCGAGAGAAAAATCGAGCGGTGAAAGGCAACATAATTATCCTCTCGAGAGGTCATAACGTTTGCACTTAAATCTGTTATGCTTGTATATGTGTACACACACTCAGGGAGTGCATGAAGCCCTTTTTGAGCTTTTTATGCTGGCAAGTGGTCAGCCATATTGTAACTCTGAATTCACACAGTAGAAACCATCTCCCATTTTGTCTTTTTTGCATTTTCATGTGGTCTATTACCCGGTTCTTCTACCTGCATATGATTTGATCATATCATCTTTAAATTTTTTTATCTATATACAGTGACTGCTTATTTTGTGTGCTAGTTCTTTTGTAGGTTATCAATTCAAGAGCTTGGAACTGTAGAATAGTCATTGAACGTCTGTACATCTATTCTTTGGGGGAAAGACAAAAACACAAAAAAGAAAGAAAAAGGAAAATAAAATTATTTGAAAAATTCCAAAAAGAGCGAATCATTTCTTTACTCTACAATGCTTGGTTATTAAAAATATGAAAGGAGTTTTATCCGCGTTTCTTCTTTCTTTGCTCTTTGGTAGCTAGGGTAATTAGGTAACTGCGCCTATGTTATAGTAAAACTGCATAGCCGGTCCCAGGCCCGGAAAAAGGAGGAGGGTCCTATCTTTCAAAGTGTGACGCTTCGGCACAGGGGTGCACTCTTTCGAAAGATTGCACGAAGAGTGAAGGAATGGCTTTCTTGCTGCACTCTTGCCTATTTGATGTCTCTCTCGAGATGAAAATCTACAAACTCTTTAGCTTTCATATGTGAGTAGTGGTTGCCAGTTATTGCATGAGATGCAATGCAGCATTTTGTTACATTTGGTAGATCTAGAGTTCATCTGGTGCAACACATGCTGTATCCAAGGGAAGACAAGTGGGAGTAGAAGTTTCTTCTCGATGCAGATATTTGGACTTCTGCCCTTTCCACACTTGTTGATGAAATTTGCAAGTGACTGAACTACATGGGGTAGCTGACGACAGCTGCATCTACCTGAACACGCCCGAGGAGTTCACCAAGTTGCTCCAGGATGTTGCCCGTAGAGGCGACATTGACTCGCATCAAGTCAGTCCGTTGCACCCCTGTTGTGTTGGTGAAGCCGTCTTCTTCCAGGTGAGAACCATCAGGACTGAACGCAGTTCGTCAGTCAGAGTTCAGACTTAGTAAGAACAGCTACTGGAAGTCTGAAACTGGCGGCCATTTTTCTCTCTGGAAAATATTTGATAGGAGTCCTGCCCCTTCCAATTTTTAGTAAGAAAAGAGAACTCGTTACATTCCTTTTTCAGGTAGACTAGTAGTACATCGATGAATGCATGGTGCAAGAGATATTGTTAACTGGTGTTGAGAAAGGAGAGTAGTTACGGTCAAGGCATGCCATGCGAAGACCTGAGAAGATGTCAGTATGATTGTGTCTTGCTATTCACCATGCATTTCCTCTCCTCCTTTGTTTCATCTCATACTAGAGTTTTCTGTTCGTCCCATTCTCATTCATCTCTGCAACATGAGTTTTCAGTTTTCACCACAGCTATTTGGAGGGCAATTTGGCCGTTAGTCTGTTTATCTCTATGTGATCTATCTACGTAAATGGTGTGGCAATATTGCTTTGCTTGACTGTTCTTGCAGTTGCAGGCTACACTAAAAGGCGACCGGTGTGAGCCACCATATACCATCTCTGCTGCAGCAAGACTCAGCTCGTGCTCTGGTTGATGCGGTCCTTAGAAAAATATTGATTTATTTTCCTTAGAAAAAGAATTTCTTCAGGATCAGCTGAATTCATTTACATTTGCCTATCTGGTTGATGCGGTCCACTAAAAAAAGATTTCCAGCCATATCTCTGCTCTTGTTTTTCTCTGATGACCTCTCCATGGTACATGGAATAGTTTCTATCGTGTGAAAGCCTCTGTTGAAAAGTCCTCTATGGTGTGAACACAGCAGTGCTTTTGCTCATTTATTTTCTGGCGTGCTACAGCGACGGTGGCTGGTGAGAGCCATGATTGATGCATTCATGCTGCACTGTTTTCTGCAGGGAGCTTGACTCACGAGTCAACAGTCTTGTGGATGAGGATTGGTGAACTCCATTCTGGTAAAGAATTGGTAACATCCATTAGTGAACAGTGAGTGATGATATTGAGAAAGAAGGCAAGTAAATAAGCAATGGTACAATACCTTCATTTATTTTGATTTTGTTGTATCCAACGTCTTTGCTTTTTTTCTCCTTTTTCTCTAAACTTCATTAGTGAACGTCTTTGAATTTATTACTCTCTTGCACTGGCCCAAATCCTCAGTCGTGTGGACACCAATGCTTTTCTTCAGTTTTTCCTGGTGTGACTGGTGAGAGCCATTACGATGCATTTATGCTGAACTGTTGGTTACAGTGAGATTCCTGCAGCAGCTATGCTTCCCAGTTGGTGCATGTGCCGGAGACCGACTCACGAGTCAATCAGTATTGTGAATGAGGATTGGTAACTTGTATTCTGGTAAAAAAAAGGATTAGTAACTTTCATTAGTAAACAGTGATGGTACTGAGAAAGGAGGCAAGTAGTAAGCGTATCACATACTTCCAAGCCAATGCAGCAATGTAACAAGCCAGGCAAGTTCTGATTTTCCTCGATGATGAAATACCTTCAATATTTTGATTTCCCTCCATTTCCTCTGAACTTTGCGTTTTTTGTTCGCAGGGGCGTAAAGCGCTTAGGCCTGCCCTTCAATGCACCTCACCTCATGAATTGCCCGTCAGTTTATTGTGAGGTGTACCCTTCAATGCATTGTCGGGTATCAGTCCTGTGCTATTGCAAAGCCTTCCAAAACCTGACTGTTCTGCACTCCAATAATGCAAGGGCCTCTTCCCGACTTCCCCACACCACACCGTTGCAAGAAGAGGAGCCTTCCCATTTCTCCTGTGCGTGATATCCTGCTACTCGATGTGGTATGCTCTCACTGCTAGTACTCAGTTCATTTCTCCACCTCATTTTCTTCTTCTCTTTCTTCATGCAATTCTATTGATGCAGGTAGTGGAAGTTTGAGTTCGGTCCTGTTTGCCCTCTGCTTGGTGAGGTCCTGTCTCTCCAGGAACTGAGGGAAAAACTTCATCCAAAGCCGCACCTCTCTCCTTGAAGAACTCTGCAAGAAAAGTGATGATTCACTAGGATCTTCAGGTACTTTCCCTAGATCTGAGAGCTCATGTTAAATCCTGATCCTTGTTCTTTGCTGATCCGTTCTAGTTACAGTATTGATTGAAACCAGCAAAAAAATTAGGACATGCATGAATCTCTCTTTCTATTTACATTCTCCCCTTCCTATTTAGTGAACTCATAGCTAATGTCGCCATCCTTTAGGTTTTTATGAGCCAGCGTTGTTTAGGTTTCTACCTATTCCTCTGCTCCTGCATTGTTCCAGTGTCTGACTTTTTTTTTAGCAGAATCCAGTGTCTGACTTGCCGCTGCTTGCTCTGGTGAGCTCCATGGCTCTCTGGAGATCAAGAAATATACTTGTAGCTTATTTTTCTTTTCTTTTCTTCAGTTAGTCAGCGGATGCTTTTCTTTGAATGCGGCGCAAGTTTCTTGTTTCTTCCTGCTGTCATGTTGATTCTCTATAATTTGAACCGTTTTAACACATGTTTTGCATTCATTGCCAGCCTGCTGGTCTTCCAACCTCCTGGATTAGCTGCTTGGTACTTTCAGTGGATTCTGATGGCAGCCATATTGGATTCTCTTGTTGGATCATGTGCCAAAAAATTGCAAAAAATCATTACAGAAGAGGCAGTTCGGATTCTAGGAGTAAAAGAAGACCTCAAAAAACTGCAGAAAACGATGACTCAAATACAATGCTTTCTTAATGATGCTGAGCAAAGGAGGATAGAAGAGTCAGCAGTTAACAATTGGCTTGGTGAGCTGAGAGATGCCATGTATTATGCTGATGACATTATCGACTTGGCAAGGTCTGAAGGAGGCAAACTACTAGCGGAGCGTCATTCATCATCAAGAAACTCAACTAAATGTGGTGGCATTTCATTGTTTACTTGCATTCCCAGTCTTCAGAAGCGGCACAAGATTGCTATTAAAATAAGAGACTTCAATGCTGAACTTGAGAATATTTCAAAGCAAGGTGAAAGATTTTTAAAGTTTCAGAATATGCATCCTACGGCAGAAGTTCCGACTGTGAAGTATATGAGAAGCCCCCTTGTGGAGCCTAATCTTGTGGGAAAGGAAACTTTACATGCTTGCAAAAGATTGGTTGAAATGGTTCTTGTAAATAAGGAGAAGAAGGCATACAAGATTGGTATTGTTGGAACAGGAGGGATTGGGAAGACAACTCTAGCACAAAATATATATAATGACCATAAGATAAAAGGAGCCTTTAGTAACCAAGCATGGATTTGTGTTTCTCAGAAGTACTCTGAAGTTGCTATTTTGAAAGAAGTTCTGCGGAATTTTGGGGTGCATCAAGAGCAAGGCGAAACTGTGGCAGAGCTCAGCAGCAAGCTTGCAGCCACCGTTCAGGAGAAAAGTTTCTTCCTTGTGCTAGATGATGTTTGGCAGCCTGAGGTGTGGATCAATCTGCTAAGAATTCCATTAAATTATGCTGCAACTGGAGTAATTATAGTTACCACTAGACATGACACAGTTGCACATGCAATTGGGATGGAAGATGTGCATCGAGTTGATCTGATGGCAGAAGCTGTAGGATGGGAACTGCTTTGGAAGAGTATGAATATTAATGAAGAAAAAGATGTGGAGAACCTTCGAAATATAGGACTGGATATTGTCCGTAAGTGTGGCGGGCTTCCTCTTGCAATTAAGGTTGTTGCTCGTGTTCTAGCAACTAAAGACAAATCTGAGACTGAGTGGAGAAAATTTATCGATAGAAGGGCTTGGTCTGTGGGCAATCTTCCTACTGAGCTCAGAGGAGCTTTGTATTTGAGTTATGAGGCCCTACCACATTATCTGAAGCAGTGTTTCCTGTATTGTGCTCTGTATCCTGAAGATTGTGTCATCTACCGTGATTATCTTGTCATGTCATGGGTCGCTGAAGGATTTATAGAGGAGCATCAAGGGAAACTACTAGAAGACACAGCGGAAGAGTACTACTATGAGCTAATCCATCGGAATCTCCTCCAACCAGACGATAACTCTTTTGACCATGCTAAATGCAAAATGCATGACCTCTTAAGGCAGCTTGCCTGTTATTTATCAGGAGAAGAATGTTTTATTGGAGACCCTGAATCTTTAGGGGTTCTCAATATATCAAAACTGCGACGCTTTACTGCTGTCACTAAGACAGACGCTGTGCTGTTATCTAGCATGGATAAGGTGGAATTTAAAGTGAGGACTTTCAACACTGATCATGAGCCATGGAGTGTCGAGGACACATTTTTTAAGAGATTTCCATGTATCCGAGTTCTAAATCTGAATGACTCACTTGTAAAATGTATCCCAGATTATATAGGAAATTTGATCCATCTACGTCTAATTGATCTTGATGGGACGGACATATCTAGTTTTCCAGAATCCATCGGCTATCTGATGAACCTTCAGATACTGAATTTGTCGAGGTGCAAAGCTTTGCACAGCCTTCCTTTGGCAATCACTCAGTTGTGCAATCTAAGGCGTCTTGGTCTGAATGGTACGCCCATAAATCAGGTTCCAGAAGGGATAGGCAGATTGGAGCTCCTCAATGATTTGGAAGGATTTCCTATTGGTGGTGGAGATGGTAATGGTAAAACAAAAGATGGATGGAAGTTGGAAGAACTGAAACATCTCTCACAGCTAAGGCGGCTTGATATGATTAAATTGGAAAGAGCAACTTCTTATAGTACAGATTCATTACTAACAGACAAAAAGCATCTCAAACTTTTGAATCTGTTCTGTACGGAACGTACAGATGAACCATATTCAGAAGAAGATGTTAGGAATATTGAGAAGGTCTTTGAGCAGCTAATCCCTCCACAAAACCTAGAAGATCTAGCTATAGCTAGATTCTTTGGCCGGAGGTATCCCACCTGGCTTGGTACCACACATCTGGCTTCGGTTAAATACTTGAACCTCTTGCGTAATTCATGTGTGCATCTTCCATCAATCGGGCAGCTTCCCAACCTGAGATATTTGAAAATTGATGGAGCAGCAGCAGTTACCAAGATTGGACCTGAATTCGTGGGCTGCAGGGGGGCTAATCCCAGATCCACGGATGTAGTTGTTGCTTTCCCCAAGCTCGAAATGTTGATCATCAAAAATATGCCCAACTGGGAGGAGTGGTCCGTTGTTGAAGAAGAAGATGCAGCGGAAGCAGCAGCTACGGAAGGAGGAGAGGATGGATCTGCTGAGATACGAAAAGGAAAATCCCCGTCTCCAAGGATACAGCTACTGCCAGGCTTGAAGAGGTTGGAACTTGTTGACTGCCCCAAACTGAGAGCTCTCCCACGACAGCTTGGACAGGAGGCCACCAGCTTGGAAGTGCTCCAATTAATAGAGGCTAGCTCCTTGAAGGTGGTGGAGGACCTCCCGTTCCTCTCCAAGTCTCTTTTAATCCAGGGGTGTTATGGCCTGGAAGGGGTGTCAAACCTTCCTCTAGTGGGGGAGCTGCGCATAAATTATTGCCCAGACTTGAGGTGTGTTGAGGGTTTGGGTAGTTTGCAACAGTTGTGGTTGGACGAGGATATGCAAGAGCTATCCTCGCTGTGGATACCAGGGCTTCAACAGCAGCACAACCAACTTCATGGTGAAGACGTTGATGTGTACGACTGGTAGTAATGCCCAACTGTACATGGATTGAGAAGACATTGAGGTACGTACATGAACTGGGAATTTTCTGTTTTACATATTGTCTTCTTAGGTTCATACCGTGCTCTACTTTGTCTGAAGATTTTTATTGTACAATTTTATTCTGTTCGGCGGAGTAGTATTGGATCAGATATGACCATTCATTAGCAGGGTATTTTAGACATTATCCACTTGCATACCTTTTCTTGGTAATGGTAACATGGTCTTAGTAGTTAGTCGTTCGATCATGTTCGTACCAAGGTTGTGGCTAATCGGTTGTCCGTTCCTGCTATTCGTGTGCCTCTCCTGATTGCACTCTGCGCCACACACGGTTATATCTTATCTGCCCTCCTCCGTCTGTGCATGTTGTTGGGCTCATTTAGCTCTAGCTCATATCTCCCGTCGTTTCTTGTCTCCCTCACTTGCCTTGTGTCTCTCTGCATACGCCGTTGTATCCTCGTGTGTCCCCGATGTCCCGTGCCAGCTGTTCTCCAAGGCATGCTCGGTGACTATATTCTCGCATGCATAAAGGGAGTATTGTCCATGGTCTGAGTCCGTCATGTTGTGGTTTTTCCCTCGAAAATGGGAGTACCCTGGACTCTGCATTGATTGAAGGTTGTAATATTAAGGCCAAAAGCACGCATTTCATCTTATCCGGCCGTCTGTTTGGTACAAACATTTCTGACCAAAATCGTACACTGATACCCTTAGCCTGTAAGCCGCAGCAAGTGGGGCGAGAAGGTATGATGCCGCTCCTCGTCTACTACAGCCGAGCCACAATCACCAATGGATAGAGTCGGATGTTGAATTAACCCAAAACCGCAAAGTATTTAAACATTGAGGCATCCCCTCTCCGTCGCCGGAGGATGCCGGCAGGCGAAGCCCTCACCGGCGGACGGTGGCGGCAGGGCCCAGTCTTGGGTGACCAGAAAGCTGGTTCCCAGTGCGGTGGCGTGGCATTTGCGTGGCGGCGCCTTGAGAGGTTGAGGCGTGGCGGCCGGTGGGCTGGTGCTACGGAGGCGGCCTACAACCGTGGCGTGGTGGCCTAAAGATGCGGTGGCGCAAGGGTGTGACGGCGATGAAGCCTTGGCAACGGCGTCGACGCTAGTGGTGGTCTGGCTCAAGGTGGTGGCGGCCACAGAGTTAGTGCGGTGAGGGCCACCATGGCGGCATGAGCCTACGTGCCTAGATCTAGGCCCTTTGGGCGAGATCTAGGTCGGGTGGTCCCTGGTCCGGTCCCTCTGCCAGGATGCTTGCCACCACCACCACCCTCCTCCTCCTCCTCCTCCTCCTTCATCTTGCACCTCCCAACTGGCCCTATGAGGCGGCCCCCAAGATGACAACGGAATGATGACTCGACGACACAATGATGACTCATGATCGCAGCGTCCTCGAATTTGGCCCCATGCTTGAGCACCCAAGCGCTCAGACCAAGTAGCACCTTCAAGAAGGAAACACCATCGACACGGTGTTGCTACGGGACCACAGTCCTAGGGTTTCCACATGCAGTATAGTCGGCATGGGATTCCCACGCCTCCAAGAAGGTATGGTGCCACTCGACGGCGACACGCGTCGGTCGACTAGTGACAAGGATTTCTCCCGACCCTCGCCACAAAAACCACGCGCCATGGGCGCCACCACCCAACTTCGCTAACCATGGGCTTGCGCCACCGCGATCTTAAGTCACCATCACTTGTCTCTTCATGAAACTGGCGTCGTCTCGCAAGATGGAGGTAGCGACATCGCCGGGTTGTGGGACAAGACCTCGCGACCAGCGGAGGAACCTACCTCCCACGAGAGGCGATCATCGATCGACATGACAACAGGGCACATCAGGGCCTCTCGGGCCGGGCCTGGGCGGCCTATAAAGCCCCAACCGCTTGTCGCAATGGGCTGGCGCAACACCGTGTCCCCAACCTAGTCTAGTCGTCGCCACCTCGAAGCCCGCGCAGCAAGTTTCGGCCCATCCGAACCCATCTGAGGCCCACCCTGAGCCTCTCTGGGGCCTGAGGTGCCTAGACCAAGGCCTCGACCTCAGTGACCTCCGCAGCTATGGCGCCCCGCCGTGAGATGTTGCCGCCACCAGCTCCACCCGGATGCGCCGGACCATCGTCTCCCGAGAAGCACCCCCGTCAAGGAAGGTTGGGGCCCTGACCCTCACTCCAGGACGGAGGGAAAGGCTGCTCGCCGCCGCCGACCCTGGGCGGCCGGAGGGAAGGTGGGGCGCCGGAGGGTTTGAGTCGGGGAGGGAGACAGGGATGGGGTCGAGGTTGGGTGTTTTTTCTGTATATCGGAGATCGCAGATTGTGTATACACACTCAGTTGGCTGATTCTAATAAACAAAGAATTTGGATGAAGTGCAAGACTAAACTTGTTTGGGTCGGCTTTTTTTGCTGCTAAGTGGTCAACCATATTG